>CM041635.1:36994764-37113202 GCA_023333625.1 Bothriochloa decipiens | reverse complement strand
GCCATGGATGAATCTCATATTTGTTTCCTCTATGTTTTTATCATCCTATGGAAAGCCATATCACGCTACATGGGTAGTTAACAAGGGTGAGGAAGTTTTTAAGTGATGGTGAGTCATCCACATTTGAACCAAGGTACACAAATCATGTTGCTGATCACCTACGTAATAGCCACGGTAGAGGAATGCTCCCATTAATAGTTCAGACCACCATTAGCATTACTCTATGTACTTCTTGGTGGTCTGATTTACCATGGATTAGGAGGAAGCACTCCAACCATGCCCTCCACTATGCAGTTCTTTAGCATACCCATAAAATAGGCCATTATCTCCACATAAGCACTTTGCTTAGCCCCACTATAAATGGAAGAGAGGTAGGAAGACCAACTGATTATGTATTAAAGGTGAGGTGAGAGTGAATATATGATGGCTTAAAAACAATAAGCGAGAGTGGATTAAGGGGATTGTGTGCACCCTCCCCCTTCTCTAGCTAGCCTTGGGGTAAGGTGGTCATACAGAGGTAGGGCCAGGCTCAACAATAAACATGATCTTGACAAGCGGTGAGTGGGTTGTGGCCAAGGAACCAAAAACACCAGCGCTATAAGTAGTTCTTATAGCTTGCTAGCAGTCCAATGTCGATATAGTCCTTGAGTGGACACTTAATGGAAGATGGTGGAGAAGCAATATCCATGATCTTCCTCCACCACTATTTCAATTCACTGCTTGCTAGCTATTTTAATGTAACACATAGTCATGTAAGCTACATGCATATTGAAGGCATTCACTTATAAACATTACCATCATGGCCTAACATGTTGGACTTTGTCTCTAAATTTATGTCTGATGCCTAGGACAAGAGGGGAGTAGGGGCTAGAGTATTAGCAGAGAAAGGCGCATCAATTACCTCTGTTGTAGTGGTGATGGCACACATGCCCTGGATACCTTAAGTCATCTCCTATTCCCTCTTCTGAATCAGTGTCTGAGCCAAGGCCTGGATGTATATCCTCCCTTACCGCTTCTACTTGCTTGATGATGGGCACTTGAATGCTTGCCTTTGGTAGCACCACCCTAGGGCAAGCATCACACCCTAGAGCATCAGCAGCCATCGGTGTGACCTCATGGGGTGGAGAAGGCGAGTAGCATGTGGGGAGCGCCATAGGAGACTGATCCTCCTCTTTTAGATCTAGATCGGCGCCTTGAAACTTACCTTCCTTTGGATCGAGCTTTTCAAAGGCATCATCTTCATCATCAGTAGATCCCCAATCTAGATCCTTACAAGAGTCCTTTACTATGGCATCATACTGCAAGATCCTCATCGAGTCATCCCTTGGTGTATCAGAGTTGGCTATGGGGGCCATGATGGTGAGTGCATGTGTCGGATGGGAGGTGGCTGGGCCTAGCGCCTTGGCACTAGGGCTGATCACCTAGGGCACGATGGTCACCGGCGATTGCATTGGTTGGGTGGTGGCTGGGATTGGTGCTCGAGTGCTCTCGCTCCAGCTCATGTCTTTTGCCTTTGTGGTCAGTTTTGAGTTGTGACAATGTTCCATGCCTCCCTGCCACTGGCGGCAAAAAGAGCGCTACCTATGGAAATGTGACACATAGAGCATTTATTGCTTAGGAAGCCAAGCCAGGCTGTGGTCGGCTGTCATGCATAGCAATGTGGCTAGCGGCCACCTAGCATGCGCACAAGGCTCACACTAATTTTGTTTAGATTTATAAGCGCAACCATGGATTGCCAATTTCCACTATTATCCTTTAGGTGCTATATAGATAGATAATCGATGCATTTGGATCAAAATTCTACCATATTGGGGATGAACTACTTATATACTATAGATTATAAACATGTCATTCTTTACACCACAAATAGTATGGTTCAAGCCATGACTAGAAGATGTTCCACTACAACTTTGAACCCATTATCAAATCCATTAGATTATTATGTGATATGTCTTCCACCCTTGACTTGACTATAGAGCTATGAAAAGGCAATATGTATATTGTTTACATCTAAATCATAACAATGTAGTGACAACAGTAAAGCTGCCTAGGGGAGACATGTTCTATATGGAATATTTTAATTTTATAAATATTCCATATTACAATAATTAAATATACAAATTGAGGTCATAATATATAAATAAATATTTATTTATCTCTTTTATTTATTCCATTCAAATACATGTCAAATACATGGGCTAGGAATGCTCCACCCATATATTCGACCATGTTCAAGCATTAGGCTAGAAGTCATGATGGAGGAGGCCCATGAAGGCTAGCCAAATCCCTCGACTAAAGACCAAGTGTAAGGACCTAGGATGTCGCCTAGAGGGGGTGAATAGGTGTTTTTTAAAATCCTGAAACTCATAAACTCGAAATACGGAAGTTAAATACCAACCGGAACTTCTAGTGGGTTTGGATCGGAAGTTCCAGTCAGGACTAGAACTTCCAATGCCAACCACTAGAATTTTCGGTGCCCTACTGAACTACGAAATCAGAGTGAAATGAGTTGTGATTTCAGTTCTAATCTTTACCACACCCTCCTAGATGTTGTTGATGATGATGTTGAACTCCTCATGGCTTGGCACCTCACCAAATCGTAGATCAAGCCCTCCAACCTATGAAAGTAGGGGGTAGAGAGGAGGAACACAAAGAACACAAGAACAAGGGTAGTCGATGCTACCGCCATAGCAAGACAAGATATTTGTTTATCTGAAGTTTGGTTTCTATCAAAACCTACTCTCCATTGAGGGAGCTACAGAAGACCCAAAGATTCTTTCTAGAGGATACCACGCAGGTCACTCTAGTTTTAGAGGATACAACACATGTCACTCTAGTGGGAGTATTTTCCAACTCCTTATCTTTGGGGTTCCCCCAAGAGGATACCACGTAGGTCGTCACTCTAGCCGGAGTGTATTCCAACTTCTTTTCCTCCTTTACTATATGATTTCTTCCCTTTCGGCGATGATATCAAACCGTTACAAACAATCCAAGGCAACCACAAGCTCTAGGGTGCTCTCCGGTGACGCGTAACCGCCTAGGACCGAAGAGTCTAAGAGTAACAAATGCAACTCATGAAGAAATAGACAATATGCTGAAGTGCTCAAGAGGTGGCTTGCTCACAAATTTGAATCTCTCTCAACCCACAAGATGGATTTGTCCATTTGGATCAATCACTCACTAAGAAAGGGTTTGAAAGAGAAAGCAAAGGCTCAAAAATGAGTGGGGAATTAGCAGGATCAGCAGCCGCACGAGATGGGGGCTTGGGGGTATTTATAGCCACTTTGAAAAACTAGCCATTTTCTAGTCATTGGGCTTAGATTTGTACTATTGAAAGTTCTGGTGGGAGACCACCAGAACTTCCGGTAAAACTTTTGGTCCAAGATCGGAACTTCCGGTCCAAGACCGAAACTTCCGGTATAACTTTCGGTCCTATCTAGATCTGACCGATGGGCTTAAAAATGAGTGACATAGATCAACTGGAACTTCCGGTCCATGGACCAGAACTTCTGGTCACTGTTGGAACTACTGGTCAGAGATCGAAACCAGATACTCACATGTGCATGCTCGCGCCGGAGGGCTGACTGGGCTGACCAAAACTTCCGGTCCAGATGACCAGAACTTTTGGTGTAGCCGGAACTTCCGGATTCTAACCAAAACTGAATAGAAGCATGCGCTCGCTTGCAGAATTTCTACTACCAGAACTTCTGGTCCGGGGTACCAGAACTTCTGGTCCGGGTTACCAGAATCATGATGCTCATGGCAGTTCATGCACTCAAAGAGAATAAACATTACACCATTCAAGGCATGAATGTCATACACTAGCATAAACAATCCTTATCAAGAGCATCAATTTAAACTATCCTTGCATACATCACATAAATTTGAAAAATCTTATATGCCTCTCCTTTACCCCTTTCAATCCACATATTTCTCCCCCTTTGGCATTAATCTCCAAAAAGTGTCTCTCCACCAAATGGAAGAAATTTTTGAAGACAAGTTAGTGCAAGAGGTAGGCAAAAGTTCAGCATATAGGATATCTCTTCTAAGATTTCTAGCACACAAAGTATGCAACAACTTAAGCCAAAGATTTTTGAGAAGTAGCATATTAAGCTTATACCTTACTTATATCATAGTTAGACTCAAGAGATATGAACCAAATATCTAAAGATTTCTCTAATCATCACCACAAGAATAAACTTATGGTGTGACTTAAAATATTGCATACACATGAACACACTAGCATGAAAGGGCCTAGATGCATAAAGATAATACAAGAGTTCATGGAGTGATATACCTTCGATTTTAGTCTCACAATCTCCACCATGACAATGATTTTAATAATTAATTTAGTTCTTTGATGGGACTAGAATATATATATACTTTTTTAAGAAAATTTCATTTTTTTCCCATCTTTCATCATCATCATCATCTTCAAGAAGATATCACATTTGTGCTTGATCTCAATTGAAAGTCCATTGCTAGCTCTTGTTTCCATTTTGAGATACCAATTGAAGACATATTTCGTGATATACCAAGTTGAAATATTATCCACCAATATCAATTGTAATATGGTCTTCATAATCTTGACACCAATTTAAAGAGTTCTTCATAAGTTGATGCCATTTGAAATGAATGCTCGTATCTCATAATATCACCTAGGGAATGCTCACAAATCCAAGAGATAGCATCAAATTGCACAAGCTCCAGTTTCACAACTAGTGACCCTTTGGACATGGAAGGCATATGTAGATCACTAATTGCAAAACCTCATAACATAGACTAAAATCCCTCTTTTTTATAGTGCATACATATATATTGGGAAGGCAAGAACATATGCACTTTTGGTCAATGAAGTCCAAATAATGGAATATAAGCTATATTATGGAGAGTAGCTACTGAAAAGATGAAATTGCAATCCAAATGAATATGGGAGACAACTTTATCAATTTGGATTGAGTTAAAGTAGCATAAGAATGAGAAACTTATTCTCACCAAGAGACTAAAAAAATCACTAGAATAAATGGTTAGTCTCAAAAGACACAAGAAATAAAATAGGCTCCCCCTTAATATGTGCATCAAGTACTCAAATTCTTGTGAAATGCACTTGAATTAGTTTAAGAGTATAGAGGAGATTATTCTGTATCTTGGTCAAGGCATGATGAATTTGCAACAATTAAAATTATGCCAAGGAAACATACCACCACAAAGGTAAATAGATCACCACACAAGTTTTCATTGATATGACCATCATAAGTAAGACTTTTATGATTTGGATGGCCATAGTTGTTAGTTGAAGAAATGTGGTGAATAGAGCTTTTATTATGATCAGCCAAGATCCATGTTAGGTTCTGAGTTCTTTCTTTATTACTCTTTGTAGATAAGATCTTGAGTAATCAATGGGATGGATCAAGTGCACTTGATGAGCTCTTGAGAGGAGAAATAGCAATAAAGACCTAATGTTCAATTATTTTCTCCAACTCAACCAAATCTGATTCTACTAAAGGATTGGGGCATTTGACACTATAACTACAAAACATGTACTTGAAAGAAGCAGATATTCTCACAAGATAGAAGATAATCTCCCCATTAATTTGTTCATTTAAGAATACACAAACTCCACTTAAGCACATTAATAATATAAGGGCAAGGGAGAGGTTTACACTAATTCCAACTTATCTCAAACTCCATCAAGCTACTTGCAATCTGAGTGCAACTGATTCGGACCCATGTGTGAGTCCTTTTATTTCATTGAAACTATTTTATACTAAATAGATGCTTATCTTTTTCAAATTATTCTTCATGACCTCACTTGAGAGCCAGCTGAACCTTGTTGTTACAATGCAATTCAATTCTATATAATTGGTTTTCAGATTCTGTCCTTCGAAGAGAAAAATTCATATCTCTTAGACCACTATCCCAATATGTATGAAATTTGGTAGAGATGTGATTCAATGAGTCATCTAACTTTTATAAAATTTTCAGCTCATTTGGATCTCATTTGATGAGTTAAATCAAATTTCTACCAAAATTACCAAGGTTTAAAAACTACAGCTCTGAATCTGATAGAAACCAACTCACAACTGACTTTCTTCAAAACCAATCTTGATGCAAATTGTACAGCAATAAGTATTAGATGTGTATAGTACGCTCACAAAGTTTTAGGTCAATTCAACAGTGTTTGAATCTCCAAATCCATGCTTGAAGACAACCAATCACAGAATTCAGACTTTCTAGACAGATTTGATAATTCTCAACTTTTCTTAGCTTCTTGTCCAATCTTGAGGTGAACTTAGAACCGTTGAAATATGTAGATGCTCATAAGATAAAAATAAGAATGTAGTAATCTACATATGATAAGATTCCATCAGTAGGGAGTTCTGGAACTGTGAATAATAAGTGCCTCCACCTTACTTGACCTTAATCTTCAATTTTGAGTACCAAATGTGCAAAAGCACTCCACATCAAATATCCTTATACAATATCATATATCACTTCTAGCTTAATTGAAGATCACACTTATGTCTCTCAAACCCTCATAATCATGTTTCCAACTTGAGGACATTTTAATCAAAGTGACTCGTGATCATTGCAATGATTGTCACTTTTCTGGCAGATTATGTCCCCCTTCAAAGATTAATCTATAACTACCAATGTACATATCCAAATACCACAAAATTTTGTGGACATGCTCTTTACAAAGTGATATAGTAGCTATGTAAATTTTAGCTTTATTTGCTGTAACACCTTTGGTGTTATGTTAACTAAAATATGCCATGTCATCATATGTATTATAAAGTATTCATGTTTAGGTCAACCTTAATGTGCATCAACTAAAACAAGTTTACATTTCATAGGTTGATTATGTTTCTAGAATATTTTGTCACATGAAATAATAAAACCTTATTTTCGAATGTCATCCCAAATGCTTAGTTTATACTCTATGTACTTGAGGTGTAAACTATGTTTACATTAGTATCAAGCATAGTGTATAAATCCAAGTGGAACCCTAAAAATGATTTTCACATTTGAAGTTGAATTTGGATTTCAAAGCTTATTCCCAAGTCTTGCAATTTAAATTTAAATTCAAATTGGAAAGCTATAAAAATGATTTTTGAAAGTCAACTTGGTCAACCAGGGGTGTCATTGGGTCATTGACCTAAAAATGTCCTTGGATGATGTTTGTGATCACTAATGACCAACCAATTAATTTAGAAACCAAATCGAGCTTGAGTTCGGTTTCAAAAACCTTTTATTTCAAAACCTAGTTTTATCCCCTTTTTAATAATTCAAAATCTATAAGGAATTTTGAGATACTCTAAAAAGATAGTTTGTAGATCTTGACAAGATCTACAAAGTTGGTATTTAAAGTTTTCAAGTTTCCAAAAAGAATTTCAAATAAATTTGAAAATACAGTTTTCTAGCATTTATCCCCTTTTGATTTTAAAAACATAATTCAAAATTTATGCATAATTTGGGAAAACTGTATATATGAAACATGTTTGGTTTGCAAAGTTAAGCATTTCATAGTTTTGAAGATTTTTAAGTTTTATTGAAAAATCAAAAGTAATTTTAAATATTTGTTTCTAGGGTTTTATTTCCCTTTTGAAATTGAATTCATATTCAAAATCTAGGCAGAGTTTGAGGATGCTAGTTAAATGAAAAGTGTAGCTCTTAAAAAGTTATGCAAATTCTATTTTTGGATATTTTCAAATTCTTATATAAATTTTGGAGTAACTTATTATTTTCGACAAATGGTATTTCTGTAATTTGCTTGAACAGTATCGAGACCTATGGGTCGCCGCCATGGCCGGCTTCTCAAGCCGCGCCGCCGTCCACCGGGGCCATACCGCCCTGTCACGACCGCCAGCTCGCCTCCGCGCGTGAAGCTTCATCGCCGCGCGTCACACTCCCTATCCTCGAGCTCTAGCTATAAATAGGAGTGTCGTGGCCGACTTCTTCTTCTTCTTCTTCCCTGCACCGCCGCCGTCGACCTCGTCCCCGCCAGCAAAATTCATCACCGTCGCTCCATCTCTGCCCGCTTCGTCTTGCCAGAAGCTCCGCCTCGATCTTGCGCGTCTTCTGAGCCAGTTAGTGCCCGCCCTCATCGCCCGTAGCGTCCGCGCGCCGTCATCTTCCTCACGGCCGGTCGTCGAGCCGCCGCGAGCTTTCTTGCTGTTCACCGCCACCCAGGTTGAAAACATATTTTCATTTACCTCTCTATCCTATCCTCCGTCTTCTCCTGCCCCTCATGCGCACCTTGGTTCGTTCCTTGGTGCACAGGAACCGCGGTGACGCCGTTCTTGCCATTGGAGCGCCGCCGCCGCCATTAGCGCCGTTGTCCGCAGCTCGACTCAGCCACTCCGGGCCTTCATCTTCGAGCGCACCCGAACCGCGGTGAGCTCCTGCGTCCCTCCATGCCCTCAATTTCACCCCTCCTGCACCGTAGGGTCCGGCCGCTGTGGCTTGCCGCCGGCATGGCCATGCCAGCGCCGCCGCGCGCGTAGCCATCTTGGCTAGAGATCAGGAGGGGCTCCATCTTGTGGCTTAACATGTTCGCCAGAGTGCCCCATGGATGCCCGTGCCCTCGCTGTCACCGAAGAAGCTCCGGGGAGCTTTGCCGCCGCCGTCCGCGCGTCGCCCGCAGCCATGGCCGACGCCGGCCATGCTCCAGAGCTCCGTCGCCGCATTAACTACCTCATTAGGCTCGCCTCGTCGTGTAGAGCCCATAGGTGCCAAGCTCGTCACCGGAGACCTCTCTGTCGGCGAGGAATCGTCGGTCAACGGCGTTGGCCGGTTCGGTCAGCGCGGGAGTAGTGTTCCCATTTTCTTTTTTTTCCATTTCTAGAAAATCTTTTAAACACTATTTTATGTGTATAATGAACTTCTTTAATAACGTAGTTAACCCTAATGAACTTAGTAAGTTAGTTTTGGTTGGCTTGCAACTTTATCGTGAAGGAAAGTTGTACTTAAGTCCTTAATCTGGTCATGCATCCATCGAGCATCATGTTTACTATTCCATCATGTTGAAGCATATCATTTATCGTATAGTTTCCGTTAACGGAGAAATTAACGTTGTCGCACCAGATTCCAAGAAAGAGCAGACTCAGGAGTTGGGAGTTGATACAAAGCTCGAGACCGTCTACCCCAAATACCAAGGCAAGTCCCAGATGCATTTAAACCCTTCCTTGATTTTATAAAAGTTTTATCGCTTCCTTATGAAATGCTGCATTAGGGATTAGGAGTTGAGTGAAAATCTACAGATTGCATTACCTGCCTTACTTCCTTATTCCTTGTTACCTGTTAGCTGGAATATGCATAGTAATGCTTAGCCCTGCTGAGTTAGACAAGTTTTCAATAAGTAAAAGAATGAAAAAGATGAGGATGGCTTTATCTGTGGAAACATGATGATAGTTAATAAATCGAGTCCGGACGGCTAACTTGCATTGGGAATGGAGTCCCTCTGTAGTGTTTCCGTCTGTTGATTTTCTAGGTCCCGTGTCGATGGTGAACTGGTGATATTGAGAAACTAGAAATCCACATGCATGAAGTGATATACAGTGGGCCAGAGTCCCCACGTATGTCATGGAGTGATATATAGTGGGCCAGAGTTCCCACATATATCACAGTGTGGTATGCTGTGGGTTTAAGTTCCCACGTATATCGGTACACTGGGTCCTAGTGCCCATGTGTATCATGTGGTGATATATGGCTGCGGTTGTTATCCCGGTATATCTGTGATCTGGTATGCATCGGAGTTAAAGTCTCCGGTATCCCAGTGATCTAGGTCCCAGCTGGGTATGAAAATGGATTCAAATTGCCGTTGCTTCTCGAAGAAGAGGACTCGATCGTTGTTCATCATCGTAGTAACAACTTGAATGATGTTTAAGGTTAAGAATGAAGTTGGTTGGTAATATCAAAAGAGAGCAAGACAACTTTTCTTTTGTCAAAGCTTTTCTGCAAAAATCCTTAACTCTGCAAGCCTTACCTTGTCCCTCTAGCCTGCATTTCCTAAGTCTTCACCCCTCTTTTTCATCGGGTCAGTCTTGTTGAGTACTTTTGTACTCAGGGTTTGTTGAACCCTTGTTGCAGGTGAGCCTCATGGGCAGGAGTGCTTTGCATCCTGCTGCATGTCGTCGTTGAGGAGAGTGACGACGAATAGGATGTTTGACTCTTGGGCAGAGCATGTCTCCAAGGTTTTGTAAAAAGTTATGTTGCTACTCCACTGCTCTTATGGTTGTAATAATTAAAAACATATGGTTTGTAAATTTAAGCTAAATGGTTTGTAAACTTATGTTATTGTAATCCTTCCACTATTTTACTCTAATAATATCTTATCTGTATAAAATTGTTGTAATACTGCAATATCTCTTTATAATGATTGATCTTGCTCGAAGAATCATGGATGATTCGGGATTTACCCGACAGATCTTATAAGTCATATGGAACACATTCATGGTTATTTGGAGTCTGTTTAGACAATAATAATGCATGTGGGTCATATGATTTAGGAGGATCTGCCACATTTGCCTTGTAGATTGCTACCAGATTTCTCATCTTTCTGTACTATTACGTGCTAAGAACTAATTTACCATAGCTGAAAAGATCCACTCCAAAACTGAAGCATCTCATATCCAATTCTCATGAAACTTGTATGCCAATTAATACTATAAGTCTAGAGCATGCATACAAATTTTAAGCCAATTCAAATAGATTTTGTCACACAAACATGGCTCACAACACAGCTCACTCAGATTTGAAATATGGGACAGATTTCAACACATTGAGCTATACTTCTTCAAACTGAACCAAACTTCAAGTTAATGTGTTTGAATACTTTCACAAGAAATATATCCATTCACTCCACTTAAAAGGTCTTCTTATGAACTTATCCATTCAAACCAACTCAATTTTGATTACTAAACATTTAATCTATTCAAAATATCTCATAGCAAGCAACATATGCATATTTATCCAATTCAATCTACTCTCATATGCACCCAAAAGAATATGATCATCAAGAGATATACCTTTTCATCTCATGATCAACCAATATCAAGCTTCCTAAATAATATGCAAGCCTATGAATGGCACTTTGCCTTGAGCCCACAAAATCACTACTGAGATGATATATGGAATGACAATCATCAAGTTGACCTTTCTTGTCAAGTTATCATGCTATATATATAAGATCAATTCCATCCAAAGGACTACAAGAAATACTAGATAAATTTGTTAGTCCACAATGGTGCAAAATAGAGATTGAGCTCCCCCTAAATGAGTGCCACAAGTAGTTTGAATGACTTGCAATAGGCACTTGATTCTATCAAGAATTTTGGGAGTCAATTTTCTATTTTCACCAAATACAGAATCAAATGCCATATTTGAATTGAGTTGAAGATATGCTCACAACCCACTTAGGTGTAGATAATCACAAGAATTGAATATGTGAAATCTCATGGATAAAAACTCAGTTGCATCCAAAATAGTGTTCTTGTCAAAACCACTTTGTTTACAACATTTGTGATTCACTATTTGGCACTTAGTATTTCTTGTATACCTGCATCTCAACAAGTGTATTGCTCTACAAAAGAGATATTAAAAGCACCATATGGCAAGTGAAGTATATATCAAATTAATCTAATTAGCCACATAAAATACTTCACAAATATTTCTATTTGTGAACTATTGAGCACTAGACACACATAGTGGCTATCCTATAGAGTTTAGGTACTTGTTACCAATGGTGAGAATGAAGTAGGATATGATCATTTAATTTATCTTTGGGTCAGCCATACATGAGATTATGATGAGAGTTGGTTGATAGCTTGAGTGAGTATTTCTCATTTGCTTGCTCAAGCACCCCAAAGTCTTCATCTTCACCTAGTACCTATATTCACAACTTAGGCACACCTTGGTACCCAACTTTTGTTGGGTCCTTTTGAGTTAGTCAACAAATGCTTAGGCACCCAAATGGCTCTAGTGCTAGCTTGTGATGAACACATTGTTTGGCTAGTACTATATCCATTTGTGGTATTCCTAAGCTTATCATTGTAAGCATATGCATTCAGTTTGGGCACATCACCTTGGGGACAATCATAGCTTAGATGTCCCTTACTTCTACACTTGTAGCAAATGCGCCCTTTGTTTGCCAAAGCCTTGTGTTGCTTGTTGGGACACTCATGTATCATATACCCAACTTCATTACATGCGAAACATTTTCTTGATGCAACTAGAGCCTTGCTTCTTGCTTCTTTGAATGCTAAGTAATTGTTGCTAGAATGGCCCACTTTGTTGCACTTGACACAAGCTTTAGGTTCATCCTTCTTAAGTTGGTTGGCCAATTTGCTAGAGACCTTTTTCTCGGCCATTTCACACTTGTCAGCCTAACTCTTGTTTGGACACATGTTGCTCATATGCTCATAAGCACCACATCCATAACATAGCCTTTTGCCATGTTTCTTGCTTGTGGCATGATTAGTTTGTTGGGTGTTGGAGGAAACACGATTTGAACCCTTCTCAAGCTTCTTCACCACATTTTCACGGTTATCTTGAGAAGGTTGTGCTTTCTCCTTGCCCTTTAATCTAATCACATCCTTTCTTAACTTTTCAACTTCTTATTTGAGCCTAACATTTTCTAATAAATCATGCTCAATCAAAGATTGACTTACTTGAGAAACACACTCATTAGTACACAAAATGTTTATTTGAGAGCTATGAGGTTGAGAGGATTTTATCGATGTAGTCATAACCTTATGTGTTGTTTCAAGCATAACATGTGATTCTACTAGATTCTCATGTGAGCAATTGAGATGATCATGCTCGGTGTGAAGCTTGTTGAACTTGCTTGAGAGGGTGTTAAGCTTTTCCTTGAGCTCAATGTTCTCCTTTTCTAATTATGAAACACTAGAAAGAGAGTTAGTAGCTAAATCATGCTCAATTGATAATTTTGTATACCTCTCATTGATTTTCCTCTTTTACTATATGATTCCTTCCCTTTCGGCGATGATATCAAACCGTTACAAATAATCCAAGGCAACCACAAGCTCTAGGGTGCTCTCCGGTGATGCCTAACCGCCTAGGACCGAAGAGTTTAAGAGTAACAAATGCAACTCATGAAGAAACAGACAATATGCTGAAGTGCTCAAGAGGTGGCTTGCTCACAAATTTGAATCTCTCTCAACCCGCAAGATGGATTTGTCGATTTGGATCAATCACTCACTAAGAGAGGGTTTGAGAGAGAAAGCAAAGGCTCAAAAACGAGTGGGGAATCAGCAGGATTAGCAGCCTCACAAGATGGGGGCTTTGGGGTATTTAGAGCAACTCCAGTAAGACCCCTACTTAAGACCCCATAGTTAAATTTAGGGTCTCAGGCCAAAAATCAAAGTCCAACAGCGCCCCTACTAGAGGCCCAAAACTTATTGGCCCAACAAAAACTGCCCTCCAGCCCCAACTCTTGTTGGGTCTCCACCTAACCCTGAAATTGCAGTTTCTGTCCGGTTCCCCCCACGCGCTCGCGAATTGTTCCCCGCTCGCGCTCCTTCCCGCTCGGCGACTCACTTTTCCCCATCACGGGCCGCTAGGGTTCATAGTGCGTCGCAATCCTCCACAAATCCCCGACGTGCACTCACCCGGCCTCCACGGGGCTCCCCGACGGCGGGGACTCGCCCCGCCTCCATGGCTCCCCGGCGGCGCGGACTCATCCAGACTCCATCGGCTTCCCGACGGCGCGGACTCGCCCAGGCCCCGCGGCTCCCCAGCAGTGTGAACTTGCCTAGCCCCGAGTGACCGTGACTCCTGTCCCAGTTCATGGCTGCTCATCGTGGATGCAACATGAGCTGATCTGAACACCTCCACTATCTGCTCGAAGGCACCATCGTCAGTCATTTGCTTGTGCGGTGCAGGTATGCCTCACCGCCTCTAATTGAATCTATCTATTTCTGGCGAGATATTCCTCCGTTATCTGCTCCAAGTCTTCTCTATCAGTATGCATGAATATTGTCTATTGTTGGGTTTGCTTGTGCGGTCCATGACTTGTTTCTGAAGTGTGATTTAATGCTTGTTCCTAGAGTGTGTGTGTGTGGCCGAGATATATATCTTGCTAGTAGTATGCATGTCAATTAAGGATACATATGTGACTTGTTGAGCTTTGATTCTTATTCGATGACTATGTTTTGCTAAAATTGTAAATTAATATGTGGCAATGATACGACAGATGGTGTTCACGGATGATGAAGATGATTTTTTTTGAGCAATGGTGGGAGGAAGAATCAAATGATAATGATTTGGATGCACTGATGCTATTGCTTGCTGAAAAAAGGCATCATAACAAGAAGCATCGTCGTGGTTCAATGCCAGGTCATCAATTGGTGCCAAGATACATGCATGCTGGTAACTTGTGCATTGTTGCAGATTATTTTGCAGATCCTCCAGTATACAATGACAGATTCTTTCAGAGAAGATTCAGAATGTCTAAACCATTATTTTTGAGAATTGTCCAAAAACTTGAGGCACATGATTACTATTTTAGGCAAAGGCCAAATGCAGTTGGGTTGCTTGGAGCAACTGCCCTCCAGAAAGTGGTTGGAGTGTTTAGGATGTTAGCTTATGATGTTCCTATAGATTCCATGGATGAGGTTGTGAGACTTGTTGAGAGAACTATGATTGAGGCCTTCAAACACTTTGTTCGAGCAGTGGTTGATGTTATTGGTGAACAATACTTGAGGCCACCCACTGTTGAGGATACTGCAAGGTTGCTAGAGATGAACAACAAACGAGGTTGGCCAGGAATGCTTGGAAGCATTGACTGTATGCATTGGAGGTGGAAGAATTGCCCAACTACATGGAAAGATATGTACACAGGACATGTGGATGGTCCAACTATGATCCTTGAAGCGGTTGCATCACAGGATTTGTGGATTTGGCATTCATTTTTTGGTTTACCAGGATCACTTAATGATATCAATGTACTTCGAAGGTCTCCTCTTTTTTAGTGAATGACTTCAGGAACTTCACCTCCAATTGAGTACACTATGAATGGCAATAAGTACACTATGGGTTATTATTTGGTAGATGGGATCTATCCTGCTTGGGCTACATTTGTGAAGAGCTATAGAAATCCACAAGGTAACAAGAAGTCTCACTTCACACAAGCTCAAGAAGCAGCTAGGAAGGATGTTGAGAGAGCATTTGGTGTTCTGCAGGCACGTTTTGCCATGATTAGGGGCCCTGCAAGATTTTGGGGCAAGGAGACGGTATGGTACATTTTGATAGCATGTGTGATCTTGCATAATATGATAATTGAGAGAGAGATGATGATGTTGGGGATATGACTATGATCAGGATGGGGTGAGGAGTTGAGGCAGGAGGAATACCAATGCCGTAATCCAAATGTGATGTCCGAGTTTCTCAAGATACACGAGGAGATTTAAGATAAGGAGGGACATGAGAAACTCCGAAACGATCTTGTGGAGAATTTGTGGGCGCGACATGGCGCAAATTAATTATTTTGTTCGACTTTATGTTTCATGATTATGCTATCTGATTTGTGAACATGTTATAGATTATGTTGTGATCGACTATCATTAAATTCAGACCAATTTGTATTTGAATTAAATTTACAAATTCATATTTTATTTGTCATTTTAGATGTGTGCTTTTATCGTTATAGTTTAAATAAACTATTATATAGTACGATGTTTTTTCAAGTACATTATACATATAGTGTGTGAGAAAATAGAGAGAATTAAGAAGTAGGGGCTCTGTTTTGGGGGCTACTGCTGGAGTTCAGTCCAGAAAACAGGGACCCCAAAAGTAGGGGGAGCACCCAAATGAAAAGTAGGGGCCCCGGAAGTTCTGGTGGGAGACCACCAGAACTACTTTTGGTCCAAGACCGGAACTTCTGGTCCAACTTCCGGTCCTATCTAGATCTGACCGTTATGCTTAAAAATGAGTGAGATAGACCAACCGGAACTTCCGGTCCATGGACCAAAACTTCTGGTTACTGTTGGAACTACCGCTCGGAGATCGGAACCAAATACTCGCACAAGCCAGAGGGCTGACCAGGCTGACCGAAACTTCCGGTCCAGATGACCAAAACTTTCGGTGTAGACAGAACTTCCGGATTCTGACCAAAACTGAATAGAAGCGGGTGCTCGCTTGTAGAATTTCTACTACAGGAACTTCCAGTCCGGGGTACCAGAACTTTCGGCCCGGGTCAGAACTTCTGGTTCAAGGCTGGAACCACTTCCTCGCACGCGCTCGCACGCAGGCGTTGAACTATCAGAACTTCCGGTTTCAGAGCCAGAACTTCTGGTGCACCCAGCTGAGAAAATATTCTAAGTATGTGAGTGCACGGTGTCTCTCTCAAACTTAGGTAGATTTGAGCATGTCAACTTTGATTTGAGCATGTCTCTCTCAAACTTAGGTAGATTTGAGCATGTCAACATGATGCATCCCTCTTAATAGTACGGCTTTCCTATTAACTCAAGGTTGAATGAAAATAAATATAAACCTCTTGAGTTGCTTTCTTTTAACTGCGAAGCCGATTCTTTGAATCTTCATCAAGTAAGGGTGTCAACATGTCAACTTTGATTTGTTCTTGAGCACAACCATCTTGAGCACGTGACTTGATTCCATTCATCAATTATTGATAACTTCAAATGTACCAAGTCAGTTGAAGATTTTCACCATCTTAGATCATAAAATCACATCTTGTTTTGAATCATCAAATTATTTGCATAATCATCTTTTTATTTCAATGTAGCTAGCTTTAAATAGAAGATCATTTGATATGCAATCCTTCATGTCTTATTGACCATATCTCAATGAGTTTGTTTTCCATAAAAATCATAGAGATCTCACAATAGATAAGTCTTAGCATGAATTCCATTTGCACTGTTATCTTATGTTTGAAATAGATTGTTTATACAACAATGACACATTATTTTGGCTTTATACACTTTAATCAAGTACTTCTGAGATAATCAATTTCCTGTCCAACACTTAGCAAAAACATTAGACCTTTAATTATATTGTCAATCAATTTATCAAAACCCACTAAAGGGCTAGATGCACTTTCATCAAGGTATATCAAGAATATCCCAGGGGCAATGCTAATTCACGAACGTTCACCAGGATGGGATTTGGTGAACGATTCTCCGACATGCACATCTTTTCTCTCTTAGTAAAAACTTTTTTCCGTAACTTTTTTTTAAAATTTTCTATTTATAGCAAAGGAAAGGTAAAGTTGCAAATCCAGACGCATAACTTTTGTTCTCTAACTTATATGTCTAACTTAGAACATATATCTTACGTGATCTAACACTTGCAAAGTTAAAAATCTAACTTAAAATTGATAACTTACGTGATCTAATACGTTACTAAGTTAGAAAACTAACTTATACATCTAATTTATGTGATCTAACACGTTATAAAGTTAAAAATCTAACTTATCATGTCGAAACACATATGCAAAGTTAAAAATATAACTTATACACAAAGTGACAACAGTATAAAAAAAGTAAAAAATAAATCTTCGAAATATATCCAAATGGGATCTACTTTTATTCGTCTCATCGTGTAGAACAAATCGGTGCAAACAGAATTAGAAACGGATACACAGTTTAAAAATTATAGCATTTTTCAAAAATGAATTTGCTTGGTGTATGCATCTGGTTGTGAATGCACACATGCATCTGGTTGGGGTGTAGTGTCAGAGTGTTCGCTCAAACAGCCAATGAGTGAACGACCGCTATAATGAAATTAGGGGCCTCCCAGGCCACAATATCTTGACGATAGTATATGATCAATCTATAAGCATTCCATGCAACCTTTATTTATTTTAAAAAAAAGGCATTCTATGTAATAAATTGTATTGTAGCCATACTCTCTCGGGCTGTATGGGCATCGGGACTGGGGTCCCAATTCATTCTCTTTCACCCCATCTACTAGCTAGGAGCAATAAACCCATATAACCAAGCATACCAATATAGAAAGAGCAACATCACTCTTGACTGGACTAAGACATTCCACGTGCCTGAACTAGTATATAAATCTTTGTGTCTAATGTGCCGGCATCTGATTCATCTTATATGATTAGTTGCTAGGCAAACAATTGGCATGTCAAGGACGGATCTTTCGCGTTAGATTTATATTGTGTTTCAGATGGGAATCGTCTTCAACTTTGGCGAGGACGCGAAGAAGATGCAATCAAGAAGAAAGATCTTCTTTGGCAATATCGACTTCATCGCCGACCAGCTTAGGAACCTGAGCCTGCAACCCAAGACGTCTGGACAGGAGGAGGAACAATCGTGCAACTGGACCATCGCACCCTTCTCTGCCAACACACTTCTTTACCAAGTTATTCTATAACATAGATATGCTAATTAAAGTAAAAGAAGGTTGATACTTAGATAGAATGCTAATCTTTTCTTTGCTATAAGCAACTACTAACTTCATGTAAGACAAGATAATAAAAAAAACAAAGAAAAGCAACAAAATTTCCTATGCATTGATATGTAGTACGAAACAATTTGGCCCCGCCCCTCATCCTTCCGGGAGGTTAATTCTTCATGCATCTCCCAAAAAGAGACGAGGCAATCTCAAAGAAAAAATTATCTATCTTGCAAAGATATCTCGGCAGGATCAAATATATGACGAGGTTTCCTGACATTGTGATCGTCCTTGATCAGCAAAAATAATATATAGCTCTTTGGGAATGTGCCATATATTTTGGGGATTCCTACTATTTCTTTAGTCGATACAAATTATGACCCAGATTTTGCGAATAAATCGATTCTTACCAATGATGACACTATGACTTCAATTCGATTAATTCTTAATAAATTAGGATTTGCAATTTCTGAGGGCCGTTCTCTCTATATAAGAAATCGTTGATTAAGAAAAATGGTTAATTCTTAAGCAAATATGTAGATTTATAAGATTAATTACTAGTATTTTTTGTTTTACATACTTTGTTAGATAGCACAACTGACTTTATAATACCATATTTTTGTTTTACTTTTGTGCAAATTTGTGCTTGCTTCGTAGTCATAAGATGACACTTTCTAAAATCTGGCAGCAACGCGCACCTGCTCCCAAAAATTGTGCAAAATGGGAAGTAGAGAACATGCTCAGTTATAGTAAAAAAAATGGTGGCCCAAATGGAAAGTCGTGAACACACTTAATTAAAAATGGTAAAAAAGAAATTGTAGCCAAAATTGGAAGTCGGAGCAACAAAATGCGTGTTCTGGTAAATAAAAAATAAAAATTACATAATGCGGTGAGCGTGGATCGAACACGCGACCTTCAGATCTTCAGTCTGACGCTCTCCCAACTGAGCTATCCCCGCTGTTGCCTACGAATGAAAACGTAATTCGAAATCACCATATGTAAACTTTCTTTCTTCTGTCCGCCTCTCGCTTCCTCCGTCACTCATCCTCAACACTTTATCAGTCCATCGTCTCTCTCATGCTATCCGCTTCCCATACAACGTCGCTTCTAGGTGTTCATGTTTAATACAATCATCAACAACTTCTAGTCGTCAAGTAAACAACTATTCTACGACTCAACACGTGGATTTCCTATGTGTGAGTTGGGTGGACAGAGTGGGTTAACCCAATCCACAGGTGGAGAAGGTCAAACGTGTTTAAAGAAACAATCAGCCAAACAAAGCCTAAATGGATGTTTACTAAGAATGTCTATACATAATTGATATGCTATGATTTCCCCCGCTTATCATCGTCATAGTGTAATCGGGCCGTGTTAACAAACCGAAACACTTAGCTACTGCATCTCTTAGCATGTCTTTTCGTCAATCAAAGGGGAAAAAAGAGAGAGAAGAGGTACAACAGCTTTGCTGGACAAGTGCTCTCTCTGATTTACTCCCTCTGTATTCTAGCTATTCTAAGATAAAATAAAAGAGATGACAATAGACGCATATGCCCCTTACTTACCTTCCTAATGTATTAAAATATAATTTTATTTTGCATGATTAAAGGATGAACTCTTAGTAATTATACAAAATACAGTATAGAAGATAAATGAGTTACCTTTCTTGTAAAAAATAATCACATACTCTTATTTAAGTAAATATTATCTTCTTATTATCTAAATACACTATATTTGGGAGACATCTTCCAAAGGCCAGAATGCACTTTATTTCAGGATAAAAGGAGTAAGACTTTAGCAAGCGTGGAAAAAGTACTGATTAATCGTAGCTCGTTACCCATTAATAATTTTGATAATGAACAGATTGATTGGAATTTATAGTGTTGGACACATACCGATGAAATAAACATATAGTAGACATGGCTGAACCAGAGCACTATGCGATGCAGGTGAGTGCAGGAGATCGAGCCGGCGATCGGTCCCCAAAAATGGCCAGAACCCCCAATTGAATGCGTGCATCGCATCGAGTGGGATCCTTGCAGGTGTAGGCATAGCCATGTACGTGGCACGCGCGCGCGATCCATGTGAGGCTAGCCGTAGGATCCGGGAACGTGACCGAATGAACTCTCCTAACACCTCAACTGTCCATCAGCCCAAACCCCAAAAGGTATCGCACACCACATGCTCCCCTTTATGACTTGGCCTCTGACTAGTGGCTGACTTTAACCAGCTTGCCTCGTGTTGTGTTAATTGTAGTGATCGTGCAAGGTAGCTCCACATACTAAATACATTCTGAGAAGGTCTGTGCTTGTTCACCGTACGACATACGTGCCCCTTGTGTCATGTGGCTGATGGACAATGCAGACAACCCCACACGTATATTTAGTGCCTACTTTTGGATTATTGACAGCCCCTTGAGCCCAAGCGTAATCAAATATTGCAATGTTCAAATGGAAGATTTTTTTTCTATGTTTAAAAACTATAATGACAAATATTTTCTCCATATAGTCACCCTATGTATGCCTTGTTTGATAGTTATATATGTTTTGATAAAATCTAAACCAAATTCCACACCAAACCACTACCTACATTGATTGATGATGATACATAGATGCCCAAACAAGACTGTACATGATTTGCATTTGGATAATGTATCCCGTTCCTTTTGTTGTGTGTCATATCAGATGCCAGTGTTTTTGAGATTTCTAGCACTTGATTTTCAATATTCCTATCTTAAGAGATATGCGGTTGCCTCCGCTTACATATCTAACTTTGTGCTACCAATTTTATAATTAAAAAATGTATGTTTCGGAGATTTATTCTTTACCATAATTTGATGTATTAGGCATTGGCAGCCTTGACTTTTGAATGTATCAACCATTATTTTTTTGTTAACACAATTGTTTTTGAAGGCTAGGGGGTTTTAAGTTTATAGAGAGGGGTTCATTGTTCAAGACTCAAGAGTGCTTGCGGTCCTAGAGAAAAGGTTGATCGAACCGAGGTGACAAGTGTGAAGCGAGACGGTGATGGCCATTAGCCGCGAGAAGTTGAGGAGGCCATTAGGAAAATGCTAGGATGGAGCCTTCAAGGAGGCATTTCCAACAGCGGCAGCTATTGGAAATGAGGTAGGAAGGTGTCAATGAGGACAACGATGCCAATGAGTATGAAAACAAAGAAGTTCACATTGAGACGTGGCAGGGTGAACCACACTTGATGATGCTTGGTACCAGGATGATCAGAGTTGGAAAAACGAGCAACATGCTGGCATTGGCATCTGAACGAGAATAACAATGGATGAGGATTTAAGGAAGAAGGAAGGTTAGGATAATAGGATCTCAATAACCCCTTGAACACAATCAGAATTTTAGACTTCTTCTATGCCCGCTGGTGAGGATTTCTATTTGCTATGACTAGTGATAGTGTTTTATTACTATTTAAAGACACTAGGATAATTCCACTATTTTGTTAGTGAAAATACTCGATTCCTGTATGAGCACATGAAATTTTTGTCACACTAGGAAAAGTTACATCTAAAAGTTACTGTGACTTCTATCTAAAGCAGCTGTAGTCTCAATTTGAACTAGCTATAAATAAGGTAAAGCAAAAATTCCATTGAGACAAATCCAAAACTCCCAAAATCATATATCAGACCCTTTGAAAACTCAAGTGAGGTCTAGTTTCTATTTTTAAAAAGAAAAAAGAAATGTGCTTCCTCACCGGCAACCAAAATTTCCTACCACTATTGCCCATTGCCCTTTGTTTTTGCTATTATGCTGCTTCTGCTCCATCTAGTGGCAAACGCTCTATCATCCACCTCTTTCTCATCATCTTATTTCTTTTCTTCATCCACCACCTTTGTCTAAAACCAATATGACTGCAACATATGCACTATGTTGGGCAATTTGGATAACTAGCCATGAGGTGGTTTTTGCCAATGTAGACCAAAATCTCTTTTGCAAGTAATGTTCCCGGGAACGCACTGGCTACGTCAGTTGGCAAGCTTAGCGACATTCTGATCTTAAGGATCCAATGATCTCCGTGGAGAGTTTTTCGGCTTCAATGGATGGTTATCGCAAAGACATATTAGTTTTTGTTTATTGTTCCTGTTATTCGTGTGTGTGGTTGTAAGTTTTTTACATCCAAACCGAGTGCCCGTGGTGGATTTTATAATAAATTGGTCTGATTCTATCCTCGAAATGAAGCCGGATATTATATCCTTTATTAAAAAAAAAGTAGGAAGGCTGGATACCACCCTGGCATCCTGCACTCCTTAGACCCCCCTCTGGCTCTAACGTAGCCCACCGTGAATCCACTGGTTTGTCTAGGTCTAGCATCCAACTATTTTGTCACATCTTGCACCAACTATGACTACCACCTTGAATGTATGATGACATTTTCTCAGTCTGCCAAGCAGCAACAAAACTATGATGTGAGAAGTTTTCTAAAAAAATCATGGCACACTGTATCTTCTACAAACAGAACAAACCTCTTATAGAAGTAACAAAATATACATTATTTTCCAGTAAGCTAATAACTACTGAAAATTTGAAATAAGTTTTGATTGATACAAGCCCATAACTAGCACATCCTTTTTCCTTTCACGAGACGTGGCATCTCCTATCTGCAATCTGAAAGTCTTAATTACTCTGATAAGTTAACACGATTTAACTACTCTGTCTGCGCAAGCAATGCGGCGACCACAAGCCATAATCATGCACCCCATTCGCAGCATCTATTAGCTGACACTAGAGAAGGGAGGCAAAAGCGAAAGACAGCAGCAGAAAGTGAAAGAACAAAACATAACAAATAATCGCCGGAGAAAAAAATCATAACAAACAATTAAATAAAGAGGAAATCAAAGAAAGGCGAGATAAACAGCAGGAAAAGATATCGATTGATTGTGAATCAAAGCAGACGAGAGAGAGAAAAAAATGGATGGAAAAAAGTAGCTGTAGTGGTAATCATTTGATCTTGAATTCTTGATCCACTAATCCCAGGAGAAAGGGAGGAGGAGGAGATCACTAGTTGTAGTTGAAAGCCTTGCCCATCGCAGGCATTTGTTTAAGGGAAGGGATTCTCTGCCGCCGCGGCTGGCTGGCTGCGTCGCCACGCCCCGCGCACCTCGCGCTGCCCAGCTCTGCTGCCGCTGCGTGCGCATCACTGGAAAGATGGGGCTGTGGGGACGGGCTCCTCCTTCTTTCCTTCCCCGCGCCATGAATGATGCGCCTTTTCTCTCTTCCCTTCCATCTGGCTCAGTCGGCTCTGTCGCCTGCTCCTTCCTCGCGGTCTCCTCTGTCTGTCCATGCTTTGCTCGGCTGCCGGCCTCCTCTGGCTTCTTGCTTAGTCGTTCTTGGTTAGGAGGGAGCGCGCAGCGCCGGCAGCGATGGCGAAGGAGACGGAGTACTACGACGCACTCGGCGTCTGCCCCGCCGCATCCGACGACGAGATCCGCAAGGCCTACTACATTAAGGTCCGTCTTTCTTGCTCTCTGCTGCTTCTGCTGAGTTTCTCAGTTCCTAGCTCCAAAAACAGCAAATGCCTTTTGGTTCCTGCTTATTTCGGAAAGTATTGTGTATCTTCGAGTGTTGGTAAGAGTTGTTCGGTTTCTTTGTTCAGGCGAGACAGGTGCATCCTGACAAGAATCTCAACGACCCACACGCGGCCGAGAAGTTCCAGGTTCTCTCACTCAGTGCAGCTTGATTAAATCCTATTCTTGTTGGATAGCGACTTCATTCAGTGAAGTAGATGTATGATCTGCTGACAAGCTGAGATTCTTTTTTGTTTTCTTCCTGTGGATGATTCCCAGGCTCTTGGAGAGGCTTACCAGGTGCTGAGTGACCCTCTGCAGAGGAAGGCCTACGATGGCTATGGCAAGAACAGTATATCCAGGTACCTAGTTGACATGATAGTATTTCTCAAAAATAAAAATAAAAATGAAAATGCAAATGAGAGGATGATATAATTCAGTAGCAATCTGCATTTAGAACTCTTATATACTAACTAGTAGTAAGTGGAGCTAAAGCTTGAAGGTGGTCGTGTTATGTTGGATCATCTGGACTGTCCATTTGTTTTTTCCCAGGGAGAACATCCTGGATGGTACTGTGGTGTTTACCCTTCTTTTCGGGAGCGAGCTGTTCGAGGACTACATTGGCCATCTTGCAATGGCAACAATGGCTTCCTCCGAGTTGACAAGCGATAATGACAGCCCTGAAAAGCTTCAGGA
The DNA here is from genome assembly GCA_023333625.1 of Bothriochloa decipiens. Taxonomy (NCBI): domain Eukaryota; kingdom Viridiplantae; phylum Streptophyta; class Magnoliopsida; order Poales; family Poaceae; genus Bothriochloa; species Bothriochloa decipiens. The sequence goes on along the minus strand of CM041635.1, from coordinate 37,088,589 downwards.
TAGGCTCAAGGTTAGCTGACTAAGTAAAAATAATGACCTCTGTCTCTACTAATGGTACTGTAGTAGTTCAAATTTTGATGTGGTGATGTTGGTTTGACTTTATTTTATTGTGATCAAGAATGTACAAAGGGAAAGAGAGGAAAAGCTAGCTAGATTCCTCAAGGAATTCCTCTCTCAGTATGTTCGTGGAGACAAAGAAGGATTTGCTAATCGTGCTGAAGCTGAGGCAAAGAGGCTCTCAAGCACTTGTCAGTCTTCTGATCCTAGTAAAAGATTTTTATTTATATATGTTCTTTCACATTCAACTCATTGTGAATGTCTATTGGCAGCATCTGGGCTGGATATTCTTCGTACCATTGGATATGTCTATTCTCGACAAGCAGCAAAGGAGCTTGGCAAGAAGGCCATGTACCTAGGAGTGCCATTCGTAGCCGAGTGGGTCAGGAACAAGGGCCATCTGTGGAAGTCGCAGATCACAGCAGCGAAAGGTGAAAACTTTTTTCTTGTAGCATGTTGTTCTCCAATGATTAAAATTGCTGACTGATGAGGGGGCAAAAGGAGAAATGCAGGGGCCCTGCAGCTGTTGCAATTACAAGAGGAGGCCTGCCGGCAGAGTAGCAAGGATGGCAATGCCACCGAGCAGGATGTCGACTTGCAGATGAGGATGAACAAGGACCTGATGATGAGCTCACTATGGAAGCTGAATGTTGTGGATATTGAAATGACTCTATCGCATGTTTGTGAAATGGTATGTGTCTTGAGGTTTCTATTTTGTATACGGTACAATAAGCATGAGTAGTATGTGTTCGTAGCTTTTCTTTGACAGCCAGAGGCCAGAACTTGTAATAATAAATGGTTATTTGCATAACTCATGTAGAGGCTGGAATAAAAATTCCTTTATCTAAAAAGAAAGTTTTACTTTCTGGATTACAAGTAGTCAGTTATTCCACGTTTATCTGTTCAAAATTATCAGCATATAAATCTTATTTGATTTGACAAGTTTATCTTTAGGTGCTGTACGAAAACAATGCCAAGAAAGAGGATCTGAAGGCCCGAGCAACAGCCTTGAAAATTCTTGGGAAAATATTTTTGGTACAGTGATTTTCCATTCCTTAATGCAATTTCTATAGCTATATGTGCTACATTGATAGTTAAATCAGCGAAACTGACATTTACATATTCAATGTTTCGTCAATTAAAACGTGAATAGAGGGAAAAGGAGGCATTACCACTGCCAGGGCCAGCGCCAGCTCCTGCGCCTGCACCTGCACCTGCACCAGGTCCATCAGGACCATCAAAACGAACAGTTCTCGACGACGACAGCAGCTCAGATGACAGTTCAGACGATGACCTGGCTCAGAGAGTTCCATACCGGACTCCTGCATTCACCCAGGCAATTGTCCAGCCATCCACATATTTGCTATATATTCAATGATTTTATGTGTTGAAATCCTCAGTAAGAAGTTTGTATGTTTGTGGTGCAGGGAATCGGCAGGCTGTTCCGATGCTTATGCAACCCAGCTTATGATGTCGACGATGATTTCGAGCCCCGCAAATGAGTCCTAAAGAGGAAGGTACCAATGGATGTTCCAAAGGTTCGTGACTTTTGTCAAACATATGATTCAGAACACTGTGAATTCAGATCATATGTTGCCATCCTTTGCCTGAAGGATACACATGTAGATGCTACTTCAGCTCTGGTGATCAGACCAACAGATCAGAGGTCCTCATTTTCTCTCCCATGAACAGTAGATCTCCACTCCTTTTTTGAAATAGATCCAACTGAATGGTGCTGTGATTGTGCTTATGTAATTGCTTGTTATTGAACAAATGTTTGTAAAAATCCATTTCTGATCCTGAAATGATATGGGAAATTCAGGTATGAACATCAACTTTTGATCCTGTTGTCGCCTTGTTGGGCGTATTGTATTAACTTCATACGCCCGGTTGTCATTGTCAGAAATATTCGTGAGAGTAGTGCTTGCTCTCTTTACTGAGACTTTTTAGCATTAAAGAATGCTCCTGCTTCAAACATAGATGAAGTTGGAAGTCATGCAGAGCCAAATGCTGAAATGCAGAGCCAAATGCAGAGACAGTCTCAACAGATGAGCATGATGGATGAAATTTTGCACAGATGGGATGAACTTTTAACAAGCAATCTGCAGCCTGCAATGCATCCACAGAACCACCATTCTGGTTGAGGCTCCTTATGAACTGTACAACAACCACAGCTGCCACAGAGAGATACAGTTGCTGTCTCTCTCTCCCCCTCCCAAGTCCCACCCACTAGGCTACTACCCTAGTTCTCAGTTCATTTCTACACCAGCTACACACAATTGGACTTGAATCGTCCGCCTGACCACCAGTTGTCAGGCCCGGAGTTTCGCGAAGAGGCTGCCGAAGGAGAAGAAGCTGCTCCTGACCATGCCGCCGGATCTTGGCTCCGGCACTCTGGCCACCGCAGCAGGCACGCTCACGTTCTTGACGTTGAGCATGACGGTCTGGCCAAACTGACCCCGGAGCCCCTCAATGGTCTTCATGTCCACCGGTTCGCCCGAGGGGTCCCGGACGTAGAAGACGTTGGTGGCCTGCCCGCCGGCCGTCGTCACGTCGGCGCGGCTCACCGTCAGCCCGTGCTCCCGGAGCACCCTCGTCACCTCCGACAGCAGTCCCACACGGTCCCTGCCGCACACCTCCAGCGTGAAGCCCTGCACGATGTAACCAACGGCGCGTCGCCGGCGTCAGCTACAGCCAACACAATGTGTTCCGGTAGAACAGGAGACAGGATGAGCTCTGTCTGTACCTCGGATACTCTTCTGGAGATGGCTGCTTCCAGGCACCTGATCACCTTCTCTGCTTCGTCTTTCAGAAGCGTCTTGCCGTCCTTGCGGCGGATGTACAGCTCCTGGAGCAAGAACAATGCAAGGAAAAGCTTCATGAACGAACCTGTTTGCATTGATTTGCCTGATACAGACGTGACGTGAACACAGCATCAGGCACTGTACCTGGATGCCGTAGTTTTCTTCGGACGACACGGCGGCATGGAACACGACGTACTCCATGTCCGTGAGCGTGCACACGATGTCGAACAGCAGCTTGGACCGGTCCTTGCACTTGACGTTCACCACGGAGTAGGACTTCTCCTCGCAGTGCTCCACCGTCACCTCCGGCCTGACGCCCTCGCTGCCGGCCGGCGCCAAGGCCGCCGCGGGCGCTCCACCGCCGGCGCCGGCGCCATCGTCGCCATCGCCGTGGATGGCGACGTCCACGTCGGCGTGCATGAGCTGGTGCAGCCGCCGGTCCAGGTGGTGCGGCGTCGAGGAGGGGGCCGTGAAGTTGGCGTGCGTGCCGCTGCCGTCGTCGTCCCCGCCGTAGCCGCGGAGCACGTGCCGCAGCCGGTTCTCGATCAGGGACACGCGGCCCGGGTCGTCGATGGCCTGCCCCGTGGCCACGTCGTTCACGTAGACGACGCAGGCCACGCGCATGCGGTGCGTCCACACCTCGGCCGCCAGCACGTTGCACTGGAGGTCGGCGAGCACGGCGAAGATCTCCGAGAGGAGGCCCGTCCTGTCGGGCCCCTTGAGCTCGATGGCGGTGTGGTCGCCGATGGAGTGCAGCCCCACCGACCTCCCCTGTGTGTTGCTCTTTTTTGGGCACAGCAAATTGCTCTCTGGACCTAAAGCCTGACCCAAGAAATGGAACAAGTCTGAGTTCATTCTTGCTACTAGTTCAACTGAACTGTCGATTCTCAAAAGAAAAAAAAAATAATTGAACTGTCAAAAGATAAAATTGACACTGTTAGATCAAAATTTCACTGGCACAAAATCGTTGTAGAATTTGCCAACCTTCTCAATGTACTGAATGGTCTTGTCATCTGTAATCTTCTGCCCTTGCTTATCCACGACATGGAACACTGCATCAAGTTGCAACACACATCAAGTTGAGCTATATGAGTTGCAACAACAAGACATAGTAAAACAGAGGGAGTAGTCTATCTTACCATCCATGAACCATCCACCATCAGAGGTGATGTACGCTTTGAAGATGTGGAGGTCCAGATCACTCAAAACCTGCAGCACCTCCAGCAGAATGCCATTCTTGTTCATGCTGTCAACCTGCATTTCAGAGAGATCCAAGCCCATCATGAGATGAAATGGTTCTCGATCGGGAGGGAACATTACTACTCTGTAATCTGTCAGTGGAGCTGAAGAGGTCTGAAATGCCTCATACCTTCACCAAGGTGCAGTCGCTGCATGTGGTGTTGTCAATGCAAACCCTGCAAATTCATCACTGTCTGTAAGCACATGAAGTAGACGGGGCTGTAACAAGCACTGAAAGATTAATTGGACGACAATTGAGAGACCTTGGAGGGTTCTGGTTATCGTTCTCGTACTCAGGATCAAAGTAGGGCAGCATCTTCGGTTTCGGTGAATCGGTCCTTCCACTGAAACAAACAAATTCGCCGTGAGAAAAAAATATAACATCATCAACATCGTCTAGCATAGCAATTCCATGCTATAGCTCCAAAGGATGCTGTAACTCGATGTCAAGGTGTCACTGTGTCAGCCACGCATGACAATCCCGGCCAATCATTTAGAGCAGAGACTTGGGTCCAATTATTGGACGACAGAGAAGGCAGCACTGGTGAATTCCTTGGTAAAGAAGGTGTGATCATTGTGGACAAGAGAGCAAACATACCTTTCACTGGATTCTTCTTTCAGCCTGAGCTCTGCACCTCAGATAACCTGGAAATTAAGCCATCAGCTGCTGTCGATCAGTCTCTGAGCAAGCTAGGACGTCTGAACCATCGGACGAAATGAAACTGCTGCACTGCTTGCACGCTCTGATCGAAGTCTGAACTTCCTAGGTTAGGACTAGGGATTCAGACAGACACTTGGAAGAACACACACACAAATGCGCAGAACTGCAGAGGAAGCACTTGCATATTTCTTCACCAGACAAGAGCACATCGCAACTAGCCGTGGACGGATCGAACCGGGGCCTAACGCTACTAACAGGCTATAACAGGGCCCTTCAACTAACAGGTGACAACAGTGGTCGGAGATGACACTATAGAGCTCTCTCTACAGCCTAGAGGGCTACAGCACCGTAAAGGCACAGGCCGCACTGATCACACCTTCACCTCAGACCGCACAACAGCAAAGATGACCACCTTCGTGGGCTCCGGCGAATCGGCGACGAACAAAGTGGCGACCTAGAGCAATAATATACGATATACACGCACGCATGTCGGCATGTGGCTGCGAGTTGTGATGTTGGATTCAGAGCGACGAATGAACAGCCAGAGGCAGGCAAAGAGGGCGGATGAATTATTGCCGGACCGGAATATGATCCGGCCAGTCCGGCGGGAGCGGGAGGAGAGCAATCAGGGGGCAATGGGGTTGTGGGTTGTGCTGTTGTGCAGTGCAATAGAATATAGTAGAATAATAATATGAAATATAGGCACTGAGGAATCCGGAACCACGTCAGGGTGACTGGACGCCGATAATAAAGAAGCGCAAAAATGCCTTTGGCCGCGCAAATGACAAGCGCTTTAGTCCCGCCGTCAGATTCCCGCCAAAAGTGCGCGCGCGGCCACCAGCAGAAATCCGCCGCTGCAACTTGGCTTAATTGGGCTACACCCCCCATATTGGCCAGTAGCTGGCTATCCAACGTGGCTTCTTTAAAAGAAAAAAGAAAAAGATTTTTATAATTAAATTGAGAAGGAAAAAAAAAATACTGACTAATCAATATTGTTTTAAGTGAGGCCAAGCCTTTCTTCACAGTCAACTATGAGAAGATAACAAACCGCTGCACCACGGGCCAGTCTCAGGCCCGAAGCCTCACTATAACAGACCACACCATCTTCTTATGAAGACGTTATCTAAAGAAAAATATATAGCTACATATGCACCAATAATCCATAGTTGTGGAGCTGAAGTGAGAGCAAGCCGAAGATGTGATAGCTTAGCAGCGAGAACTGCTTATCACTTGAGCGGAGGGTTTAAGGTGGTGCGGATGCTTAGCGATGGCTTCCAGACTTGCGCATGTACGTGGTGTGCCTTTGCTGAGTCCTGCCCCGTCCCAAGCTTGGAGTGGTCAACGTGGCTCTGGCGAAAGCTTGGGTCTCTCTAAACATGGTACGAGGTTGGCTTAATAGAGGAGCGGCCACTACTCGCTTAGAACGATGAAGAGATTACATACCATCTTTTTATGAAAACGTTATCTCAAGAAAAATAGGCTACTAATAACTAGGGTCCAGGGCTGGAAACTTGGAGTATATGAAAGTCCACTTGCCTTAGAAGGAAAGTCGCCTGTGGCAAGGTGGTACGTATATGGAGCTAGCTAGAACGGTGGCACCTGTTACGAGTACGACCGCATATGGTTAGGAATGAGATCGAGCGGCATGGAGGGATCGATGGGAACCGCCAGGATCGAACGAGGTGGTCACGTCATGGCCGCCTAGCCTAGCTAGGTCATGATAGCATGAGAGTGATTGATCATCGCTGCTAGTCTAGCTCTGATCGACGAGCCCTCTACTTGTGGAGTCTTGTGTAGGAGTTGAATCGAACACAACAACTGCACAAGCAAGCAAGCCGACGGTGAGGCACTCGATCCGGCCGTACACCGTACACCGTACACGGTCCTCTTGCAAGCAAGCAGTCGTCACGTTTTGATTTCTTCACATGGCCCTCCCGTGCCTGTCTTCACGTCACGTGGGGTGGGGGTGGAATAATAATTGGAAGGAACGGAATCCCCCTCCCTCGCTCGCTGTTGAGTTGGTGTTGCGACTAGTAGGACAAATCACAGTATCACACACGCGCTCGACACGAGGGCCTTTTGGGTACTGGTCCAGCCACTCTGGCTGGCACTGGGCGTCCGCACACGTATGGTACGTGGGCCCTCTGGCTGCCGGCACGGCACGGCACGGCTGGGCCCCCTGGCTCTGAGGGCCCGCGAAAAGGGCTCCTGTTCCCTAGAGCCCACGGTGACGACGAATTGGAAATTCCCCCAGAAAGACAGAAACCGAAAGGCTGGCCGCTTTCTGCAGGTGCAGCAGACGGCTCTAGCCATCCAGCGTGCGCGCTGCCGTGGCGGCTGTCTCATCACAGGCCTGGGCATGGGCTGGGTAGCCGCCGCCGCTCGGGTGGCCACTCGGCGTCATGGGTGATGGTGAATCCGGGTGTACTTGTCCAAGCATCTTGTCGTCTACTCGATCTCTCGTTGTGCTGTGCGTACTCGATCTCTCGCTGTGCCTGTGCGTGGCGGCCTTCGTCGTTTCGTTTGCACACAGCACACACGCCTGGCCCTCTGTGTCTCTACATCGCTCACACTGTACTGTACGTATGACCCGGCGGCCCAAATAAATGGCTGCCAATATTATTATTGCGTAGTACTCCTACGAAGTTTCTCTTCTTCTTACTTACGTCCAAGAAAACCAATCCACCAGTACGAAACCCAAGCTCAAAAAAAGGGAAAAGACGGTCAATGACAAACACGAAAAAAATCGCGCACCCTAATCGTAACGGACACCTAGAGATTTTCCTTAACTAACCCCTTTTGCCTTGGGAGGTCGTCAGACAGCCGGCCCGGCCCGGCCCGCGTGATCGAGCTAGTGGGGCCTCCTCGTCAGTGACACCAATCCAATGATCCGAGTACTCTACTGTGCACGCAGCACCGCCCGCAACAACGCGAGTAGAGGTTCCGAAAGGGACGCGGTCGTGGCTGCGGGCTGGCGGCGGCCTCGTCGATCGGCCGTCACCCGGCAACCGCCGACGGCTTTCCCAATCCAGCACGATCGTCACACGACTACACGCACACCGCCACCCGGACGAAAATCCCCCCACTGGGATCGGAAACGCCGGCCACCTCGGCTGCGCGCGCGTGCGCCTGCGGCCGGGCGGCCGTCGACACATAGGCAGCGGCGCCGCGCCGCGCCGATGGAATCAATCGCGCCATCTACGTGTATATCTACGTCGCCCCGGTCGAGCGTCCAGTTCGATTCCGAGCCGGCGAGCGAAGGTACGGGCGAATGAACCGAGGAGGAACAAACGACGGCAGGCGCGATTAAGAGAGCGAGTTGTTGCTGTTACCTCGTCTGTCCGGCCGGCGTGTCCGATCCTGCTTTGCGTCGTCGTCAATCGTTACTGATCGATCGGCTTCCCTTCCTCTACTTGCTCGGCTTCGATGCCCCGCCTCGACGTTGCTACATCGCACGAACACGAAGGTGTGGGTGGGCACCAGGGGTGGAAGGAAGAATCAAATCGAGGAAAGGGAATGCCAAAAGGGGAGGGAGATATGGAAGAGCGGATGGAGAGAGAGACAGAGGGGGTGCCCGGGGCCTCCTCCTAGTCGTAGCAAATACCTAGAGAGAGAGAGGAGAGGAGAGAGGACAGATCACTCACCGGTGTGTGGCCGCCACTTGATGCCGCTCTAGCTATGCCATGCCACACAACCCTCAGACTGACTCCTCCCCTTTCCTCCTCAAGACCTGTTATTATATAGGCCCTGTAAATGCTAGGTGCCACCACAAATGACCTCAACCAACGTTAGCTGGGACTCGAGGGCACCCCTCCCTCTCTAGTCTCTAGTGTGAAGAAACAACCTTCACCCTGGTGTTGTTGGTGTCGTGCAAGCGCGAATGAAACCACGCGTGATCAAGCTGTAAGCGACGTACGACGACAATCGGTGCCAGGTAATAATCGTGGCGCAGCTAGCGCGGCAATGTCATTGCTCGATTGATGCTACAACTAAGAATGACGTGGTCATCGTCGCCGTCCTGGCATCCTGTATATGAATCCCCGTGGGGTATGACAAAAATGTGGTTTCTCTTGTCCTCAACAACCTTACGACGACAAAAGAAATTTGGCGCGCATATTTGAAAAGATCCATGACGGTACGTACGTAAAGGGGCTTGCATGTAATGTAAGAGCTCCCCGCCGAAAAACACGTCGTCACCTAGGGCTACCGGACAACCGAGAGAACGATGTAGCGTATAAGTTAACCCGTCAAAACCGTGTTGTGATAAGTTACAGGTCATCACATCTTGTTGAGCTGAGTAACTTACCAACTACAACCACACGAGCGAGGACAAAGCCATAACGCATGAAGTTTTAAGTTTACGTTAATTATCGCTAAACGTCAAATGTGATCACCATAGCTAGCTAACTTGGCCAGTGTTGGTGGAATAACCCGCCAAATTAGCCGGGTTACTGGCATACAGCTCTCACCAAATTGGCCGCGGTTGTTGGCATAGCCAATTCTCGAGCAGTAAAACTATTCCCATAAATTTATTTGGTTATATTTTTGAAAAAAATGATGCAGAGGCTAAATTGCTCCATATGGATCTATGACCCATGTTCACCACATAGTATATAAGTTTTTTTATTTACAATACAGAGAACCTACTAGCACTGTGGCGCATCATGTGTATAATTAAATTACAAACTTTTAAATATATGTAGGCTTATAAGTATTTTTCTATGACAATTTACATTGCAAGAGTCAATTTTATATTTACTTTAAAATGTCATAATGACCTTTTTAATTATATTTATGTGGTATTTAGGCATTTTCCTTTAAATAACTTTTAAACAAACTACTTTATATTGGCAGCGGTTTTATTCGAACTAATAAAAAGTTTTGAGATAATATATAATGTGAACACAAATTTTCTCATTTATGCATGTTGTTAAAGATGGAGCGGCTCTAGATTCATGGATGGCAATAAAAAAATATGCTATAGGAAATATTCCGTTTTTTGCAAATTTGAGCTATAGCTAGCTAGTGCGCATATGTCACTATTAGCCGAGTACATAGCATCTCTCTAGAAACAATATATATAGGTATATATGTATTCTATTATATTAGCCGTTGTGCGGCAAAAGAAAAAGGCATGGACACAATGGAAATGGATTATTCCATGGCAGCACGCATGGTGACATAAGGCAGATTCATGCGGAAAGAGAAATTCCCTGAACTAAAATGATTGCAAGTCAGCTGTATGTGTGCCCTGCTAGTTCTTTTTTTTTCTCATCATAGAAAAAGAGAAGAAAAGGTCGCGTGCAGTGCATATATATGTCCCAGCGAAAAAAAACAAAATAATAAACAAGGGAAATCTCGTCTTGTGAATTGTGAATTTATGATCAAAATTCTTCTAAAACAGGGCGAGAAAGGCATATGAAGGTTAATTAACATGGTATAAGGTCCGATCCGGATGTGGATGGATGTGAAAGGATTTGCATGCCACGTCGATCGTCGTCCATTCTCTAGTGATGTACCATGCGCGTGCTTCGATTCGGTGCTATGCATGGATATGGATCCACGCATCCACGTATTTGTTCAGAGAAAAGAAACAACCACGCGCGTTGGCGCGGTTTGTTCACGCGCATGGCGCTGTTAGCAGCAGATAGAGATAGATAGATGGTGGTACGATACAGCTATAGATAATATCTATATCTCTACTTGTATTGATGATACAGCTACAGATAATACTATATATCTAAACACTAAAAAAATCCACAAGATATAATTAATTAATTAATTAATTAGTTGATTAATTAATTAATTACATGGTCCAATCCTCGCACGCATTCGCACCAACAAATATCTGGCGTATATGTATAGCAACAACAATATACGAATGCATGTCTGACACTTGGCTGGTTAAAACCTTAAAGGGAAGGTTTTTACCGGCTTTCTGCAACTGCATGAAGCTCTTCTTCGGCTCTCTCCACCATCCATGCTCTTTTTTCATCAAATAAATAAACTAACTGATAATAAAAACCGATCCTTTTCCTTTAGCAACTCAAGGTTTTTCGATCGGCTACCGTAGCAGAGAGCCCTTGATGTTATGTGCATGCTGTTTGATGCTCCGTGAAATTCTTATAAAAAAACACACACACACACACACATCGATCGCTCGGTGATTACAGGACGATGATCCATTGAGAGATAGAACTCAACACTGTTATAGGATTGCCTATTTGCCTTTGATTTTTACATCCTCAAAAGGTACCAAAGGTATAATCAAATCATATAACTAGTCAGTACTCTACCGTCACAAATACCCAAATAGCTAATAAGTAATATTTTAGGTTATCTTTTCTAAAGTCAAAGCGAAAACTTGGCTTAGCCCCTTTCATGTAAGTTTTAAGCCCTAAACATTCTGATTGAATGTGAAGGTTGGAACCTTTATTCCTTAGTCTAGAAAAAGTCAAACATTCTAATAAACATGGACCATGTCACTATTATACGCATCTCTGAAAATAACGTATAGAGTATGTATTCTACTAGCTATTTGTTTCGTGGCAAAAAGAAAAACACGTATGAACGCAACAGCGAGATATACCTTCGGCTATGGATGTTTAGCGACAGAGGTTTCCTAATAAGTTAATAGGCAGCTATAGCATGCCACGACAACTACAAATAGCTGCCCACTGCCTAAAATAGCTATATATAGTCGACTACGGCTCGGTAGGCGGAGATTTGCTATACATACCATGCATGGCTCTGACATAATGCCTGCAAGATTCATGAGAGAGCAAATTTTCCTTGAATAAACATGATTGCAAGTCAACTTTGTGCTCTAATATTTTCTCAGAAAGAAAAAAAAAAGGGGTCATGTGCATATGCCGTCCTTGGTTCAGTCAAAGAAAAGAACAAACAAGAGATATGATCTATCTGACAAGAGATATGATCTATCTGCAGGCACTATCACGGATTAGCACAGCTATCTTGTGATCGGAATCTAAAACAGGGGCAAGTGAAAGCGCTACATGAAGGATATAGCATGGTAAGGTCCAGATGCGTTGGATGAGAAAGATTCGGATTCCATCTCCATTCGCCAGTATACATCACGCGCTTCGGTGCCCTGCGCAGCCCTTGATGCACGACCATCCACTTGTTCACTCTTCGGATTAGCTTTAGTGACACCAGATCTTTCTTCGATATAAATCCAGTGAACTTATCTGGACAAATATATATGATACACAAGTGCTGTGTTCACCAAAACACCAGTACAGAGACTAGGCTTGCACTCTTTTTTTTTTTAGGAAAGCCATTTGGTACACTTTATTGATCTTAAATAATACACTACTGGAATCAGGTTCTTTATCGAGTGTCAGAGGCATTAGGCAAAGCCTGTTTTACACTCGGCAAAGTTTGCCGAGTGCCTGCCAGGTCAGCACCCGGCAAAGAATTTAACGGCAAAGAGTTATTTACCAAGTGCCATGACACTCGGCAAATAAAAAATTAAAGAAAACCCGAAAAGAAAATAGAAAAAAAAATTAATTGGGGAGGGACCCACTGGCTAGCCCCCACCAGCCCCTAGCCATGGTCTTTTTTCTAAAAATTTTAGACACTTTCACTTTGTGATGACAGGGATTCAAACTCATGACCTCTCTCACGTGCGATTTCTGCCTTAACCACTGCACTACACATCACATGTGTCTATAAGTAGTTTTAGTTCCCACATATTATATCAAATCGAGTGTAAATTATTTTTTTAATGCCCTAAATAAATTCAAATCAAAAAGTTATCAACTACAAAGTTTCATAACTTTTTGAGATCTACATTTTTTGTTTAGGAAGTTTTTCCATCCGAGGTCGTTTATAAAATTTAAATTTCAAATTTAAGAATTTAAACGTAAGTTTAGAATGACAAGATGAACTCAAATAAAAAAATTATCAACTATAATCTTTTATAACTTTTCGAGATCTACAAACCTTATTTTGGATGTTTCTCCATCCGAGGTTATTTATAAAATTTTAATTTCAAATTTGAGAAATTCAAACGTAGATTTAGCATGGCAAGATGAACTCAAATGAAAAAGTTGTCAACTACAATATTTCATAATTTTCGAGATCTACAAACCTTATTTTGGATATTTTTCCATCCAAGGTCATTTACAAAATTCATATATAATTCATAATTCTCATATATCCTCACTAATAGTTTTCATGAAACTTTGTAGAGAGATGTAGAATTTTTGAATAATTTTATTATCGATTTATCAAATGAAGAAATGATCAATACAAATAAAGTAGATCTTAAAAAGTTATAAAAATTTATAGTAGAAAACTTTTTTATTTAAGTTAATTTAGTGCCTCAAAATATATTTTTAAAAATATCTTTGCTGAGTGCCATGAGCCTGACACTCGGCAAAGATGGCATTCGGTAAAGACCTCTTTGCTGAGTGCCAAGTCTGGCACTCGGCAAAGACTTTCTTTGCTGAGTGTCTAAGATTTTAGCATTCGGCAAATAATATACACTCAGCAAAGTCGCGATTTCCGGTAGTGATAGTTACATCGTTCACAAGGCTCCTAGAATAAAACTAGGGGTTCATCTACCCAGTTTCAAGATAACTTACTTTACATAGCTACACTAGCTAATTCATGAGCTACACTAGCTAATTCATGAGCTACACAATTTACTTCACGGTTACAATGCTCGATACTAATAAGAACAAAATCTTGCCAAAGCATATAGCATTCATCATAGATTGGTGCACTTACTGCTGCTGAGAAAACCCCTTGTTTCATAGTTTCTGCTACCTCCAAACAATCTGATTGAATCATTTGTCGATTGCATCCCATAGTTTGCGCCAGTATCATCCCTTCTCTAAGTGCAGTCGTCTCCACCGCAGCAGCATCTGCCATATGCTCAAAGATACCCTGGCCCCTATGAAGGAGCCGCTTGAATCTCTTATGATCGCACCTATACTACCTGTACTCAATTCAGCCTTGTAGTTTGCATCAATATTGAGCAGAAGTTGAGGAATTAAATCATATTGGCCTAGCTGAATTGATCTTGACTGGAGGATGGTATATTTGATGGGAACGTCGTAAGTTTGTGCATGGAGAATTTGTTCAAAATCCGACAAAACCGGCACTGTCAATTGCTACCCTGACAACGAACTTTCAGAGATCAGTGAAGAAGACTAGGCTTGCACTCTTTGTTTCTCGGCAACCAGGCACACTATGTTTTTCTCCATGAAAGAGAAGGTAGACTACTTCTTTATTAGAACAATTTTTTCAGGAATTGTGAAGTTCCTTTCAGATTATTTTTCACTCCAAGAGGTGAAGAAATGAGTGTTCTTATGAGTCATATGGGGTGAACAAGTTTTGGACAGGTAACAGTCCAATTGAACTTTTTCTACGTTGACCGTAACTACATCATACTATTTTTTACAACATACCTTTTTACTAGTATTTTGTAGCTTGTAAACATGCGTGATAAATCATAAATGTAGTTTTTCATAATTTGAAAGTTCTAATATTTTCAAATTTTCCAAATGACCTTGGATGGAGGAGTGACCTCAGAGAAACTTGTAGAAGGTATTTCAGACTTTGTAGTTGACTATTTTTTCGTTTGAGATTATTTAGTGACCAAAAATTTTATTTTAAGTTTTTCAAATTTTGATTTTTTATTTTTTTAAAGTATCTTGGATTGAGAAATGACCTAGACCTAAGTTATAGTACTCAATGAGACATACAACTTTATAGCTGAAGATCTTGTACTTTTTTTCTTGATAAGTTTTTCCCCTCGGTTTTCTCATATAAGATTTTATAGGAGATTTTTTATAATAATTGGGGAAAAATTCGACAGCTCACGTCGACCGATCCGACGGCTAGAAAGGCTGAAGGAAATGGGAGGAAATTTTAGAGAAAAAACGGGAGGAAATTCTGATGGCCACTGTCCCACTCGCAGTAGTCCTTCCTCACACTAAATCCTTTCTCATAAGCATAGCCGTTATAAAACTGAAACCCTTCTTCTTCACTGCCAAACATCTTCCTAACAATTTCACTGTACTCCGTCAAAGAATCAAGATCTAGCATTCCCTCCTGAAATATGAAGCTTTCATTATAACATCCAGACTGAAACTAAACTGACATAACTAAAAAAATCAACCAAGACACTAGGGATTCTCTCCAAATGTAAAGCATAGTACCCAGACGTAATTCTAAAACTCACACACACATACACCAACAAGCAGGCACGCAAGCTGAAGCTTTGTTCTAGCTGCAACAGCTGCCCTGTATTTGCAGTACCACACATATACAAGGGACTAAGTCTGTTTATACTAGTTAGAGAATTACCATAGTGAATGTACTACTTGCCATGTTACTTGCCACACTTTTGGGTCATCTATGTAGAACAAGGTAATCTATGTAGTTAATGTACCACAAAAAATTCTAAGTTGCTTTGCTACTAACCACACTTCAGCTAGTGGCAGGCTAGTCAAGCGACTTCCTATGTTCCGAGTATCTTGTGAGCTCTCTCAATACAAACCAACCCATCTTTATGAATGAAGATAACAGTTATCAAACACAGCAGACATTTGCAAATGTGCATATACAGTGAATTTATTTACCAACACTAGTGCACATTACTTAATGGAGCAGCTATGTGGTTCAAACAAATATACAGAATTTGAGTTTGGTTTTTTATACCAGATTGGCCACAAAAATGGGAGACTTGTATCCAAAAAATAAGATCAAACCAGGTAGGTTGGTTTCCCTGTCGTGCCAAGCAAAACTAAGAAAACAGCCTGTGGACTTAAGAGACTTCACATGATTACTCTACGATTACTCTTGGTTCAAATTTAGCTACACCGACACACACAAATATAACTGTCAACTAGTCAATTAAGATCTCACAGAATGACATCTCATCTAATATACTATGAATGTTGTGTACCATCAAGCTTCTATTTCAAATATGCAATTATTAGGTCCATGAATATGTCTAGCAAACAATTAGAAAATTCTCATATATGGCTTCTTTATCAAAAGTTTCAGTATTTTCATTCGACTAAACATAAGCATCCAAGATGAATGCAGATAAGTGTTGAACCATCTCAATGGGAATTGGACAGTATCAATTGAACAATTCTACTATAGTAAGAATGATTATTTTCTCTATGCTGAAATTATTACCCAATGCTGCAATTATGGACATCTCAGTGCTAAAATCACTTCCTGAACCTTTATATAATCTAGGAACAAACTTGCTTGCAGACTAGGGACGTATACGACAGAATGCAGAATCACAAAAGGAAACCATCAGCGAAAATTATCTGTTTTAATTTTTGAATCAACTCCATATCTCTACCATGAGTACAGGCTTGAGGAAAGCACATATACTGCAGAGGCTTTACCGATGAGAGAACAAGAACAAAAACAATGCAACCATGAAGGCACAAGCTGAAACTCAAGAAAAAATATTTGCTAAACGTAATTACTGCTTTCCCAATTCATGCTATACCAGAAAAGTCAAATTCAAATCAATTTCAGAGGACAGGATCCGTCGGCCAATCGAATTCGGATCAGAGAGCTCACCATGAGGGACGGGGACGAGGCGGACGCTGACCTCCTAGTCGGGCGCGGGCGAGAAGAGGGCGGGGAGGCCCCGTGCTCGAGCCTCCGCCTCTCCACTTGCTACCACCGTCTCGCCGAGGATCGAGAACTCTGACAGCGATGGCGGCGGGTCGGCTGCGGGGGCGGATGGGGCTTTGGCAAGCGGCGACGGCCCTGGCGGATCAAATCCGTTCACGAACCTGCGGTCTGGGGTGGCTGGGCGGGTGGCAGGGCGGCACTGTTGGAGGCTAGTGGCGGCGCTGTGCGACGTCGAGGGATGGAGGGGGCGGCGTCAGATCGGGGAGGGGGTGACGGGTGTTGGGGGTGGGGGTGGGGGCGAGTAGGGTTCGGGGTCGGGCCGGGGCAGATAGGCGGGTGGTGTGTGAGTGCGAAAATACATGAATACCCTTTATGAAAAGAATAAGAGCATAATTAGAATTTTGTGGAGGAAATAGGAGGAAACGGGAAGAAATTTCAAGCATTGTAAAAAGTCTCTTTTATAGAGGCAACAGATGTAAAATAAACGATGCATGTGATGTACGCTTTTTTCTACTCTTTTGCCCACTAGGAGTGTTTTGAATAAAATAAAATGGGGCCAAATTATGAAGGAGGAGGAAGGATATTTTATACATTGTAGCAACTATGAAAAAAATCTTGTACTATAGCAATATTTATCTAGGGATTCACCTCCCCTATAAATAGAGGGTTCCTTTCACCAATCACCACGTAAGCAGCAATGGAAAGAAAGAAAGAAATATAGTGAACTCCTTCCTCCACCTCACTATATCCATAATTCCTCTCTTGTGTTTTTGTGTGCTTGTGTGTTAAACAGAGATCTATTTCTAACATCTTTTATGTATTATATTATCCTGAGGATGCTAAGACTCGTTTGTGTAAAAGGAGTCTTACCTTACATTTTTTTTTCGTCTCTGACAATGGCTCCACAGGTACATAAGCTTATAGTTGGCTTATACCTTACTATTATCGATCCTTGCTCATCTCAAAAGTTTGTTAGGGCCCCCAAGCGCCTAGACATCCTCTGTTTCTCAATTGGATGTGTTTAACTAGCGAGAGCAGTGTTGATTGGCATTTGGAAATGAGAGATGGCATCAGAGCGCAGCAGTTGTGGCGGCCATGGCGTTGGGAGGGGCGGGGGTTCAAGGAGGGACTAGGAGGGGTGAAAGTGTAGGGTAGAGATGGGAGAAGTGTTTCAAAGATTTCATGTGTGAGTTTTGGGATGTGTTCTTGTTCTATGGGTGTTAGGCACAGTTAAACAATGATGCTGCAACTTCTTACGTCTCAGGCAGGCCCTGTGCTAGCAGCGGAGCTGCCGAACCTCTCCCTATATACTCATCAGGTCATATTTAATTTTGATAACAACACCGCTCCTACACGTAGCCATCGATCCGTAGGATACGTACACCACAACAACTTTAATAGTCGTAAAGCTCACTGTCATCAATTAGCCCATCTTATTATACCCAACATATGTAATAGATTAGATATTAGGTTGGCTTTAAATTTTAGGTTTTCTTGTCTTTAGAGCACGTGTTACCTCTTGCATGAGAGCTAACAGTCTAACACCATTCTTTTTTTCAATCTTTTTCTTTAGAGATGACCATGATGCTCATGCATGTATGCGCACTACTACTACCAATTCCATGAACAAGCTCGAATAGACAACTGCTCTTCTTTTCACTGTATAGATCCCAAAAGTTTTGAGTATGTAACTAACAATGTTCTCTTTTCACAAATGTTCTCACTTATAGCATTTTGTTGGGGGACCGGACGGACAATGCATGTTTTTTTATGATACTTCTTTTCGCAAATGCTCCTACACTTACAACATGTCTAATACGATTCAGTGATGCATGGCTTTTTTCAAGAATATATAGAAAATATGCTCATGAAAGATTATGCAATCAGAGATACGACTTAAAACAGGAGAGCTAAAGCTAAGTTCTAACCGCAAACGTGCTAATATGCACCGGTTGAGCACACGAGGTGCAGAGCTCCCCCACACTGTTCGATCCTTGGTGTTGCATGGTACTGTGACCAGCTTGCTGTTGGAACTACACGCAGACGGGTCCATGGTCAGCAAAGAAGTGTGTGCGAGTGAGGGTGTCCACAATGGTCTTAGACCATTGCTAGCTAGGAGCAAGTCCACATCACCTAGAGAGATAGCATGCAAATTTCTCATCCAACAGTCTACGACTCCCAATATGTCCTACCGATTGAAATTTTTTTTACTATAAATCATCACCGAAACAGCGGTGACGATGTTCCCTAGGTGATGTAGTCATCACTAGCGACTCTGGTTTTCAACATTCTCTTGCATCTAGCTCAGCACAAATCTGACGTGTGCTGGCTATGCCGTCCATTGTTGGGACGCCCTGAGGTTTCTGTCTATTCCGGGTTCAGTGGACCCCTTCCTTTAAGGACGTCCCTCTCCTTGATAAAGTCTTTCTTTTAAGCTTATAAGTTCTAATAACCAAGTGTTCCATCCTACTGTAGATGCTCTTTATATACATTATATAAAACTAGGATCGTGCCCGTAAGTTACAACGAAAATAAAACTGACCGCTGTTGATCAAGAGACACGTTGGCTGACTTGCCATGGAATCATTAAATCATACCAATTTCAACAAATACTCCATCCAATCATAAAGGAAGCAAGGATGGATTCATATATCAGTGTCGACATTAGGCAACAGGTTCAGATAAAAGAACGATAGCCAGTAAGCATTATCTTAAGTTCAAAAAATGTGAGCATAACAATCTTCCTCATCGCAGCTATGAACTAAAACTCAACAAAATAGGAGTGACTACAAAAACTAAGCAGGTATAGACGTATAGTGATCATCTTCCGTTGAATCTGTACATTCATTACTGGCAAAGCATCAAGATTGTTCTTCCTGACTAAAATAGGGAGGCTTCACGTACTGTTGTTAAATATCAATGCAGAATACCAAAAATATTGCTTCCAGTAAGAACATCCTATGAACAAGACACTCATACATGTAGGTAAGTTCGATGGATTCCGATTTTATTGTAACAAAAAAAGCTTCAAAAGCTGCCATGAACACATATGATGTTTTCTCAATATTTATACTGTATGCGCAGAGGCAGCTGGGTACAGAGTAATGGTGGCTTTTTCTAATAGAACAAATAATGCACCTCAACTCAGAACTCATGTACATAAACGTGCTGAAAGAGATACAAGGAATCAGAGAATAATGCACCTCAACGTATGATTAGAAGCATCTTCTGAATATTCGCAGAAAACAATTTCTGGATAAAAACAATTGCAATCAATTATCCAATATTGGCTAGACCATCAAGGTTGGCAACCAGTGTCCAAGCACTACATTCACCTGATCAAGTCGTTATATTGAGTGATAATTCGATTAAAAGCAAGGTAAATAATAGATAACCTTGTTCACCTAATCAGCATGCAGTGCATTCCGCCATAAGACACAACAACATTATAACATCCGCTTTTAGTACTCTTGCTTTTGTATCCCTGAACTTATTTTAATTTAATTTATAGCCAGTAGGGGCATGACCCTTCTGTTCAACGTCAAAAAAAAATCTGAAAATTAAGCGCTTACTGTCAAAGAAGCAAGTACCAAAGATGGATAGGACTAAAAGAGAGAAAAATCACCATTGAAAATAGTTGGATACCTAGTCCTGGTTTTAGACGAACAAGCAGTGTGTGGCATAGTCCATGCTCCTGAATCAACGTTAAAGGCCAAAGGTATCCAAGTTGGTTTGCATTTGCATATAAAAAGATATGACAATTACCAAAAAAAAATTCCAAATATTGGGGTGTGAACTCTAAAGATAAACTTTTATGAGCAAGACAGTACGAGTATCTTCAGGAAAGAACCAGGTTTATTTGTTTACAACCATACTACTACAACATCAATAGCTTTAGCTTAAAAGTCTACCTCGGCTATTACTGCACCTGGGGATAGCTTTCAACTGTTTACAATGAGACAATAAAATAACTATATTTAGCAGGAATCGATGACCCTAACAAACTGTTTGTCCTAGTAGAAAACATATAACGAAACACATAAAACATTTCATCTTAGCAACCATCGCAAATATTGTCATAGGAAAAGGTCCTCCAATCTTCAGCTGACTGCATATGTTTCACCTGAGCAACTATTGGATACACACACTGCAATGCAAATTAGAAGATTGTGTTTCTTTTAAAAGAAGCAATACAAATTTTAGAAAAGACTCATATTCTTCAATACCCCAATAAATAAACCTGCAGTGCCTTCTAGTAGATGTTCCTAATGTGTATGCACTGAATATGTCATCTGCAGCAATCTAAAAAAATTACTTGTACCTTGAATATACACATATTCTTCATCAGCTTATAATAAAACCATGGAATCTGACTTATTACCTTCATGGCTGGGCCACATGTCCATGGTGGCAGAGTCGCCAGGGCCGATGCCTGCTTATTAGCACCAACATCGCCGGCCGTCCCCGCTCAGCGGCCGCCTTGACGATCTTCACTATGTTCGCGGGGCCTGAGAATGCCACTGGTGGCAGGAGGGCTCACAAGTCGCAGACGCCGGTGGCTGTGCCCACCACTGCAGCACTCCTGCTGGCCGGTGCACGCCGAGTCGTCCTAGTTCCGATCGCCCGTGCGGAGAAGGCGAATGGGCACGCCGGCGGCACCTAACGGAAGACCGAGACCGAGCGAGGCCTTTGACTCTGCCCTTATTTGTGGACTGCGGACGTGATCTGTGCAGAAAGCCGGCAACAAACGCATGCAAGGTAATCATGTTCGGTTCTTTTGCATGCAAGGTAATTTCCTAAATTGCTCCTGCACGAAGATTGGCTCACACGGGATATGCTCTTGATTGGATGACGTGATTGGAGGAGGATATTGGTGTTAGAACCAGGCCCGGTCCATCTGCCGGTGCCGTTAGGTTCTTTTGGAGCCAGCCCGGCCGATCTCCTGACGCCACTCCCCTAAGTTCATTGAGCCACAACATATCAAGGTCATGGGCGTTCTCAAGCCAAAAGACTAATCTAATAGATGAGGACCGCCCTGTCTTATATGTTGTGCTCCCCTACCATCAATTACCGATGTGGGTCTATCTGTGTGGCCCTAAGACGTTTGTCATGACAGGGCCCCTCTTTTTTAGCGTGCTCTCTCGTCTGTGTGTGACCCTGCTACAGAGATTTGTTGTGGGTTCTTAACCTAGCTCTGATACCAATTGTTAGAACCAGGCCCGGCCCATTTGCCGATGCCGTTAGGTTCTTTGGAGCTGGCCCGGCCCATCTGCCGACGCCGCTCCCCCAGGTCCATTGAGCCACAAGATATTAAGGTCATGGGCCTTCTCAAGCCAAAAGACTAGTCTAATAGTTAAGGACCGTTCTGCCTTATATGTTGTGCTCTCTCACCATCAATTACCGATGTGGAACTAACCATAACAATTGGGAGCCGCCGGGCTAGTCCGGCAGTGAGTAAGAGTGCGTACTGCCGGGCGGTCTATGGGAGCATGCGACTTCGCGTAGCCGGGTGGACGAAATCATTCTAAATGTTTTAGTTGTAGAGAAGAAATTTTAGTTGTACAGAGTAGAGAAAAGATACACTGTTATCCTAAGCACTAAATAGTAAACGGTTGCTCACTATCACTCATCATTTAGCTATTATTTTTGGTTTAGAAGGCTGCTTACACAAGATAAACG
This sequence comes from Bothriochloa decipiens, assembly GCA_023333625.1. Lineage (NCBI taxonomy): Eukaryota > Viridiplantae > Streptophyta > Magnoliopsida > Poales > Poaceae > Bothriochloa > Bothriochloa decipiens. The sequence continues at coordinate 37,066,512 of CM041635.1, read as the reverse complement.
ATCGACTAAACGTAAATATTGTACAACATTTAAACTGTGTATAAATGAGGTAAACGGTGAACGGTGATATAACGTTTCAGATATGGCTGCTGCATTTGTCAGGTCTAGAAGAAACTAAAGGCCGCGCATAGCGCAGCACATGCTTTTTGGCTCGCAGCAATGCACCAACACACTGGTTGACAAGTCTGCATGACCGAGAAAATGCCGAACACTCGTCCTGCCAAGAGGAGAAGCCACATACAGATTCATCTTTCGCCTCCGGCAATGGCCTCACGATACGTAAAAGAGTCTTTAACTTTACATGTTGTTTGGGGACAAGGTCATGTTAAAACATATATTCCCCAAGGGACTTCTCCCAGGGCAGGCCATCCACGTCGGTTAAAAAAATTTTAACCATCCGATCTTTCATCCTGTGACTGTAGTAATTTGAAACGGCTTCGGCCAGAAGCTGCCCTTACGGCCTGATTCCATCTGTTTTCTTCTGCTTCTAACAATTTTGTGGCTTCCGTTCGAAGCCAGCTCACTCAATATAACACAGACTTGTTATTCTCCTCCCGACTCCTTCCAATCTAGAGGAAAAAAAAAAGAAAAAAAAAAGACCGGCCTCCCCTTCCTCTCCGTCTCCCTCCCCCACGGTCTCTCCTCGACACACGGACGGAGAGGGGTGGCGGCGTGCCGGGGGGGCAGGGACGGCGGCGCGCGGCGGCTGTGGCAGGGGCGGCCCTCCTCCTCCACCTCTCCTTCTCCTCCTCCTCCTCATCTCCCTCTCACCCCTTTCCTCGTCAGGTGACAGCACGGCGCGAGGCGGCTACGGGCGGCGCCCGGGCGCGTGAGTCGGTCCTCCTCTCCTCGTCCTCCACCACCTCGTCCTCCTTCTCTCACCCGACCCAGCGGCGGCGCAGAGTTGGCAAGGCAGCGGCAGACCCTAGGTTAGGGCTTGGGGTGCCAGATCGAGGACGCGACGACCTAGGCAACGACGGCAATGGAGGACGCGGCTGCTTAGGCAACGGCGGCAGCAACAACTCCGACACGAGTAGCCCCAGGTGAGGACGACCTCTCTCCTTTGCTCCTCCTCTCCCTCACTCGCCTTAACCCTAGATGAATTTGCTACAGGAAACCCTAGAACAAGGTTCATATTATTGATATCCAAGGTTTGCTCTCAATAGTAATTGGTGGATCGTATTGATCAACACTGCATTCCGTTTCTTTTGTAACCATCAGCTTTGTTACATTTTGAGAGCATGGGGATTTCATGAAGTGGCCATGATGGACTTTCTATTTTTCTGGTATGTTACTTCTCTGAGAACAAAAATTGTGTTGCTTGCTGCACCTTTTTCCAAAATTTGGTTCCTCTGTGTTCCTTCTTAATGACACCAATGGTACCAACATTTCATAATACTCGACTGTGAATTACAAAATAGAGGATATTCGGTATTGGCACATAATCCTATTCGGTATTGGCACATAATCCTATATATTCTAATTTGTGGGCAGAATTAGCATTAATATCATCATTTTTCAAATATGTTCTAGTTTGGCTTGTAATTAAAATTAAAAAATATTCAGTATTTCTTAGCCTTCTATAAATATGTAATTAAAATTAAAAGTAGTCCACCTAGGTTTCCCATGCTGCAGGGGTGCGATTTTTGGATTTCCTAGCAAACTGCAGAGTTCATGTATTTACAGTGGGTGGCCTTGTTGATATGTTATGTTAAAATTGAAAGAAATAGTGTTTTGTGGCATTTTTTTACTCACCTTTAGTTTTATTTATCGTAAAAGAGGTTGGTGATCAGTATGTTCACAGAAGAAATGTATGGATTTTCATGAACTCTTTCCATATTTGTTTTGGTATTTGTATAAACAAAGCTACAAAGTGTAGCACATAAAAATGATGGCTTCTGTTGCCAAGATCTCATTACCTTCAGTCCTCTTCTCTAGGAGAGTAAGCAAACACACAGAATACAACTCAGTTCATATGAACGTATGGGCCATGGTTACTAGGAGTTATTCATGTGGTGTTTTTGTCAATAGTTAATTTTCGGTAATGGTGCCACCTGATTGTCAAGAGACACAATTGTATTACTAAGAATGTAATTTCAGCAATTAATCCATACCAAAACCTTTACCAGCTAAAAGTTACTGCACTCTAATATGATTATTATCCTAAAACTATATAACCATATTATTTGTTTTCTATTCTATACAGAAACTTAGATGATATGTGTAAGTGAGCGCACTCTTCAGCTATATAGGGGCCGTGATGCTGTTAAGATTTTGAAGGTAACTATAATTCCGTTCCTTTGTTTTTACATGTATTTTTCAATTTGCATATGATGACAACAAAGCAAAGTTCAGTTTCTTATTGTCTTCATTCCTTTTACTACCCCTACAACCTGCCCATTTTTATTGCCTCTGTGCTTAGTCCTCACCTTCTTCTTTGGATTCTTTTTATTTTTTTATTGTCATGTTGTTACAACAACTCTATCCCTAGATGATCTCTGCTCCTATGTACATATTCTTCTACCTGCCTCTCTGTATGTATGAGGCCCCAATTTTAGAGCAGAATGTAGAGAAACAAAGGCACACTGCTATTCCAATGAATTTATACTACTACCTCAGTAACCATAGCTCCATTTTCTGATACCCTATCCATGCTACTATCATGCACCTTGTAAATTTGGGGGTTTTTTTGCCTGTTCTGTATGACCTGTTCTTCTCATTTGGTGTACCTGTGCCTTCAAATCAGGTTGGCACCGCTTGTATCCATGCTGGGTAGCTCATCTTTGTCTATTTGTCTCCTTATAAATTGATAATCACACATGGGAACACGCAGTATGTCATTTTCTACTTTTTGATTCACTAACCAATTATATTACTGTCAATTCTGTTTACTACAGGCCATTCCGGCTATGATCCAGGACACAATGAACTAACAACCTATTTATCAGGCACAAACATTTGGCTCATTGGGAAAGAGAGAAAATTGCTTTTGCATTCATTCTTGAGCAGGTAATCATGCCAATCTATTATGCTAATACTATGTATTCCTACTAAAATGCTGATTCATGCAAAGTTTACCATTATTATTGTCACAGGTCTGCCTATTCCTACATCATCAAGGCCATGTGCGAGCACAAATTTTGTCAGCGAAAGTCAGTACTAGACTAGATTATTTGACACAATTCCCAAACGAGAAAAGCCAAAGGAGGGTGACAATATTGTTCAGGATGCTGCTGCAGATTTTATGCATTTCAGTGAATATTGAACAGAGTTTGCTATATCGACACTCCGTACTACTTCAATTATGTCAGCCTATTAGACTTTTGCTCTGCACATATTGTTCCAGCTAGATGGTGAGCCATATTACTTTATCGACTTCCTCTGTTTATGAGCTTCCCCATGAATGGCCACAGTTTTAAGCAACTACTTCTGCATATCTATGGCTAAAATTTATGCATGCACATTATGTTCATCAAATAATCACAATAGACACAGCATCACCTCCTACTAATTTGATACTGATACATAGTTGGTAAAATATTCTCAAAGGTTTCTTTTAGTGTTCTTATTTTCAGAGACGGATCCAGACAGCTTACCCATCTCATTTTCCATCTTGCAATGTCTGTCATCTCAACTTTCATAATTGTTGGCAATCTAGGGGTCAAACCTCATGCAGTCATGCTATCAAATTGTTGATGTCTGTCTTTTTTGTCGAATTAATGTCTATCCCTTTTGTCGAATAAAAACTCAACCTTTATGATCTATAGACTTCAATTTCTTTTCGATTGTTTCACACATATCTACATAGCCCATTGAAATAGTTTTGGATGTAGTACGCCCTTGCGTTTCGTTGCTTTTTAGTGTTAATGTTATAATCCAGCATAGTGCCCGACACTGTCTAACGGCAACTTCTCCATCCCTTGACTTTTGAGTTACTTAAAATAATCTAGGTATAATAAACTAATTCCATTGTTCAGAAAACCTTGATTCTTTACATGTTTTTACAGAAACTCAAAAGAAGCATATGGAACTTGGAAATGATGTAGTGTTCAAACAGATTTTTGACGTCACAAATATTTCCTTAATGCCCATCATCTAAGGAATGTTCTCTGATTCTCCAATTTTAGATGTCCATTTGACATACAGGTTACTTTAGTAGTTTCTGGTAAAGAATATTACCATGTTCTGGTAGTGTTACGGTCCTATCCGGAAATGTCAAACCATCTGTGAGTTCTAGAGTTTTGCGAAGACTTCCTTCCACCTTAGTTCTATACCAGATTTTTGGGATGCAGATAGAGAGATAAATGGTCATCCATCGATTTCTATTCATTTGTTGGAACTATAGATATTAAACTTTTAAATGTAGTGATATTAAACTTCTTTATCTGAACTTATTTTCATACAAAGATTCGACATATATCTTGTATCTGTGCGTTTCTATCGAGATATAGGAATTGTAAACTTTCAAAGGTTGAAAAAGAGTGCTCTAATATTAGACTTTCTCAAAAAGATATTGCTGCTGATATTAAAATTTTCACACTGTACCTCGAGTCCTAACTATGACTACTGTGTTGCCTTGAGGTCAAGCCAAGTGCCGCGTCTATGATTGCAGCAACCTGCAGAAGCAACGCAACCGGGACAATGGGGTGAGCGCCACCACTGCCTGCACTAGTTTTCAGAAGAGTAAAGGCAGCTGTACTTCCTAGCAAGGTAATTATTACTTGCTGACAGTGCAAATATGAAGGCGCTCTGATTTTTTTTCTTTGAAATTCGTGAACTAAAGCTATGGATTAGCTTGATTGTTTGATTCATATTTCGGTGTGATCTAGGAAGTATAGCTACGAACTTGGGTATCTGAAATATGGCGTTGCTTTGTGATAATATCAGTTTTGCAGCCAGTGTTCATTTTGATGGCCAATTCCATTTTCTCTTAACTGCTGTGCGATTTTGTTTGAGTCATTCAGTTTTCTGATGGTCTATGAACAAACCCTGTGTGAGTTCCTTGCTTTGCAATAGCAGATGTTGACCCCGGATCGAATTAGTTGGGTTCAGTTTTTCCTAGATGAATGGTGTTTTCTTTACAGCGCAGCTTGTTCTGATCTGCCGGGTTCTGAATTGTTCCAACAAGTTTATTGTGCCATGAAATTCCAGGTAGATAAAAGATGCATGGCAAATACAAAATGGAAGTATAATACATTGTACCCAGTTTATATTTATGGTTGATATATGGAGCTAATATGTACTCTACAGGTTTTTTAGTAAGATCAAATGGTTTTTTTATCATGTTCAGGTTACAAAAATTATATTGTGTTTGTTGTACTGCGCTCAGGTAATCAGATCCGCCCCTATGCTTTTAAAATAGTGTATGCCTGTTTTTATCTTACATTTCAATGAAGTAAATTTTATCGTTGTTCTTGTCCCCATGGTCAACCCACAGAAAAGATTGATGTTAAAATTGTTTGGCAACGTACTACCCATACTTAAGTATAGCTGAGTTGCTGCTTTTAGCAGAGATGCAACATCTTGTGCTAAGTGTTATTAGTTCATCTTGTGTTAGGTCTTATTGGTTCCTCCATTTGTCAAGTAAGTGTTAGGAATATGAACGTATTGGTCTTTGTGTGTTCCTCTCATTCTCAGATGGATGAAAATATGGAAGCATTTATGTCGTAGGATGGTTCTTTGTGTATCCCACCCCCCCACCCCCCCCCCCCCCCCCAACCCCGCGTACTATCTATAAATGAACTATTGCCCACAATTCATTTACTCTACATGTCTACGTATGCTGCTCTACTGTTTTAGTGAGAACCTTTTTTTAGTTCCACATTCCCAATCTTGCATTCTTCACATTTAGTTCTGTTCATGCGCGCGGATCTTCTTTTCCTCATTGCACATGATATGATGTTTGTTTACTTCCTTAGATGACAAATCACAGCCATCTTATATGCCCTGACCCAGTAAAGTTTCTTTTTTAGTATCGTGTTCCAAACCTACAGACACTAATTTCTTTCCTCCTCCCGGTGCAGTGGCCAGGTGGTGTTTTGGTGTATCTAGCCAGCAGACAGTATCTCTAGCAGCCAGGTGGCGTTCCAAAACGGCTATGGTTTCATAGTGTACTCAATGGTTTAATTGGTATGCCTACTAGATTTCTTGAACGAATAATATTCCTTCGTGTCCTTCATCATGGTGCGGCCTGCTTTGCTGATCAGGTTGAGGTCCTATTTCAACATGACTTGGCTATGCGGCTTTTACCTAATTTCCGGTCTATGAACTAAACATATATTTCCTCTATATAACACCCACATTTTCATTTTTATTGCAGGCTTGACTACCCTAAACTAAGCTGACGGACACCACGTCTACGAAGAATGAAGAAATCTCTGATAATTTTTTCCATCTTTTTTTCATCTCAGCTTTATTCCTTATTTAATATTGTATCTTTTGAAGACAAAACAATAACAGAGGTCTATGATATAAAATATAATATACATGGTTTCTGGTCTTCAAAATGTTTTGCTGTGCCCACCGAAGCGTGTGACAACTCCAATCAACCTCCAGATGCACCTTCCCACTGGGCGCGCTATGTATATTCGCCTTCAGCACCCTATGTATATTCGCTAAGGCACTGCTAAACAATCTATGATGTACCATCGTTTGTATTGTAAGACTATGAACCTTATCTGAAAAACATCAGTATAAACTCACTCATGCTCCTTTCAATCCACATATTGAGAACTCCAATTAGTTCCAAGCTCAAGCTCCCGGATGGGCGCGCAAATGCGCGCCATTCTACAAAGTCTCTCCTATAATGCTAATGCATAGCCGGCTGGCGCACAAAGACTGTTTTTATATCTAGTATAGCACCACGTGCGACGGTGTGGGGCACCCGGACGTGACATCGTTGCATTGCATTGCATTTCACGGACGAAATGGGGGATGACGCAACGGCACGCCGATGACCGATCACCACCCTCGGCCTCACCTTTTCGCCTTCTCCTTCTCTCTTGCTATCGCCATCGCCATCACACATAAACACAAGGGGCCATCTCCTCGCCATCATTGGGCCGTTGCCTGCCCTCAGTTAGGAACTGATGCAAGGCAAACTTGGCATTGCCAAAAAATTCTTTGTTGAACTGATCTTTTTTTTAAAAACTTTTGGCGCTCAAGTGAAGATAGGCACCGTTATTGTTCTTGTGCTGTGCTAGTAGTTCGTAGATCTCTATGACAACTCTCTACAAGTGGCCAAATCGATCCACATCCTTCATTCATCCACAAGTAGATACAAAATGGCTGACCTGGCCTCTGTCCTCCCAATGTCTGCACCGTTCACGTGCGGCAATAGCTAGCACCACTCATCGCCACGAGCAGCAGAAAGTATACTCCCTGCTCTCATAGATAATCGCATATTTTAATTTTTACGCTCTGTTTGACTTTTCGTCTTATTAAAAAGTTTTAATAAATATTATTTATTTTATTATAATTTATTTTATTATTATAGATATTTTTATAATAATTTATTTATTTTATTATTCGTATAAAATTTTTAAATAAGACAAACAGAAAATATAAAAGTTTTTCTTAATCACGTAAAAGATTTGCGTGTTTTTTTATTAAGGAGAAAAGTGTTTTGGTACAACTGGGGCGCTTTTATAAGATTTGAAAATAAAGCGCTCACCCCTTTGAAGGTTTCCGCTAGGCTACTACTCACTGCATTACACAACCGAGGTTCTCGGTGCCGACAGGACCGGTCACGCCCGCACGCGTGGCGCGCGGTGGCGCCTTCTACGCTCGACGACGTCGCAGCCGTCAAGGAAGAATTCCCTGAGGGCCTCGTCGTCCTCCGGCTTGCCACCGAATAGGGCGTTGAATTTGTTCGACACAGTGGACGCAGTCAGCGGCGATGCATGGCCGAGGCGCTTCAGAATCAAGTACTCTCCGTGCTTGGACGCCGGTAGCCCCACCATGCTCTGGGCAGCGATCCGCCCGCTCCGCAGCGGCCTGCGTCACGGTGTAGTGGCCTTCTTTGGTGAAGGTCGCGGCAGGATGGCTTCGGGTCTTGGCTTCATGACTTTGTCGGCGAAGGTCTTGAAGCGGCACTCTACTAAGGCCGTGTTCTCCGACGGCGGCGGGGTTTCCAGCACCGGCCGATCAACGTCCAGGTGCGCTGGCATAGGAAAGCCAGGCGGCGGTGTGTAGCATACCGCATCGTCCGCCGGTGCGTGGAGCTCCTTGGCCACAGCCGCGACCGTCACAGGGACCTCAGCCACGCCCCGTGGGATATCCGCTCCATCTGTTGCTTTGTCGTGGCGGGTGTAGACGAATAGCGACGCAGCCCTCTGTGGCACTGCGGCTACCTCTGTTGTGGCCGGCGTGCCCTGGAGGTTGTCGGTGGCCTCGGCGACTGGCATGGCCTCCGCAACGATGAAGACCTCCTCCATTGCATACTCCTCTCCGGCAGGTTGGTTGGCATCCGTATCAGCTGACGACATGTCCAGGACAGCAACCTCCACCACCGGAAGGCTGATCGCCGCCGGAGTGCCGGCTCCGGGGCCAGCCTTTCGGACAGCGGGCCTTCGAGAATGACAGCCCAGGCGATGTCCCTCCAAGTGGCCATCGGATCTGTAGATTATGATCCATGGCCCGAGCTATCGATTGGAGGCTCAATCGATGCCCCAGCCACAGGGCAAGCAGGCCGCGGCCGCCAAACCTTGGGAGGCTGGATGGCTTTGCCTGCTTCCTTCTTCCTCTTCCGCTTGCGACGCCTGTGATGGCGCGAGCAACGAGCGTGGCCGTGCTACTAAGAGTGGTCTTGCTGGGCCGCACCCCCGCCCATCGCGGGTATGCCGCCCACAGCGTCGATGGTGCTGCCGCTGCCATCCCTTGGCCGAGCGGTGCGCCTGGCTGCGTCGCCGACGCGCCTCGGCCTCTTGCAGTCCCTCGCAAAGTGGCCAAGGCCACGGCAGCGGAGGCATCGCCAAGGGAGGTTGCAGGTGGCGACGCGGTGCCCCGTCGCGAGGCACTTGAAGCAGCGACCATCGGCGTATGCCGGAAACTGCCGTGGTCCGAAGCACTGCCCTCTGATGCTCGGCCCGCGGCGCTGCTGCAGACGCGACGGCTGCGCTGGTTGGTGAGGATGCTGGGAAAGCACGCGCTGCCACCCATCGTTGTCCGGAGCGGTCGCACGACGCGTCGACCCCAGACGTTGGTGGACGGGCATTCGCTCCGGCACGGCGTCGGTGGCCGAATGCGCGGTGCGCCTGCGTTGGCCGAGGCGCTGCAAGGCAGGGGCACATCCCTCCACTGGCCGAGCAGGGATGCCGCTCACCAGCTGGGGATGCGGTCGACGGCCCTTCCTCTGCCTTCTTGGAGGCTCACCCAACTTGGCGGCCACACCACCACGACCCGGCGGCACAGTTGAGCTTGCCTGCGGTCGTCCCATAGGCGCAGCTCAGGCTTCGGCGGCCGACGGACAGTAGCCAGGTAGGACGTGGGCTGCTCGTCGCTGAACGCGCCGTCGTCGTCGTCTGCCCACCGCCGGTGCTTGGGCCGCCCACGCGAAGCTGGCACGAAGGGAGCCGCAACCGGAGAAAGGGAGGATCTTGGGGTCGGTGGCGAAGGCGTCTCGGCGCCCACAGCCGGCTGCGGCCAGGGTGACGCAGCGACCTCGTCCTCCTCGTCGTCCTCGTCCTCCGAGGCGTCCTCGACAATGATCTGCGACTCGACCTCCGCGAGCAGGCGGCGGGGCGGGGCTACCTGCGCCGGCGGCGACGTCGGGAAGCCCAGGCCGGAGGTGACAGCTCCAGAGCTGGCCCTGTGCAGCTTCATCTGCATCGAAGCCCCGGTGTCGCTGTCCATGCCTGCCTGAGAGGACGGCAGGAAATATAAAAGTGAGCGATTATTTATGAGACGGAGGCAATATAAACTGTGCGCTGCGAGGAAGTTTGATCTTCCCTTCGTCTAGCGCTTCTCCATGGCGCCCTGCTCTGACCCCTCCCTGCGCCTTCCCTATCAGGTGATCTTCCCTTCCTCTAGCGCTTCTCCATCTCCGGCCGCTCGAATTTTTTTCCCGTTCGAGTGATTTTAGATGTCGATTTGTGCTCCTAGTGTCCGCAATTCCTTACTCCAGTGGGTTTATTCGATCTGTGACAGTGGCCGAAATTATGTACTTCATTTTGATTTTGAGGGCTCTTAAATGATTTAGCTTGGCTAGATAGCAAATGCAAGGAAGGGACTGAAATGCTCAAACCTCAAATTGCATTGGTGTGCGCACGTATATTCTGATTTCTCATGGGGAGCCTGCACAGCGCTGGTTTCGTTTTCGGGGCAAAATTCCTCGCTGAGTCGATCGAATTTTGTATGTGATACTGAGGATTTGACCAGGCTATTTAGTTGGCTAGGCTGAAGCTCAGAGGATGTCCCTTTTCTCTGTACCCCTTTTCTCTTTGATTTGCTTGACTTGTACTCTGGTTGTAACTCTCTTGGTTACTTGTTTTAATAAATTTCAGTAGGGGCTTTTCTGCCCCTCCTGTTCTTTCAAAAAAAAAAAAAAGCTCAGAGGATGTAAAAGTATGAACTGCGCAAAAGGGGTTCAGTGATCATTGAAGATCCTCTTTTCTTAATAACTGGTAAAATACAATTCATCTCACACATACACTGGGGGCCATTGAAGATTATGCTATGCTATAACACTAACATTAGTGTAACAATGTCTGATCAATGGAATGGGGGGAAATCAAATTGTGTAATGGGCTTAATTGAGCCCTATGCTGAAAATAGCCCAGGTCAGCATATTGAAAGAGGTTGCAAACCTGCAATGCCAAGTTAGACTTGAGTTTTGATACGCTTCCCACCAAGCTAGCCTAGTGGCTAAAGGATGTTAGTTGATATCATGATGGGCTTGATTGATTGAATGGAGGCAGCATGGTTCCATTCATAGCAAACATTCTGAATGGATCAATGGTCATGTGCACGTAACAGTGTAGTGTTTAATGTAACCCTTTTGTGTTTCTATAACTGTTAAAGCTCCTACACTTGTGGTGCAAGAAATCTGAATGATTGATATTGGGTGACCAATTGGTGTAGCAGGATCAACTAAAGTTCTTTTTCTCCGACCCACCCCTGAAAAAGGTTCTAGCTTCAGACACTTTTCATGATTCAGAAATAATTAATGGAGAACCATGTACCATATTACATTACAGCTTTTACATGTTCTCTCAGTTCTGTACACATAGAATTAGCTAGCACACTGCTTAAGATGGACTTTGGGGCACAATTGCACAAGAGAAGCTCTATTTGTCTGTAACATACCAAATATATATACAACTAATCGGTTAAGAACTCTGAATACTTCCAAGCTCTGACTGATATTTTCTGTTTTCATCCTACATTGATAAGTCTGAGTGTCTAACAGGATTGTGTGAAATTACACTATGCATATCATAGGCACAATTATTGCATAGGAAAAAGTAGTACATGCATGGATGCGTCTCTGTTGGACACTGCATCCACACATGATTAGATAATGTTATGTCACCATTGTAGGCAGATCATCTGTACTTTTTGACAATTACAGGCATTTAATCCATTTCTGCATTTCCATGTTGTCTATTTTAAACATGTTTAAAGAAAGTAGCCATATGGCTTTCTGAAACTTTCTAGAGATATGACGTATAAGTTTTAATGTTTTTAAAAAGACATATAAGCCTGGTATTTTTATCCAATACTGAGTCCATTTTAATAAGCCTCTGTTAATTGTCCCTGCCTTGGATATACTAGCGATAAATGCAATGGATTTTAAAAAAAATCATCTGTTGTTAGGGAAGTTCAATCATAAAGTTTGTCCATCACAATGATTTCCCTCTCAAATGTTGACTGCTAACACCAACAACGTGGAATTCACGGGACGTGTTAGGAGGGTACCTAAGTTTTGATACCTGTTGCACAACAAACAGCACTGTATGACTTCAAACTGCTAAGAAAGGATCTGTTTGTGGTCCCATGAAGGAGTGTTTGGGTCTTTGCCTCTTTAGGCTACTATAAACTATAGCTAAACCAACCATAAAAACAACATATTTGAGCTATGCCTCAAAAGCTATCTCAGTGCGCAACCTCCTGGTTATAAGTTGTATTCCTCTTGCAAAAACCAATTTGGGATTGTCCCTACTCCCCAAAACTATGACCGTGTAAATGGGGTATGCACATATAACAACTGAAGCTAGTAGGTGAGCTAATAAAATGTATAATTTCAAAAGTTGTTAACTTTTAAAATGACTTCAGGGGCCCTACTTGAGAGTTAGGCATGCGTCCTCTTCAAAGTGGGCTAAATGATGTTAATATGGAGCATCTTGATCTCGATTATTGGTTATAACATTAGCATCGTTAGCTGGTTTGAGGCGGTAAAGTGATCTCTGGTCGTGTATACAAGTGAAGCTGCAAAGGTACAATGTGAACGTGTCAGATTTTAACTATGCCAATCTAGGTTGCAGGTTCAACTACTTTTCAGTTTTCAGACTGTTGATAAAAGGTGCTCTTGCTAATTATTAAGGGTATGAATTGGATTTTTAGGTTTAAAGTTATGAATTTAACATAGTTGCAGAAAACCAAAAAAGTCATTGCTACTGAACATTTTAATAAGAAAATTACTTTTTTTCCTCTGTAAAAATTTTAAAAGGTCGCTTGTTTTACAACTAGTGTCTTCAGGAATCAGGATCCACGAACACCGATATTGAATTATTATCCTGATATGGTTCATTCAAACATAAGGCATTCGACAAATCCCTTAACTGAAAAGGTTATTCAAAAAGAATTCCTTTGACTGCAAATACTAAAAAAACATAATGCTGCTCTGCTGTAGGGATTTCTGAAGCACTAATTGTATTGCATCAACTGCACTCTCAAATTCAAGTGAAAAAAGATCCTATGGCAGTCCTTTCTATCTTGGATGTCTATGAAATTCAGGTATTTGCCTCTGCAATTTGTGGTTCGCATGGTTGATTTTATAAATTTATACTCTTATCATTACTGCATTGACACTTTATTTTTGGGTTTGGTACTCTTTCATTCTGCATGCTTGATAGAAGTGCTTCTAGTATAGCACGCATGTTGCATTTAAGATATGGCCACTTTTATGTTCCTTTGTTATTGCAAGCTGCTATCATATATGACCCAAGCTAGATGCATCAGTTCTCATCACTGGGATGTGGACATGTGGCATGTATATGTTGCCGATGCATATTCAAAATTAGGAGTTGTGTAAATGCTGTATCTGGCTGAATATTTTAACAGAACTAGGTTCTCATTTTAGATAGAAAGTCTGTTACATTCTAAAAGAAAAACTCATGACAGAACAATAAAAATGATAGCACGTATATACCACTAACATAGCTATAATTAATCTTTTTGTTATTTATCCTTTGAAGTGTCCCCATTCACTTATATATGTTGGGCCTTTATCATGTTTGTGATGTGAAAAATTAGGACAATAGGACATGCATGAATCATGAAGAAGTAATAAATTTAAACAATACAGTTATAGAGGAAAGTCCTCACATTTTGTGCAACAGTATGATCTAGGTGTTAAGCTTGAGCCAGCAAGGCGTTTGTGTAAAACAGTTAGCAAGGCTATCATTACTGAGTTTTGGGGCTGTTTAGGCGGCTCTAGAGCTGTAAAAATCTTTTGGTCCTGAATGTATATTGATGGACCGGGGTTGTGCATTGGAACTTTTTTCTCTAACACGCAGGAGAATTGCGACTCTTTTATATTAAAATGAAAAGAGGGTATAAGAAATTCTAAAACAACAAAGGCAACACCTCAACACACCCTGACACATATATCCACAACAAGCCCACATATACTCACAAAATAAACACCCCCAGACACATACAACCACAACAAGCTCATACACACGAAGGGAACGACCAAGAATCCAAACAATTATGCAACACCAAGTATCTGTTTAGTGAACAAGGTGATGCCCTTGGCGCCCACTAGACCCCATAACTTTGCTTCTTCAAAGAACAAAGTTAGGATACCCTGCACCATCAAAGACACATTGATTCCGATGGGTGCAAAGTAACGTGCCCTGGAACTCCAAAGCTTTCTGTGCACCACTAAATAAGTGTGAAATTCCTACTGATAATGACTTTTGAGGGCATTAGGCTAACATTTGTGGGTTAAAATCAATCTCAATCCATCCAATGGTATATAAGCCATATGAAATTATTCAGGTTCTTACAACATAAATTTCTATTTTTTTTCTAGAAGTACTTGGGTATTAGAACTTACGGTATGAATTTACTGTGTTGTCACTCTCCTGTAATTAGTGACCTAAAGCCATCATTAGGCAATAAGCAACCAATCATGGCTTTGCACTTCAGTTTGGCAAGTTTGGTCTGTTCATGGGTGCACTACTACTTCCCGCATGTAAACTTGCCTTGTGACTGCATAGATGTACAATCATATGACTTCGAAAAGTTATCTTATTGATGACATAGATGCTCCAACCACCTTTTAATTCCTAATCTCTGTTAGAAGTATCTCAAATTCTCATTGTCCCCTTCTTTTCGTGAGTGAAACACCATATTCCACATAGATGCAAAGGTAGGTTTGGGAGAAATAAACAATCTGCTGGTCATATTTCTACATCACAAGTAGCAAGCAATGATCCACAGCAAATTAGTTGATCTTTAGCTCAAGCTCAAGCTGACACATGTCATACAAGCTCAAGCTTTTAACCCATTGCATCATAGTTAAATACATGGTAATGATTTAGGATAGACTGGATAAAGTTCGATGCCTATCAGGCCATCTGAATCATACACAATGCAACTTGCAACCACTTACGTAGATATCACCATCAAAGTTATTAAGTAAATGGCCTGATAGGCATAGAACCTATCGTGAGCTCTACTTTCTAGCTAGGGTTCTAATTATTTGGCAAACTCACTTCATCATAGTCATCTAGCGACAAAAACACCTCATCTAAGCATGAAAGCTCTGTGCCCTCATCATGGAAGCTCACTTGTGAACCGCAGCTTGATTCGAACACTCTACATATCACCCAGCTGTTGGACTCCTGCAAAAGGATCATTGATTAGTTTGTGTACCCTAGTCAGTCGTCAGTTGTCACACATATATAAGCTGCTGGCGGTCGAGAAGCAATATATAAAATAGGATGTGCGAGCGAGATCACTCACCGTGCCTGAGTGAACTCTCTTCCTCTGAGATTTCCTACTGGAGCTTGAGCTACTTGGGGTGCTGCTATCACTGACATTGTATCCTCCATCTTGAAGGCGGTACTCATGCATGATCCAGTTTGTTTTGAAACCTTTGAAAGGCTCTCCAGTGCAGAAGATGAGTGTCTTCTTCAGGCCGACAATACAGCCACTGCTTGCTACTGTTTCATCGGCACCAACGGGATTCCAGTACCCACTCGGAGAGGTTCTGCTTTGCGCGGCATGGCTAAAGAAATACCATTGGTTTCCAGCTTGCAGCGCTGTGCCTTGGAAGATTATTAACTGCTGTAAGTACATGATTTTTTACCACACATATATAACAATAGAGAGATGGCTGAGAATGCAAACCATTCAGTTCCCACGGATCATAGCGGTGCAGAAGTATCGTCGGGACGATGTCAGGGCGGCATGGGAGGTTGGCCACTTTGCGACGGAGGAAATGGACGACGAGGTCTTCATCTGAAGGGAAAAAATGGAAGCCAGGAGGTAGGTTGTTAGCTCTTCCGCCCATGCTAGCTGCAGTGCAACTTCAATTTGGTGTCAGGGAAGACAACGAAGAGGGTGAAATGAGACGAGGTGAATATGAGGGAGTAGTTCATGCCGGTCATAGAGTAGTGGTGCTTTTATAGGGCGCATATGGGTGTGGGCTAGCTTAGTTCAGTGAGAGAGGGAGGGAGAGACGTGCAAGTCAAGGAGTGTTGAGAGGTTTTGGAGGCGGCTAATGATACTAGGAGACATTATATTCGTGGATCATGATGGAGTCCTATATACATGCCCTGCTGTGCAGTGTGCAGTAGAAAGTAAATTGTATTGATTTTGAACTGAACCAATCATTACGCCCTAAACAAAACAAAATAGGTCAAGAGGTTTATACATTCAAAATATGTTTAGGTAGTTAGGTTCTAATGATTGTGATTTTTTCAAGGCCGGCCATCGACTGGTACTATAAGTAGTAGAAAACTAGTAGCATGAATAGCTGCTAGGCATCATGTTTGCAGTAAGTCTAGTGGCAACACTATCCTCTGTTCTCCTAAGAGTAAATCTATATATATTGTACTTCCAGCTTTCTCTTTCCGGTTTGGTAGCCTAGCTTAACAAGTTCGTATTAGTCATCCAGCTTTCTAATCTGCTGGTGAACCTCATCAGCATGCTGTTAGACTAGCTATGTGCAGTGGTCACATAAAGTGGCGGCACCCCAATATATAGGTACCCTGTACATGCTGCGGCTCTGAAGAGTGACGAGTGCACTCTTCCCCCATGTCATGCACTCGTCACCCTGTCGATCGATCAAGCCCATGCTCCTCCACGGTTCTTGACCACAGCTACTATTATAATAACATAACATAGGTAGATAGATAGATAGATAGACAGCACAGTTGGTGAAGAAGCAACACAACCCAACGATTTGGTCGTTCGTTCCTGTGTCTCTAGCTAATCTGTGTGCACGTTGCTGCGTGAAAGGGGGTAGGTACATCAATCATTTCAAATAATTCCATGTGTATCAACTGGGCTAAATTGTATATATCCCTGTCTTTGCAGGCACTATATATCATCATCATTGCAGACTACAGGCACAAAACAAGATCTTGTCTCTTGGATTTCTCGGCTCTGGCCATCTGGTGGTATGTGTCTGGGCTCATCAGGCGAACAAGTTGCGCCGCAAGTGATAGTAAGACCCCCTCTTCCTTCCTCTCTTGACAACGAAACAAGCATCCCAATTGCATTTCCGTAGATATCATGAGTAGGGGAGATGCTATCAGAAAGGAAGGTCATTCTTCATCTTCAGTAGTATATAAGCGCATGCCAAATATAATCAGCCCCATCTCTAACGGCCTGTGATGGAGATGCTTATCCTCATGCATGAGGATCGCCGGCGAGCTAGCGTAATCATCATCATCATGGACACCGAATCTTGCAGCAAACTATGCTAGGTCGCAGAAAAAGATCTGGCTCCACCATTCCATGCCATTTTCCTTGGTGCACAATCACCAGAAGTTTGCTGCCCCCACACCCACAGTGTCTCCTCCAGGCACCACCTGCTCTGCTCCTTTTCCCTCGCGCTCACTTTTGCCTAGCCTCGCCTTTTGGGTGTCCCAACTCGCATACAACTCTGCTTCTTTATGCAGGGCAGGGCAGGCCATCAAAGGGAGAAAGATTAGGCTCAAGTCCACCATGTGAGCCGTGCTGGACTGCCGGTAGTGCACGTGAGGGAAGAAGGCCACCTAATCCCGGGACCCACCTGTCATGTGGGCATGTGGGGTGTAGGGAGGCGAACTTTGTTTGGCGCCATCCCCAAATGGTGACGTGCCCATGACGCAGTTGTGCGTTCAATCTGTCGCGAGGTTGGATGGATCCTTGGAACGTACAGTACGTACGTGGATGGCAGATGCCCACGCGCGGCCGCACACACACCGTTTGCTTTTGCAGCTCGGTCCGGAGATGTCGGGTGCATGCGGCATATTATATTATATTATATTATATACAACAACATGATCCTGATCAAGATGATGTGCCAGCACGGCCTACAAATCATGCCTTTTTTTTTTTTGTGTGTGTTTGCCAGCCTGAAGAAGGCGATCTCGTCGCGTCTGATGATTGGTGACGTTATTGTGTTTTACTGAATGTAGCAGGAGGTTTTGGGAGTGTTTAATAAGAAACAAGGCAGATATTGACTAATTCTGTTCCAACCTTATTGGCAGCGGCAGGGCAGCCGTCACGAGGAGGACCGGAGAAGAGTCTCTGCATCTACATACAGTGTAGCATCCAATGAATGCAGCAGCAAGAGTTTTGTTATGGAAGCACTCATAAACTTGCTGGCTCCTGGCTGGGTTCATCTTCATCCCGGGGCCGGGCGCACATTTCATCTCTGCGCCTGGTGTCCGGTGAGCGTGCGTGCACACCGACACTGCCAAATGGGAATATAAGAGGAATGGACACGGCGGAGTGGCAGGCGTCCACATTCCTCTCCCACTCTCTCGGCATATGTATGGTCTCGGCGTCTCGCAGATACCGGCACCTTCTGTCTCAGCGCCGCGCGGGATAAGGCAAAGTGATGGCAGCCAAGCCATGGTGCCGTGGTTGCTGGCCGCAGGCAGGTGCTGTGGATGCACCAGAGACGCCAGGGGAGAGGAACGCCATGGCCGCTGGGTGGGTGGGTGGCAGCGCCGCAGACTCGCCTGGGGCGCGGGGCCTGGGTGAAGTGAAACCAACGGTGGGGAGTGAATGGGACGGGAGGAGAATGGCCACGCCACCCCCTTTTCCTCCTGGTGTCTGTCTTCATGGCTTGTTACTGCGTGTCTACATCACCTGTGACGATTGCAGTTCTCTTTTGTTTGCACTTCTCCGTGTACTGTTCCATTTCCTTCAGATTTTTTTTTTTAAACAAGAAAAAAAAACACATCAACTCTTTGCTTGTTTCTTTTTTCATGTTACCAAGTTGTGCTTTATATGCACTTCATGTTGTTACAAAAGCATCTATGTGGTTTGTATAATGATGAATGGATGACGATCTGGTTATCTTGATGGTGACTTGCTGAGAAGATTACCTCAAACTGGCTGGCCATGGAATGCCGCCCAATAATAACAGCCAATCATCGCTTATTGTGTTCATCCATCCAGACCCCTTCTTATCCAATTGCTGCGGCGTTTTATGTGCGTTCATCAGTGCTTTACATTACATTCTCTCCATGTGCCCCACTTCCATATTCTCCGCTGCTGCAACCAGTGCAAGTGTCCATCAACCTGCAACCCGGTTGGATGGCAACTCGCAGGCTTGCAGGAGTCACATTCGGCGCACGCTCAAATTCAGTGCCCGCCAGCAGCAGCGGCAACTGTTGTCCTGTTGCATAGAATACGACAGATGGTTCACAGACCCCCTCTTCCAGCGCTCCAACACAAACGCAAAAGGGCCTCTAGCTTGAAAAAAAGAGGCCTTCAAAATCTTTAAGCAATAGATTTTCTGCGCAGCAAATTTGCCAGACAAGGACAAGTTATCCATTCAGTGAACCATTCACACAAGATGTGGATGCTCACAACTATTTCCCTCGATTTGTACAATAGATAAATCAGATCACAGGGCGCCATAGGTACAACTAATCTAAATCAGAATCTCTCTGAACCTTCTAACATAGAATCATCATTCTCAAGAATCATTTTTTTTTCTTAAGGAAAGGGAAAAAAAAAATCAGCCGCACAATGCAGAGGAATATTAGACTGTGAGAAGTCAAGGAACTCAAATTGAAATGGATCAAACTCTTGCAGCTGCTTCTGTAGTTGAAGGCTGACAGATCATTCCATGACCCAAGACTTGGAACATTGAATCCACTGCAGGTGATTCACTAGGTAAACCTTCTTGAGCACTTGACCTCTCAAACTGAAGGTTCAAAAACTCTGCACTAGGTACATCCTCTGCCATGCTCATATGGTCGAAAAGCTTGCCCAACATCTCATATATCCCGTCTGCCTCGCAATGAGACATGTCATCAGCAACAAATACATGCTTTACACTCCGCACCTCTATCCAACTGTAAGCCTGATCCTTCTTCAGGCCCTTGTCCTTCATGAGCCCCCTGACTCGACGTAAATCATCCCACTGTCCTGCAGCTGCATAGATGTTTGACAACATGACATACCGACCACTGTTCCCGGGCTCTAACTTGAAGAGAAACTCCGCCACTTCCTCTGCAAGCTCGATATTTCCATGAAGGCGACATGCACCTAGCAGAGCTCCCCAGGACCCAGCTGTACCAGGACCAATCCTGGATGGCAAATCTTTGATGAACTCGGTTGCTTCTTCCAGCTGCCGATTCCGACCAAGAGCATCAATGAAGGCAGCATAGTGTTCAGCCCTTGGTTCAACACCATGGTCTTCCATTGATTCGAGAATGAGGCGTCCATTAGTTACTAGACCGGAGTGGCTGCAGGCTGTGAGGACAGCAAGGAAAGTGACATGGGTTGGACGAACACCAGCTACCAGCATCTCCTCAAAAATAGCAATTGACTGGTTTCCCAAGCCATTATGCGAGAACCCGGTGACCATGGAGTTCCAAGAGATAAAGTCCTTCTCAGGCATCCGGCGGAACACTGCCATTGCAGCCATCATGTCCCCACACTTAGAGTACATGTCAACGAGTGCATTGTGGAAGAAAATGTTGAAAGGTTCGGATCCAATGCTCCGGCGCAAGATGAAGCAGTGCAATTCCTTCCCCCGTGTGACAAGCCCAAGTTTGGCGCATGCGCCCAAAGCTGACACCACGGCAAAAGCCGTTGGTGATACTCCCTCAGCCAGCATCCGTTCAAACAGCTCAAGAGCAGTGTCCTCCTCTCCATTCTGCTCATGCCCAGAAATCAGTGCTGTCCATGCAACCCTATCTTTATGTGGCATCATATCGAACACCTGCACTGCCTCATCGAGCTTCTTCACTTGGCAGTACCCAGAAATCATCGACGTCCAAGTGACATTGTCTCGGATGCTGACCTGATCGAACAAATGCCTCGCATCCTCCACCCTTCCAGCCTTGCTGTAGGAATTCACCATGGCATTGGCCATGATGACGGTCAATTCCATCCCAGACACCACCACCGCGCCGTGCATTTCCCGCAGCGGCCTCGCAGCTCTGATTCCCGCACACGCAGTCGCCACGCTGACCACCGTGAACCGGTCCATGACCAACCCTGGCCCCAAGAACCTGTCCCTGGCCAGCCGGGCAACCACGCGGAGCGCCTCCACCTGCCTGCCAGGGACGACATGAGGGTGTTGTACGAGACGAGGTTGCGTGAGTCGGCCGGCATTGTGTCGAACAGGTGGAAGACGTCGGGGAAGGTGCCCGGCCTGCGCAGCAGCGCGGCGAGAAGCGTGTTGTAGGAGTGCGCGTTCTTGTGCGGGAGGTCGTCGAAGGCCGCGACCGCAGCGGACGGCGACGGGAGCAAGGAGTAGAGCGCGACGAGGCGATTGGACAGGAGGGTATGGCTGGTGAGCGCCGTCTTGACGAGGTGCGCGTGCACCGCGCGACCGAGACGGAGCATGTCCCCCGTGGAGATGGCCCACTCCAGGAGCGGGATCAAGTCCGGGAAGGCGAGGGCGCTTCCGCCGCCGGCGGCGGCTAGAGGAGGAAGTGCTGGGAGGCATGGCGGCGGGTGGACGGCGAGCGGCGGGAGAAGGCGGCGCATGCGTTCCCGACGCGACGGACGGCAGCATAAGCGGCGCTCACAGACGCCGAAGCTATTTTACTGGGCCGTGTGTGATAGTGGGCCTTTGGGCCAATCAAGCGGGCCAAGTCGGTATGTGAAGGCCAGCAAGCTCCCGAAGTCTTCTCTTCTGTCGCTCGCCTTGCGAATTGCGCGATTCCAGAAGTGTCCTTTGCTCGCCTCACTTCGCCGCCGCGGCAATTCACGGCGAAAACCCTACCCTGCCCGGCGCCCGCGGTCGTGGATAGATAGATCGGCGACGAGCGGGGAACTCGTTGTAGGAGTAGGGGATGGTGTTCGGTCAGGTGGTGATCGGCCCGCCGGGCTCCGGCAAGACCACCTACTGCAACGGCATGTCGCAGTTCCTCTCCCTCCTCGGCAGGTACGGACGCCGCTTAGTTCCTCACTATATGCTTCGGTTGCCCCTCACAAGCTGCTCTAGCTAAGTGGAATGCGCTTGCCGCTTCGGTTGCCCGTCACAAGCTAGAAGCTGCTCTAGCTATAAGTGGAATGCGCTTGCCCTTGACTTGCTGTTTACTAGTACTTACCTGGAGACCAGCTGCGTGATTCAATTAGTAACTACGGAAGTCAATAATAGTGCCCTCCTCTGCTAAGGATGATCGCGAATGTTAACTGGGACCATATTGCTAGTACCAGAAGTTGTGCTGAGAGTTTGAACTTCACCCTTGGCTTTGTTGGGTTTGGACAAAAGTTGACGTTGATAATTTGCTCACACGGATTGTTTTGTTTATGTGTTTTCATCTTCTTGTTGTTGCAGGAAAGCTGCGGTTGTCAATTTGGATCCTGCAAATGACGCATTGCCGTATCCTTGACTCTTTGAGCACCACCCTTTCCCTTTATACTCACTCTCTTATATGTCTTTAAAACATACCTCTCCTTGATGTTCTCTGGTCACAATTGAAAATTTTCCTTGACAGTGATAAATAGGTATGAGTGTGCCATAAACATTGAGGACCTCACAAAACTCAGTGATGTCATGGATGAGCATTCGCTTGGCCCTAATGGAGGTTGCTCCTGATCCTCTATTGCTGTCCAGTAACCTACCCGCTTCTTTGTTCTAATAATCTGGCTTCTTTCTCTATGGTGTTCAATTCTATGTCAGGGCTTGTGTATTGCATGGATTACTTGGAGAAGAATATTGACTGGCTTGAAGAAAAACTGAAGCCTCTTATTGAAGGCGAGTAACAAATACCTCTCTGAAGTCTCTATAATCTTCAGTGGCGTTGTCTGTAACAATGATCATATCCCCCCAAAAAAAAGCATCTGATGGAAAAACTTATAAATTGCTTATATCAATAAACTTGTTATTTTGCACAAGGCTTTCCATGTGCTTGGGCTGAACCGTTTACATATTAATAGACTAATGATCCAACTGGAATTAGAATTAGAGTTAGAATTTTGTAAACCATATTCTGTTATCCTAAGGATTGCACCTCAGTTAGTTTAAAAGTATTTCTGCTGTTTATATTGTGTTATTTCTTAGTGTTCAGAGTCATAGACTCATAGGAAGCGAGCACTGAAAATTGTAAACACTCATACTGCTCAAATTATTGACTTGCAACCTTAACATTTCTGCAGATCACTATCTGTTATTTGATTTTCCGGGGCAAGT
Organism: Bothriochloa decipiens; assembly: GCA_023333625.1. Taxonomy (NCBI): domain Eukaryota; kingdom Viridiplantae; phylum Streptophyta; class Magnoliopsida; order Poales; family Poaceae; genus Bothriochloa; species Bothriochloa decipiens. The sequence continues at coordinate 37,043,462 of CM041635.1, read as the reverse complement.
GGAACTTTTCTTCCTTCACTCAAATGCAAGAAGTGTTATTAATAAACTCATCAAAAAGATGGACTTGAGGGTATGTGTGTGTTCTTGGTCCTGTTTAGATCACCTTAATGCAAATGAATTAGATTGTTTAATGTTTTTTTTGATATTCTGCAGCTGACTGTTGTGCACCTTATCGATGCCCATTTATGCTGTGATCCTGGAAAGTATGTGAGTGCTTTGCTTCTTTCACTGTCAACAATGCTACACTTGGAATTGCCACATATCAATGTCTTGTCAAAGATTGACCTAATTGAGAACTATGGAAATTTAGGTATTGTGCCTTCGATCTTGTCATTTGAACATTTATTGTTGCTCGTGTAATTGGATGTCGACACCATCTTTTATTTATTGATTAATACTCCTATATCTCTTTACTGTAGTATTTATCACTCATCTTCTTTGGCAGCATTCAACCTTGACTTCTACACTGATGTCCAAGATCTTTCTTATTTGCAATATCATCTTGAGCAGGATCCTCGCTCAGCCAAGTACAGGTGAATTTCTGAACACAAATGTTACTGCAGCAGCTAGGATTGCTGAGACTTTAAACTTGATAAATTTTAACTATTAATATGTCTCCAATTCACTAGACCAAATACTGAGCAGTGCCTACTTTCTAGTTCGTATTCCCTTGTGAGTTTAGTTTTAGCTGCCATCTACCGTACCTAGATAAAATTCTTGCAGTCCCCGTTCTACGAGATTTATCAAGTTTTATTTGAGCAAATGTGGAAATCTAGAACTGGGTTCAGGATATGTATACTGTTCCAACATATCTAGGTTGCTAGTAGATTATTCTTCATTCATTGCAAATCAATTACTACTGTTCTTGTCCACCAATATGACCTGCAGATTATGTAACCTCTATTTGTGTATACAGTTGACAGTGATATATACCAATGTCATTGGTCATATCCTAAGATTTGTATTACCCATTTTCAATGTGAACCTTTACATTGTGCCATTTATAACCTTTTTGAGTGAACCTGCTAACAGGAAACTGACCAAGGAGCTCTGTGATGTGATTGATGATTTTGGTTTAGTCAATTTTTCAACTTTGGACATCCAGGTCTGTATTTGAAAGGCTATTAAAATCGAATTTCTCATTGTTTTAGTTCTTACAAGCTTTTGTGGCCTCTAGGACAAGGAAAGTGTTGGCAATCTTGTGAAGCTGATTGACAAGAGCAACGGATATATATTTTCTTCTATTGACAGTAGCGCTGTTGAGTTCAGCAAAATTGCGGCGGCGCCTCTTGATTGGGACTACTACAGATATCCTTTACTTGTTCTTTTAATAATTTTCGCAAACAAGTCTTTTACCACCTGTGATTTCTATGTTATCTTGAGTGGCCCAGATGCACACTATCAAACCACTTGCATTCACAGGTATAATATACTAACAATGTGGACTAAGCATTAGACTTCCTTTGCAGACCATGTATCTGCATGCCATTAAATTTTGCAGCAAGCATGTGGTGATTGGATCGCAAGTCAAACCATGCGTAATTGCAGCCAAATGTGCTGATTTGTTGTCAGCTTACTGTTGCTGTGTTGGGTTGTGAAATATGGAGTAATATTTCTCTGTTACGTATGACTTTTATATGCCATTGCACTTGGCCTCTTGCAAATTGTTTCTTTCCTTGACGTGTGGATACAACAGCAGAAGTGCAGGAGAAGTACATGAAAGATGATGAGTACGTGCAACAGACAAGCAGGATGCAATGAGGCTGCCGGTGGTGTCCCCACTTTTGTACGAACTATGGATGAATCACATGAGCACATCAGTGTGGCACGTTGAGAACTTCGTTTGCTAGAACGATGTGAAACGTCTGAACCCATGTAGCTCAGTTGTAGATGTTTTGTGAAGCGGCTTGCTAGTTGCCTTATGTGTAGTAGTAGGGTACTGCCAGTATCTTCTGGGAGTATACTTTTGGGCAGTATAAGAAATGCACCTGTCACCTGTAATCAACCAATCTATGGCCATCTGTTTTGTTTTATGGGCAAACTAATACATGTTCGTTGTTTAGTTTGCCCTGATCAATGTTAACTTTTCCCAACATACCCAATAGACTTTGTTTATTTTATCCTGTTGGCACCACCAATAACGCCCTATCATGGCTGAGATTTCTTCACATCAACCAATCATATGGCCATCTGAACTTGAGACGACTAACAAAAAGGAATTTAATAGGCCACATTAATGCCATGGTTCAAAAAAATACCTAATTAAACCTCAGTTTAATCTTGATTAAACCTAAAACAGAGCCTAGCGTCTCCTTAGGACCTAGGCATCCCATAAAACTTTGGACATATCTAGGTGGAGCGCATAGGCGTGAGGCAGTGCTTAAGTGGAAGAAACACGAAAAAGCAGTAGCCGTCTTGATGGGCTATGTGTGCCCACGCGGGCTGAAGAGCAAGAAAAAAAAGCACACAGAAGGGCTAGGGATAACCGGATAAGTAAACAATATGTGTGGGGATCAAAATTGCAAGTCTTTTCACCACTTCTTCACAAGTTTGCAAGAATTGGAATTGAAATTTCCTTAATGTGTTACAATTCCTTCTGCGATTAATCACGTTTAATCTACGTTTGAACTTCCTAAACCCTAAACCATATAGCTAGCGTTCGCCTAGCGTCTAGCGTTTTTTTTTTGAACCTTTTAAATGCTCTAAGCGGACGCACCCTTGCCCTTCTTGCGCTGAAGCTTCTTCATGTAAAACTCAAGTTCTTTACCCTCAAGGATGTACCTGCGTTACACAAAAAAGAATGTGTATGGTAAGAAGCTGCCTGCAACACTACAAGTGACAAAAATATGAGAACTGGCAGCTGCTTGTATCATAAATAGGGTATAAGGGTATAAATAAACATTTATAGCCTATTGGGCGTTCCTGGGAGGAATAGTTCCTTGTGAGGATTTGCCTATATAACATATTCATTCCTGGTAGAAATGGTTCTGGTCACCATTCCAGGACAACCAAACGCAGCCTTAAGCTACAAAAGTTAATGGTATACATACAGATAAGCTGCCCTAATAAAACAAAGAGTCCGGTGGAAGACCATGATTTCTTACCCATCAGCTCGGCCACACTGTCCAGGGCGGGAAGAAATGCACGCCAGCAACCTTCCACTGCCAAATTGCTCTTCAATGTGCACGTCAAGGGCGCGTTCATCCAGACGCTTCGCGAGCTTCCTCTTGACATGGTTGCTCTTCTTTGTTTCCTCAGCTGCTACCTCACCCTCTTGTCCCTGGATGAATAAATCTCAAACAATAAATGATCCATCAGAGGAACATACAAGCTACTATAGAAAAGTAATTAACTATTGATCTCTGCTATCTGGAAATATTTCAAGTAAAACAGATTAATAAACACCATCAACTTGTACATTTTGCATATAGAAATCTAAAACAAGCAAGTGGTGCATAAACAAGCTATTCAAATGTGAAACATGGATAGGAAAAGAAGAGTTGCAAGAATTTACAAGGCGCAGGAGTAGGCAGTATAAACATACAGGAATGAGGTGAGTTGGTTCTCTTTAAAAGGAGAACAGAAAGAGATGATATTAGCCAAATACAAAACATGATTCAACTATTAATATAGTAAATAATGAGGCACTGTGTTCCAAGAAGTTATACCTCAGTGGCTTCCTTCTTTGCAGCAGGAGCCTTCTTCTTCCTACCGATGTCAAGTCCATAGTGAGTGAGGTACCACTGCTTGAATGGGGCAGCATCAACTTGCACAATGGCACTCTTCACAAGGGTTTGAGTCCTCACAAGCTCATTGTTTGATGCATTGTAGACCACGTCGAGGATACGGGTCTTGCGGGTAACAGCTTCACTTCCCCATGAGAAGTTACCAGTATCCAGGCGAAGAGCCCTCCACTTCACATTACCTCCACGAACACGAACCCTCCTCACTGTCTTGTTGCTTGACAACTTGGTGTTGGCCGGCTGGCGCCCAAGCTCATACCTTCAAGAGAATTGACAAACAGAATAAATCTCTGAACAAAGTCCTCACACAATACTGCACCACACGATGAAGCCACCTCAATAAACAACTATTTTAAGCTAATACTCCCTCCGTTCCAAATTATAAGTCACTTTGACTTTTTCGGTTCACTCACTTTGCTATGTATCTAGACATAAAACATGTCTAGATACATAGCAAAGTGAGTGAACCAAAAAAGTCAAAGTGACTTATAATTTGGAACGGAGGGAGTACTTGAAAAGAAGCTGATGACACCAATTTAATTTACCAAAATTTGCACATCTGATCTACAATTCAGGTGTTGCCTCAAACACAGTACAAATGTGTTGCAATACTGCCGTAATTGAGATAAAAGTGCCTATTCTGAAACATGATTACAAATATTATAATTCCCACCACATAACCCCTTAACAATTCCGAGAAGCTCAGCTGCTCACCATCAAGAAATTGAAAACTAGACACTGAATCATCCAACATAACTACTTATACAGTGTCAAGGCCGACATTTCATTGTAATCATGGTAAACGATTTAACAGACACTGATAATTTTTTAGACAATAATCCAACCAAGTAACCACATTGCGGAGGGGTGTCATCTATTTAAAAGGGCAAAAGCATGAATCACTGGAGGTCACCTATTGACGCCGAGAGAGAGAAAAAAAAAACATTCCTCGATAGAACTCAGACCAATTAATTAATACCGCCGTAACCACTTCAAGATCAAAGTTAACTACGCTAGGACCGCTGGTCTAGTCAAGCAGCAGTCTAAATTACAAACCGAAAGCACACATGCATGGATCAAAACGAGGGAACAAAGGGAAGAGAAACAGTCATTACTTTCGCTTCTTCCTCCAGGCCTTCTGCTTTCCACCGGTGGCCCGGCGCTTGTGCATCGAGTCACGCGAGATACCTGCACGGACGCATCCAAATCAACCGCCGAGGCACCCATTAGCATCGATCGCTCAAACAGGAGAACCACCGCGGCAACTATGTCAGCACAAGCAGAACGAGCTGCGAGGGAAGTGGGATCTCACCCATGGTGGCGGCGGTGGCTTGCCTCGGCTGCTCCTCGGCCTCTTCCTTCTGGTCCGCCCGCGCCGCCGCTCTTCTGGTTGGGTGGGAGAGATGGAAACCCTAGGGCCGTGTGGGGCGAAAATGCATAACCACAACCAAGGTGTGCCGTGTGGCACTCCCCTTATCTCCCACTGTCCATTTTACTTTGAGATTCGTGCGGCGCAGTCCGGTACCGGGTTGTCCGCCATACGCAGAGGAGTACCCTGCGTCCGGTAAACAGCGTTGGCCCACGCGCAGCAGCGACAGAGCATGCGCGGGAGGAATGTCAGTGGCGGCCCCCCACTTTTACAACTAAACAAAAAAAATATATTATAATTCACAAACAAAAACCAAATTAAATTCTGATTGCGATTCGTTTTAATAAATTTTTTAAAACAAGATCTCACATGAATATATTTAAATAAAATTTATAAGAATGACAAGTGGGGCTGCTATTGGTAGTCGAAATAGATTATGAGATAGAGGATGACGGGTGCGGAAGAAACATATATAGAAGAGAGAATCTTGATGACCAGGACGTATAGAAAAATGAAAATAGAGGATAATGAGCGCGGATAGTCTTAGAGCATTCCAACCAGGCTAAGTCAGCTAGCTATTTGAGTGTGCAGCTCAGCATCCATCCTAGGTGGAGGAAAGAGAATGCACACGGAAAATCGAGCCAGCGACTTCTCTGTCGCTCAGCTCGCACACCACCCCATATGCCTAATCGCGACCAAATCGTCTATCACTAGCTTTTTCACTTGTGTTTTCTGCGGCACTCGATCCGCTGGGGTGCGAATCCTCCAACGTTGCGCGCTAATTTTCCATGGCTGCACGTGAAAACTTCCTCAATCTTGCCCTCCTTCGCTAGTTTATTCCCCCACTTTGAACTCTGGATTGAGTCATATCCTTCATAAGAGTGAAGAGGACATGAAGCGGAAGCTGACAACGCCGACGAGGCGGGAAGAAGTCATGGCTGCCGGTGATGAATCAGCTATGATGGAGGTTGTTGGGTCATAGATGAGATGACTTTTGGCTTTTGGTGTTTCTTTCTCAACGATTACTCCCTCCGTCCCCTTTTATATGTTGTTTGAGCCACATTAACGTGTCCGCAAATGTTTGTCGCCCGCTACGAATGGCTAGGCTGTAGCTATAAAAGTTGTAAAGCCAGTACCGCACCTAAGCATGCACTCGTCTTATCTCTCTCCTCCCCACCACACAAAGTTCTGCCTAAAAAAGAAAAGACTGCAGGACGTCTCATCGCTAGGCCTGTTCAGGTTGCATGCCTCCCGGTCTTAATTCCCGTGCAATCTTAGGGGACAGAGGGAGTAGTTAGCTGCCTAATTTGTTTTGTGGCCTCAAACAAAGATGTATGGCTTGACTTATGGTTATATATTAGTGTATTGTGTAGTAATCATATGGACATTCTCTTTTTAAGTTTAAAAACTTTGATTGTCCCCGTTGCTCATCAAAGTAGGTCATGGAATAAAATGGCTTGAATCGAGATGTCTGCAACCAGTTGGTTATCTTTAATTATTTATGAAGCCTCCACATAGTGAGCCACAAAGATGATGCACAATGTATCCATTTCTCATTATGTGTATGGAAGTAAAGTATAAATAGTTAGCAATATAGATAGCTTTTTGAACTGTTGTATATTTTTCTGATGACGTAGACATCTCCTAAGGACTGTTGGGGACACCCTTAGGCAATTCACATTGTACCTTTCGCTTTCGGTACCATATCCACCCTTCAGTTACGATCCAAAGGCTATTTGTGCTTCCATCGTTCCTGTGAGCCAGCACTAAGATTTTTTCACTAGTCGCCATAGCCCACCGGCGATGCCAGACACAGCTCCCGTCATGCGGCAGCTCCCTGCTGGCCGCCAAGCTCGAGTGCCGTCGGCGCCGACCGCCAGGCCGCAAAGGCTGGGTTGGCTGCTCCCGCCTCCTGGAGGATATTTGTTTCACGTCGGGTGCCAAGCACACGCCGCCAGCTCAAGCACACACACGGCAGATAGTAGATCGAGTTTGACTGAGAAATGGATGGTTAAAAGGTTTGTGTTGAAATTTGTTTTGTGTTTCTCAATATACTAGAGTTGCTACCCCATGAAAGTGCACCCACATTGAATGGTTTCAATCTTTGTCTTGCAATCAGGATTTTGCAGGTCAGAAAGTTTAAGAAGGTAGCCTATCCGAGGATGAGAAAAAAATTCAAGGTACTGCATTTATTTTGTGCTTAATCTGTGGTTAAGCTAATCTTCAGGAATTGGTTGCATTTGTGTCTTAAACTTACAGTTTTACTGCTGAAGAATAAGGTTAGAGAAAGAAAGAGAGAGCTAAAACAGGTTCACAATCATGCGAACTTACGTAAGCTAAAGAAGCTAGGAAGAAAGTTCATGACACGGATCCTAAGATGAAAGATGCATTAAAGAATATCAAATTTTACAAATTTTATCCTGTGAAAACCCCAGACACGCCCGATGTAAACAAGGTAAAGGTATGCAGTGTTGTTGTTAAGCATTCCTTAGTTAAAGCATATCTGAATAGATTCAACTTTGTACCTATTGTTTTCTGCAAGCTAGGTACATCAACAAATACTACAGGAATGCCCATTATCTGATGTGATGACTTTCCTGTTCTCACATGCTCAAAATTTTGAACCCCAGTGGAGAACAGTTTAGTGAGATATTTAAATGTGATCATACTGTTGTACTGGTACTAGAGTTGCCCTCTGTTTTTTCACCCCCTTAGGCATCTTCTTTCTCTATTCGGTGTATACAGTTCTAAGGATAGATTATTGTGTAGCACTCAAGAGGGTCAAGGTAGTTTTGAGACTAAACAAATCATTAAGGAACAATTAGTTTCCTTTTCACCATTCAGTTTCTCTTAACCTATCTTTGGCTTTGTTCATGTAGGATGGTACCTTATTGCCACACATTAAGTCAGATCTGATTACAGCGGTGAAGGACCAACCTGCTAAGGTTGTTGCCAATAGTCTTGATGATGTGGTTTTCAACTCTGGAAAAAATGGTTTGTTCTTTACAACTGGTTTCATAAGGAATTTGTGGTTTCATAGTCAAGTCTTTTACTAATAAAAGATGATATCCGTACTGCTTGAGTTTTATACGCCATGGTGTGCCATTGTCACAAGTTGTGATTCATTGACCAAAATTCTGTTGGTACTTGGACTAAGCACCAAGGTGAGCATACCTTGCCCATCTTCCCTCTTCCTCTTTTGTGAACCAAGGTAGAAGATGAGTTTGAGCTCTAGACACACAGACAACCCCTCCTCTGTCTCAACGTTGGCTGAAACTGAAACTCTGAATGTGGTAACCATGAACTGCTCAAGGCTAGTGCCCTTTACCTTCTATTTATAGCTGAAAGCAACTACTTACAACAGCTCTAGCGGCCTTCCTAGAAGTTATCTAAGTAAAGACCTTGACTGCAAGTCAAGTCTTCAGCCCTAACTGGCTACCAGAAACTTGCTCTGCAGTTTCCAAGAAGTTGCCACTACAGTAGCAAGAAACCTACCTATTTATACATGCATTGAACTAATGTGAACCCTGCTACAAGAAAAGAGATTTGCAGCGGATTACATCTTACAAATTCCTTTGCCTCTGCAGGATGGCACCACCAATGAACTACCATCAGATTTTGCAGTTGAGGGGGTATCCAAGCATGTATTTCTACTCGTCTGCTGGAAGCCTCCTTTCATATGAAGGCTGGAGGACAGCTGCGGTCGGGATATCATTGATTTCATAAAAAAGAACAAAGGCTCCAAACCCAGGCGAAGCCGCTGTAGTGGATGGTGTAGTTGAAACTGTTGGCATGGAGGATGAAGAAACAACATCAGAGTTTGTTAAAGATGGACTCTGACCAAGGCGTGTATTGCTGAAGACCCTACATCTCGAAACTCTGTATTTTGCAGTGCTTCACTTAAGGAGATTGAGAGAGGAACTTTTCACCAGTAATGCCCTGTTCAAAGCTCGAGATAGGCATCTTAGTCGCAGCACACGGTAGTTTCAGGACACACAGTTCACAAGTTTCAGGATTGCAGGAACACAAGATTTACCCACTGGTTCTTTGTAAGTAGATTTTAATGTTGTAGCGTCAGTACATTACTTGGGTCCGATTTATGAAGTCAGGTGAACTTTTTCAGTCAGCCTCTGCCAGACTCAAACTAAAAGGGGAGCTGATGAGAAATTCTACAGGTGAGCTCATTTGTTGAGACTTGAGAGCATACTGAATTTTCTGAATCGGTGAGCAATCTAATCCGCTGGCCTCGACCAGATTGCTCCAGCTACTGCCGTAGTGCTGTACCTTTCTGACTCCTCTGGTCCCCTGTTATCAGTACGGCGTCCGCGACAGCGATGCGCTCTGAATCTACACTACGCCCGGAAACGCTCTCTCAGTCTCTCGTGCCTTCTCGTGAGTAAATGGTATGCTCGGATGCACTCTCGTAACATCATTTCTGGACAAGAATCACATGGTGTGGCCGTGTGGCCCATGCGTTTTTGGCCCAGACGCATCATTTGATCTGGACGAGGGTTTCTGAACGGAGATTCTTGATATATAGACCTGTCTGATGACAGCCTTGCTCTAAAATTCTCGGCACAAACAACGTTGTTGACATTTGGGAGATGTCAGAAACTGCAAGGCCTGCAAGATTTTCTCGTTATGCATACTATACGGTATCTATTCTACTTCTACTGGAGTATACGGGATTAAGGGTTCTTCGTCCCCTGACACACGTACGGTACGTAGGTCAAGAGGCATTAGTTGGAGCTGGACCATGCCCTGGACGATCGCAACAAATGCAGCATCGCCTTAGCTTCTTCCATGTAGGAGTAGCAGCACTTTGACTGGTGGCGGCAAAGCGCTCCGTCATCAGAAAATAATCCCACTAATCAACACGCAATGATTGCCCCTGCTGTGTGCTGTCGCCGGCGGGCCAGCACTTGCGCTTGCTGATGGCGAAATCATTCACAGGCACAGGCAGGCTTGCGTTGCGCTGGCTATGGCTTGGCTGGCCGCTGTCGTTCCCCGTAGAATTAAACGTACCATACCTATAGCTCCGCCGTCGCAATCACGCCGGTCGTTGGCTGTCGCTGTCCTCCGGCGGCCTTCTCTTTCCCACTCACACTAGTGCACGCGAATCATTCATTCATGGCACACACACAGTTTCTTTCTTTCTTTCTTTCTTTCTTTCTTTCTCGGTCCTTAGTTGAGCTACCACTACTTGTGTATTGCATTATAGTCAGAAGACAAAATTAAAGGAGAGAGCCAGCCAGAGAGGCACTTTATCATCGCCACAGAACTGAACAATGCTGTTGGTGGCTGCTGCTTTGTTTTGTACTATACTTCTTACAAATAATTAGCAATATCGTCTTTACGTTTATTCACCACACACGTCTTATCTACTCAGTTGCACGGATCTGCTACAGTCTTTGGATCCTTGCTCTAGATATGAGCAAGATCCTTACTCTCATCGAGAGGATAGCACACATAGAACTCAGAGTAAAGGCAATTTTCTGGGTTTATTTCTCACACAATGCTATGCCAACCCGAGAGTACAAATTTGAAATATAAATTTATAGGCTGCTAACAAGCCAAGCATATGCTAAGATGCTAGTCTAAGATGCTGTCCTAGATGCTGTCCTGAGATGTTACTAAGATTCTTGTCCCAAGATGCTAACTGCTGTCCTAAAAGCAGTCAAGGATGCAGGTTACAAAAGGCACAGGGACCATATGCTACAGTCCTACACAGACCAGCCAGCACGCAGCCAACACACAGACTTATCCATCAACTAGCACCTCATCAAAAAAGGAACACAAACAGCATCAGATTTACTGTTGATATTTACTAAACCCTACTCTGTTCTTGTTCATGTAGAAGAACGAACAGCCGAGCAGGTACAGACACTTGGTTAACTAACCATGTACACTATCTAGGCGACCTAGTTTTTGCTGAAGTAAAAAAAAAAAAAAGACGAGGAACTGTATGTGATTGCCGTACGTACGTAAAAAAAATCTGCAAATCAGTGGAGACTAGCAGGAGGAAATCAAGTGAGCGAGCGGTCATGATCACGGCACGTAGAGGCTGCCGTGGCCGCTGCGGGACGACGACGACTGCGACGGCGCCTTCTTGTCGACGGCGAAGAGCCTCCGGAACAGCCTGAGCAGGAGCGCCCACCCGGCCGCGGCCCCGCGCCCGCGTCCGCGCCGTCGTCGCCGGGGGCTGCCGGCGCCGCCGCAGAACTGGCCGGCCCCGCCGGCGCGCGACGACGCGCGCAGCATCGTGGGCGCGCACCCGTACCCGCGCAGCTGCTCCGCGGGCGACGACGCGGACGTCTCCTGGTCGGACGACTCGTCGTCGGCGCCCGAGGACGGTGAGTAGTTACAGAGGTACCAGCGGTCGTCGTCAGCCGGCGGGTCGTCGTTCCGCGACACCTTGATATTGATGCCCGCGGCAGCTGACTTGGAGCGGCGCGCGCGGTCTCGGCGCCGCTGCCGCAGGACGAGGTCGTCGTTGAAGCTCTCCCACAGCTTGTCCATCCGCTCCGCGTCGGCCCGCTCCGCGGAGCGCTGCTTGTCGTCGTCGTCGTCGTCCAAGGCGGCGCGCTGCTTCGGCGGTGGCGGCCCCGCGTCGAGCCCGGCGACGCTCCTTGGCGCTGTCGCGATGGGCCTGGCGATGGCGGCGGTGGTGGTGGGTGCGTCCTCCCACAGCAGGTCCATCCTGTCCTCGTCGTCGTCAGCGGCGACGTCACGATGATGGCCCTCCTCCTCCTCCCCCGCCACGGCGCTGCGCTCGTGCTCCTCGTCCGCCGTCACGGTCGGGGACGACTGCGGCGCGGTCGTTGTCGTCGTCGTCGTCGTCTTGGGAACGACGGAGCCCGCGAACGGCCACAGAGGGGAGGCCCCCGCCGCGGCGAGGCTGGGTAGCGCAGGGAGCTGGAACAGGCGCGGCACCGTGTCTTCGTCGCGACCGAGCTGCACTTCCGGCTCCGTCGGCCCCGGCGCGGCGGCAACAACGGTGGGGAAGGTGAAGTCGTCGTCGTCGTCCATCGCGCTAGCTCGTGCACAGTTGCACTGCGCTGCGCCTGCGCTGTTGTATTCGCGTCGCGCGACGGGAATGGCGTATGGCTCCCGTGTCCTGCTGCTCGCTCGGCTCTGACGATAAGGCAGAGGCTATAGGATGAGTGAGTGACTGCTGTCGAGGACTGACTGGCGGCCGGTGCTGCGGTGTGCTGTACTACAGGCCTGGCCGCTGGAACAGTGTACGGCAGATCTGGCATGCGGAGGGGCCCAGCAGCAGACAACGGCGGCGGGTGGGGTGGCCCCGGCGGCGTGCGTGTGTTGTCGTGTAGGAGCACAGAGTAACACAGGCCGGCACACTCGGAGTCAGAGCCAGAGCTGTGCCTAGTGCAGTGTGCAGAGCCAGCTCATGGAACCTTCTTCGCCGATCTGGCAGCAGCATCTCATGCTCATGCTATTTTATGAGCCGCTGATGCAGTGGATGATATGAAAGTCAGCCAGGCTGCTCCTACATCCGTGTCGACCGTCGAGCTGCCTGCTGGCGCACAGTGTCTCCGATCCCGACCGTGCGTCAGGTCGCGTCGCAGTGTTCACACTGATCGAGTCAATGACTAACGAGATTCGACGACAGTTCGGCGGCCGCCACGTTCGATCGCCGCCTGCCAAAACCAGGAGCTCGATCATCTACGGTTGAATTTATTATTTTGTGATGTGGTTGTTTTATATGTACTAAATTTTGTATTGAAAACTTGTTGGCTAATAACTTATCGTTTGTGAGTGTGTATATACTACCCTGGTAAGTGGTAAGTGCTAATTGTGTCACTATGATAAACACAAAATGGTACATAATGCAATATTTTGTGTACTACTAGCTGCTATTGTCACTTTACTAAATTATAACACTTCTTGAAAAAACATGCATGTACTACGCTTTATCTCCAAACCATTTTTGGACACAAAAGAAAAATCACGTCTGCATCCGAACTAACGTTATGTACTCCATTCACTTACAATAAAGCAGGAAAACATATTATGACATGTGAGAGACATTATCTACTTCGATCCAAAGCGTTTTTATTTCCATTCCTACTAGCGCGCAACCGTGCAAGGGCAAATTGCCATGAGCTAAAGCACGTTTCTAGGCTTTGGCTGACCAATGCCTAAGGACCATCTTTCGTGTAAATGATCGTTTAGTCCGTTTAAGCAATGTTTAAATGGAAAAAGCCCGTGTCATTTAGGCTCTAAACAGTGAACAAAACGGTTGGACCATTTAAACCGAAGTGTGAAATTTAGATGAGCTAAATAGCCATTAGTTCACTGTTTAGTCAGTAGAAAGATTACGACCACCACATTTGGCACCCAACTAATTAACATCATAAGTAGAGGTGGGTACAAGCTAAAAAGCACGAGAAACTATCTTTTTTACAAAAGTCAATAGGAAACGTCAACAACTGCCCCTCTGGCACTTTTGGCGCCGTCAGCCCCGGCACGGCGGCAACAAGGGTGGGGAAGGTGTTAAGGCGAGCATAATTTGTTGCATTGCCAAGCCAATTTTAGAGCAACCCAATTCTTGGCTACACCAATATTAGACAAACCAATGTTTTGACAAGAAATAAATGTTGGTATTTGGTTTGCTACCAACTAGGGAGAAAAAAATATTGTCTTACCAAAGTTTTGGTAAGTAATTGTCAAATTTTAGACATCATACCAATTAGATACCAAAATTTATTAAACTAGCCTATGTTTGGTTTGGCAAAGGTTAGCATGCAACCAAGCACGTCGTCGTCTTCCATCGCGCTCTTGCACAGCTGCACTGCGCTGCGCTGTATTCGCGTCGCGCGACGGGGACGGAAATGGCGTATGGCTCCCGACCTGCTGTGTGCTATCGGATGAGTGAATGACGGCCGGGGCTGCGGTGTACGTACAGGCCTGGCCGCTAGAACAGGTGGGAGCTGGGGAGCCAGCGTTTGTCGTCGTGTAGGAGCACAGACTGGGGTACTGGGTGTCAGAGCCTGCAGTCCGCAGAGCCAGCTCATGGAACCTTCTTCGCCCATCTGGCAGCAGCATCTCATGCTTTTTAGCCGTGGATCAACTTGCAGTCTCGTGTCGTGCAGGAGCAGAGTGCTGCACCACACAGATTGACAGTCCCGTGTCGTGCAGGAGTAGCTCCCTTCGTGTCTGAACCAAACAACACCTAATCACGTACAGACGGATAAAGAATCTTACCCATTACATTGTGCGTACGGCTTAAAATTTGATTGTCTACTATCCCCCCAAAAAAGGTTTGATGCGTCTCAACCGAATATTACTTTATCATTTTGTTTCCTTTTTACCGTTATCACCTTAGGTTTTGCATTATAATACTGCAGACAGGGACGTCGTCACATTCGTAACATCTCAATATCTCATTAGGTATGTCACATTTGTAGCATTCTGCAATGTATGAATAATCCAGTAATTACAATACCAAAGTAAATTGAAGTCCCATTAAACCATTTCAGTAATGACAACATAAGTTTGAACAGATCCCCACAAGCTAACAGCAACACATTAGTACAGCAGTCTGCAGCCGAGCGCCATGTGGCTAAACATCAAACATAAAGTTCTGGCAGTAACACGCTCGGCAATAACAAGTACGGATCAGAGTAGTGACCCTAATTCCTCCATAAATAAAGCATTTGGTCATTCTCCAAATCAGAACTTATTCTTCTTCCTCAGCCTCCTCGAGCCATTTGACAAACGGCTCCAGAGCTTTCACGAAAGATTGCCTGCCATTATGTTACAATCATTAGGAACTGACAGAAACACCATGCATCCATGCTTAGTTGCTACAACTAATTTATAGGCAGGAGGAGTTTGTGTTGTTACCTGCCCTTCGGGTTTGAACCTTTACGGAACCAAAGGAGGACGGTATCTTCAGCCAGGACATCTTGGTCATACAGTGTTCTTATGATTTCAGGAAACAGCTTCATCAGCTTAGCATCCTCATAGCACTGTGTCTGAACTTTGTATATAAGTTCCAGTTCAAGTCTGCCACTCGTGCAAAAAGCATTCAAAAGCTCAGCCCAAGCTTTCACCTGAGTGCAAACGGGAAAAAAAATGAACACATCTGGATAGAGTAATAGAGATCCTAGAAAATTGCAAAGTTAAACTAATTTTACATGACCTAAGTACCACAGCCCGCATCATAGAAAAATGGAAATCTGCCATTGCAATTCTCTTGAATTTTCAAATCCTTCTACTTGGAATGTATCAGTTTCTACTGCTAGTGCTGTTTAAGCTCACAACTCACACTAAAAACACAATGCTCATACACTTGAATGTAAATAAAAGAATGTTGTAACACAACCACGTTAAACCACAATTTAATTTAACTAAGCGAACACAAGTATCTTTGGTAAAAATCAGATTTTTCAAGTTTCATATTCATAACTTTAAGACACCATGTTAAATAAAGTTTTAAGGTACCAAAACAAGTATTGTACATCAAACAAGAGTTTATGTTAGGTATTCAATGTCCAGCTCTTGGACTTGCAAAGAAACCAAAAGTTCAACACACTACCTGCCGAAGTGCTGCATTAGAATTTTGTTGCTGATTCTTCCCAGACCACTGAACAGCCTCCATGAGCACATCCCACAACATGCGAATAACCTCTAAATCAGGAAATTTAGCATCCTTAACTTGCTGCTTGACAGTCTCAATCACTTCAGATATTGCAGCCTCATCATTGATCATGGTAGTCAGTGTTGACTTTATCTCCTTAAGTTTAACTTCAAACATCTTCTTTTCATTGTACTCAACAAGGCTAGTCAGACCTTCTTTGCTGAGGGGACCATGCACAAATAAAAATATTTATCAAAAAGAGAAATAAAATTCATAGCTTTACAAAGTTAGACATGAAGACATAACGGAACTGAAACCCTCAACACAACAAAATAGAAAACAAGAGAAAGAATCTTACTTGAAATGCTCAGATAAAGCCTCAGAGGATCTCTTAGCTGATGGGAAGAAGTCCAACAGATTGTCCTCCATTTTTCCTTTCTTCAAAAGTGCAATCAGATCATCCAAGCTGTTTTCCTTAAGGTACTCCTTGAAAAACTCAGTGATAAATGAAAGTACTATCCCTTTGGCAACAAGATTATCCTTGAGCAGTGGCTGGAACACTGTCTCAGGAGGAAGCCCCGATAGCTTCTGAGAAAATGCAAGGGCAGTGAATATGGCGAGTTTCTTTCTCTCATTTTCTTCAAAGAACTCCAAGGATTGGAGGAATTTGCGCATAACATTTTCAAGATTCTTTATTAAGAAAGGCCTCCTGCGCAATGTTTTCTGGATATAGAGTACAAAAGGCAAAATTGCTTCACGCTGTGCCGCGCAATCTAACACAGAATACGGGTGGCGGTCTCCTTCTTCAGGTTTTACAGTGCCAGGCTGAGTGCGCCCTCCAACAAAAACCACCTGTATTTTCACAAACATACATCAGTCTAATGCATGACATCAGGTCAAAAAGTTCTAAAATTAGTAGCAGAAAAGGTGATGAAGAACTTAGATTGTAATTGTAAATCTCTATAAATACCTCACATGCACAAAAATGGGGAAAAAAAACTGTGTCCAACTTCAACTTGGAACAGCTAGAGAAAATCTCAACCCATGACCATACCCAAATGGCACCATGTGGAAAGATAATATTATAGAAATCCCTATCCATATTTGGTTAATACATGCACCAAGGTGCAAAATCTTGAAGTGCAGATAGATATCTTTACAAAGCCCAAAATAAAGTGAAATTCCATCTGAAGGTAACAAATGCATAATAACACTAACTTGACCTGCAGGGGGTAAGATAGCCCCAGCCCCAGTTATTTTGCTAAAAAAGACCTTCTCATGCAGGTTGAGAAAAACCTCAAAACCCTGCCCCAACGATACACAGCGACACCGTAGCCCTATGAGGGGATTTTTTTTTTTTACCAAAGCCTGAATTCGCTCCCAGGGGAGTTGAACCCAGGACCTGAGTGCTACTAGAGCCACCTAACCAACCAAGGTAGAGGCCCATTCACAAATGACACTATTAAAAGCTTAACTTACAAGGGGTCAAATAAATTAAAACAAACAACAAAATAACACATTGAGAACAAATGAGAATTTCAGGGTATATATTGCTCCAGTGGCTGTACCTCGAAAAAGGTGTCACCATAACGTGAGAAGTTGAGGTCTGAGGACTCTATACTTTTGGCGACAAGTTCCTGATACAAAAGTATAGAGAATGGAAAAAAATTACATCAATGAAAGAAGTATAAGCAAAATATCAAACAGTATTGGGTCAGTTTAGTTTCTGAGCTGTTACTCTCATACAAAACACATGTACTAGGAGATATTTGGCACATCTCTAGCTCCAAGCTCTTCTGGAGCTGATTATTACTAGCTCCAAACTTTTGGAGCTGGGGCCACAGGCAAATCAAAGGTATTTGGTTGAAAAAAATTCTTTTTTATTAAGAATATATTAAACAACTTTCCTTTATCCTACGAACTCCAAATCCCACATGTAGATCTGGAGATTCCCCATGATCCATGAAATATGTTACGTGTAACCTAAAACTCTCGACACCAAGCATAATTGATTTATCAAGCTTGATAGGAATCTAACTGCATATCACATCAAGAATATTACATAGACCTAAATGCATCTCTCTCAACTGATAGAAATAACATATGAGATGCAGATGGTACACGCAAAGAAGGCCTAACCAGATCTCCACCATTATCCAGATAAATCTGAACAATTGCATCAGAGAATGATGCAGGGTCCAAAGGAGCTGCAATGTTCCGCTTGCGGGTCTTAATCCGCGTGCCTCTGCAATAATAATTGCAGAAAACAAGGTGAATAACCTAAACATGCAATACTGCGATGTGGACTTTGCAAATAAGTTTTACCAACATATATATAGTATAAACATAAACATTCTGTGTACCAAGCACCAAAAAACCCTGATAAGTCTAGACTTATAATAAGAACCATTTCATGGAAGTATAACAAAGAACAATAAATAAGGTGCACTACCATGATAAAAGGAAGTAATAATAAAATAATAACAAAGAAAGATATTAGTAACAGCAAGCATAATAGTAGAAGCACTGGTAACAGGAACTGCAAATATAACAATGACAGACGAATTTCATGCCTGAATAAAGAACCTTGCCAAGTTAAACTGAAAAGATTGCAACAGACACAGAAAGGACAGTCAACAGAATGCAGCAATTGCTTCTATTGCGGTAATATCAATAACCACAATATTATTGTAATATATAAATATAATAGGCACAACAATTATCTCAAAATGTGCCAAGAAAACTACAAAAGTCACGCCTTTCGACAATGCAGCATCCATGCAGCAAATTTTGTTAAGTTTCTTTGTGCTCCCTCCGTTCTAAATTATAACTCGTTGTTGCTTTTTTAGGTACATTGTTTTTTCTATGTATCTAGACATGATACATATATCTAGGTGCATAGCAAGATTTATGTACGTAGAATAGCCAACACGACATGTAATTTGGAACGGAGGTAGAATTTAATTAACAATAAATACATGCCACTCTGGGTTCAACAGTTTGAAAAAATAAGCACTGCTAAACAGGGACATCAGTTGGAAAATCACTGACTCATGGGAACATTTGACGAAACCAAAATGATTATTAACATGTCCAACTAGTTTAAGACCAACATGTAAACTGCAGTCGCATTTCAATAATCGTATAAGCACAAGAGTCTTACCCAAGAGTGGGCTTCTCCTTCGAGCTGCACAGGAAAGAAGAGAATAAAAGTTAAAACATGTACCATGGACCGCCTAAAAAGAACACTCTGTTTAGTGTCTACTACAAATAAATCATGACAGCTATGCTACCGTTATCAAATTCATCAAAAAAATCCTGCTTAACAAACTTTTTATTTTATATAACATCAAATGACCAAATGATACTCCCAACTCAACATTCCAAATCCTGTGATATTCCAAGGCACCCAGTTTGCAAAATTAGAAGATCAATGCAGAAAAACAACTAATTGTCCTGCAAAAGGAATCGAAGTTTGCCAGATCAATGAAAAAAAACTAATTGTCAGGCAAAAGGAACTGAGCTTCGCTAGATCTTATTGCAAAACATCAAGGAACAACACTAATAACAAAACAGCTGTTTCGCCCAGGGCCTCAAACCTCCATATTTATAATTTACCCAAAGCAAAACATCACATCATCACAAACCTAGCCGGCTACAGTACCCTCAGCTCGATCCAACCAACCCTGACATCGAATCCACTCAAAACCCTAACTTCCAACCACCCAGATCGACCATCATGGACACCGTCGAACCGACCGCCACGCCAAATCCACACAAAATCCTGAATCCAAAGTCCACCACCAAGTCCACTACCAAAGCTCCGATTCAACAAAAAATCCGGTTCCCATCGATGGACAGACTCTACAGATCCGCTAGGCACGGCGCTGCGAGAAGCAGGAGCGAAGATCCAGGGTCGATCCGTACCTCATAAACAACGATCTGGCGCGGAGGGGAAGCGAGGGTTAACTTGCTTGTGGCTTCTTCGGGGAGAAGCAGAGGCGGAACCACCACTAGGGCGAGCTAGGGCGGCCGCCTTCCTACACCACGGAGCTGGCGTCTGTCGAGGGCGGCGTGAGGTTGAAGACGAGCAGCGGCGGCGCAGCGCTGCTTCCCTTCGACCCTTTTCTTTTGTGCGAGACGATGGAGAGCGTGTGGCCTGGGGAACGCTCGGGACTGGGCCAGGGCCTTCCAGCAACGGCCCAACAGATTGAATTGGGCCTGGAGTAATCCTACTGATTCGGCCCGCTAGCTTCTTTACCAAGTCAACCTTCCCTCCGCAAAACAATCGGGACTCCATGCGGGGCCCGCATGCAGAAAGACTAAAACAGATCGTGGGGCACAGCCTTTTTGACGTTGTCTGTGGGCCCCGCCACCCTCGCCCTCTGCATCGCCCGCCTTCGAGAGAAGAGTTCTCCCTCCGCTCCTCTCCGGCGACAACTCCGGCAACACCGCCCAGCGATCCCCGACGACCAGCCAGCCGCCGCAGCAGGAGAGGCCTTCTTATCGCCGTGGTACACCTCGTTTCTCTGACGTACTTGACTGGAATTATTTATTCATCGCTTTGCATTTGGGCGCTGGGGAGTTGAGGGCGCCGTGGATCGCCGCCCGTAGGAGATTCGATTGGGCGGTGCGGACTCCACGCCGCTTAATAATCCTACAGAAATTGCGTGCGAGCGCCCTGTCGACCTCCGCGATCGACCGGACACCGTGGATGTAGCCTCAGATTTCGTGCCTGCGATGCAAGCTCTGGGGTTTTGGTTTCTGAACAAGGCGAATAGCGCATGCTGTTCAGTTAATTGCTTGATTCCCTCCTCTGCCAACCCTGATCTGTCGTCTCCAACAACACATAGGATCTCAAAGGCATTCTGATTCCTCATCACCCAAGATCCCCCGGTGCTAAGCTACCAATGGGCAGCTGTGCTGCTCTAGTTGGATGCATTCTTGCGGCCCGCCCGCCTTGCGTGAATCGTGTTAATAGAAGGATCCAGGGCTGTAGATCCCTTCAATCTCAGCACCACCGTGTTAGACCTCGTTTTCTAGGCTCACATATAAGCCAATTGTTCGGCTGTGCTCCTGTTGGTGGCCATCTCACAGTTTTCCATGCTTTGAGCTGCCTATTTCTTTATTTCCATGTAAGATGATTATTCAAGGCCTACTTCTCAGTGTGTTGCAAGGTTCCAGAAGGCTTGCACTGATGGTTGCCACTACAGCCCTGTCATTTCTTCTGCTATTTTACAATCTAGAGAAATTTTAGTTTCAAAAAATACCAGGCAACTTCTTATAAGGCAACACAATACTTGTTATCCATTTCATCTAAACATGCTACACAATGTGATAAAATATGTGGATGGAGATGATATAAAAAAAATAGATAATGGGAAGGGGCTATATAGAGATATAGCAATAATTATGGAAATGAGAGAAATATTTGGTGCAAAGGAGAGAAGGAAGAAAACAAAAGGCAGGCTATTTGGCAACCATCATTCGTTAACTGTTCATATCTTTTTTTTTTCTTATTTGGATCAGATGTAATGAAAGATGGAGGTGTCATGTGTCAAAAGTATTCACTATAATTATTTTAATATATTTTCCTCCTAGTTCCAAGTATCTTGACATGAATGTATTTTCTAATATCAAATGGACAAGTACTCTAAATGAAAATCTAGCCATGTCATTGTGATGCTAATTGTCATCAGTTTCACCAATTATTTCAGGTTATCCCACCATGGATGGGACAACTGATGCAAGCCCTTCGTCAAAACTGCATACAAGACTGAGACTCTGGGAGTTTCCTGACTCTTATATATTTGAACCAATTGATGGCCTTGCTGACTTGTTCTTGTCAGTTAGCCGGACCAGCGGAACAATGAATCTAGTTCAAGACTTGCCGTCACGTGGACCCACTACAAAACATAAAGTTCAAACAGTATATGGTGTGATAGGAGTGCTCAAACTTGCACTTGGATCATATGTTGTGGTGGTCACGGATCGTGATTGTGTGGGATCCTACTTTGGACATGCAATTTTTAAAGTGATAGGACTAAAAGTTCTTCCCTGCAATAATGCACACACCACCTCTGCTGAGCAGGTCTAACATATGCTTCTTTTGTTCTCAGCAAGTTGTTTGTGGCGCTTCTTGCTTTTATTTATGAATTGATTTCCAAAGTCTATCAATATTTCATTTGAACATTCAAATATGCTGTTGGCAGAAAAAAATGGAAACAGAATTCTCGGAACTCCTGGATGCTGCAGAGAGGACCGTTGGCCTTCACTTTTCCTACGATATCAACCTAACACTTTCGTGAGTACCTTATTAACATTTTCAGTTACATTCTTGAGCTGTATGCTTGAAACTTTTAGCAGCTGCTTTTCTAGGCAGAGAGAAGATAATAAAATATACACATCTCAGTTAATTAAGTATTTGGAATATTTCCCTTCGCTTACCGCTTGCTTGTCTTCGTCTGTTCTAATCCAGTGCACAGAGGCTACATGATCTAGGTGATGAGTATAGAGCTCTTCCTCTGTGGAGACAGGTTTCTTTCGTTCTCCATTTCTAATTCTAGAGTTTGCTTACAGATGGAGGCCTTATCTTTATCCATTGCAAGCTTCCACTGCAGTGCTGCTTATGCTTTATTGTAACATGTAGTACCACGTTACTTTTGCTAGTTGCTACTTTAATTGGTACACAAAATGAGTGTGACATAATCTGACTATTCCTTTTGGCGACAAAGTTTGCATTCTCCTTTAACACTTAAATCTCAAACATTGCCATTCTGCTGACGGTAATGCTAATGACTTTAGTAATGCCATTCACCTTTGACATGGATAATTTGTCGGACTGTTTTAATTTTTGGTAGAACTTTTATGGTGTGAGAAAAATCAAATGTATTTTCAACCCCGTAAAGTTGATTATGCATTTTTTTCACAGTAGCTTCTCGTAATCACCCTAAAGAACAGTGCAGAAATATGCAGTCTAGCTCTGCCAAGTGATTTCTTGTACTAAATCCATGATGCCTTGTGTTTTTCTAACTACTATTACTGATCAATTAACATAACTATTTTCAGGCGGAGCCAAGATTTCTATGGAACTCTTACTTATTAGAACCTCTAATTGAAAACAAGGTAAGATTAAGACTATCTGGTATTCTGTTTGGATAGGAGGTGTTGGTAACCGGGTCGCCTTATTCAGCTCACATTTGAACAAAATCCTAAAATTTTGTATAGTAATTTTCCCATTCTTTATTCTTAATATAATGATACACAGCTCTCCTGCATGTTTGACAAAAAATTCCCTTTCTAGACAGGATCTTAGTTCATTTCACTTTTGATTTAAGAGCTGATATCTGCAAAGTATTCTGATTTCTTCTTTCTCCCTTGACAGCTGAACCAGTACTTGTTGCCAGTAATTCAAGGCAGTATCCTTGGTATATCGTGACATTTTCAATAATTTCACTACTAGAGAAATGGGACTTGCTATGGTACTCTGAGAAGCCCATAGGAAATCATGTTACAACTACTTCTGTTGAAAAATGTTACCTATATATAATGCATCTAACATGCAACTGCCATATACATTTTTCATAACATGTCACACATCTGTGACATAATAAGTCATGTTAGCATGCACACCTCTAAACATGTCTCCTTTTTTAATTTCACATTCGGGAACTAAAAACTTTACTTCCTATGAGTTAATAGTTGATCATAGCCATCTAGATCTATCTAAGTGGATGGGTCCACAAAAATTTCGGAGTACGATAGCAAATCTGTGGAGAAATAAGATGTGTTTTATTAAAATTTTGACTAAAGTTTTCTGTTAGTTTCTGCAACTTAACTAAACATCAGGTTTTCAAAATATCCAAGCAGAAGTTGGGTCAGAGAAGGTAAATGTGACCCTGATTGCACGTAGATGCACACGAAGGATAGGTAAGGGTTTGTTGTCATCAAAATAAGTTTTTTATATTTTTCAAATTTTATTAACATTTTAGTTCAATATGTGGTTGGCTGGTCCTTTACCAGTGTCCTGTGTCCTCTTGTACAGTTTTTTTAAATAAAATCTTTACAGTGGGGTCCACCTGCTGTATTTAATGTTAAAAAACTATATCTGTCTCATTTCCAGTAAACTCAATTCCTTAGGATTCAATAATAGCTTTCTGGTTTTTTTAAGGTACTCGAATGTGGAGACGAGGAGCTGATGCAGAGGGTTATGCTGCAAACTTTGTTGAATCAGAGCAGATAATGCAGTCAAAAGGGTTTACAGCATCCTATGTACAAGTAAGTTTCTTCACACAATCTAAATCAACCAATAACATTGCCTTTTGGTTCCCACACTTTTAAGTTGTGCTTCATTCTGAATTAGTTGCTGTTATACAAATCTTCCAAATATTTAACAAATTATATGTTTTGTAGGTTCGAGGCTCCATGCCATTCTTGTGGGAGCAGATTGTTGATTTGACATACAAACCTAGTTTTGACGTTGTCAGACAAGAGGAGGCGGTGAGCTCACTTATCTGGTTCCTTGTTTTGTTCTTTACCTTGTTGCTTTAATAGCACTATGCCTTTCCATGAAATTATATGCTATATGTTTCTGTTGTTCAGCCTCGTGTACTTGAGAGGCATTTCCATGATTTGCAAAAGAAATATGGAGCTGCCGTAGCTGTTGACCTTGTCAATACAGTAAGTGCACTGCTCTTGGATTTCAAACTAACTTTAGTGCTACGGTTTTCAAAATTAAGAAAGTCAGAAGTATTTGCTCCATGACCATTGTGTATGGGATTTGCTCCTCTCTGAGATGTCTGTTTTCCAAAATCGAATTATTTTCTTCATATTAGGATTGACCTCTGATATGCATTTTTTTCATACTTGCATGTTTTTTCCCTCAAGAGCATGTTCATTTCATTGAAATGTAATACCGTGGTTCCTTCGGCTTGTGTTGCATAGAGTATTTTACTTGCTTATTGGCTTTATTCTATCTTTCAGGGTGGCGGTGAGGGTCGACTTCGTGAAAGATATGCAAAATCTATTGAACCTATTCTTAGTGAAGATATAAGGTAACAATTTCTTTCTCTACCATTGAATGCTCACTGCTCCTATCATGTTGTATTAGAGCTAAGCATGTATGAATGCCATGTCTTGCAGATATGTGCACTTTGACTTCCACCGAATTTGTGGTCATATTCACTTTGAGCGCCTTTCTCAGCTGTATGATCAGATCAAGGACTATCTTCAGAAACATAAGTATGCTGTTAGCTGATACATTATATTCAATGCCATGCCCTTTTCATTTGTGTACATTCTTGTTGTCTGTCAAAGGCACCTTGTTACACTGGGGCCAAATCAATCACCATCATGCTTTGATCAACACAAAACCACCAATTGCATCAAATCTGCATGCAAAAAACACTGCACAGGAGTCACGCTTGAGTGAATCGTTTAGTTCTTTAATCTGTTGGTGTTAGAACTTGTGATTCTCATTACTTGGCTAACCCTAGAAGGGTAGCAATATAGTGAGTCATACATGGGCCTCATGGGCCTAGCCTCATGGGCCTAATACACATACTCCAACACCCCCCCGCAGTCTGAACTACCGGCGCAGCGGAGTTGCAGA
The DNA here is from genome assembly GCA_023333625.1 of Bothriochloa decipiens. Classification (NCBI taxonomy): domain Eukaryota; kingdom Viridiplantae; phylum Streptophyta; class Magnoliopsida; order Poales; family Poaceae; genus Bothriochloa; species Bothriochloa decipiens. Next base: position 37,018,137 of record CM041635.1, on the reverse strand, counting down.
CTGTACACGAAAAGAAGCACACACATGAGTCCTCCCCAGACGCAACTAGCCACCGGTGATGTTGAGGCTGGAGCGAAACTCGGTGAAGGTCGAGGACGGGAGGCCCTTGGTGAAGATGTCGGCAAACTGGGAGGTGGTCGGGACGTGGAGGACCCGAACATCGCCGATGGCGACTCGATCACGGACAAAGTGTAGATCAATCTCCACACTTTGTACCTCTCCACCAATCTCCACATAGCAGTACCTCTCCACATGCTAACAGGGTTGCTTTGTACCTGAACTGGGTTGTCGCAGTAGACCAGAGTGCTCCGAGAGAGAGGGTTATGGAGCTCGGTGTGGAGCTGCCGGAGCCAGGAAACCTCCGCCACGCCGTTAGCAACAGGGCGGTACTCCGCCTCGGCACTGGAGCGGGAGCCCACGGCTGGCGCTTGAACGGCCAGGACACCAGGTTGGCACCCAGAAAGACAGCGTAGCCGGAGGTGGAGCGCCGAGTGTCTGGACGCTCGGCCCAGTCGGCGTCAGTGTAGACGACAAGCTCGGTGGAGGGAGACCGGTGAAGGAGCAGGCCGTAGTCGACGGTGCCGCGGAGGTAGCGGAGGAGGCGCTTGAGAGCAGTGAGGTGGGGCTCCCGAGGATCATGCATGTGAAGACATACCTGCTGCACTGCATAGGTGATGTCCGGCCGGGTGAAGGTGAGGTACTGAAGTGCCCCGGTAAGACTCCGGTAGGCAGTGGGATCTGCCACCGGGGTGCCCTCGGCCTCTGACAGCTTGCCCTGTGTGCCAACCGGAGTGGAGCAGTGTAACAACCCAGTCCCGGCACACGGCCCAGGCCCACTCTACCGAGGAGCGGGTCCCACCTGCGTAAAAACCTATTTGAACTTTCGTCCTCGCTTCGTTCAAAAAGGTTAACCGAAGATTAATACGCGTCCTTGGCCCTGGTATTTAAGCTGGCTGGGCGACCTCAGAGTTCACGGTATGGTACTAAACCCGTGTTGCTACAATGTTTCGTGATGCTACAGTAACCGGGAACAGCACCCCGTGCTACAGTACTTGAAACAGGCTCAGCCAGAATCGGTGCTACAGTAACAGACTGCTACAGTACCGATCTAAGTACCGGTTGCTACAGTGACTCGGCCCACTGCTCCCTGCTACAGTACATCGCCCATACCGCGAATTGGGCCCACTGGCCATTTGGGGCTGTTACAAGCAGGGCTTGCAATCAGTCATCCCAGCTCGCTCCAGGATATCAAGAGTGTACTCCCGCTGGTGAAGAAGTAGCCCGGTGGGACGAGGCTCAACAGTGACCCCGAGGAAACTCCTGCTGAAGAGCGCTGATAATGCGGCGGAGTAGTAACGGACTGGAGGCTGTGAGGACAATATCATCAACATAGAGCTGCAGGTAGGCAGTCTCAGCTCCGCGGTGATAGATGAACAGAGACGTATCTGATTTGACCTCCACAAATCCCAGTGACACCAGGAAAGCAGCAAGTCGAGAGTGCCACGCCCGAGGGGCCTGCTTGAGGCCGTAGAGAGACTTGTTGAGCCGGCAGACCAAGTCGGGACGAGAAGAGTCAACAAACCCCGCCGGCTGACTGCAGTAGACTGTCTCACTGAGAGTCCCGTGCAGAAAGGCATTCTTGACGTCCAGCTGATGCACGGGCCAAGAGCGAGCGAGGGCCAGTGAGAGCACCGTGCGGACGGTAGCCGGCTTCACCACTGGGTTGAAAGTCTCATCATAGTCGACCCCAGGGTGCTGAGTGAAACCCCGGAGAACCCAGCGAGCCTTGTACCTCTCAAGAGTACCATCAGCCCGCCGCTTGTGAGTCGAGATCCACTTGCCGGTGACGACGTTGGCGCCGGGCGGACGGGGCACCAGATCCCAAGTCTGGTTAGCGAGGAGAGCCGCGTACTCCTCTTCCATCGCGCGGCGCCAGTGAGGGTCCGACAAGGCGTCGCGGACGGAAGAGGGTACAGGAGAGACCTGCGGGTCACCGGGCATCGCCGCAAGAGCCCGGGACCGCAAGGTACCAGCCGCGTGCTGCGTCACCATAGGGTGAACATGTCGCGGGTGTTGGTGAAGAATCGGCGGGTGGTACACCGGCGGGATGACACGGGCAGCCGGCGGCCGCGGCGGTGGTGTAGGCGTCCCCGGCGGAGAAGAGGCCACCGGCGGTGGAGACGTCGCCGGTGGAGAAGAGGCCACCGGCGGGGACTGAGGCTGTGGAGCCGCCCGTGTACGACGCTGGTAGACGTGCACCGGCTGGGCGAAACGCGCAGGAGGTGCGGGAGCTAGGGCCGCCGGTGTCCCCAGACCCGCGTCGGGTGTAGGGGCAGGAGCAGCACCGGAGGATGACGCCGCCGGACCCGGGCAGGGTGCAGGGCCAGGGGCGTCACTGGTGGGCGGCGAGCCGGGGCACGGGCCCGGTGCCGGGCACGGAGTAGCAGTACCTGCAGGGGACAGTGGCTGAACCACCACGTCAGTGGAAAACAGAGAGAAGGGGTCAGGGTCAGGGGTGGAGGTGGTGGTGGTGGTGGTGGTGAAGGGAAAGACAGACTCATCGAACACCACATGGCGAGAGATGAGGACCCGACGAGAGGTGAGATATAGCATCGGTAACCCTTATGATCAGGGGAATTGCCGAGGAAGACACACAAAGCCGAACGGGGAGCCAGCTTGTGGGAAGCGGTGGCAGTGGTGTTAGGATAACACGCACACCAAAGACCCGAAGGTGGTCATACCGAGGAGGGGTATCGAAAAGAGCGTGGTGTGGCGTAGGAGCTGGACAAGCAGCGGAAGGAAGGCGGTTAAGGAGATAAGTGGAGGTGTGTAGGCTCTCAGCCCAGAAGCGAGCAGGGAGGGACGCCTGGAGCAGAAGAGTACGCATGATGTCGTTGGTGGTGCGAATCATGCGCTTAGCCTTGCCGTTCTGGGAGGAGGTGTACGGGCAAGACATGCGCAACTTGACACCGTGAGAGAGGAAGAAGGCGCGCGAGGTGGCGTTATCGAACTCGCGGCCATTGTCACACTGGACGGCCTTGATGGTGTGGCCGAACTGAGTGGACACCTAGGCGAAGAAGTGGAGAAGTGCGGGAAAAGCATCAGACTTCGCACGCAAGGGAAACGTCCACGAATAGTGAGAGAAATCATCAACCACCACAAGATAATATTTATAGCCAGAAATGCTGATGACAGGAGATGTCCATAGGTCGCAGTGTACAAGATCAAACATATGAGTAGCATGTGAAGAAGAAGAATGAAAAGGAAGACGAACATGACGGCCCAGCTGGCACGCATGACACAAATGCTCATCATGAGCCCGAGTACAATGAATGTTGGAACTGTGACTAAGCTGCATCAAAGCATCACGTCCAGGATGGCCAAGGCGGCGGTGCCAAGTGGTGGAGGAAGTAGTGGCGGCGAGGGCGGCTGACAAAATGGACAGTGAAGAAGGCGAGGCAGACGCCGGAAACCGAAGGGTGTAAAGGGGTCCCGTGCTGTCACATCGGAGAAGAGGACGCCGGGAAGCCAAATCCTTCACAGTAAGACCGGAAGAGTCAAATTTAATAGAACATGAATTGTCAGCCGTAAAGCGACGATAGAAAGAAGATTATGAACCATAGAGGGTGCAACAAGAACATCAGGAAGGCGAAAAGAGTCGTGAGCGCCAGCGGCACCCACGGACGTGACAGGAAGACACGAACCGTTTGCGATCATAATGGACGAAGGATGAGAGGAAGAAGGAGGGTGAACAGAGGATAATATACCAGGGTGGGGAGTGGTGTGGTAGGTGGCACCCGAGTCGGCCACCCACTCTGGTCCGACAGGAGGTGTCAGGGCCATGGTGCTGAAGGCGGAGGCCAAGGCCGTCGGGTCCCAACCGATAGGTCCGGGCGAGGCGCCGGGAGGTGTCACCCACGGTCCGGGCGAGGTGCCGAGAGGTGGAGCCCACGGAGCCGTGGAGTGAAACCCCGGAGGAGCACCAGCGAGCATGGCCGCCGGCGGGCGAGTCTCACCGCCGGGAGCCTGGAAGGGCCACATGGAGATGCGCCCCGCCCACGGGTTGTTGAAGGAGGGCCAGGGTGTACCCCGTGGAGGCGCGGGCGCCGGGTTGCTCCCACAGCCAGCACCCGCACCACGCCCCCCTCCGCGGCAACGACGGCCACCACGGCCCACCCACCCCCGCTCGGCCCAGGGGGAGGACCAAGAAGAGACGACGGCGGCAGAGCAGACGGACGCGGCGGAGGAGTAGCGGCAAGGGCAGTCGAGGAAGACGAGGACCCCGGTGCAGAGGTGGACCCAGGCTGGATGCCCTGAGTGAGCTCCTCTATGACAAGGTTGTCACGGACCTGCAGAAAGGTGGGGAAGGGCCGCTGACGGGTGATCCACGTCCTGAGGTGGGTGTAGCGGTCACTGAGCCCGCGGAGGACGTTGAGGACCAGGATGCGTCCTCCACGGGCCAACCAAGGTCGCCGAGGGAGTCCGCCATGCCCCTCATCTGGCGGCAGAACTCGTTGACGGAGAGGTCACCCTGGACGAAGGTGTGGAAGCTCGCATCGAGACGCAGAGCCCGGGCTTCGGCATTGCCCAGAAACTGGCCCTCGAGCGCGAGCCAGGCCCGGCGAGCGTCGACGGAGTTGCGGACGAGGTCGTGGAGGTCGAGGGAGATCGTCCCAAGGATCCAGGAGAGGACGATGCTGTCGAGGCACAGCCACGAGGGGGTCTGGACCGCGACCGAGGCGTCGACGAGGACGTGGTCGTCGAGGGCGTAGCGGCGGAGGGTGAGGAGGACTAGGTCCCGCCAACGGGCGTACGACTCAGGCTCGAGGACGACCGGGATGAGGAGGCGGATGTTCTGGACACTCCCGGCTTGGTAGTGGAGCTGCGCCACGAGCGGATCGGCCGGGTCGTGCCAGAGGACCGCGGTGTGGGACACGCGGTGGCCCGCCGAGCCGGAGGAGGTGGCCCCGCCGTCGTAGGAGGCAGGAGGGACGAGGAGCTGCTCTGCCTCGGCGATCTGGCGAGCCAGTGCATCGGCCGCATCGCGCTCGCGCTCCCAAGCGAGGGCGGCCTCCCGCAGACGGGCCTGCCTTGCCACGGCAGCAGCCCGGGCAGCGACGAGGGCGGCGGCGAGGGCGGAGTCGGGGCGCTCCGCGTGCTGCGGCAGTGGAGGTGGGGCGGGGAAAGGGTGAGTGCCCATGCCCTTGACCCCGGCGCCCGCCGCGAAGGTGAGAGAGGAACCGGTCCCTGCACCCGCCGGTAGGGTGTGGGCGGCGGTGGTCCACGACAGCATGCCCAGGGGAGGGGCGGGAAGGAGTTGAAGTAGGTGGGGGGAGGAGGGGGAGGTGGCCGGCCGCCGGCCATGGAGGCCAAGGGAGGGGCGGCGGCTAGGAGGTAGGGGAGGGAGAACTTGTGATTCTCATTACTTGGCTAACCCTAGAAGGGTAGCAATATAGTGAGTCATACATGGGCATCATGGGCCTAGCCTCATGGGCCTAATACACATACTCCAACAGTTGGTGTATAGATTTTACTCTGATTCAGCCTGATGCAGAACAAACTTTTCTGCTTGAAGTTAAACCTATCTAATCTTGCACATTGCCACCTGAAATACTGGTTGGAGCCTTTAGGGGCTATAGTACAGATGCATTAAGGACCTATCATGCAGATTTTCTTTTTCGTATTCAGCGTTTGTGGCTAAGTAGGAAAAGTGCAGTGCATTCAATCACTAGTCATACTGTTATTGGTTTGTTATCTTCTTGTCTAGTGAGTTCTGTATATCTAGCGATATGTTCCTTTATACCTTGTTTCCAAAGTCTCTTACATCTCTGGGTGTTATATTGTTATCATTTCCTTCGTATGGTCTTGCTAATATGGTTATGTGATAGGTACTTCCTTATAAATGATAAAAGAGAGAAAATTGAGGAACAGACTGGCACTGTAAGAACAAATTGTATAGATTGTTTGGATCGCACCAATGTGACTCAGGTATCACATTCACTTGTGCTTCAACAGTTTTTGTTTATCAAATAATCTGTCTGCAATATGTTTGTAATCCAGTTACCTAGTTTTTCAAACCAGCATATGGCATTTATTGTTTTTCTAAGGACCCTTCATGGTTTATTATAGAATTAATGTATCATTATCAGACCTTTTGATTTTGTGTATGGAATATGGATTGATGTACTTTTAGGACTGCATGCTCGATATCCATCATATGGTTTAAGTTGCACACTTGTTTGTTTTTTTTCAGATTGTTTGTTCTAATTTCTAAAACTGATGAATAAGAATCCCATGGCTGGACTTGCAAAGTAGATAACCATTGCACTCTTATTGATACTTCTATGGCATACCATTATTATTGCTATTTATTTTATGTTATATGCTCTCTTCCTGTTCAACTTTCACTTGTATATCTAAACTCTGACATTCCTGAACAGAGTATGATTGGGCGAAAAATTCTGGAAAGCCAACTTCAACGTATAGGAGTTTTTGGTGCTGGTGATACAATAAGCGAACATCCAGCCTTTGATACAAACTACAAAGTTTGTGAGTATTCTGTTGCCATTTAATTAATCCAGGTTCTTGGTTCTATTTTTCCATGCCATATAAACATGTTTCTGTAGTAAAATGAGCCTTTTTCAGTGTGGGCCAATCATGGAGATGCAATAAGCATTCAGTACTCTGGAACTCCTGCTCTGAAGGGAGATTTTGTTCGGTAATTTATTTGGAAAAAAATATGTTTCTTATTTTTTTAGTTCTTTTATTCTATTTCTATTTCTTTCCTTTTCAAGTTAGCAAGAACAAAAACTACTTCTAATTGTACATTAACTAAGAACAGTTGTAGCTTGTAGCCACTTACAATGATCTCTATACCTCTATCACCCAGATAATGGGCTATTGTAAAGTTCTATGTCTAACCAGTAAATTTCAGTGCAACAGGGGACAAGATGGTTCCACATGTCCACATTAATAATTTGGCTGACCAAGTGCATACTTCCTCTGTTCCAAATTATAAGTTGCTTTGACTTTTTTGGTACATTTATTTTGCTATGTATCTATATATAATATTATGTCTAGATACATAGCAAAATGGATAAACCCAAAAAGTCAGAGCAACTTATAATTTGGAACAGAGGGAGTATTAAGTAGTGTATTTTTGTTTGTCAGTCTCTAGATTACTGCTAGTTAATTTATGTTCATTTTGTTTGTAGTTGGGTCCTTTAAAATGAAGACAATTGTGGAATATTATTTATTCTATTTCTAGGATACTTTGTCCATAGTTTGAATTTGTTTTTGTCTATTAGGTACGGGAAGCGAACTACTGAAGGAATTCTGAATGATTTGAGGAATGCACTTGGTAGATACTACTTTAATAACTTCGCTGATGGGACTAAACAGGTAAACAGTTTATTTTTATGCTGCCCCAAATGTTGCATTTCCATAACTTAGCGTAGAACTATATTATGTTAATCATATATTAGTACAAGTGCGATTCTTGAATTGGGGGTAATCCTAAGCAAGAAAGTGCTGAAAATTTATGATGAAAATGGCAGCTTACATGACGTTGTATGATTTAATTGAGTGCTAAGGATTTTTACTAGTGTACGAGGACTATATGCCAGTTATGATTAATGCATCCTCTATAAAACCTGTCACTAATGTCTCCATTCTCCAGTCTAACTGACTTCATACGAGGCTCAACTCTCTTTCTTCTAGATTACTTTTCGTGGAAATATCTGACTTGTGTGCTGTATAGGCAGTGCCTCAATATTTATTTATTACCTTACACAGGATGCCATGGATCTTCTTCAAGGACATTACATGACATCTGTTAGTCGAGACATGGCAGTGCCAAGCAAAGCAGGACTTCTGGAGAGTTATGCGGTGGGTACAATTAGCTATAGCTTGAAGTTGCAGTTTGTGTATGGAGCTATCACATTGTAGACTAACTTGTGCAGTTTTTCTTTCGCAGTCCTTCCGCCTTGCTTTTGCACTGGTTATGGGAGCTCTAATGTTCATGATAATGTCACTAAGACAAGGTAAGAATTCTGAATCTTCTGAAACAGACATTTGGGAGTGTTCTGCTATAAATTTGTGCTGATTAATTCTCCCCTGCAATTTGGCTGGCAGCAAACACTTGCTCTCTTTTTTTCTATCCAACATACACGGATTAAATAAAGGAACAATTTCTTAAAAATCTTGCATTTAGTCTCATCCTTTGGAAAACAACTTTACCACTAAATATGCTGCCTTGATATTTTGTTTGGGCAAATAAATAAGATTGTGCATTGAGTAAATAAAAAAAAGAATTCCACTTGCACAAATGTTTATTCCTTGTCTCTTATCTTTTTCTTGCGTCGGTGAAGAGTTGTGCCATGACTTAACTGTGTGCACGCGCGCGTGCCTGTGTGGTCAAGTTGATGTGTCGGGCTAGGGACCAGACCACAATGGCCATGAAGTCTGCCTTGCGACAGTGATTTGGAGATGTTAAAAAATAAGTTTGGAAGTTGAGAGTGAAATTTAGATTGCATCACCATTCAAAGGACAAATATGAGATTTCTTTTGGCTTTGTTATATGCATCATTAATTTTGACTATTTTAAGTGTGTGAACTAAGTCGACTATACAGGCTGATGGAATTTGTTAGTTGATATTCACAGCTGACTGCTACATCACTTTTGCAGCCCGGAATGATGTTCGCCATTTGTTGCTGTCGCTTCTGTGGGCTGGTCTTTGTATTGGCATCACACATTTTGTTAAAGCCAATGGTCACACCTTCACTAACCGACCTAGGTTTCACAAGTCACGCCATTGATGGAGGCAAGATGACCATTTGCTTGTCAAGCGACTCATAGATTGTCATCATTCATCGAACTTGTTGACACAGATTGGTTTACATGAAGTGTTGCATTTTTTGGCAAGGTACTTGCCCTTTGTAATAAGTTTTTCTTCCATTATGTAACAAGTTCTACTTTTGGTTCGTACTGTTCTGGCCATCATGGTCTTTGGTAGAATTCATTTGTAAAAAACAAGTGAACACGCCTTCAGCACATATCATATCAGTGTATTATGATTTGCTCATATTACATACTTTGAGTCCTTGACATTTACACCAGCAATTGCTTTTCCTCTTGTAACAAGAAGGTTGTTCTATATCCTTGTTCCTTTGGGTTTAAACTGAGATAGTTCTTCCTACATAGAACTTAAAATATCCAGACCAAAACTGCCTATCTGTTTAGGGCAAATCAGTAATGCTGTCAATTCATCACCTGAAGTTTTCTGTCACACAACAGTTTCAGTCGTGCAAACATGATTCAATTTTTGAATTATACAAGCTGCAGCGCTAAAGCTGATCCAGCAATTGCTTTTCCTCTTGTAACAAGAAGGTTGTTCTGTATCCTTGTTCCTTTGGGTTTAAACTGAGATAGTTCTTCCTACATCTAACTTAAAATATCCAGACCCAAACTGCCTATCTGTTTAGGGCAAATCAGTAATGCTGTCAATTTATCAGCTGAAGTTTTCTGTCATACAACAGTTTCAGTCGTGCAAACATGATTTGATTTTGAATTAAAGCTGCAGCCCTAAAGCTGATCCATATGCATAATGCTAATGCATTGCCCTTTCGTGCATTCGTCCTGATGCACTATCAGATGGTCCTGCAAACGATCATTAGACTAACTTCTTTAGCCTGTCCTTGACCTTTTATGTTTTCTTGAAGTCCTGCTGAAGCATCGCAAGAGTGGTTGCTGTCTGTAGTCTAGGATTAAAAAAAAAAAGATTTTCCTTGGCATATTTTCTGTGCGGTTTTACTGTTCCTTGTCAGCTCTGTGTCTGCTCCTCCAACTTGTCCAGCCTGCACTTACAAAAGCTCCCTGTGCCTTTGGTGGCAAGTCCTCTTCTTCCCCTCTACCGGCAGGTCGTTTTTTACTTGACCTCGACACAAGGCCTGCTGGTGCTGCTGTATTTGCTGCTGCTGCTGTATTCAGTTGCTGGAACTCCTCCGGTGGTGGGTGTTTGAAGTAGAAGCCAAGACAGGCCAGGAACGATGTCTACTTCACCGCCCTTCGCCATCACCATGCCGGCATTGCATTTGCATCGCGTTCCTCGCACTCTTTTGCAGTTGCAGTGCTACTACACTACACCCATGGTGACTGAGGCAACTGCCGCGAGCCGAGCCGAGGTGGACACCTCCCGGCCGTTCCAGTCGGTCCGGGAGGCAGTGGAGGTGTTTAGCGAGCGGCGGCACGCTGGCGGCAACGGCAATAGCTGGAACGGGAGCGGCGCGCCACCGGCGTCAGCCTTGCCATCGTCCGTGATGCTGGAGTACCTGAAGAAGCTGGAGGAAGACCTGGCGGAGGCCAAGGGCGAGGTGGCGGAGCTGAGGCAGAGGCAGACCCAGATGGAGGTGGCCGTGTCCAGCCTCAGCGTGCAGTTCAGCAAGGGCCTGGCCGTCTACTCCAGCCTCAGCAAGGGCAAGGAGGTGGCCGTCGTCGGCGGCAGAGAAGAGGAAGATGACAGTGGTGGCCATGGCCGTGTCCGCAGCGACCGGTGGGACGAGAGCCGGGCCGAGGAGTGGGTGGCCAGCCTCGAGTACCTGCCCAGCCTGTCGGAGGCGCTGGCCATCAAGATGGGCGAGGATGACCTGGGCGACAGGAGGAAGGAGAGGAAGGTGAACAAGAAGAAGAGCAAGAAGAACAAGGCTGCTGCCGGTGCCAGCAGGGCCAAGAAGCACAAGAGCGGGATCTCATTGCAATTGGTTGGGGGCATGTTGTGCTCCAAGAAAGCCAACTCCAGGTGATCTTTAGCCCGCGAGATGTGTTTATATTTATGTTGGCAAGAACAAGACAATGCAACTTCTTTCTACCTTGTTTTCTGTTGATGTTGAAGAACCAGCCTTATAGATAAGCTGCATTGTGCGGTAGGTAAATCTGGAACATAGGAATTCCGCAAGGATTTCATGGGAATATATATTTCATGGAACAATTTGATTTGATCCCCGTGTAAATCCTGCGAAATCCCTATTTGTTCCAGATGGTTGGCCTGAGTGAGTTTTGACGTTGATGCTGCTCTGTATGTTTTCTTTTTCCCTTACCTAAAATGAAATACATTTATTTTTTTTCTCGAACACGCAGAAGAGCTGTGTATCATTCTATTAATAGAAGAAGAAAGAGTTATACATAGGTGGAAACCCCCCACACACACTCACTCACTCACTCACTACATGGACAAAAGATCACCGGTTAAAGAAAAGAAAACGACGACGACCAAACAAGCAGTAGTCCATTAGCCTGCTCCTCTAGCAGCAAGCAGGGAAATCCCTTTAGCTCCTGCCAGGCTCCAGCAATGAGCCTCATCTCTTGCCAAAGCCATGACCGTATTAACATTTGGGGCTGCACTATTAAACACACAATTATTTCTATGCCGCCAAATGCACCATGCCCCTAAAATGACAAGAGAGTTCATCCCTTTCCTTAAATCTCCACTAGCAGCCAAATCAACTTTTCTCCACCATTCATCAAAGGATTGGTCAGATGGTTGTGGGGCTAGTGATGCGACATATGGGTGTATATCAAGCTATATGTAACGAGAGTTAACTGGTAAATTCTGCACTTTGTCAAGAGTATAATCGCAGAGATAATCAGGTTTGTTTGTAAAACGATTCTGGTTGTGTGGTCGGTAGTGCTTGCTGTAGCAGCGCTGCACACCAAGCACTGTTGAAATCAAGCAGCTGTTCCAGCCTTGGGACTTTGAGGGGAGAGGGGAGAACTAACTATTGGCCTGCTTGCATTGCGGGAAAAAAAAATTCCTGTTCCTGTTTTTTTTTAAATGAAATTGAACTAACTTCTGCGAACCTATGAGGTTCTTATGAAATTCCTGCGTTCCAAACTGACTCTTAAGGGCAATCATCACTTAATTTTCTTGGCCCTTAGATCTAAAACTAAGGGTCCAGATCAAGTCTTCATCTCTCAATCTTTTCTTGTTGATTTTCCCTTGCTATGTTCTGAAACCAATGTTTACCTTCCATCCATTATCTCTTGATTTTCCTTCCTGTATGTTTCCTGTCTTGATCTATGGATTGAAGCAACCAAAGATTGTTCTACTTATGATTCAAGCAACCAAAGATTGTTCTACTTATTTTTGTATTATCAGGCAAGATTTTCTGGGAAGTACATGTTTCCCATGCATTTGTGTATCCTCATTTTTTGATAAGAGATGAGACATGCAGAATATTTATATTTATTTGTTGAGGGATATGTTTATCAAGTCCCTATCTTTTTTTTGCAACGAATCAAGTCCCTATCTTTAATGAATCTATATACAATTATACAGATTCATCTAGAGGCTCCTTCTCTTTTTTTTTTTTGTAATATGGCCTCTTTTTTTGTAATGAATTCATGAAGTTATTTAGGGAGCTCTTGAAGATGCTCTTACTAGAGGAAACTTGATATTACATTACTACCTCCGTCCAAAACATATGCCGTTGGGAGTTGGAACAGGATTTTGTTACGATCTCAAAAGTTACAAACATAAGTAACAATTACAAGCTATATGCTGATATGCAAGTGTATTCAAAATACTTGCAAAATCACTTAGGGTCCTTTTGGATCCTTTCATTTGGAGAAATTGAAATCTGCTTAATAAGCTAGGTTTAGCTGACTTGAAATTCAATGTTCCATCACTTTTCAAAGTTCACATATAAACCTATTTCAAATTCATAGGGTTAGAGATAAAAATTAATTCTATAGATCATGTTATGTTCTTTGCTCCATCACTTTTCAAAGTTCACATATAAACATATTTCAAATTCAGGGTGAGAGATGAAAATTAATTCTATAGATCATGTTATATTCTAATTTGTAACTTATAAAGTACTCTTCAACTCGGTCCCCTATGTTAGAAATGCAACACATAAGTATCTCCCATATAGCCAACAATAATATATAACATACAAATATAAATCCATATACAACCTTATTAGCTTAATTAATGTGTCTAAACTATGATTATTTGAAATAAATTCAATTCAAAGCATTCAAACAAGGCCTTAGTTTTTAAGGATTTTAAGAATATATATTGTATCCATCTTAAACTACTATGGGATATTTTTTTGGTGTATCCTTGCACCACATCATCACCAAGGCCCCGCAGTCACCACAAGCTATCTCTCTCATTAACCCACTATCAGATGCATTTTATAGTCAAATTACTATAAAGCTAAGACCCAATAACATATTTCTCTAGCATCTTTGCACCACCTCATCACTAAGGCCCTACGGTCACTGTAATCTATCCATCTCATTAGTCCACTAACAGATGAATTTATAAATAATTAGTATTTACAATTATGATCTACATGTCATCAGGACACATCATGCAATAGCATTATACCAAGACATCCACTAATATTAACTTATAATTGTTATCTCTTTATATAAATAATCTTATTTCAAATCAACAATTTCCATGACAAAGTGATCCTTAAAACCCTTAACGTTAAGGTCTGTGTTTGTAATTTATATCAAATAACCTTAAATTTCTGTAGCAACGCACGGGGACTCCACCCAGTAAGGAAAAGTGGAAGCCTCGCCAATCCACCTTCGTTTTAATCATTTTAACCTACTAATATTTATTTTATCAATATCAAGAAACATTTGTTATATCAATAAATATTATTATACACATAAATATGTAATGCACTAATGCAGTATATTTTTATTGTATAAACACATTATTTTCTATAAACTTAGTAATAAACTTAAAAAGGTTTTACTTCAATTCGATGAGATCTACAATTGCGCTCTTAGAGAGACGGCGGGAAATGAGTGATCAAGATACGAATAATAGAAGACGGCGTAAGTATTTTTACAAAGAAATTAGTGATGAAAGATAATCATAGAAGGCAGTGTAAAATCAAGGTCGAGCACTTCACCGAAAGTAAATATATTATATTATAATAAACATGCTTCTAGGGCAGGAATCTTATCACGTCTGCATTCTCGCATGTTGCTGTAAGTATTTTTACAAAGAAATTAGTGATGAAAGATAATCATAGAAGGCAGTGTAAAATCAAGGTCGAGCACTTCACCGAAAGTAAATATATTATATTATAATAAACATGCTTCTAGGGCAGGAATTTTATCACGTCTGCATTCTCGCATGTTGCTGAGTAGTCAAGCTTCGCATCAGCCATTTCATAGCCAAAAATAAATCAGAAATATACAGCAAGAAAAAAAATGGCCACAGTCGACACTTATCCTGACCCCGCGCGGGGAAAAAATAGTGAAGGGTCATGGTATACAGACATGGGGCACCCAGATACCAAATAAACTAAATCTCACCATTTCCATGTTCCAACACGAGGAAGGTGTCAAGCTCTCAACATTTCCAAAACCAACCACTACGCCAGTTAGAAATAGCTGTTTCAAATTCAAAAAAAAAACGAGACATTAGCAAATTGGGGCTGATATCACCACATAACGCTAAGGCCACACCTTTTTCCGATTCCAACAAGAAAACATGAGACATTAGCAAATTCAGTCAGATATCACCTATAGCAAATCGTGCTCCAGAATTGCATGACACTACGTATACAAGACATTCAAGGAAAATGTGATCAGATTTGGATCCAGAACAACTTACCTGGCACGCCCTGTAGCAATGTCCCAGTTCATGTGTGTCGTTCAGTAAGAAGAGGTGAATGATTAGAAATCACCTTCAGCTACATCATTAGATGTCCAGGAGCCATGGTAATGTAGAAGAAGCAGGACTAGAAGCTTTACAGAGAAAGCAACTGCCAAAAATATAAGCTTTACAGAGAAAGCAAAAGGAGGAAAAAAAAGGTAGATACAAGACAGAGGATTGTCGATAAAATTGGTTAGCATTATCGCCTGTAAAAAGGATTAAATCAAATCATAAAATGTTCCTATTAAGAATACCCATTGGGAAAAAAAACAATGACCAAATTAATTAGCAACACTGCACTGGCAATGACCTATGTGCAGCATCTGTTCTACCCCCAATGAACTGAAAGTTACACTCTTTAAACATAGTTAAAGGCTGACAGTTTCTGTTACACTTCTCACAGGAATTACCATGTATCCCACCACTACTTGAGGTTAAAAAAACTGCAGGGTTGGGCCCAATCACTGCCCGGAACCCTTGATCACTATTGAGGTTTTGGAGGTTCGAATCTTTCAAATCTATGATGAGTGCTCGAAAATTTCCTTCCTTGATGATGGTATGGCCATTTTGATTTTGGCCCATTTCGCCATGACCTATGAACTCTCCCATCTCGGCCCATGATCCTTCCGCATTGTCCAGAACTGTTATGTTTAACTTGGGGTGTTCCATCATGCTGAAACATATGGGATGGCGGAGTGGAGGGGCAAGGACTCCCTCGTGGATAGGGAGGCAATGGTGGAAAAGGACTAAAAGGCACGCCAGGTGCAACTTTCCATTTTTTATGGCATTGGCCTCCTTCAGATTCAGGGGTTCCAAGCTGCTGAACAAGATTGATAGGAACCCCATATGAAACACTCAAGCTAGGTTGGTACCTCTCCATGCAAAGTCCTGGAGCAACCTCGCTGCCTATGGAAAGTTGTGCAGGCCGACACTCCAGCTGGGACTCAAACCCAGGAGGGACATCATCATCTGCACCCTGTGTTGAACTCCCCATGCCAAGAACATCATTACAATAGTTGCTTGCACCCTGATTCCTCTGCAACTTATTTCTCATAAAGCCAGAACAGACTTTTTGGACTTTTAGTCCCACCATCTTATAATGCTCGTCAGGTTGATAGTCCCAATGGCTCTTGCGTTTCCTCCTAGCAGAACTCCAGACTGTATTAGTCCCCTGGACATCATGCACAAATGTGGATGTATTACGGGGGATCCATCTATCACGGAAGCTCCGAGCAATCTGATGAACCTGTCACATGGAGGAAAGAGACAGATTGATTCACATGTTAAGGATTGCATGCATACAGATAAAAATCACATGAAACTTTCATTAGAAAACTAATAGTACAAAGAAAAAACAGACAGAGAAGTCATCAGCAGTTCCCAGATAATTTGTGAAGGTTAAAACTGCAAAATCATAGACACATGCCGCTACATGGAAAAGCAGTGCTTGGTACGTAATTACTAGTTGTGGAAGTGGTTTATAGGAACACAAAAGCATGTTGAGGTTTAAATTTGAATGCACTTGCAAGTATGGTAATTCTGTTGTAGTGCTGTACATGCACCGCTTACAGTGAGTCAGTGATATACTTTCCTTTCGAAACTATTAAAAGTTTGCCTGTTTTTCCATGATAATTTGGTCTAAAAAAATAAAACTACTAAAATGTACTAAACAAACATCCATGTCTCCAGAAGAAGTGAAAAGAAAACTGCGCCATTTGCAACCCAACGAAGAAAAAATATAGCAGCACAGATCCACAACATTAATCCAAAATTCATCCATGTGATTTGTGCCATAATTCTACAGGTGTTTTCCAAATTAATAGTATTAAGTTTCCAGGTGCAACCTAACTTTACCACAACTCACTTTGCAAATATAATAGTTTGTAGTCAAGGTTGTGTTTTTGCCACACTTTCGTACTTAGTACTTTAGTCTATTGCAACAAGTTTTGGAGATCAAGACTCACATGGTCAGTGTGCAGACCATAAACAGTTGTGCTTTAACTAGCTTTGCCAAATGTAGTGGCCATTTCGGTGGTCACATGCGTGGAAGCCTAACTCCAAGCATAACCTTAGTGTTTGAAATCTACCAAATAAGTAACTATGCACATATTTCCAAAACATAAAGCTGAAAACTGCATTAGCATGGTATGCCCATTACCTGAACATCATGATGTCTTGTTAAACTCAGCATCGAGTCTCTGAAGCTGCAGTACAAGTTCCAGAGGAAGTTATAGAAACAGTGAATTGCGATTAAAACTTCAAGGAACAAAAGTAGGATCTATCTCTAGATCTACGTTAAATTATCATGCATTGTTACTGCACTGAACAAGGCTTAGTTTAGTAAAGAGTGACAGTTTGAAAACTGTCCTATTGCATAAGAAGAGAATGTCATTTGTTCTGAGATAAGGATTTTATTGCACTCAGAAAAAACCCACCCATGATAATTAAGGTCAAAAAGGCATTACAAATAAATAAAACACAAAAAGTAAAGGTCCCTAGAAAACAAATTGAATATGAAACTCTTAAATCGGTACCAAATAACACTGCAATAAAAAAGTTTAAATAAACTAACCTTTCAACTCCAGCACATGGAGGACCTCCGTTTATATGTTCAGATGTCAAAATTCCTTTCTGGGCTAGGAATTCAAGTACCTGAAGGAAGATGCCAATATCATACACAGTAACACCAGGTTCAGATGATATAATCCTGATCATGATGTATTACCTCCAATAAAGAATGTCATTTTCCATCAGTTAACATGATTAAACTTTGATCATTGATTTCTCTTCAAATATTTTCAATAAACTTTTGAAAATGATATGATCAGATTTGTCTTTAAAAGTAATTCCAAAAATTTAAAGCTTCACTATATTTTGCGTTAATTTATACTTTAGAGACCATGTTGCTGTCCAAATCGACGCTTATTTGTGACTAGTGGGAGTAATGTGAAAATAATAAGATGTCAACTGGAAACACTACAGGATGTGAATATTATGTAGCTGATAACATTTTATTAGAGAATGAAGTGCAGACCTTCAGAAGCTTCCGTGTAATAGGTGTCCGCTGGAAGATGCCTCTATTCTGCTTCAATATATTATGAAGCATTTGCAGTCCTGCCACAATAGAACAAAAAGGTTCTTAGTTGGTGACTGAAGCACTTTCATACAGGGAGTTGAAGGAATGCTAGGAAATATTACCATTCTTATTGATGATATCCAACAGAACCGAATGTGATTTTGTTTTTAGAAGTGCCTCAAGAATCAATGAAAGATCCCTCATACTGAAACAGATAGAAAGAAATTAGCACATTTAGCACATTTTAGGAGGAAACCTTGGATCACAATTCATCTGGTGATCAAACCTTTTTGATGTGCCCCCAGCACTGCCACCTTCTGTTGCAGTCAAAAAGAGAAGCTTCAAGTATCCATTTGTAGCATCCTGCTCCAGAAGATACATTGACTAGTCAGAACATAAAAATGTATAATGATAACTCATGATGAATCAAAGGCTTATAATCTTCTAAAGCCATGTGCCTTCCAAACTTTCATAACATAGTATCAGACCCAACTGGAATGAATTTGTATCCAGCATACAGAGATTGCATCATAATTAGAATCATCCACACAACTTTCGCAAAAGGATCTTGTGTGCAAATTATGTACAATTAAGGGGATAATGATGGTTTCATACCTTTCGCTTGCTGATACCACCGTCCACATCCAGTAGGCTGTTCAGTCTCCCTTCAACTACATATACCAAGGAGAGATCACTAGGACTATCACATTTCAAAGTCGGAAGAGAAAAGCATGCGGCAGAATAGTACCTCCCAAAATGTGCTCATTGTCAATTGGACATGATGGTTGTGGTTTCTGTTTTTTATGTTGTTTTAAGTTTTTTCTCTCGGTAGCCCTGAAAGTAGGCACCAGATTGCCCCTGAAATCAGAACTAAGTGTCGATCCATTTATTATATTTGGAGCCTTTGATCCTTCCGTTGAGTTTGCAGTCTTTCGCAAAAGATCTGATGACTGAGTGTCATGTACTGGGAATGACTGCAAAGAACTTTCAAATGTTTGTGACACATGCACAGGCGTGCGATTGACATCTTCATCTTCCGGTGGGCTCCATGCTTCCAAGGAATGTTCGGGCTCGCTAGTTTCAAATGAGGTTCCTCTAGTATCCTGAAGCAGGTCTAACTGTACTTTTGCAGCTGAGGAATCATGTAGATCTTCCCCTTGAATAGAAAATTCAGTTTCTGGAATATTTGGGTGGCTACCATCAGAATCATTTGGACCCAGCAACTCCTCAGAATCTTTGTCAACAACCATTTGTTCAAAATGATCTGCTTCTGCATCATCTTGGGTGATGATGGTATCAACAATTGATACATCTCCACCAAGGTAACCCCGACATTTGGTGGTACCACAGAAGCATTTTTGAGGAGCAGCACCAGATACACGAACATAATTGTAATCAAATGTCAATTCTTCACCCTATATTATAAGAACAAAATATACCCGTTACACGCAGACAGTTGCCCAGTATCATATGACATGCATAGTATAATTCACTGAGACTATTCACTGATTCAACTTCAATTATAAATGAAGCAAACCAACCCTCACTCTTTCTGTTAGATGAACTAAGATCATATGGGGACAAAATGTCCAGTTTTTAAGAATCTGATAGTTTCTAGCCGTACCTTCTTGATGTTCCTCAAAGCAAATATTCCAATGCAGACTTCTCCATTGACCATCCACTATAAAAAAAAAACAAGGAGCATAATTTAGCAAACTCTGAGTGAGAGCACAAGTATAGATCATTAGATCATTATATCAAGAGAACCGAATATATTTTGATGGATAAGGATTTAATGGAAATAAACATAGTAGACAATACACATAAAAATGAAAGGGATAAAAGTCAACCTTCTCTGTGCGGCAGTTAGGGCTGCAGCTATGATTGATGAATCGGCCCAAGTTTCCCTTAGTGCAAGCATCTATTACCTGGAAGAATTGAAACAAAAAAAATGGTTAAAAGTTCAATGGAATGTATTCAATTGTGTCAACATCATGATCATTGTTTTTGATGCATTGTGGCGTCCTGTGGCGTTGGGGTATGCTTGGACGCCTAGGCGACGCCTAAGCAATATGGCGTAACTAAAACCCTGTGGCGTCCTGCGGCGCCTGGGCTACGCCTCAAAGCCTAGGCGACGCCTCAAAAACATGGATCATGATGGGTATTATTAAGAAAAGTGAGTATGACACAAAGTCAACATAATACACCAACATAATACACTAGATGATGAGGGAAGAGAATAAAAGGAGGTGATTGGATAGTTCTTCACTGAATGAACTTTCAGACAAAAGAACTTGCAGTAAAATAAAATAGCAAATCTGAAGAAGATAAGAAATAGTTTATGGACAAAATATAAAAACCAAAAGGCATACCTCGCCACCATTTAGAGCCATGAAATAGAAATGTTTCTGGCCTTTTGAAGCATAATATCTTTGGCGGGATTCATAGGATGTTATGTCAAGGACCTGAAAGAAATCATTCAGTACAGAGTCAGAAGAACTCATTAGTCAACAATCATCGCACTAACATAATAACAGGTTAGGTACAAGGACACAAACACAGGAAATAATGGATGATAACAGCACCTCTCCAACATATTCAATAAGAAACCTTCCTTCAGTAACGTCTTCTTGCAACTGCAGTCCATAGCCTTTCTTGCCAGAATGGAACCATCTCAGTTTTGCATAGCTACGTCGCTGAAACTGTTTCACAGATTTCAGTGTCAAAATCAATGTAGCAGAGAAGAAATTAACTAAATTAAGGATAACGAAGAAGCAGTGACCTTCTGATTAGAACATTGTTCTCCACACGGACATGTACGTTTGGCACATTCAATGTTGAGCATCCTGTTCAAACAGCCATCTCTACAACCCATTCGGCCATCTTGGGGTGGCTTGCAGTTGCACACCATGCTCTGGTCATAATTAATAAGAAAGACAGCAAATTAGGTTATCCTTCAAAATGTCAGCAAGTACTCAAGTCGCAGAATCAATATATTTTTGTACAATAGTTCACGATAGTTTGATTTAACATGAACACAGGAACAATAGTAGGATTTTCTAGTGGTTGCATACTTGCATGGTTGGATGATTGAAGACATTCTTGATTCTTGCAGCTAAAAAAAGCATAGTTATCCCAGTATAAGGCGAGGCATGGCGACTGACTACTGCCTTAGCCTTACGCATAAGTGGCTATGGCGTGAGGGAGGAACACTTTACATTAGAAGAAAATGCAAAATAGCAGGATAGAGCCATGGAAGATGGAAAAAAGAAAAAGAAAGGACTAAGAAGTGGGCTAGCCCACCCCACCGGGCAGCACATGTGCCCCTACCCTCCTGGCACACAAAGCCCCAATCCCCTCTTAAGCGCCGCCACTCCCCTCTCAATGTTGCACCTCTGTGACTTTGTCCCTCTCGCTCGTGCTTCCCTCTATCCTCTCTCTATCCTCTCTGCTGCTTCCCCCTTCCCTTACCGAACAAGTATCACCCCTCAGATCGACCACCGCTGACACCCCCTTCCAAATCAAGGGATTTACAAGCGGGAGATGGCAAATTCAATGCAAACAGCAGCAGAATCAAGCAGGCCAGAATCAAAGTTGAGTGGCCAGAAACAAAACTGAGGGGGAGACGGAGGAATCAAGGGGTGACCACATATGCCTAAGGCAACTAAGCTTTACCTTGCATCCTTGCCTCGGTGGTGACCTAGACTGCTTCAATGCTTAAGTGACACCTTAATAACCATAAAAAAGTGTGTGCCACACATACCCCTGATTCAGATTGCCTACAGTATAAATATTTGTGTTTTATTTATGCACCTTTTGACTAACTTTTCCTTACCTTAGCCTGCAAAGGAATATATGAACGAGAATCTATAACGACCTTTTGAACTAAATGTCCTTACAAATTTGCAAGGTCTATAATCAACGGAACTACATGTGCTCTGGGTGATAGCTGATGAATGCAGTTTCTGGGGGTTGGCAGGAGCTTCTAAACTCCAAGAGCTCCTCGCCTGGTCGCTGTCCTTGGCCGCTTAGCTTGTGTCTAGGTTTGGTCAGGGTTTTAGTGGTTGCTTCTTCTTTTTTAATGTAATGAGTCTGCTTCCTGTTTTGGTGGTGTGTGTGTGTGGGTGGAGTTCAGTTGTATTTGGGACGGATCCTGCCGGCCCTCTGTTTCTTTCTTCTTCTTAATGAAATGACATGCAGCTCTCCTGCGTTGTTCGAGAAAAAACATGTGCATATAGAAAAATAGCTGAAACATAAGTCAAACCAGAGGGGAAAATTTGTTGGCAGCACTGACCTCGTCAATGGATAGTGTCCTGCGGTTTCGATGCTGAAACAAATTTGACCTAACAAGAGTCCATGATGGTGGTTTGCAAGCTACTCGACAGCAAGATGCAAAAAAGGAGTAAAGAATCAGAAATGAGAACACATAATCAGACTGTTTTACATTATTGAACAAAAATTGGTATTGAAGAAAATAGAAGGATGCAGGGGTTCAAAACCTATTGAGTTAGATTCGCCATTATCTGCTTCATCAGCTGAAGCATCTGAAAGACCAAGTTCTGCATTAATCTCAGCGTTTGTTTTCACTTGTGGAATAAAACAGTCAGCGAACGCCTTGTCTCCATTGTCCTTACAAGTCCTTCATAGTAAGAAAAAAGATTGAATAAGAATTAAGAAGCATAAAACATTCAACAGATGAACCAAAAAAATGTAAAAGAAAAAGTGTACACATTAAAGTAAAATTATGACCATGAATGGAATGAAGAGACAAGAATAGAAGGAACTTATGGAAGATCTAAAATAGAGATTTGCATAAGCGGTAATAACACATTAGATTGTGAGGTTTCAACCCTTGAATACACTTGTTGCTATATCTTATATGAGTAGTTTCTCTTGCTCTAGAGATAAGTGCAAATCTACAGTGGAATTAAGCATATCTCACGTGTAAGTCTGAAGATATGGTTTGTAAAGAGATGATATATATGGTGTGGCAGCAAAAGAGCAAAGATGATGAAGAAACACAGTTGTTCGAGAAAAAAAAATGATGAAGAAACACAGTGTATCATACATGCTAGTCAAGAAATGGATGATGCATGCAAGTTGAGGTTGGACTATTCCATTAATCGACATATTCTAGTTCTTTCACTTTACCAGACAACCAGACATGTACAAAGGGCTACCCATAAGCAAATTCTAGTTCTTTTGCTTTACCAGACCTTGTTATGCAATCATTTTGCTGATGTGGCAAGTGATTTATTGATGAGAGAGGAAAAAAATGGAGAAACGATTTCTACAGAAGAAAAGAGTCCTCACGCACATCAATGCATGATGAAACCATCAAAGCTGTGTTGGGCGGAGGCTGCTCGTTCCTATCCTCTTAGTCTAGATCCGCTACTCCAATGCCCGCGAGACCGCGACCCACGTGCTGCTGCTCCAATCCCCTGAGCCTGTGCGCGCGAAGGAGGCCGCCCCCACGCTGATTACTGTTTGTGGCAGCAAGAATATGGCTGCTTGCCATGGCTGATCCTTTCAGTTTGTGGTGTATGTAACTATTCATTAAATTTTCTTCTCCATAGAAACTATGCATTAGGAAGGTTAGGTCTAGTTTGAACT
>CM041635.1:36757821-36989764 GCA_023333625.1 Bothriochloa decipiens | reverse complement strand
TGAGGCACAACAAAAGTACATGAACACTAACCAAGCCATCAGATGTTGTCCATGGCTACACGCACGCCACCTCACAATTGTCACCGCCTGATGGCATGCCCTAGTGCTGGGACTCCTGGGAGGTTGGGACGATTTAGACACCCTTGTCGAGGTCCTCCAAGAAAGTAGGATGATCCGTTGATCGGCAGCAGCAGGGGGTGCACACTCTCGTGCTTCTCAGTCAAACGAACGGATCGAGGAATAATCTCAGAAGATTGAAGAAATCAATCCCAAATATGGGGCGAGAACACTAATTTATTGGAAGACGCCAAGTTGATGGTGATTCATCGATGCCCCGCCGTCAGCTTCCCTCATAGAACACATCCACTGCTGTGGGCTACACCGGCAGGCGTTGGCGGCCGACACGCGCTCGAAGTACACCTGGCAGTTGTCCTCCGCGGCGTCATTCGGGCACCATCTCGCCGAAGGAGCCGGGCCCTCCTCAGTAGGGACCTCGCGTTCTGAGGCGGCTGGCCGCAACGTGGAATTGGAAGGCGGGCGTTTATAGATGGGATTAGATAACGTAGCCAGCTGAGTCCTCTCGTACATGCTTTGGTTTATTTGACAACTCGGCCTTTGTTCCTGACGACGCGGTCCATATTCCGTAAACGAATAGCGGGGCGAGAAAGAGGGGTGGGTATGCGTGGGCGGGTAAGCGTGTCGGGCGGTGAGAAAAAAATTCTGGCGTGCAGAGTTTGTTCGGCAGGAATGCAAATAAATCTTACGTCTTACGGTGTGTCTCACCTAATATCTTTTAGATTAAGATCTTAAATTAAATTTAACGGTTAAAATATAAGGTGAGTATGAATTCTTAGGTAACATATAATTTTTAATTTCTTCGCTCTTTTATAGTATAGATACTATAAAAGAGCGAAGAAATTGATAAATACACGTTACTTTAGAATTCATACTCACCCTATGTTTTAACCGTTAGATATGACTTAAGATTTTGATCTAAGAAATATTAGACCTCCTTACCTCCTGATAAGTGGGTCACCCAGTAAGATGTAAGATTTGTTTGTACTTTTTCAGTTTAATTTCTCGGACCACCATATTTTTGTTCACCCAAAATTCTACCACTTCCACACGCATGCATTGTGGGCCCGGCCAGTAGGTGGCCGAAAACTCGACCGACTTGATTTCTAACTTAAACTCCTCACGTGTAAAAAGAAATCATGCCTAAAAAGAAATCACGGCGTCATGCCTTGCATCCACGGTGGCGGCGGCGCGAACCTCGAGCCTGTCCTCGGTCATGCGCTGTGCAGCTGTAAGCGCCATAATATCACGGCTGACCGGCCCTCGCCCTCGACTGCCACAACGATGCCAAATATGGCACGGAAGGAAGGATCTGTATGAATGCGTCTACATAGGGCATACTATTCGCAAAAAAGAAAAAAGAAAAAAATCTACATAGGGCATACATGCATGCAGTCACGAATCCGACGATGCCCTCACAGCCAGCGGCTAACGAACATACAAGAAAGGTGCATGATCTAAATAACCAAGCAAAGCAAGGGCCAAGGTGCATGCATGTACACAGCCGTTGGACCTAGGTGGAGACGGTGCACGGGCACACGAAGATCAAGGCCGCCGTGCTCGTGGTTCAACTGGAAGCAAGTTATCCATTCATCTCCGAGCCGATCAAGTCGCTGTGTGAGCCAATCGAGCCATCAAGCGAGCCATCCGAGCCTTCAAGAGCCATTCGAACCACATCCATCTTCTCAGCCACGACGGCGACCCATCTCCACCAAGAAGCTAAGTGTTACTTTTTAAAATGTTTCACTTAAATATTCCTTTGATAGTCGCCGTTGTGGCGACTCATCTCCACCAAAAAGCTAAGTGTTATTTTTTAAAATGTGTCACTTAAATATTCCTTCGATCGTCGCCATATGATAAAGTTTTCTTTATAGTTCTTAACGGACCACCCTAAGGATGCGGTCAACGTAATTTTCTCCAGAAATACAATCTTAAAGACATATGTTTTATAATGGTTAGCCGATCAGTTACGTCTCCTACTTTAGGTTCTCATATCCAACTCCTCCCTATATCAATACTAAGTCTGTAATCGCACCCGTCATAAGTCAGTTTATTTTATAAACATGAGTCAAGTACAACTAACATGAGTGAAAGTACAACTTTTACCTTCACCTCTACCATTATTTTCTTGGACTCCTGAGTCATGAAGGTACACGTCAATCGAACGCCTGCACGTAACTAATAAATAAATTACGTGCACTGCGCAAGCTTTAAGTCGCCCTGCGTATATATTACCAACTAAAAGGAAAATAACAAAAATTTGAACACATATGCCATCTTGTTTGTTTTGACAAAAAAAAAGGAAGACAAAACTTAAACGTGTGGAAGATATGCCAACTATAGAGCCTCTTCCAGTGGTGCTCTAGATCTAGGAAAAATGGATTGACCTTCACTTGATTCTTTTTTCAACTAACTAGAAATTAGAAATTCAATTCCTTGGTTAATCACATTAGGCGGTCCAGTAGAGCACCGATCCTTATATGTATCCTAGATTAGATCGATTAACAAACGCCTTAGATTACTTATAATACCACATTAATTGTGAGTGAACACCTGCAATGTGGAGGTGGAAATAAAACCAATTAGGCACGCACAAAAGCACAATTTACACGTGAGCATCGTGAGGGACTGTCAACCCCATAAATCCACATAATGTATGACAATGATATAAAAAAGGCAAAAAATAAAAATCTAAACAGGTTTGTAAGAAATAATAAAAAAAACAAATATATGCATGTGTTTTATCTTCTACTTTATTATATTTATATGTGACCAAAAAGCAAAAAACATAAAATTCTAAAAATAGCTTTTCATACACACGTGCATGCCGCACATGCATATTTGCTAGTAAAAAAAAGAATATGCAATTAAAACTCCTAATCTAGGCTAATTTTAGATAAAATATAAAAATTATTTTAGTTCAGAATATTATCAAAGCCAGTTTTTGACATTTCCTAAAATCATGCTGTATTTTATGATGTATAGATTAAAATTATTTGAATATTCTATCGACATTTTTTAATGTTTAGTGGCTAAGTAGATGTTCATCCTATTATTATGTTGACAAACTAAACTATAGCTAGGTGACATGGACTCTCTTGTTATCTGCTTTTATCTTTTTGGTATTTTTTCGGAACGTGCTTAGCACGTATTTTATTAAGTAGAAGATAATCGTTCATTTCTCAGTGTCAGGATAGTTACACATATGCTGATATGCACGGAAATTGAGTTAGTTTCAGAGCATGAAATCCAACAATAGTTATAAACTTGAGCAATCCAAGATAATATAAATGACGCCATCCTCCATGCATAGGTAGATCTAGATGTATCAACATTGACAACAGTGCAGTTCAAAAAAAAAACATTGACAACAGTGCCCAGCTAAGCAAAAACAATTACAGAAAATGAAGCATCTAGGTCAAACACTCAAACTTTAAGTTTTTCGACAAGAAGCAACTTGATATATAAATCATTGCACAATGTTTGCAGCCAAAAAAAAGATAAACATACATGTAAACATTAATGTTGTGGTGGACTGTACAGACTATTTACATCTTGAAGAGAAAATAAGGGTTCATGCTCATAATGCTAGGTAGCCTAACGACGTCTCAATAAATTTTCCCTACTAGTGAAATTAATCTTACTGTGTCCCCTGTTCTAAGAAGAGAATCTATCAGAAGCCAAAAACGCCAACCTCACCAGCTCTACCATCAAAGTAAGGATATAAAGCCGTCACAGCTAGCATAATTCCAGTTCCGGAACCAAACACGCCAATGAAATCTCCCAAAATTATCAATGCACCGACACAAAAACCACCGAGACGAGATGCCTTCACAACATGACTGATGAATTCGTTCCGAGGTATTGAGTCAGGCTGGGCAGGCATGACGCTTTGTTCCGCCTGCATTGAATTAATTATGATGTAAACGGTAAAAATAAGAGGGAAAGAGGAGAAAGTAGGAATGTTGCACACAACTTTTACCCATACATTGATAAAGCCATTCCAAAATATTTTTGAAAATACACAAAGTCTCAGCCAAAATACTGAGAGGTACGCACAAGCACCAAGCAGACAGGCAACATATATAAATGCTTGAAGCGAAGCTATGTGAAGATTAGCCAGGCTGCAAGAAAGAAGGATAGTGTAAGGAAAAGCTAGAGGCAACACATTAGAATCAAGCCATAATATTAATCACAAAAAATGTGGCTACCATAGTTTCCACATAGTATATGGACTCACGTTGGAGGTGTCGTTATGTAGTACAAAATGCCACCAACTAAAAACAATTGGCAGGAATGGTTGGATCTATTCCATGTGCCGAGCAGATTCAATAGTCTATTTCCACCGTATTTCATGTAAAACATCTGCATACCAAAACAGAAAATATAGCATGCTGTACAGGAAGGCTCAATACCATCAGTGTGACATAACATGTAATAATTTTGCAGATTACCTTTGAGATGTTATAAAGAAATGAAACCAGCAACCGGTGCAATATTATAGGCCCAAAGAATACATTGGAGATCTTGATGTGGTAGCTAACTTGAAACCCAGGAACATGTGTTCTGACTGGCAACAGAATAGACAGGCCTTGGAAGGATATAGCAATTAGAACAAATAAGCAAGTGGCTAGTAAGTTGGTAACATTTGGGAGGTTTTGACGGCAAAATGCTTCACGCATTGCAGAAAATTTATCTGTCTTCGTAATCAGAGGGTGAACCCAAGCAGGAACAGCTCCCTCAAATTCAGTGCCTTGTTCAGGATAAATGAATGTCGTGAGGCTAAAGGCTTTCCACAATACATTTTCACTGTACAAGAAAATGAGAAGTATATTATTTCACAAGGATAAACCAACTCTGTCACAATGCCATAGTTTCAAACCCTTACCAAATAGTGGCGGCTGTGAACAAAGAGATACTAGATAACAATCCATATCCCTTTTTTAGGATTTCATCAAGATAAATGACAATGATACCAGAGATAATAATTTGAAGAAGTATTAAGACTGCATTGCCAGTGCCAAGTTTGCTAACAGAACAAAGACCTAATACACGAGTAACAGCCCCTGTGATGGTGAGCAATATCCCCATCAACTTTTGAACCCTGTTCCTGAAGTCCATCAGAGTTTAGAACTAGAAGATAAAAATATACAATCTGTAGTTAAAAAAAAATAACTACCCAAAAGAAGCACAGTGCACAACACCTTATATAGCCTTTAAAAGTATGATTCAGTGGTCAAACTGACACTATTATTTCTCAGCCACAAGCCCATAGGTAATGCAACCAGCGATAGTGATTGTCTGATGGAGTCACCATTTTTCTTTTCTTAGCTCATCAGTTGGTTGAGGGTGTGGATATATGCCCAGATCACGAGGTTCAAGTCCTCATCAAGGTGAATTTGGGTGCCTTTTTTCTCTTCTTAATAAAACATCACCAAGTTCCTCCTAGGCTGGTCTAGCTTTTTTTTTATCTTTTCTTACAACATAACAGGGTGCCTACATGGCCAAATTCTTGAGAAAGTTATTTTAAAACTGCCTTATCTTGCAGAAAGCCGACTTTGATATATAAAAATGGTTCACCATGCCGCATTTTCAAATTTCATATAGAAGAGAACTTTGAAGGACGGCCCTGGTGCAAGCGGTAGAGCTTTACCGTCTGTGACCAAGAGGTCCAGGGTTCAAGCCCCAGCCTCTGCACATTTATGCAGGGACGGCTGCTGGCTGTTTTCCCTTCCCCAGACCCCGCAGCGCGGGAGCCTACGGCACTGGGTACGCCCTATATAGAAGAGAATTTTGGTTATATATATAGTTATTCAAAGAATGATCGGCAAATGATTTATGTATGCATGTTTGGTCAAGAGTTACAAACTGGCAATTATTAGGAAACAGATACTCTTTTCTTTATATATGACATGATGCCTTCAAACGTATCAAAGGATAACATTATGAGTATCACCATTCCAACCATTTCACCAGAAATTATGTTTCAGCTAGATTACTTTGAACTGAGGAGAATTAGCACTTACAGAAGTGCACGAGCCTCTGGTGCATTGCTGTCCACGTTTATACCATTTGAGGCCACCAATATCTGTGTGAAAATTTCTGATAGTAGAATGGGACCGATGCCAAGTGCCAGAAGAGAACCATTTGGTGCAAAAAATGGATGCCCCCAGTTTGATGGATCAGGCACGTTGACTCGTTGGATTGGGATCGTCCCATACAATGGAAGATGGCTGGCAGTCAAAAAGATGAAAAGCGAGATGGCTGTGTAGATCACTTTTTGATGATTAGGAGTCAGCTGATCAGCACGCTGCACCTCTGGCAAGAATCTCGTGACTAAGTAGAGCTTTGACCAATCTATCATTTTTTGTTAGCTAACCAAGATACTCCTAGCAAAAGAAATCATGAAAAAAAATAAATGACTGCAAATACAACACCTTTCTGTAATTGATATCTTCTTGATCTAAACTTTCATCCTGGTGTGCCATATCTGCATTTATTTTATCTGAAGCAACTATTTTATCTGAAGCAACTCAGATGTCAAGTTGTATCCTAAGAAAAACTCATACAAAGGTTACTTTAAGCAATTACAATGCTTCCGACATTCATAGGTATGTGTGCATTTTCTATCTATTATTGTCTTTTGCTGAGAACTCATGAAACATCGCTAGACCTGAGATTCTAAAACAAACAGATTATAGTAGTCCCTTCGTTTCAAATTATATAATGTTTTAACTTTTCTAGATTCATAGCTTTTGTTATGTATCTGTCATCTAGATGTATGTTATATATAGATTCATAGTAAAAGCTAAGATCCACAAAAGTCAAAACATCTTGTAATTTTGGAGTTGGGACCGATGGAGTACTACTGAACTAAATATAAAATGATTCAATTGATGGTCCTATCTCCTGTAAGACCGGCGCAGACATTCAGTACAGGATAAATAAACCCGATAATTTTTTTGCTAAACTTCGAAGTTAGTACTTAGTAGGCAATATACATATCTATGTACTTTAATTTGGGGCCAGCCGACCCTAAGAACACAAGTAGCTAGCTTACATTAGGTTTAGGGTGCTCGGTCTCAAACAGCAACAAGGAAGATAGAACGGGTAGGCATACCTCAAGGGGCACGATTGCCGGCGACGGGCCCGGCGGATACTCGAAGGACGCTGCCGCAGTGCTGTTAGCCAGTCGTCGCCGCCCGGGGAAGACGGGATCGGGTCGTCTCCAAGGCAATTGTATTTGGCTGATCTTTCCGACTTGGCAAGTGAACAGATTGATTTGTATAATAAAATAAAAGGCTTTAATGGTACTACATATATGCACGTTCTGGGATTTTATTTCAAAAAAAAAAGCTGCATATATTTATTTGAAAACCAAGCTACTTTTAAGTTTTAATAAATTGTAGGGAATAGGGACACGTCACCTGTTAGAACATATCTCTGGACCGAGATTCAAACCAAAACGGCGTCCACCTCCACGCTAGGGCTTCTTGTAGTGCTTTTCTCCAAGGTTATTAGACACTGATTTGTCTATCTTTTTCGTTAACTTAACCTTTTAGGATTAGACATTGATTTTTCTATCCTTTTGTTGACGCATTGGCCTTTTATGAATCTTGACGTTGAAATATAAATTGTGTCTTTAATTTGGGCTTTTAAATATTTATAAAGAATTTATTTATATGTTGACAGCTAAAACATGATCTATAGAGTTGAATTCTTGAATATGGATTAAGAAAATCATGTGTGATAAAAAAGAAAATCAATTAAAGCAAAATTTGTAAAGTTCAGCAAAAACCAGACTAGGCCCGGTTTAGGGCCTCCTTGGCCAGCAGCGGTTGGTTTTTCTAGGGAAGCCATCGTGCGTGCTTAACCGGCCTAGGGCAGTTCAGTGATGAAATTTGTTACTTTTCAATAGAAACAAATCACATCTCATGACAAACTTATACGTGTGAAATAAGTTATTTATATAAATAAGACCACCCTATTTTCTACTTATGTGAGAGAATCATGATGGATTAAGAGATTCATCTACCCAATCGTCCAAAAACTAGTCTATTTATCTTTTCCTTCTGCATCAAACTCTTCCAACCCTCCGGCTCATCTGCACTTCTCTACAAGATTTGTGGTCATCCTAAATGGCCATACCAATTCTAGAGCAACCTAACGTGCATCTTCTTAACAGGTCTTCTCGGAAGGCGTTTGATAGTTAATTTGTCGACCAAAGAACAAGCATCAAATCGGCCTCACTAACCTATTGGCCGGCCTCATCGTTCCACCCCCCCACCCACCCCCCACCCCACACCACCCTCCCCATTGCGTGCATCGATTGTGTGTGGCTTGCATATTTTAGCCCTTGTTGATATGTGAATGAAATATATCAACACACTTTTTAATGACTTCACTTAAAAGAAAGTAAACAAATCTACTACTATGATAGACGATAAGAAAAAAGATCCTATAGAGCTTAGCAATTCCAAGTTTTCTTTTAAAAAAGAATATATTATATTTCATCCTCTGCATCAACCAATGTATATGGCTTTTTCTTAATACACCAACTCAAAAAAAAAAATAAAAGTGAACCACCACCAACTCTAAGCCACGACACTCCGTTAGCCCCAACTGAGATCTAAGCACCTGCACCATAGCTTCTAAAAGTTAGATGTCTCATCAAAGGTAGAAATGCCACACACGTGCTTCAATTGCCAATCAGAATACCTCTTTGTGCCAGAAACAGCTGCCGTTGAGCGAAACCGTCTGCCGCCTTACCACGCAGGTCACCTCTGCAACACAAATATGCTAGCCACAACTCCAGGTTGCCCACATCACCAACTGAGGACGCTTTCCACTCCAGACATCTCACCAACTCCGTGGTCGTAAATGGCGTACGGTCCTACTAGATCGCCACCCTCCAATGTCAAGCAGGTGCGAGGCCCTCTGATCACCGCGTTCACATCGTCCTCTTGACCACCTTCCTTCGTTGTAACACTAAACACTTGAATCCTCAACTAGAACTAGGCCTCCACACTGTCCGTTGTTGCGGTCGTTCTCGAGCACGCCAAGAGCTAGCTCCGCGCTATGCCCCCACGCCGCCACACTCCCGCCGCACCACCACCAGGTTGCAGCGATCGCCGTCTCCTTCAGCGGCGTGCCAAATCCATCCTCCTGGGCACCGTTTTCGATTGTCCGGGCACCGAATCTGGCCACCCAGGCACCTAAGACGATAGCCTGGTCCACCATCGCCGCTGCCATAACCAGAGGAAGGATGGGCGGAGGAGACCCACTGTCCCCCTCCTGTGCCAGCCCGCCGCCGGATGCGTCCAGGAGGAGGGCCTATTAGGCAGCCGTAACCCAGACCACTAGTTGCGCCCGCCTACCCGAACACCTCACATGCCACTATGCGGACGCCGTTCACCCATGGGCGGCGCAGTATCTGGCTCTCCTTGACGCGCCGCCATCGGTGCCAGCTCCTCCACGAGCCGCCGCGGTAGGGAGGTGAGAGATGAGGGAGAGGAAGGAGTGCCCACCCCACCCTTTCCTGCCACCACCAGAGGAAGCCCAACCGCCGCCATCCTGACAGGCCGCATGGCCCTGCTGGCGGTCCACTCCAGCGGCGGCGGCAGGAGAGGGAGGGGTAAGATTGAGGTGTCGCTAGGCAAGTTGCCGCCAGAGTCGCCTGGCATGGGGGAGCGACGCGGGGCCTCTCGAGGAGTTATTGGCGTTGGAAACAACTTGTTACACAATTAATTAAGACTTCGGTTGATCAACATCTTCCTAAGGAGATTTTGTAACGTGCTAGAGGAGAGGGCGAATGTTTGAGATGTTATCGATCTAGAGTATGCCCTAATATGATTCAAAGCGGATCATCAGCGGGAATATGAAAAGAAGATCAATGACACAAGCTTTGACTCTATCCAACATCTGCGTATGAGGAAAAACTATAGCAAGACAATATTAGCTAATGTATGGTTAATTTTGATAAAAAGGAGAAAAAAGCTTGAAATTTCTATTTCCCCTCATGACGTGTCTGTGGATCGCCCTTGATTGCTAGTCAACCTCAATATGAGATGTTCATTTTTTTGAGGTGTAAATGAGTTATGCATTGGCTAACCAACTCGAATTAGCCTATTCAACCCTGAAACCAATGGTTGTTATTATCGATGGTTACTTTCATTCACCCATCGATTTTCACTACACGAGCCGATAGCAATACCACAATGCCACATATCTCTTTGGCTCATAATATGGCATTTCCAAACCCTTCTAAACACACAGTTAAAGAGTTAACAAGCTAACATGTATACAAATACTTCACAAATTCACAACTGGATAGATGGAACATTAGCAAGATCGATTGCACCGCTTCTATACCAAAAGACAAGTAGAAAGAATATCATTGTACGACAAGCACCACTAAGTAACAATAAGTGGATTGATCACGTTTATCCACCGACATCGCAAAAGGAAGTGAGACAATATGTCAAGCTTTGGGAGGCAATACATGGAAGGGAGCTAAACAATGACGTAGAAGATGATATTACATGGAGGGGGACAATAGATGGTGTTTACACCACGCAAATTGCATATCAAATTCAGTTCAATGGAGTTTACAGTGGTCTAAAGCTAACTCCAATTTGTAAGGCCAAAGCCAAACAAAAGTAGATTCTTCGCTTGGACATTGATGCACAAGAAGACACTGACAACAAACAATCTACTGAGGCGATGGTGGACTGACGATACTGAATTTAAATTGTGTGAAAATGACCTAGGGACGCCGGTCCACTTATGCAAAGATTGTCCATTCACAAAGGCAGTATGGAGCTATATCAAGCAATGGTTCAACCTGACTGTCCTAGATACTGTCAATGAAGGAGGCTCGATTCATTCCTTTTGGCGGAGATGCCAACGCAAGTTCGATAAGAACACCAGAAAGAAAGTTGACGACATCTTGATCTATTTCTGGTGGAACGTGTGGAAGGAACATAATAGGAGAATTTTCAGCAACAACAATTGTAATTGATACAAGTCGCCTCCATGTGCAAGGAAGACATCAACCAATATCCTCTAGCCATGTCTACGAGTAATCAACAGGATCAATAGCTGTAGAACGATGGTAGTAGGCTAGTAGATGGTTTTTTTCAGTAGTAGCTCTTGCCTTTGCGAGATAAGTTGTATAGTAGTTTAAGGCCTTTTTCTCGTTTGCAGAGGGTTGTAATGCTTTGTACAGTTCCTTTGCTTTCTTTTTTCCATTATATCGTCTACTAAAATTCAGCGACAAAGCTTTTTGCCGATCCTTTCAAATAAAAAATACTTCATAAATTAACAATCTGACCTTGTGGGACGAAGTTTTAAGATGATTTATGAAAAAATGCATATAGATTTAAGAAAAAAAAGATTATGGATGTGCATTTCAAATCAGCTGAAGGTAAGTCATATGCTTCACAGAATCACCGTTTGATTACTCGAAAGCTCCTGATGGTTGAAAAGTACTTGACTTTTACAAAATTCAGTGATGAAAATAGTAAAATCACAATGAAGCATGTTAGCATATTTCTTGCATATATAATTCGGTGGAAGATATGAGGATTCGCAGCAGACTAGCCGTTGGAGATGACTGTTGGAGGCTGGAAGCTCCGATGCTTCCTCCGTTACTTCCTTAGACCAAAGGCCCGTTGTGCACTTTCGGTCCATAGTCGAGTCTTTTTCTAGTGTTGTTATTGCAGCTGCCTCGGACTGCCTATCACGCCTTTTCTCCATGCTTTGTGTTACTTAGTAATGCGTATGTGTATGATGTTTAGACCTTTCCAAAAATATGTGATGTATATACTTGAACCGTGTGGTGTATGGAGTAATTGTGTGTTTTTTTTTTTTTTGCGAGCAATGGAGTGTATGACCTGCAAGTCTGCTGCAACCTATTTATTGTGTGCTTATGGTTTACACATTATAGAAACCACCATTACCAATATATCATCATTAGCTACAACATATTTTGAGGGCACAACAATCAGTGCGCCAGTTACACCACCCTCCTATCTGTATCACTCACATGTCATAATCGAACACGCAAAACTACACGAAGGGCAATTGTGACCATGACTAAAGCAAACAGAATCAGCACAACAATTAGCATATTTGGACCTCTTCCAATCTCAGGAGCTGGCGCCGCTTCAAGTGGCATTACTTCCTCCTGCACATTGTCAGCCCCACCTGTAATGAATTTTAACAAGATAGATATATGTCATGCACATGTATACTGAAGCGGCAAAATTCCATTAAGGCCCATACCCATGATGTTACCAAGGAGAAAAGCCACAAAAAGAACAACCACGGGGTCCACCTCAGAACTCTAAGTCTAGCAGCTTCTCGAGCCTCTTGAGCTGCTAGCACCCGCTGTATCTGCAACTGGTACCTGGGCTCCCGTAGCACATTATCCATATCATGTCTCTCGAAACCTTTGGAGCAAATAAAAAGAATAGCGTTTATCAAGCTTCACGCAACTAAGCACATTGCAAAGAAAAAACAAAACATAGCTGTGTAGGTTACCTCTTGCAGTAGGGAGAAAACTAAGGAATATCAGGATGCTGATGAGAAAAATCCGCCTCTTGTTTATTCTCCTCCTACCCAATGTGCGGATCCCACGTGGCATCTTCATTTTTCTTCTGTGGGAGCAAGATATACTGTAACCATTGTTTTTTCCCCTTGAATTCCATATAAGATCACAAGAGTACTCATTACTTAAGAATCATCTAATCTTGAAAGAACAGAAACTATAGCATTTGCTACCGATTTCAACTCTATGATACACCATTTTGAAACTGACTGATATAATAAATAGAACAAAGACTGGGCAATCTTGATCCAACATCACAAAGACAAAAATTGGCGCAAGAGAAAAGGAATTCAAATCAAAATGATCTGAACCACGAAGCAACAGTTCTAATATGGGATTGTAATATGTTAAGCTTTCAGGGTTCCACACTATAAGCCGCTAATAAAAACAATGTTTTGCTGATATTGATTTGTTCAGCCAATAGATAAAGAAAGAACATATACTGCATTTCTGAATCCAATATAAACACAAAGCCGATTAAGGTCTGATCACAAACCAAGAATATCAGTTATAGAAGAGGCACATAAATATTTTACGGAGTCAAACCTGGTAGCTCACATGAGGTAATGTGTACTTTCGGTTGGAGATTCCTATCCTGTCCAAAACCTATTCCACATAAATGGATTAAAAATTTCACAATTTTTGCCAGAATTAGAAGCAACAGTAAATAATTAACGCTAAGATCCAACAGTTCATTGAAGGAAACAATGGAGAAGGCAATGGAAAATTTTAAAATATTACTACAGAAATATCCAAAATCTTCTTATGTATCTTACAATTGTCTCTTTTGCTAATCACATAATAACTTCAACTATTAGACCATTCATCAACATCAGAATCCTGTATGTTTGACTTCAGAGTTCCTTAGAAACACTCCAACAAGAACAATTTGTGGTACAATGTAGAATAAGACATAAATACTGACATTTAATAATATCAGTGTAAGCAATAACACTTTACTGTTTACAGAATTATGAAAACATCACAACAACATTGTTTTTTTCCATTGAAATTTCATATCAGATCACAATAGTAATCAAGAATCATCTAATTTTGGCAGAACAGAAACTATAACATTTGCCATTGCTTTCATCTCTATGCTACCACCATTATGATCTCAATTATTTCATATAAGCATGGATAGAACAAAGACTGAACAATCCTGATCCAACATCTCAAACACAAAAATTGGCACAAGAGTGCTCACACCAGTTACCAATCACAACCAAAGATGTAAGAAATATTCAGGTCATATTGTACCTTTCTCAAGAGCGGTTTCTTGCCTTTTTGTGGCCAAAGTGCTGGTGACTTCGCCTGTTCCAAAATCAAGGTTGAAAGTCAAATATTCAAACAAGGGAGCAGTGATAACAAAATCGGCACTTATCAAGTCTTGTCAGCTTTTCAAAATATGACTATGCTTTAGGCAAGAAATCAGCCAGTCAAGGGCTAAAACCAGCAATACATGTAATCGACCAATGATCTAAAGAAACTACATTTGTTTATGCTATCTCAAAAAAAACACAGAGACTGACCCTGACATTTGACGGTGAAATGAAAGAATGACATCAAACTGAACAGAAATATCGATCAAAACAGCGCAACAACATGCACCAACAAAAGTCTCAGCAAGATCGTTGCCACTCTAAGCAACCCAGCAAGAGAAACGGCCCCAATTAACATCTGTCGAAGGATTCCACCCCTACTCTAGGATGCCATACAGTTTCTTGGCTGCAGACTCCAGTATCCTAAATCCTCCCCCAAGATTCCCCAAGAACGCCAGGATTCGATCACCCAAAGGACAAATCACAAGCAAACAAGAATCGCTCAAGAACGTAGGAAAAATATCCAGGAAACAACACCTGCTCATCCTGTTGCTTCGGCATTCCCTCAGCCTCGTCTTTCTGGTCCGTTTCCCCGCCCTTCTCCCTCTGGCACTCCAGTTCATCGAACACGT
Source organism: Bothriochloa decipiens (assembly GCA_023333625.1). NCBI lineage: Eukaryota > Viridiplantae > Streptophyta > Magnoliopsida > Poales > Poaceae > Bothriochloa > Bothriochloa decipiens. Next base: position 36,975,125 of record CM041635.1, on the reverse strand, counting down.
CCTTGAAATCGATGTTCGCGGAGCTCTGAACTCTGGCTTTCGAGACGTGGGAAGGCGTAGAGAAAGAGGGGGCTTGCCGCTTGGAGGAAGAGGGGGCTTGCTGCTGCCTGGAGGAAGAGGGGGCTTGCCGCCGCCTGGAGGAAAAGGAGGCTTGCCGCCGGCGGAGCCCCAGGCCGACCAGAAAAGAGACACGGCCTCCTCGTCCTTCTGCTCGCCCGCCGCAGCTGTATCGGTGGCGGCGGAGGGGTTCTGGTCTCCGGCTTCCGGTAGCCCATGGACCTCGTCTTCGGTGATCTCGGACTGCGGAGCGAAGGGAGGCGACTCTGTAGCGTCGGGGGCAGAGGGGTTCCGGTCTCCGGCTTCCGGTGGCCCATGGACCTCATCTTCGGTGATCTCGGACTCCGAAGCGAGGGGAGGCGACTCTGTAGCGGCGGCGGCGGCGGCGGCGGCAGCGTCAGCGTCAGCGTTGGACTCCTCGCGCTGGCGCAACGAGTCGAACGGTTCTTTGGTTTCGGTGTCGTCTTGGTTCTTTCCTGAACCGGAGGCCATCGTGGCGGGAAGAAAAGGGGGGTGCGGAGGGTCTGCTTCGCGAAATCTGGGAGAGCGAGGGGGCGGAGGGGAAATACGTGGAGGGTGTCGTTGTTAATTGTAGAGATGATGGGGGGTATTTATAAAGACCATAATGATCGGTGCCTGACCTGAAGATACGGAAATTGGAGGGCTCGCGGGATTTGGCCATTTGGTCAGTTTGGTTCTCGGATGATTTTCTTGCTGTTATATCAGAGGAGAAACTAGATAGATTTAAGTTGTGTACATACTATGTGTTTTGATCTTTTTTTGCGATCATGTACAATCCTAAACGCGTTTTTCATTAAACAGAATAGATTCTAAATCCACAAATACAAAAAATGGTAACCATGGTTACCAAAATTCAAAAGTGGCTACGACACACCACCAAAAAACAAAGAACTATATTACGCCAAAATGTGCCTCAAAGGTAAGCGATCATCATCTAGCCAGAAGCGCCCCAAGGTGCCTATTGCCTGTCGAGCACCACAGCTCCGCTTCTTCCTGGATCGCCACCGCTAACTTTTCAACTTGCGCGGTCTTCCCATCGAAAGTCCTCACATTGCGCTCCTTCCAAATCCTCCAGCTAACCAGAAAGAAAAGAGAGTAGAATTCCTTGCCCCTTTCCCTCGGGATACTCTTCCTCTGCCTCAACCAGAACTGCAAAGCCGGCTTGCCATCGAGAGGATCGAGTCCCTACAAGTGCAACTTGCTGAACCAAAAAAGCCAGACCTCCTTGTTGTACACACAACCGCACAAAGATGTGGTCCATAGTCTCAGTCCCCTGGTCACAAAGCACGCAAGTGCTAGAATTCGGCAACCCATGACGGTGCCACCTCTCTGCCGTAGTGCCGTCACACACTTGCCATGTAGGATCAGCCAAAAGAAAAAAACGTACTCTTGCAGTGCAGCGGTCTTCTAGATCTATTTCGCCCCTAAAGGCATGGACGATCCCAGGAACATTGCTCCATACACTAGTGCACATATGGCCTCTAGTTTCGGTTCACAACCCCCTCTATTCCTGATATGTCAACCGGGGTTGCGAATCCGGGACTAAAGGCCCACCCTTTGGTCCTGGGTTAGGCATGCACCATGCGCTGCGCTAGGCATGCACCATGCGTTAGGCATGCACCATGCACCAGTACTAGAGGCTGCGCTAGGCATGCACCATGCGCTGCCACGTAGCACATCTCTAGTCCTGATTGGCAATACAAATCAGGACTGAATGTTTCATTTTGTTTTCTTTTCTTTTATTTCTTTTATTTTTCTTTTTATTCCTTTTTTTTTCTTTTACAGTTTGCTTGTTTTGAATATTATACGCAAATATTAAAAAATAAAGCTAAGAAGCTAATTTGGAGCTTACAAATTACAACTAACCATTCATCACGTTCATAAAAACTTAACTAAAAACTACAACAAACTAGATATTTAACCATAAAATTAATTACATATGTCCAACTACTCTCCATAGCGAGGAGGGGGGATTTCACTCTCTCGCATTAAAAGATCTATGTAGTATAGATCACCGATCTTGCATCCTATAATGCTATCGATGTAGTTCAAAGTATTAATTAGTGCACTCTCCGTTGTCTGACAACTAGTAGGACAAGAGCGACTAACAACGACTAATGGTGGCTCAGCAGTGAATATCACCTTTACTTGATATCCTTGTGTAGTTAGTATCGGGTCATGAGCATATTTCCACTCATAACCCAATCTGTGCATTGTCTGGTTTAAAATGGCTTCAAAACTACATCCTGCATAGCTCATGCCATACTCCTCTATCTATAAGTGATGTAGAGAATAGGATTATGAGAACCAAGCTTTACAACTTATAACAATAAAAAGTAGATAAATCTTTCAAACTAAGAGTTTACCACATCATTTGGAAGGTTCTGAGACATCTGTGCACACAAGTCCATAAGTTTGTCATACATGTTGAGGTTTATAGCTTGAATCTTCACTGAGTATAGAGTAGGCAAGGTGATCCAATCCTTGAGAGCCTAGTTGAACATGATTTGGCGACATATTTTATGGCAACAGATCCTTGAGGTGCCTTTGGTCCTACCTCTAAGATTAGTATAAGTCTGCGACCATGACCACGACCAAGACCAATTGAGAAGCGGATTTGACATTGGAATAGTGCACCACCATCAAAAGTATTGGTCCTAACATCCACTTCCGTAACCCCAAGTAAGATAGTGTCACTTTCAGCCAAATGATTGGGTCAATCTTCTGTGCTACATTTAAGAATCATATATATATATATCAACCACACATATATGAAATTGATAAATTTACTACAAACATATAGATAGAGTTGCTTACTATGTGGGGTTGCAGCCACTCCACTTCCAGCAATATTGGATAGAAACCCCTCGAGCGTAAATAGCCGTTAAAACCAATGACTTCCGATGGAGGGAGACGAAACCATCTCTTTAATTTTAACTGAAGTTAATACATTTTATAATTCAAGACAATCAAATGTATATATAGACAAGTCAAATTTATTGAACAATCCATCTAATAGTACTAATTATGTATACTACAAATGTAACACCTCTGGTGTTATATTAACTAAAACCTGCCATGTCATCATATGCACTGCAAAGCATTCATGATTAAGTCAACTTTGATGTGCATTAACTAAAACAAGTTTATATTTTATAGGTTGATTGTGTTTCTGGAATGTGTTGTCGCATGAAATAATAAAACCCTACTTTCGAATGTCATCTCAAATGCTTGATTTATATTCTATGTACTTGAGGTGTAAACCGTGTTTACACTAGTGTTAAGCATAGTGTATAAATCTAAGTCCAGCCCTAAAAATGATTTCCATATTTGAAGTTGAATTTGGATTTTAAAGCTTATTCCCAAGTCTTGCAATTTAAATTTAAATTCAAATTAGAAAGCTATAAAAGGTTTTTCAAAAAGTCAACTTGGTCAACCAAGGGTGTCATTGGGTCATTGACCTAAAAATGTCCTTGGATGATGTATGTGATCACTAATAACCAACCAATTAAATTAGAAACCAAATCGAGTTTGAATTCGGTTTAAAAAACCGTTTAATTCAAAACCTAGTTTTATCTCCTTTTCTATAATCAAAATTTATAAGAAATTTGGGGATACTTTAAAAATATAGTTTGTAGATCTTGACAAGATCTACAAAGTTGGTATTCAAAGTTTTTCAAGTTTCCAAAAAGAATTTCAAATAAATTTGAAAATACAATTTTCCAGCATTTGTCCCCTTTTGGTTTTAAAACCATAATTCAAAAATTATGCATAATTTGGGAAAACTTTGTATATGAAAAAGATTTTGTTTGAAAATTTAAACATTTCATAGTTTTGAGGATTTTCAAGTTTTATTGAAAAATCAAAAGTAATTTCAAATGTTTTTTTCTACGGTTTTATTCCCCTTTTGAATTTGAATTCATATTTCAAAATTCAGATAGAATTTGAGGATGCCAGTTAAATGAAAAGTGTAGCTCTTGAAAAGTTATGCAAATGATATTTTTGGAGATTTTCAAGTTCGTATATAAATTTTGGAGTAATTTGTAATTTCAAACGAGTGGCAATTCTATAATTTTATTAAACAGCACCGAGACCTATCGACGGCCGCCATCGCTGGCTTCTCAAGACGCGCCGCCGTCCACCGCCGCACATGCCACGGCCGCCAGAGCGCTCCTGGACATGCGAAGCTTCGCCATCGCCGTGTCGCTCGTCCATGCCTCGCCCCTGCCCTATAAATAGGTCGGTTGCCGTCACTTTCCTTCTTCTTTCTCCCTGCCGCCGCCGCCGACGACCTTGCTCCGCCGACAAAATTCACCACCGTCGCTCCATCTCTGCTTGCTTCATCTTGCCTAAAGCTCCGCCTTGACCTTGCGCTTCTTCTGAGCCAGTTCGTGCTCGCTCTCGCCGCCCGAGCCGCCCGCATGACGTCATCTTCCTCGCGACTGGTCGCCGAGCCGCCGTGAGCTTCCTCGCCGTCCACCGCCGCCAAGATGGAAAATATTTTACCTTTAACCCTCTCATCATGTTCTCCGTGCTTCGTTGCCCCTTATGCTCATCTTGGTCAGACTGATGGTGCATAGGAAGCGCCTAAACGCCGTCCTTGCCACCGGAGCGCCGCCGCCGCCATCAGCGCCGCCGTCCACAGCTCGACTCAGCCACTCCAAGCTTTCATTAGCGTGCGTACTAGATCCATGGTGAGCTCCTGCACCTGTCCATGCTCTTAATTTTACCTCTCTGGCGCCGTAGGGTCCGGCCATCGTGGCTCGCCGTCGGCACGACCTTGCCGCTCCGCCGCGCGCGTAGCCGTCTGAGCTAGAAGCCAGGTATAGCTCCATCTTCTAGCCCAACGCGTTCGAGTTGATGTCCTACATCTGCCTGTGTCCTCGCCGTCGCCGAAAATTGCTGCGGTGAGCCCTGCCGCCGCACCCGAGCTCCGCTACGCCGCCATGGCCGCCGGCGAGGGTGCCGCCGTCGCTTCGCCGCCACGTTAGCTAGTCCAAGTTGCTCGCCGTGTCGAGATGAGCCTGTAGGACCAAATCTCATCGCCGGAGACCTCGCCGTCGGCGAGCAATCGCCGGTCAAAATCATCTCCGCCGTCGGTCAGCGCGGGGACACTGTGCTTATTTCCTTTTTCTTTTTCCAGAAAATGATTTAAATGCTATTTTTTTAGAAAATCATAGTAATTCATATACAGCTCCAAAAATTCTAAAACTTTTTATGTGTGTTCTTTATGATGTCGTCTACCTAGAAAAAATATGAAATGCCAAATTTGATTACTTTTTGCATAAGTTAAAATTAGCTCTTTTAATTAAAAAATAGACCTTCAATGATTTTTAATAAATAAAATAGTGGGCTTTTAATTCTAAAATTTCTTTTGCCATCTATTTAGACCAAGAGCTTTTCAAAATAAAATTTTGAGCTTAATTAGACAACTTTAATTTTTATGCCTTTATTTTATGCTTTTAAATAATTAATTAACCCCTTTAATTAAGGTTAATCATTATAGGAATTGTTTGACTTTGGGATTGATTGATGACCTTAGGTCATTAACCCTAATGACCTTGGGCACTTTAATTAATTATTTGCGCTTACCTAGATCATGTCATTAGGGCTTAATTAACGTTATTTCATGTGTTTAATAACTTCGTAAATAATATAGTTAACACTAATGAGCTTAGTAAGTATGTTTTAGTTGGCTTACAACTTTACCGTGAAATAAAGTTGTACTCAAGCCATTAATCTGATCATGTATCCATCGAACATCATGTTTACTATTCCATCATGTTGAAGCATATGCTTGTATCGTATAGTTTTCGATAACGGAGAGTTTAGCGTTGTCGCCCCAGATCTGAAGGAAGAGCAGACTCAGAAATTGGGAGTTGATCCGGAACTTGAGACTGTCTACCCCGAATATGAAGGCAAGCCCCGGATGCATTCAAACTCTATTCTATTTTATAAAAGTTTTATTGCTTCAGTTATGATATGTTGCATTAAGTAATAGGAGCTGAATGAAAACCCACCAACTGCATTATCTGTCTTATTTCCATAATTCCTTGTTACCTGTTCTAGAAGATGCGTAGTAATGCTTAGCCCTGCTTAATTAATTAAGTGTTTAGAAGTAAAAGAATGAAAAAGATGAGTTTGGTTTTATCTGTTGGAATCATGCTTTTAGTTAATAAATCGAGTCCGGACGGCTAATTTGCATTGGGAATGGAGTCCCTCTGTAGTGTTTTCGTCTGTTGATGCCCTAGGTCCCGTGTCGATGGTGAACTGGTGATATCGAGAAAATAGAAAATCCATATGCATGAAGTGATATACTGATGGTTGGAGCCAAGTATATCATGGAGTGACTTATAGTGGGCCAGAGTTCCCACATATGTCATAGTGTGTTATACTGTGGGTTTAAGTTCCCACGTATCTCGGTACACTGGGTCGAAGTGCTCACGTGTATCATGTGGTGATATATGGCTGCGGTTGTTATCCCGGTATATCGGTTCACCTGCTATGCTTAGGAGTTAGAGTCTCCTGCATATCAGTAACCTAGGTCCCAGCTGGGTATGAAAATGGATTCGAATCGCCGTTGCTTCTCGGAGAAGGAGACTCGATCGGTGTTCATCATCGTAGTAACAACTTGAATAATGAGTAAGGTTTAAAAAGAAAGTTGGTTGGTAATTTTGATCTTAAGCAAGACAGCTTTTATTTCTTTCAAGCTTTTCTGCAAAATTTCTTATCTCCTGCAAGCCTTACCTTGTCCCTCTAGCCTGCATTTCCTGAGTCTTCACCCCTCTTTTTCGTCGGGTCAGTCTTGTTGAGTACTTTTGTACTCAGGGTTTTGTTGAACCCTTGTTGCAGGTGAGCCTCATGGGCAGGAATGCTTCGCATCTTGCTGCATGACCGTCATCGAGGAAAGTGACGACGAATAGGATATCTCGCTCTTGTGCAGAGCATATAATTAAGGTGGATGTAATAAGTTATATTGTTATTCTACTACTATATGGGTTGTGATAATCCAACTTATGGTTTGTAAATGATTTGTAAACTTATGTTATTGTAATCCTTCCGCTATTTTACTCCGATGTATATTATTTGAATAAAACTGTTGTAATACTGTAATGTCTCTTTGTAATGATTGATCCTGCTCGGAGAATCGTGGATGATTCGGGATTTACCCGATAGACCTTTTAAGTTTTATGGAACACATTCATGGTTATTTGGAGTCTGTTTAGACAATAATCATGCGTGTGGGCCATAGGATTTAGAAGGTTCTGCTACAACAAATAATGAATCAAGGTTTATCATCAAAGAAAGAACCTAAAGATAATAGGAGTAAGACATACGAATCAAGAAGAAAGCCCCACTAGTTTCCAGGATTAAGAATGAGCAAACCTTGCAGGCCGATGAGGGTGCTCGAAGGCGTGGAGTGGATGTGGACCGGGGGCGTCGAGGCGGCCGGGGGCGGGGGGTGGTGACGCGTCGGTGTGTCGGCGCGTCAGGGCGCGTCGGTAGGTCGGGGCGGTGCGTCTTGGCGGCGACGCTTCGGGGTAGGGTCGAGGGCCGCGGCGTCGAGGAGCGCAAGTCGGGGGAGTGGTGGAGGTCGGTCGCGTCGGGGCGGGGAGGTCGAGGGCGCGGTGGCATTGGGTGCGTCAGGGAGGGGAAGGTCGGCAGCGCGGTAGAGGTCGACGGCGCGGTGGAGGTTGGGCGTGTAGGGGTGGCGTAGTCGCGGGCACGTCGGGACGGCAGCATTGGGTGTGTCAGTGCGGGGAAGTCGGGCGCGTCGGGGGCGGCGGCGTCGAGCTCCTCGTGGCGGTGGAGTCCGGCGCGTTGGGGCAGCGGCGTCGGGCGTGTCGGGGCGGATCCAGTGGAGGGCGTTGAGGATGTGGTGGCGGGCTGGTGGCTGGGAGGAAGGAGAGAATGGATGGCGACGGGGAGGAAGGAGGGTTTAGAGGTTAGGGTTGGACCTTTAATCCCGGGTTGGGGTTCCAACCGGGATTAATAGCCCTTTAGTCCCGGTTGGTAGTCCAACCCGGGACAAAAGATGCCCGTTTTGGCGCGGGGCCAAAATTTCGGCGAGGGCCAATTTCATTTCTCGTCATTTCTTCACTGTTTTTAGTGTAAATATATATATAAAGCATCCAAATAATCTATTAATTTATATGTAGGCTATTTATTTAGACATAATCTATATACATGTTTATTCGGAGACACATAAGGCAAGAAATATTAGATAAAACTTAAAATATTATAAAAGCATAATTAAAATATTATTTTTATTGAGATTTCTTATGAGAGAAATATACGTTAACAAAGACCTTAAAATAAAATTACATATACGATAAGAAAGACTTTTTTCTATATTGGTCAGTGTTACAATCAAAGTGTACAAACATATTAAAATTTAACCACCTCAGTAGCATTCTTCTAGCATCACATGAACCTCAGGAATGTCAGGTGGTAACAAGCTATGCCGATTTGAGATGTGCAAGGAGGCCTCAAAAACTCATGCCTAAGTGCGCCCGATGAACCTATGCCTCTGCGCTCTCCTGTTGGGGACAGTGGACACTGCATGGCTTCTTCAGCAAACGAGCCTCCGATGAACCAATGCCTCTGAAATTTGCAAGCACAATCCAGGGCGCACCGGATTTCGCTCGGCGCCGTCACCATGGCACCAACTGTGCACAGCCCCGGATGGTTCCGTGAACCTCGTGGGGACCCCAACATTCGATGTTGCTCTATTTTCAGTAGCATTCTTCTAGCACCTCTATAATGCACCATTTTGGTGGAACAGGACAGGCAAAAATATCTGTATATGTAGGGGTTTCTCCCATAGAGACCCTATTTGAGTGGATTTTCTAGAAATAGAAGATCATGTAGTGAAGTAGAGTGTGTGTAGTGGACTAGTGTGTACTGAACTAGTGTGCGTGTGAAATGCTGAAGGTGTGGAATGAGATGAAGAGTTCGGGGCTCTATTTATAGGAGTGCCAACCGTGGTGGTAGGTGGGAGCAGTGCTGGGACTGTAGAAGTGCGTCTAAACATAAGTCGATTGTAGATTGCTGGGCGCTCCTTATGGATACGCCCGGTGTCCCCATCTTACGGATAGTGTGCCCACAAGAATTTAGAACTCGCCTCCTCGAAGGGATGGTAAAACTAATTTCACACTGCCAGGTCTGATGATTGGGAACACGGAGCGTGACCTCATTGAAGTGCTCAGCAAGGAGCACGAAAAGTGCATCATGTAGCCATTCTGCTGGCTCCATCCACTGCGATATAAAAAATGCAATACAATAATCATATTAGACTATAATTATATTTATTTATATTATTATAAAAATAAAAGATGTTAAAATTTTTTAATACAATAGCTGACTGAGGAAATCGCGGAACGGGCACATTTGGAGCAAATGGCTCATCGTCTGGGTAGAAACCGAGTGCCTGTGGTAGCGGTAGAGGAGGTGCTACGTTGAAACCTAATGAATAATAAAATTTAACAAATAATAAGTAAAATAAACCTGAATAATAAAATATAAAAAAATATATAGAAATAAGTATATATATAACAAAGAAATATCCTAGAGCCATTGTTTGAAGAGAAGTGAATTAGTTTCCTCGCGACTTCACCGATTTCACCGTGTGACGCTACACATTCATGTAGAAATGTATATACAATTAATAAAAATAAATTTACTATCTTGATTTAACCATGGAATGATCTAATTATTTAGCATTGAAAGATTAGAAAATATACGAATAAGTTGCTAACCTTTTCAAAAGATGGTGCACGGTGGAAAGCTTCGCTCTTGCTCCCCCAAGCAAGAACACATAACAGTTTGAAAGATTTTAGGCTGTCTTGACGAGGGGAGCAGCAGCCGGGATATATATAGATAAACATAGTCCCGGTTAGTGTTACCAACCAGGACTATTGACATAGAACTTGTCTCAGTTGATATTACCAACCGAGATAAATAAACCCTGGCCTGTTACACGCCTACAAAGGCTGCGTTGGTAACCGTTTGTAGCCGTTGGGACGGAATTTAGTCCTAGTTTATAACATCAACCGGGATTAATCAAATTCAGCTAAACGTCCTCGAGTGCGTCACAAATGCTTGCAACCTCCACCACCATCGGCAATGTAATCCCACCACCAATGTGCTGCACCCATGCATCTCCATGCAGCGCCTCCGCCACCAGAGCTGCCCTCTTCCTTGGTCTCACAGCAGCATGCATAGACTGTGGGCGCCATGGAATTGATGTTCGTTCCATTCAACCAGCGGCCCGTCCAAAAGAATACAGACCTGCCATCCCCCAGCGTGATCACCGTGGCCGCTTGAAACAAGGCAAACACCGCTCTCTCATTTGATCTTGGAGCTCGCCCAGCCAAGCGGTCCTTCCACACCCATCGAGCACGCCTATGTGTTTTGATCTCAACTAGATTAAGTATGCAAGAACAAGTATATATCTACATACTATGTATTTTGTTCTTGCATACTATGTGTTTTCTTCTTGCATACTATGTGTTCTTGCATATCCGGTCATTGTATGTTTTGATCTTGATATCACGCTTTGCTGGATTATATTAAAAAACATATAATCTCAAAAACTAAAATCTTCATGTTTGCACCACTTGTACCTGCACACCCCCGCCCCTAGCGTTCTCTGCCCTCCGCCCGCACGTGTCAGCACTCAGTGAACAGTTAGGACACGGATGATGTTCATGTGCGAAGTTCCATAGTTTCCCCGAATGTATGCAGGATTCTGTCCGCCACAAAATTGTTTGCTGCCGTCGAGCACCGGGTCCTGGTGGGAAGGAGAGCTGGCACTCGGGGCACGCGCGGGAAGCCGGGACATCTGAATTGGGAGCGAGGCAGGTTCAGCGGACCCAAGACGGAGACGGAGACGGAGATGGGGCTAGGAGCTGCAACCGACAACGCAACTCGGAGTCGGAGTCCGCCCCGCCACCCCCCGAACTCAGGGTGTCGGGTCATAAAAGGCAGCACGCAATGCAACAACAGGTTCACAATAACAAGTAGTAACAACAATTGAAGAACCGGCATAACGCGAGCCCATCGATCCATGGCCGCCCGCGGTGGTTCCTTTGTGATGGACATGGTCCGGCCGCTGGCTGCGCGGATGCCGGCGGTGCGGCCCGCGGACAGGGCGGTGCCGTTCCACCGGCGCATGCTCTACACGGGGCTGTCCGTGTCCGTCTTCATGGTGTGCAGCCACCTACGGCGTGCGCTACGCGGCTTCCGGCGCCGACCCCCTGTACTGGGTGCGCTCCATCCTCGCCTCCAACCGCGGTACCCTCATGGAGTTCGGCGTCGGGCCCGTCGTCACGGCCGGCACGGTGATGCAGCTCCTCACCGCCGCCAAGCTGATCCGCGTTGATCAGAACGTGCGCCGGGACCGCGAGCTCATGGACGGCGCGCGGAAGGTGCTCGCCTTGACTATCGCTCTCGGGGAGGCCGCAGCCTACGTCCTGCTCGGGATGTACGGGCCCGTCGGCGCCGTCAACGGCGCGCTCATCGTCTTCCAGCTCTTCTCCGCCAGCGTCCTCGTCGTCTTCCTCGACGAGCTCTTTGACAAGGGGTATGGCCTGCAGGGGTGCTCCGCCATCTCACTGCTCTCCGCCACCAACACCTGCGGGAAGGTGATCTGCCAGGCGTTTAGCCCCGTGACCGTGAACACTGGACGGGGCCCCGAGTTCGAGGGCATCGTCCTCGCCGTCATCCACCAGGCCGTCGTCGGGGCCGGCAACACCCGCGCGCTCGTCGCCACCATGCTACGCCGCCACCTCCCGAACGTGACGAACCTGCTGGCCACCGGCCTCGTCCTCCTCACGGCGGTCTACCTCGAGGGCATCCGGATGCTGCTGCCGCTGCAGTCGAGGGAGAGGCGTGGGCGGCGTGTCAGCTTCCCGATCAAGCTTCTCTACACCTCCACCACGCCCATCTTCCTGTACTCCGCCATGGTGTCGCATCTGCTCCACTATAGCCGCTTCGGCGGCGGCGTGCTCCGCCGTCTGCTCGGTGTGTGGAAGGAGGCCAGCTACGCACCGTCCCGGTCGGCGGCCTCGCCTATTACGTCACCCCGCCGTCCAGCGTTGCCGCCGACCCGGTCCACGCGCTCATCTACACCGTGCTGCTGCTCGCCTCGTGCGCGGTTCTCTCGCAGTTTTGGGTGATCACCTCGGGGACGTCGGCGAGGGACGTGGCGAGGCAGCTCGCGGACCAGCGCCTGGGCATGGCTGGAAGGCGTGATGGTGCTACCTACGAGCAGCTCAAACGTCAGCCTATGCGTCGGAGCTCTGTCCATCTTCGCCGACATGACCGGAGCCATCGGTAGTGGCACTGGAATTATGCTCGCCGCCAGTCGTCTACAACCTCGTTAACTCCATTCAGAAGGAGGATTAAGCATCGTGCTACGCAAGCTAGGAAGGATACTCATGGTTTTAATTTTTCCAATTATTAGTCCTCTTATTATTTCTCTTTGTATCGAGTAGTACTTGTTAAGCAAGTGTTTTGTTGTCAAGGCTATTCAATGTATTCAATCAATTCATAATAAAATTTTCTATTTGATCTTCAACCAAACCACCCGGCCATTTTACAGAAATAGAAAATGGTCTTATTCAAATTCAAAGTGTTTCGTAATCTCAATCGGTTTTGTGCTTCAATATTATTTTCTGGAGTAAGCGCTATATCTTGTTTCCAATACTCAACAATTTGATCGAACAAGATTTCACAATTTCTAAATCTCCTAGTAGAAGTATTTGTCTGGCCTGTTCTCCTTAGTGGAAATAAAGGTATTCATATCCCTAGAACCGTATTTGAGAGTTACCTACCGTGTAGGGCTTAGAAATCGCTATCTTAATTTCTCCTATATATCTTAACGGAATTTAATTTCTCAACAATCAATCTAATTTTTTCATGGTTAAGGAGAAGAAGTTAATTACTTTGTTTTGCTACGACTCTAGTACGTTGCTAGCTAGGATGAAATGAATTTTTTTTTGAAACGAACCGGCAGGAGAGCTGCTTGCTATATTGAAAAAGCAGGAAATGCCCAGATGAATAAGGTACAACCATCACAAAAAACAATGGCCCCTCAGGACAAAAAAACAGAAAGAAAACATGCACTACAAAAGTACGGATCAAAAATGTATGCGGTGATGATTCACCAAATTATCCAGGTGCTTTACTCCCGCCATAATCCACACTCTCACCTCTTCCTTGATCTTCTGGAGTAACTCAAAGTTTGTGGACTCCGCTCGTTGGAAAACTCTCGTATTTCTTTCCTTCCAAATTTCCCAGCAGACTAATATGATGATCGAACGAAGGCCTCTCCTGTTTGCACTAGGCGCTGCTGATATGTTTGTCCACCACTTCTCTAGGTTGTCACTAGGCGCCCAGGCATTTGGATACAGCTCGGGATTTGCCATCTAGACGGCGATCTCACTCCATAGGCGCTTTGTGAACCTACAATCTTTGAAAAGGTGTAGGCTTGATTCTGCATGTAGTCTGCAAAGAGGGCAAATCCTTTGATTTGGCCAGTTCCGAGCTTCCAATCTGTCAACGGTCCAGATTCGGTTCTGTATGGCAAGCCAGCTGAAGAATTTGCATTTAGGCGGCGCCCATGACTCAATTTATAGTTTCGAAATTAGTGCGGGCTGCACCTATAAACTGGGCATGGTAAGCTGACGAAGCGGAATAATCTCCATTTTCTTTGAATTTCCATTTGAGAGCATCTGGCGTCCCCATTGGCAGCGTGATGCGCCTGGTCGCTCGCCACAGCCCTGTGTACTCGGCAAAATGTTGGGCAGTAAAGCTTGGATGTTGCAGGTTGATGTCACGTATCCAATTGTTAGCAAGCAGAGCATGGTGCAGCATTCTGTTTTTCCTCCTAGAGATTGAGTAGAGATGTGGCACTACATCACACGGTCATTGGCCTTTTTTTGCGGGGAATGGGCCGTTTATCCATGCACTCTTCCAAAACGACGTCCTTTCCCCATTTCCAATTGTGAGTGTAGTGGACGCCGCAAAGAGGAGCTTGTCTACCTTGTTGCATGGTGTTTCTTGCCCATCCCATGGTTTGTTAGTATTTGTTGAACAATCCCATCACAACCACCGCAATCTGAGGGCCCTCGCAAACTTCCCAAGATGCAAAATGCCTAGACCCCTGAATATTTGGGTCTTGCTAATCGAGGCCAGTTTACCTATGGTTCATTGGAAAAGCAATTAATTAGGGGTTAGGTGGATTCATGGATGGCAGTGAGCATTGTCAGGTCAATGCAAAACCCGACAATGATATCTTAATTTTCCTACCGGATTAATCCACAAACCACATATCACTCCCAATCACTTCCTGAGCTAGAAGTGACGCCCCACATAGCACAGCCAGTGTGTGTCTCACCCTAAACAGATACTAGTTATTATGCGCATAAGGTTTAGAAAAGTAGAAATCGAGCCACCTTTGTGATTCAAGATTTGTGGTATCGGGATGGGAAGGTGTTAATCGATGAAGGAACCACATGAGTGGCATTGCTTCAGCGAAGATTTTGCCTATCAACAAGAGGGATCATACCGAGGGACATAAGGGAAGCGGTGGGGGAGCCAGCGAGGAATGACGAACAGAGGAGAGAAAGTGATGATAAACCATCAATCTTTTAGTCTTAATAATATTATATAGGTATACATAGAGGTATAGGTTAAACAAACACAAATATAACACAATAATATAACAAACTATAGTCTCGATTGTAATTCCCTGGGTCTGCCAGTGGTGTTAATCAACTAGGGCACCACATGAGTGGTGTTGCTCCAGCGAAGATTTGCCTCTCAACAAGAGGGATCAGACCAAGGGACATAAGGGAAGGGGTGGCGCCTAGTGATCATGAACCAACAATCTTTAAGTTTTAATATTATCATATATAGAGAGGTATAGGTTAAACAAACACAAAGATAACACAATAATATAACACACTGACAATTAAGGAACAAATTTAAAACTCAACCTTACATGGTCCACGAATTAGCTAGAAGGGACCTTATTTTAGCTAGGGAAACCTCTATACCGGGTTTATATAAAATTTATAGTCCTTTTGGATGATGTTTATATAAAAGTTATAATCCTTTTAGTTGATGTTTAAATTGTTGTTAATTTCCCTCCATGTCGACTTTGCTAGGGGCATGGAGCACCATGGTCTCGATTGTGATTCCCGGTCCAAAAGCCATCATCACTTCCCACTCTGGCACTACCATTCCCTGCTTGGCCAGCGCTGCCCGACGGCAACACAACTCATTGAGCACGAAGATCACTGTGGTGCCACTCATGTTGCCAAACTCGCTGAGCACGTGGCAACTCGCTGCCAGCTTGTTGTCATCCAGCCCGAGCACTCCCTCGATGTGGTCCAGGATGGCACGGCCGCCGGGGTGGATCGCCTAGAAAAGGTCGTTCCACGAGGCGCTGTCACCGAGCACGCAAAATGCATCGACAAGGCAGTGTTCCACGTTGCACCCTATCAGACAGGGCACCTGGTTGGAGATGTGGTACTCCATGCCACCTTTATTGATTTGCATGGAGATGGCATCCTCGATCTCTGGTATCGTGGTCTACAAAGCGAAGGCCATCTCAAATAGCGGCCGCTCGACGGGGGCGACAGGGTCGGCGCCCACAATGACGGCGCCGGCACCATCACCGAACAAAGCCTAACCGAGGATGTTATCGACGCAGCCTCCTTCAGGCCCGTAGAATGCGATGAGCGTGATCTCTGTCGGCGCTTGAACCTAGCTCCGATGAACTGAGTAGTGCCTACTCGACCCTACCCTCGAGACCCTCCTTGAACCAAGGAAGAAAACGAGACGAGCTCCTGAACACACACACACCGCTCTTGTTTTAGCGTTGGCCAAAATTGAGTACACAAGTGAATGGTCGCAAAGAAGCTTATGTTTTCATTGCTTTGCATAGAATTTATACACAGACCTCACCCACTACCGGGTACATGAGGCATCGCTACAGTACTCAACTACTCCTAGTACTATTCTATCATCAGCTCGAGACGTGGTTGATGGAACCTCTACAGCCGCATGACCTAACGCCATGCTGCTACAGGACCAGGACATGGTCGGCCTCGACACGAGCTGACCCCTACATGTCCTTGACCATGTTGAGAAATGAAAGATGGGATGGCAGCCGATTATGCCCAACAATCCCCTAATCCTGCTACTAGCCCTTGACCTCGACCATGCCAATCATCTTCCTCAGCTCCTCGAACCGAAGACACCTGAGTGACTTGGTGAGGATGTCAGCGAGTTGCCGGCCAGTGTCGACGAACTCGATGACCATCTGTCCTCCATCGATGCAGTCTCGAAGGAAGTGGAACTTTAAATCGATGTGCTTGCTTTTGTCGTGGAGGACGGGGTTCTTTGCCAGCACAATTGCTGGCTGGTTGTCCACCTTGAGTGTCGGTGGCCGAGCCTCGACATGCGTGAGCTCGCTCAGCAACCATCGTAGCCAGACCACTTGGCAAGCCGCCATGGCCAAAGCCACATACTCTGCCCCATAGGTGGACAGAGCCACCATCTTCTGCTTCAACGACTGCCAGGCGATCAGCGCTTATCCGAGAAAGACAAGCACGCCGGAAGTGCTCCGCCGCCTGTCCACGTCACCCATCATGTCCGCATCGCTGAACGCCGTGAGTCTCGGCGCCCCCTCCTTGGCCTCGGGTGGTGCTTCACTAAACACCTTCAGCTAAAGCCCGCCGTGCTTGGGGAAGACAATCCCTAACTCCACCATGCCCTGGACGTAGCGCAACAAGCGCTTGACCGTTGTCCAGTGATCCTCCCGTGGATCCTCCATGAACCGGCTCACATAGCCCACCGCAAAAGCAATGTCCGGCCACGTGTGAGTCAGCCAGCGCAACCCGCCAACGATGCTCCGATAGAGCGTAGCGTCCACCTTCGCCGCGGTGTTCTACCTCGAGAGCTTAATGCGCTTCTCCATTGGCGTGGCCACAGCCTTGCAGCCTGTCATGCCAGCCTGTTCGAGCAGCTTCTGCGCATAGGCGCGCTGCCCCAGCCTGATGGCGTCCTCCCCCTGCTTCACCTCGATGCCGAGGTAGTAAGACAGGGCACCCAAATCGCTCATCTGAAACCGTGTGGACATCTCCTCCTTGAAATTTGTGATGTCCTGAGCCCGCGCGCCAGTGACGATGAGGTCGTCCACGTATACACCGACGATGAGATGCTCCTTCCCCCGTCGATGGGTGTACAGTGCGTGCTCCGTGACACATCTCCCGAACCCAAGCTCAGCCATGGTGGCGTCAAGCTTGGTGTTCCACGCCCGCGGTGTCTGACGCAGGCCATAGAGGGCCTTGTGCAGGCACAGCACCTTCTTCTCTGCGCCCTTGACGACGAACCCCGGTGCCTGCTTGACGTAGACCGTCTTCGCCAGGTCCCCGTTGAGGAACGCTGACTTGACGTCGAGGTGGTGAACCTGCCACTCCTTGGTAGCAACAAGGGCGAGCAGGAGTCGCACGGACTCCATGCATGCAATAGGGGTAAAGACCTCCTCAAAGTCGACCCCCTCATGCTACATGAACCCTCGAGCGATGAGGCGCGCCTTGTGCTTCACCATGGCTCCGCGCTCGTCCCGCTTCACCTTGAAGACCCACTTGAGTCCAATCGGCCTGCAGCCAGCCGGCAGATCGACAAGCTCCCAGGTCTTGTTCTCCTCGATGGCCTTCATTTCTTCCAGCATCGCCTTCCACCATGCAATGTCGCGCTCCACAACGATGAACATGGTCGGCTCCTCTGCAGTCATCAGAAGCAGAGTATAGTCGTCATCGAGGGCCCGCGCTGCCAGACCGGGTACCATCGCATCTTCCACGATGTTGTCCAAGCGACAGAACCGGACCTCCTCACCCTCGTGGTATGCGTCCACGAATTCCGTGATGTCCAACGGTGGTGTTGCATACTCGATGCATGCAAATATAGTTCCTCGAGGCGGAGTCGTTCGCAGTGGAGAAGTTCTGTGCTCGACCCCCCCTCCACGGTCGAGGTCCCATGGCCTGCACTCGAGGCTTCCTGATCAGCGATCAAGGCCCCTCTAGCAGTTGAGGCACCCCGGCCCGTACTCAGTCCTACTGACCCGTGGTCGAGACTGCCTGCCTTAGGGTAGAGGCCCCCCGGTCGAGGGTCCCCTGCGTGACCGTAGCCCATGGTCCCGTGCTCGAGGCCTCCCTCGATTGGTTCGAGTGGTTCGAGGCCTCCCGCGAATGAGTCCGCGGTCGAGACCCCGCTTGCCTGTGCGGTCGAGGCCTCCCACGCTTGTGCGGCCGAGGCCTCCCATGCCTGTGCGGTCGAGGCCTCCCGCGCCTGTGCGGTCGAGGCCTCCCGCGCCTGTGCGGTCGAGGCCATCCGAGCCTCCGCGGTCGAGGCCGGCTCGACCTGTGCGCGTGACTCGGTTGGGTTCAAGGTCCTCCTCGCCCGGCTCAACACCTCCAGTTCTGCAGTCGCGGTCGAGGCCGCGCCCCTCCAACCCGCGTTCGCGGCCAAGGCCCCCGGTCGACGGGTGGCCCAGTGAAACGGAGAACGGCCCAAGGCAGGGGACTCTGCTCTGGACAGATTGGGTGGCTCCTCCGTCCCAGCCGCCGCAGGGTCCACTGCTCCAGCTTCCCCGGTCCCTGATGCCTCCTCAGGTTCCCCATGGCCATGGATTACCATCCTTTCCATGACGAATGTGTCACAGAGCCCGCCGCCTTGCTCGAGGCTTCCTGCTTCTGGCCTGTCCCAGGTCCATGACGCAGCCTCGTCGAAGGCCACATCTCGGGACACTACAACCTTGCCTCTGACTGGATCGTATAGCCGATAGGTTTTCGACCCTTCCTCGTAGCCGAGGAACACCATGCGCGTGCTCCTGTCCTGCAGCTTCCCGAGGCCCGGCTTGACGGTCCTTACATGATCGATGCATCCGAATGTGCTCAGGTATGAGACATTGGGCTTGCGCCCATGCCATGCCTCGTACGGCGTCTTCCCCTCGAGGGCTTTGGTCGGCGACCGATTGAGGATCTGCACGGCAGTCGTGACCGCCTCTCCTCAGAACGCCGCCGGCATCCGCTTCGCCTTCATCATCGAGTGTGCCATGCCAACGATGGTATGATTCTGGCGCTCCACGACACCGTTCTGCTGTGGCTAGTAGGGTACTGTGAGGTGTCGACCCACTCCCTCCTCGACACAGTACTCAGAGAACTCGAGTGCCGTGAACTCGCCACCGCGGTCAGTCCGGAGCACCCACAGCTGCTTGCCGCACTCCGCCTCCGCCCGCACCTTGAAGTGCTTGATGGCGTTCGCCGCGTCACTTTTGCTCGTCAGGAGTTGCAGCCACATGTAGCGGCTGTAGTCATTCACGAGTAGGAGAAAATACCTCCGTTCGCCATGTGTCGATGGCGTGATTGGCCCACAGAGGTCCCCATGGACCAACTCGATGGGTACTGTTGAGCGGTACCTCACCGTCTTTGGGAACGGCAGACGCCTCTGCTTCCCCTCCAGGCAGCTGTCGCACAGATCCTCAGCATTCTTGATCTCTGGAAGCCTGGTAACCATCTTGCCGAGCCGGCCAAGAGCGTCGAAGCTCAGATGGCCGAACCGGCCATGCCATAGCCATGGCTCCTGCGTGCACGCCGCCACCAAGCACATAGGATGTTCCACCTTCAAATCGAGAAGATAGAGGCGGTTCTTGGAGCGTGTTACCTTGGCGAGAAGACGCTGCTCCTTGTCCCTGATCCACAGCACACCGTCTCGAATCAGCACCTCCGCCCCACGCTCGTCAAGCTGACCCAGACTGATGATGCTCGAGCGAAGCTGTGGGATGAAGTACACATCCGTCAGCGCGCGCTGCTCCCTGTTCCGGCAATGGAAAATGACCATGCCTTGGCCTCAGATGTGCACCCTCGAGCCATCCCCGAACTTTGACCGTGTCGGTCTTGTTCGTGTTGAGGTCGGTGAAGGCGGTGCGGCAACCAGTCATGTGGTTGCTTGCGCCGGAGTCGAGGTACCACCGCTGCTCCTTCTCATCACCGACTGCGCCCAGATATGCCTGTGCCTGCGGCTCGTCAAGTTTGACGGCCTGCGGCGCAATCCTCTGTTCCGCCTCCGTCTCCCATGTTTTTCCTTCCTGCAGAGCGTAGTAGTCACCCATCAAGAGCGCTTGCTCGTCGTCGCTGTTGTCCTGAGCCAGGTGCGCCTCCTCCTTCTTCTCCTTCCTCTCCGGGCACTCACGCGCCCAGTGCCCCACCTTGCTGCACTTGCGATGGGCGTTGGGGCAGTGAACTTCTTTTTGCCCTTTTTCTTGTCCGTCGGTGCCTTCCCCTGCTTCTTTCCGCCGTTGCCGCCACGGTCACCACCGCCACGGCTGGAGCCTTCCCCGGACCGGCACTTCTCCTTCATCCACGCCGTCCACTCCTCCTCGGTCAGCATCAGCTTGGGCTTTTCCTTCTCCGGCGGCGCAGGTCCGCGGCTCTCCACCACCCGTAGCCTCCCTGCCACATCCTCGAGGGACAAAGTGGAGATGTCCAGCATTGTCTCGATGGATATGGCGAGCTGCGAGTACTTAGGAGGCACCACGCAGAGCAACTTGCTGACAAGATTCTCGTCCTCCAGCGGCTTGCCGTAAGTGGCCAGCTAGCTGGCCAAGGACTGGAGACGCGGCGTAAAGTCCTCCACCGTCTCCCCGGACTTGAACCGGATATCGTTGAACTCGCGCTTGAGCTGCTGGACCTTGGCGTGCTTGGCTCGATCCGAGCCAACACGGAATGAGGCCAGCATCTCGCAAGCCTCCTTCGTCGTGGCCTTCTGGCCGAGCGCATCATGGAACTCGCCGGGCGTGGAAGCCATGAGCGCCTCCATGACGCCCACCTCCGCCTCCTCGCCGGCGTTCCCAGTCTCGACGGCCGCCCACCGCCTCCGGGCACGCAGCTTTTACTTCATCTGCACAGCCCACTGGCCGTAGTTGGTGCGGGTGAGCATCGGTCAGGAGTTGGTCCCGCCATACTCCCTCACCACGCGCACCTCCACCAGCTGCGCCACGGGCTGGAGCTGTCTCTCCACATCTCCGCCGCCGCCCTGCAGCGCATCGGTGCCTGTACCAGTCTCCGACATCGTCGGCGGTGAAGCCTAACGATGTGTACGGCTCCGATACCATGTGTCGACGCTAAAACCTAGCTCCGATGGGGCGAGTAGTGCCTACTCAACCCTACCCTCGAGACCCTCCTTGAACCAAGGAAGAAGACGAGCCGAGTTCCTGAACACACACACCGCTCTTGTTTCAGCGTTGGCCGAAACTAAGTACACAAGTGAATGGTCGTAAAGAAGCTTATGTTTTCATTGCTTTGCATAGAATTTATACACAGACCTCATCCACTATCGGGTACATGAGGCATGACTACAGTACTCAACTACTCCTAGTACTATTCTAGCATCAGTTCGAGACGTAGCTGATGGAACCTCTACAGCCGCACGACCTAACGCCATGCTGCTACAGGACCAGGACATGGTCGGCCTCGACACGAGCTGACCCCTACATGTCCTTGACCATGTTAAGAAGTGAAAGATAAGATAAGAGCAGATTATGTCCAACAATCTCGGAGCACGCGACGAGGACGCGCGCGCCGCGGTTGTTCTCGGCGAGCTCCTTGGCGAGCTGGAGCGACCGGCCGCCGCCGTAGCATCCGTGGATGTTGAGGATGGTGCGGGACACCGTGGGGCGGAGGCCCAACAGGGACGCGAGGCGGCGATCAGCGCTCGGGGTGCGTGCGCCGGAGTATGTGCTAAAGACGAGGTGGGTGATGTCGGTGGCTGGGCGGCCCCAGTCGGCGATGGCCTTGGCCGCGGCGGCCACGGCCAGCTCCGGGACGGCGGCGGAGGCGATGTCCACGCGCGCGTCCAGAGATGGGCGCGTGCGGTCGGTGAAGTCCGGGTTGGCGGCGAGCAGCTCCTCGGTTAGGTGGATGTAGCGTTGCCTGATGCCGGACTTGTTGCAGATCCTGGTGAGCTTGCCCTTGAGGTCGGTGAGGTGCTCGCTGTTGGTGACGCGGAAGTAGTAGTCGGGGTACTTGTCCTGGGCTAGGCACGTCGGCGGGTTCGCCGTGCCGATGCCGAGCACGGCGGCCGGCCCGTCCGCGCGCTGCGCACGCCTCATCTCCTGGACAGTGGCCGGTGCACTTCCCATGGACACGACGACGTTGACGACACCGACCGACCAGCTGGTAGCTATATAGCTGTCGCGCTTGCTCGCTTCTGGGGGCTGGCCGGGCTCAAGCTGAGAGCAGGTATGAGATGGACTGCTCTACGTAGATAGGTGCGTTGGAGTGGACTATTCCTATACCAGAGGAAAGGCAAGTACTCCGTGTGTAACTGGTTGCCGCCGATGCTGCTGGGGACTGACTTGAGCCAGTCAACGACCATGCATATGTTTGGACTTCGGTTAAACGCAAACGGGAAAGGAAACGGGACACGGCGCTTGTGGTAACAGATAACAGCTAAGGAGCAGGGGTATCAACTTTCAATAATGGACTGTTATCGAATTACAGGATAGTGGATTATGGCGGACTAAGCTAAACCTATCGTCGTCACTTCCCCTCGGTAATCATTTAGTTCTCTTCTCTCGTCTTTGTCACGGTGAAAATGCCAAAAAAAAAAATGACAGGGTTGTTGCAGTGTTTAGAAACTCCATGTTGGTACAACTTCATAAAAAAATAGAGTTTTTAGAACATCTCTTTAAGTGCTCTCTCAACTCTACTTTTTTAGAGCAGAGTTTGTGAAGCCGCATCTGTTTAGCTTATCATACAAAAACGTGATGCCATGTCCTGATAGAGTACTATGTTGTGAAAAGTATTTTGTGCATACAGTTTTACAAATTACGAACCTATTATGGTGTCCATAGATACCATGGTCAAATTATGAACCTATAATTACGAAAAGCTATGGCCAAAATTATTATATACATATATATCGGGGATCATGCATGCCTAGATAAATGTCCAAAGCTTCATATTATTTACAAATGGAAGAAGTAGAACAATGAGATTTTCTAGTGTCTATTGGGTGGGTCACGGACAAGGACGCATCCCCACCCAACTTTTATGTGCCGTTTTACTACTGGTCCAATTCTGCTGCAGCTAATTAAGCTGGTTTCAGCTGGTATATAATCATGAGAAATGTGTGTAGTACAATATGGCCGGCTTCGGGTTTTGATTGCGGTGACCGGACAGGTGGTGTTCTCTGTACATAGCTTAGATGCATATCATATCTCTGGGTAAGATAGCATTCACCAGTGATATGCCCTCAAGATACATACATGGTTTAGGACAAAATAAGGCTGTTGACTGCTCTCCTTTTCGGACCAATTTTTTACTACTCCTCAATTTTTGAAATTATAAATCCTTTTTTTCTATACAAGACGTATATATATCTAGGTTAATTCCAAATTTATGTAGCAGGGAAGTTACTCCATCTATTGTTCATGCTGATTGGAGGCTCTTGTAATAATATTAGAAGTTGTTAAAAAAAAGGTGGGCTAAGTCCCTTTAGAGCCTCCAACTATCGTAAAAGTATGGATTTCAACCTTCGACTTCAAAATCGGATAATATTAGCACTCCAACTCTCAAAAAAGTTTAGTTTTCAATCCCGACCGGTTTTTCATGTGGTTTTACTCTGCCACGCGGTCGCCTCTGTAGAAGTATAAAATCGCATGAAAAAACAGCCAAGGTTGAAAACTAAACTTTTTCAAGAGTTGGAGAGCCAATGTTATCCAGTTTTGAAGATAAAGATTGAAATTCACATTTTTGTGATAGTTGGAGGTCCCAAAGTTTGTTACTATGCTAGTCGTTTGACCCACCCACGCCTTACCATCCAGTGGGTTTGGCTGTGTGGGTCCCATCAAATACATACCAGATCAATACAGTTTCAAAAGAACATGTTTTCTACTAACAGAAAAGGTATTTTTTTACCTCACTAAACTATATTTTCCTCCTCGACCATAAATTCAATCACTTTTAAGTCTTTAACTCTCAAAACCATTTAAATCAACTCATGTTCGCGTTAAATTACCAAGGCAATCATTTTTAAATTAACTCATGTGAGCTTTGCCTGTCGTTTTTACTTTTCGTAGTTTAACGCATGGTCGAACTTTGAACTCATGTAATTTCGTTGCCTTGCTAATGAAATTCGGTATCTACTGTTGTGGAAAAAAAATGTCCGTGTTAAAAGTGTTTTCAAGAAAGTTTCAACTTTTTTTAAAAAAATAAGATAAATATTTGATATAATTTTTTAAAAAAACAAGAATTTTTTGAACCTCTAAAAAATGTGAGAAAAATCCTAGATATTTATTGGGACACGACAAACCCATATAAAATATTTAGGGAATGTGAAAATATATTCAGAAGCTTTCAAAAATATAATTATCACTAAGAAAATGAAAGTATCTAGAAAGACTAAAAAATCCCCAAAAACATTCTAATTGATGTCTAAATGTTTTAAAAACTTTTTAAAACAAAGATATAGGATGAAAATAAAACAACATACATTTAGACATGTTGAGTGCATCTCGGTTTTTTGGTATGGAAGAAAAATATTTTTAGACATGGATTGGGATATTTTAATAATTTTGGTTTTTTCTAAATATGTTTTCTATTTTCCTAGACCAATATCTAACTTTTGAAATCTTTTAAATATACTTTCAAAAACTCTAGATATTTTATTGGGGTCTATCGTTTACTAATATATGTGCCTAGTATTTTCATATAGGATCTTGGAAGCAGATATTTGTTGGTTGTTTAAAAATCTGATAATGCATTTAACAAATTTTTTAACTAATAAAAAAATAAAATTGTCTCGAAAACAAATTCCAACCCGGAAATAAAAATACTTTTACGGTTTAGGCTTTACACGAGGCCTTTCCCAATCGAAGCAAATAGACCTTGGCCCAACAATATTCCCAAGGCGGTAACTTCGAGCCAATGAGCCCTGCAACCGTCCGACCAGCACAACAGTTACATTTCCGAACAGCGAACAGCGAACAGCAATGCTTGTTGGCACAATAATCTCATAATAAAGCAAGCAACAAACCAGATCATTTTTACAAGTCTTAGCTCGGCACTCCAACCAAACTGGTTTTGGCTACAACTACAAGATAATAGTGAGAAGTTCCGTCACCCGAATTTTACATCCACGAGGCCTTTTACATCCATGCGGCCTTTTACATACATCCGAATTTTACATCCATGCGGCCACCTACAACAGCAGGTGGTCAAAGGGTACAAACGCAAACATGGCAGCATATGGGCAACAAAAACCAGTCTTGACACTACTTCCTACATCAGGCATCAGACGAGAAGCAAAAGTTTGCCCATACGTGACTGCCCGGGCCCGGAGGCTCCCATCATGTGTGCTCCTTGATGGCCTCGTCTATGGCTTTGATATTGTCCCTCAAAATCTTCCACTGCAGATGTAAATACTAACAGGAATGAAAAACTTGTTGCTTCAGTAACAAATTTTTTTTTAAAAAAAAAACGAGGGACAATGCAATTAATGTATTTTGCCAAGATTTCAATAGCAGCTAAAAATTATGATGATGGCATATTTGTGTGCCTTGATCTTGGCAATTCACTGCAAAGATAACAGAATAACTACTTCAGATTATGTTCGGTGGATACCTGACAAATGGATATTGGTACCAACTATTATTCAGATTAATAGTGATAAGCCTGTTTTGACTAGAGAATAGCATAGAACTATGTCCCCATGTGCTGAGAATATTTTCATGGGGCCAGTTGATGGCCTACTTGATATTCCAAGTATGGCATGCAAATTTTAAATATTAATAAGATCTAGATTTCCATGAAATCAAGCTTCCTGTGTCTGTGTGCATATAAATTCTAAGAATCATATAACACATGTAAGAAGTTGAAAATACTACTGACCTGATCTAATTGTAGTGATATACCTGGAAAGAAAAAAAAATGAAATTATATTACTAATAATAAGCAGAGAATTTATACCATCATCTTCAGGAAATATTACAGATGACGCCAGAATTGAATCAAGAAAATTAATTGTTCTCCCCCTATGCTAATGTTTTTTGAGGACTTCCCCTATGCTAATGTTATATTGTAATAGAATGCATCCAGAAGTTAAGCATATCTAAGCTTATCATGCAATTAATAATCTTACATTTGAAGCCATGGGCTTAAACCAGAATATGTCAGCTCCAAATATGACAATTTCCAAATAAACACACCATTATAATTAGAGTACTCAACCGCATTACTTATTCATAATTATCAACCAGGAATCCAGGATATGCAAATAAACATCCTAACTTCATCACTTGGCTAAGAAGTGCATGGTCTCAAATTCAAGTGACGAAGAGCAAAAGCATGTCATCACAAACTTGCATAATAGTAATAGAAAATGTTATGTGCGGATTAAAGGCATATATTCTGCCTCGATAAGTTCCGTACCATTACGATTTTTTTCCAGTGCCATGTTCATTCTATTCTTGGTACACATATGTTTAAAGTTCACATAATGATCGAAATATATGGCAAAAATCAATTAAAGCTAAAATCTGTGAGCACAGAAGCAGTTAGGTTAGAGGGAAGCCATTTATCCCATCTTTAATCTCTATAACACAATAGGCCACACCACCTGTTACACAATAACCATTGGATCATGCAATCAAGTGTTCTGATCCGTTCAGTGCAAGTCATTTCAGATCTCCTACCCGCTTCAAGGTGGTTGACCTGAACCACCGTGAACCATCGTGGACCGCAAATTCCTATCCTGCTCCCATGTCTACCTGCGCATCACCTGCTGCCACTCCCCTCTGAGTCCACCTACTTCCCAGCGGTGAGCCACATGTAGGGTCTAGCGTGGAATGTCGACAGTGTGGAGTCTGCGCAGAGGGCACCGAGCTGCAGAGCTCACAGCCGCCCTTGGCAAGTCACACGATGACTAGACATCGTAGTGACGCAGAGCGGCTGAACGGGCTCACAGAAGATGCGGGGACCTCGCAAATGGTGGCAGCATAGTGACTCTCCCTGCCGTATCATCGAGGTTAGCATCACAGCCCTCATCACCACACCACTGTTGCAGTGGTCTTCTACATTAGGCTGTGAGGTGCTCCGCGCGGCCTAATGTGACATGCAGCACAGGCACCTCAGGCAGAAGCTACAGGAGGTCCACGTGCAACGGCAGCTCTCCTCTTCCTTAGTAGTCAGCAGTGAGCACTCCACGCCGCAAGAGGCAGCTCTGGGTGTACCAGCAGCGTGCAGGCAAAGCAGACCTCGCTTGCACACGGCCTGTTCGGCAAAATGACGCGCTGCATCGCCACAGACCACCCTGGGCTGCAGTCCGAATAGCAACAGCTCATGTCCCAGTCTGTTCCACTTCTCACATCTCCTTCCACCCAACCTTATCTACCGCAACTTCCCAAGCAAACAATCAATCCCTGTGAAAGTAAGCGTCCATTGCCAGCATTTTTGCTGGATTCATCCTCCATTGCACTCGAAGCTGGAGGCCAAGACGTGATAAATATCTCACCAGGTAACAGGTCCAAATCTCACTTGTATATGCGTCTGATTGGACCTTTTACTTTTCATCTCAGCATGTTGCAAATCATTTTCACTCGTCCATAATTCATAATTTTTTAATGGTATAAACTATTAACACTAGATCTATCTCATTCTTAGTTTTGTAGTACAGATTGGTGACCTGCTTTTAAATTTGCATACAATTGGTTAGCTTCCTTGCAAATAAACTGATGAAAAATTAAATAATACTCCCAATTATAACCTGTAGAGAACTAGCAGCTTTATTGTTATTTTATCTTCTTGCAAGTTCTTGCCCAGACACTAAATGAAGCAATAAGCTGAACTCCAGAGCAATTCTTTGGAGTTGTTAACAACCAGCAAACTTGTACCAGTTTTATATTTTCTGTTTACTGCTTTGTTGTATTCACTGATTACCACGGAGGGAAAAAATTGAACAAGTATGTGAAGAGTGGGAGGCTTTGCTTCGCCCATTTAACCACAATATAAGCAAGCTAAAGAGCTGGGAGAAACAAATATTTCGGCATGATATGGTGGAGGCATACTTGCTAGGAGTAACAGCGTGCTTTGATTGAGTATAATCAATGGAAAAATATGTTCATAAGAAAAATCTTTACAGAAAACAAAATGCTAAATGAGCTAAGATTAGGAACAGAAGGGAATCCAATGCAGCCTGTCTGATATTATCTGTTCCATGCGATGCACGAGATCATCCAATGTATCTTTCACTCACTTGCCTCCCAACAGAGGTAAGACAGTGTGCATCTGAAAAATCACATTCATTTTATTTTAGGAATGTACAGAACCGATACAGTTATTAGTTATAGACATACAACTATTCTATTTGTAATTTTCATGGTGAGTTCAGCCAAATTCTCTCTTTTATCCTTATCTTGTATTCCTATGTGTCTGCTGCATTGAGGTTCATCTAGTAATAATTGCACGAATGTAAGTATTTCACAAATCCCAGTTGCGTGAAGTGATTGCCTACCATAGATTCTTGGTTAAATTGAGCCATCTCATAGCACAAGCAAAGGAATCAAGAATCAAGATTAAGACTTCTCTGGTATCTGATCAGATTAAGACTGATATAACATGGCACTTCTTTCCACTGGATAAGAAGTTCATTATAATCTCCTTCTGATTATATATTTTTACAGCACAGAAGAAATTTCATAGACAACTATAGATATTGAAGAGATTTGTTGAAGTATCACTAATAGTGTCAAGTATGTTTTGTCCTAACATGTAGCGGCTACCAGAGATTGAGTGTATAGTGAGAGCAGGCCTCCCTAATGAGCAAAATACTTTCTGCCAAGGTCTGACATTCCCACTGTTCATTGTTTTGGATCCTAACAATGTTATTGCAGTAACAGCTGATGAGTAAATGGGAATGGTACCCTTGATTTTAAATGCAGCTCAAGAAGAATTGTTGCTCTTGACCAAAGGAACTGGAGCCACATGTTAGCTTATACTGTATCATGGTCTTCTCAATCAAGGTGCATCCATATTTTAAAACATGGGGTTCATATATATAAACTAAGTTTGATTGATTAGAGATTAGTGACTACAAGAACTGTATACTAAGCTGGTAATCCATGTGCATCACAAAATATATGTATATCCTGGGCTGGCCGTTTCAATTGTGGGCGCCGCAAAACCACACATGTATTTCTAGCACAAAACCAAGCGCGTTCTTACAACAACCGCCTTGTTTGTTCAACTTATCAGCGCTTTCAGCCAGCCATTTAACAGTATTTTTCTCTCACAACAAATCAGCATCAGCCAGAATCAGCTAGCCAGAAACGATCAAACGAACAGGGCAAACAACAACATAGCCTTTTTGTCCCAAGCGCGTCCTTAGTCCAGCCCTAAACTAAATCCATCTGCGCTAACAATGCTGCAAGATACCTTTACCTGGAGCGCGCTACTCGGATGCCAGACGCAGCCAGGGAAGGGGAGAAACAAGAACACCCATAGGAACAGTACAACAGAAATAAGAGGGGCAGAAGTCGCTAGTGGTACCTTTGCGGGTGGGGAGAGTCTTGCCGTCCTTGTTGACGTAGAACTCGCGGAGGTCGACGTAGACCTTGCCTTTCCAGCTCCTAACGGACACCTTCTTATTCTTCGATATCTGCACGACCGCCATCAGATTGATCCAATGGGTTAGGGTTCTGTCTCGAAACAAGGTATTGGGCGCGGTCCATACCTCGGCTACGACGGTACCGTCTTCGGCGGGTTCGGAGGGGCCGTCGTCCCCGGCGGCCTGGCGCTTGGCCGCCGGCTCGCCGCCGCCGCCGAAACGCTTCTTACCCTTCCCCAACATCTTCCTACTGAGACTCGACTGGAGCGACTAGATCGTTCGAATCGATGCCCTATACCGCTTCCAAAAACGTCGAACGAGGGCCCACACACACGTAACTGCAGAAGCCTTGAGTTTTGACGATGACGCCAATAACTTCTTTTTTCGAGAATTTCCATTTCGTTAACTTTTTTTTATAAAAATTTACATTCCATTACTCAACCGCGTCGACTAAATCTCCACATGTTAAACATCAAAACTATAATACAACTCAACATTCCTGGTCATTCTTCGATGAACATGAACGTGTGTATAGGGTTTTGATTCGAGAGATGCTCCTATATATATATATTTCAAAGTACGGTCCTACTTACAAATGAAAATTTTAATTATATATCATTTCACAATAACTTTTCTTAAAAAAAGAACACCATACCAAAGAATCTTGGGTTTGCCTAACTTTTGGCTTGCCAGATCTTTGGCATGATAAATTTTGGTAGCAACCAATCAGGTTCTAAGCAGCAAACCGTTCTAATTTGTCATTCTAATAAATTCGCCACTGGCTCGCACCCACAGTGACAATCTTATTGATGAACATGAACATCCAATATGTAATGGAGCGTTTGGATTAGAGAATCAACTCATTCTAGATGAGATGATCATCATGAGTTCATTTCTCATATTTAGTGGAATAACGTCATTTCTTATGCTAGTACTAATTATTAGTTTATGAGAAACGATGTGGTGATGGATCAACTTATCTATCCAAAAATACAAGGCAGAAACTAGAGAATGAGATGATGATGATGATGATGGACCACTTCATTCCTTAAACCAAACACACACTAAAAATCGTCAACTCACTTCTGGTATGGATAGAAAACCAGGTAGGAACTTGGGGTGGCTAAATCGACGAGAGTGTTCTTTATGTGTGATATCCCACTGCGCATTAACTTGTTAAACATGATCACCAACATCTTAAACTCTTAAATTTTCATTTTCATTACTATGAAAATGAAATCAGTGCACTAATAGATGGTCCAGCAAAGAGAATGGATATTCCCCACAAAACACGATCACACCTAGAGCATGCGGTTTATGATATGTTCATCCCACACAACACCTTTGTTTCTATTGCCATTCTCAAGACCACTCATATCTCTAGCAAGAAACGTAAGGTGAAAGAAGAAAGGAAGAAGGGGAAGGAGGAGATCAAGGAGCACCAAGAGCTGTAACAAGGTCCCCCAAGGCCTTTCTCATTGCTAGGGTGGAGCCAAGACAGCTCCCAACCTAGAGTTTGTGAGGAGGACGAAGAACATGAAGAAAGAGCCATACCAAACCTTGTACTCCGATCTTCGTCATCAAGCTCGGATTTAGAATAATGGATAAGGTCTAAACCACGAACCACAAGGAAGCTTCACCTAGAACCCTCAATCACAGCTCTTGTTTGTATCATTATAGATATCCACTTTGAATCTTTTTTTTTTTGAAAATGGATGCATCAGAAAAGTCAACTTATAATTTTCAACAGAGGGAGTATTTTATTGTTAAAATTTCATCTTTTGTATCCAAATAAGTATAGAGAATAGACTAGCTAATTGTTAGCTAGATTTTTAGATGATAACTATTCCACTAGCTGAACCATATTAGATAATGAAGTATCAGACGACTATTTATATCACACAATGAATCTATCAGGGCCACAGTAGTCTAGTTATTGCTAAAGATTGTCCCAACTGTGTAATTGCATTTTCCAGAGGAACGCTTTCCTCTTGTCTAGCTTGGCTCGGCCGTTGCTATAGTAAACAGCTCGCCTAGCTTGTTTGGCTCCGCCGTTGCTAAAGTACACAGCAGTACACCTATAGTTTCTTTTTTTGACAGGAGAGGGGCCGGCTTCTCATGTACCAGCAAAATCCTTAACCCAACCCTATGATAATTGCTAACATGAGCCCCTTGGTGCCGTCCTGAGAGCAGCATTTCACATTGACACATAAATTTACAATATATTAAGCTGATTTGTTTAAGATGTCTCGTAGAATTCCACAATCCCTACTAGCAACTTGTACAATAATGCTCATACATAATCTCAGTCCAAAATTTTGTAGATTCGCAGAAAAAAAACAACAACATTTTTCTCTCACATAGCCACATTCCTCTCTTTACTCAATAGACAACAATCCTTCTGACACTGCTGAGAAGCTGCCAATTTAAAAGGCTTTGTTACAGGAGTATGCATATTAGCACAGTAGCACATGGCTCACAGGAATATGCACAAAGACCACATGACGACACTCATCTTCTAGACCTCTATACCTCTCCCTCTAAATATATAGTTTCAGAGTGATCATACAGCTTTGTCACAACCGAGCAGCTCAGAAATCCAGAATCCTGACATGCAAAATTGAAGCAGAATCCTGAAACGGTTATATCTTACATGCGCTCCAACCATTCTTCTAGGCTAGCCATACCGGGATTAAAGGGAAAAGATAACTGGACTATACAGCTGTTTCTTTCCCTTTTTCTTCGCCCTCTGCACCCTTCTCTGGGTACTCCCCAACTGTGAAGCGTCTCTTGTTAGCACTTAAACCTGATGTATGCAGCTGCCCTCGTTTCTTGACTAGACGAGCAGCAGTTTCACGGTCAGCTTTTGCCTCGTTGTAGTCAGGCTGCACAAAGCATACTAAGTTTCAAAATGCAACTTATTTATGTACGATGATTGCATAGGTGATAATCTGGATTATACTAAGTTTTTTTTTTAAAAAAAGGCACCTTGATAGCTAACGCCTTGTCAAAAGTCAGTATAGCTGAATCTGGCTCCCCAAAATTTAACTGAGCTCTACCAAGTGTAACCCAAGCCTGTAAATCATCAGATAGTGCAGATGATTACACTACTGATTAGTTGGGTAACAGTATTGAGTAATGATGGCATTCTCCCAGGGATCAAGCTGGGCAGAAACCAAAAATTGAAAGAGAGCCAGTAGCATCACTGATCAAATCTCTACTAACCTCAGGCCAAAATGGATCCAGTTCTGTTGCTCCTGCAAGATAACCCCAACATGCCTTTAAATTGCTTGATTACTGTAGAAAATGGGACTGCTACGACCATATGGACTTTGTGATGATAGGGTGGTAATGTCGTGTTCATGTTTACAACAAAAGTGTAACTAACGTTTGCTTTTGCCAGGAAAGAAGCCCCATGGGTTGAGTGAATTCTAGACAAAGGATGGGTTGGTGTACTGTAGTAGTAGTATCACTTAAATGGTTGGTGTTATTCCCAGTTCACAACATTTTCAATAGCATAGCCCATCAAGTCATTCATCCAAAAGAACGAGAGCTTACTGGTTGTTGCTGTCAGTGCACGCCACGCATCTCCCACTTCAAGTAAAACCTGAGCTTTCTGTTCATGAAGTATTGCATTATCAGGTGTCAAGATAAGTGCAGCCTCCCATTTAGCAAGTGCTTCATGGTACTTCCCTTCCTAAAAAATAATAAAAACAGTTACTTCTTTCTAGTATCATATCTAAGCTGAGTATGACTGGACTGCTGAATTTTTGTACCTCACTAGTTGTCCACAAAGAGTTTTATGGGCAGCAGCAAATGCAAAGCACATGGACGACCAAAACTGGATATTTCAGCAGCTTTCATGTGGGTTTCGAAGAGAGGGTATACCCAGCTACCCAGACAAGGTGAATTTCTGAGACAGACTAATTCATTTTGCGCTTTAAATCCCTATTTCAAAGACTACATGATAATTAAGAATCACTTCATGAAGCATGCAGTTATTGAATATTCTTTGGCCAAGGAAACCATGAAAAAAATTGAACTAGCGACACAGGAACAGCACAAAACCCCACAAACACATATCAGCCGGTCCACTACGAGGGAATAAAAAATTTGTGGGACTATTCTCAAAGAAATAGAGGCACCTCGGCTAGCTTGTCTCCCTGACTTTGGAGCAACTCAGCAGTTTTAACTGGCTTTGTTCTAGGACAGTTTGTGTTTTCATCTGCTTTTTCCTCCTTTTCAGCCCATCGTTGTCACTCTCCGCTCCAAATGGTAGGCCTGGTATAGATACTACCACTGACTGTTTCTTAACCTTGGAATTCTTACCCCAGGCTATCTTCATGGTGAGCTGTTTCAAAGAGAGAGACAAAGCTGAGTTTTGTATGTAGGCAAGCCACACACACAATGAAGATAATTGATGTTGATGTTGATAGTGAAAGTACTTTCCATGATGAATCTAATAACATCAAGCATATGTTGCCAATCTATGTAACTGTCAATGCATTGATGGGTCAAGTTAAAGAAGTTTGACCAACTAGAATCCTAAAATGACTGGAGCATGTACCTCTATTACCGATTTCAGTATCCCCAATCAGAACTGCACTTATCGAGACAAAAACCATGGGATATGCATATGTATGAGCTTCAAAGACAATATCAAACAAGTAAGACACTGTCTTTGTTCTTGCCAAGCAAAAAGGGCCTCAATTAGAGACCTGAACCATGTTCCATCTGACAAAATTACCCTCTGGTTGCGAGCCAATTGGCATCTGAGCAAGAAAAAGGCTATCACGTGGTCTCCCTCTTGGGGGCGCTGTATAGATTTCATTTATTCGTAAACTTAGCAATACTTTCATGATCTCTTTGTGCCACTCCAATGTTTTGAATGCCCAGTACAGAAATCCTGGGTTCACCACTGAGGGCTTCCCAGGTGCCTGTGCATTGGTTGTGGGCCACCATTATGGCACAAAGTAGCATGTCTCTTTCTGCTTGGTCGGTGACAGCGCCGACTAGGGAGGAGCTGGTGATGTTGTGAGGCAACAGTGCACTAACCTTGCTTGGGTGGGTAGCTCACGTTTGTCATAGACTAGCCTAGCAGACTGGATACACGGGATGGCACATTCACGGTAATGGCAAGTGCGGTGGTGGACCCAGGAATTGTTCAAGATTAGGGCCACTTCCCACAGGCAAAAACTAGCCATATATGCCACACATACAGAGAACTAAAGGGCATACCCAGTGCCGTAGGCTCTCGCACTGCGGGGTCTGGGGAAGGGAAAATAGCCGGTAGCCATCCCTGCACAAATGTGCAGAGGCTGGGGCTTGAACTAAAATGAAGGGAAATTTTCAAATTGATATGATGCTTGATTACATGTTCAATATATAGTACAGTAAAAAGAGTTAAGAACATTAAATTGCATAAAGAAATGTTTCATTCAATTGTGTGGCAGCAGCGCAAGGGAAATAAGATGCTAAAGTATTGGTCTCATTCAGTTTTGAGCAATCTGTAATTTTAGATCGATGATTCTAGTTTCAATTTTCAATAAGACTGAATATATACTACATAAACTACAAAAACAATTGGGACTGGAAATTCGGGAGTGGACAGTAGTGAAATACCACGAATTAGAGGCCGCAGCTGGATTGGAGCAGACGAACAGGAGTAGAACAGTGAAGGCCAGACAACCGCAATGGAGCTGCGGACGTCGGCCTGCGCCCTGCGGGATGTGGACGGGCCGCGCCGCTGCTCCGGCTGCACCCTGTTCCGGTGCCGCCGGCCGGGCACGCGAACGACCCTTGGCGAGTAGAGAGTACGCGAGCAGCCGAGGTGGTCTGCCGAGGGCTGAGCTGAGGGCTCTAGGCCTGTGTAAGGATCAGGGATAGAACGGGGCGGCGGCCAGTGGCGGTGGGAGTGGATGGGGCAAGCGAAGTCGGGGTATCGGCGTGACGGCGTCGGAAGGGGCGAGTCGCCATTCGCCAACAAGTCCTTCCTAGTCGCTGCACTAGTTCGCTTGGGCCTCATGTTGGGCCAACGGCTGCACGGGTACTTGGGTTTCTTGGCCCACAACTAGGGCCTTTTCTGTGACTAGGCCACAACAAGCGCCTATGCCGCGACAGCTATGCGAGTCTTTATTTAGGGATACTTGTTTATTCGTCCTTAAAAAAAAACTTCAGGATTTTTTTTAAGTTGTGTATTTGACCTTAAAACAAAATTTTATTACTTATTTGGTATTCCGTTAGATCTGACCACCTAACGGTGTCAAGTGGTGGGTAAAAAGACTATTTTACCCCTGCACTAAAAAAAATAAAATAAAGTCTTGTTTGCTTTATGGGTATATGTTTGGTTTAACGCATAGCACTCGTCACCAGAAACCCAACACAACTTGGTTCACTCAATTTGGACGTGTTTATCTTAAGATATGGATTTTACAAGATTCGCATACAATCAGAAAAAGATGAAATCTGAAATCTACCCTAACTGCTACGCGCACCCAGCCCAGCGCACCCAGAGACACTGACTGCTTGGCCCATTGGGTCAACCTGGACCCACACGTCATAGGAATAGAAACAGGGCGACACTTTGACCACCTGTAGCTCGCCGGCGGCGAGCTTTCCGGCGACAAGGATAGCACCACTAGACTCCTCTCGTCAATACGCATCTATCGGGATAGGTCACCGCAAAAAATGTCGACGTTTGGCCAGTGGCGATAGAAAGAGCGACTCCGGCGGCGGCGCTGTACGTACATACGACGTACGGACGGCGGCGTGCCTGTCGTGGCGGGTCGCGATGGCACGAATGGGGCACCACCGCACCAGTGAAGCTTCTACGACCTAATGCGAGCATACATAAGGAGAAAGAGAGATGGCCCGAGACAGCTCAGCCACATTGAGCTCGACGGCGCCCAACAGGAGGGAAGAACAGAGCAGGGGGCGCCGCAACAGCTGCCAGGGGCGGTGGATCCACCATCCGTGGCCCTGGATCTGCTAGTGCGGGCGGCAGCGGCGGCCCCTACTTGCCGTCAAGGGCGGCGGCGGCGGCGGCGCCGTCATCGAGGCCGTGACTTTTTTTTTCTTGTATCCGTAGTCAGGATTGGGACGCTGAGACGAGGAGACAGACCGGTCACAGGCTGTCACGGGCTGGACGAAGGAAGCCTGAAGGGCAAATGTGTCTTTTCACGTGTGATACGGAGGACTTAAGAGAATGGGCTCACGGATCTGACAGAAGGCCAAATAAGTAACAAAGTTTTGTTTCAAGGCCAAATACACAATTTTAAAAAGAAAGAGGCTAAATAAGTAACTAAAGTTTTTTAGGTCAAATAAACAATTGTCACCTTTATTTAGCGCACGTGCCGAATTGAGTTTACCAATACACTATTTTCTACTAGTCTGTCTTAAATTATAGTTCGTTTGATTTTTTTTGTCTCAAGTTTGACCATCTCGTCTTATTTAAAAATTTATTCAAAATATTATTTCTTTTGTTGTGACTTGCTTTATTAACAAAAGATCTTCGAGAATGACTAAAATTTAACTAGTTTTGCTCAAATTTTTTGAATAAGACGAGTGATCAAAGTTGAAGTCAAAAACAATTAAACGAACTACAGTTTGAGACGGAGGGAGTATTTAAAGTCTTCCAACTAGTTAGTTACTAACAAATTTTATTTTTCTCAAAAAAACTAAAAAAAATTTCTTGACTTGACTAGTTTTCTTGCATGGCTAATGCGCTTCAATTGCTGTTAGCCTTAGCAACGAATGAAATGGAATAAGAGTCTCATGCTAATATGTAAAACAGTTGCAATGCGAGGCGGAGGAGAGCTCAGAGCTCAGTGTGAAGCCTAGAATCCCAACACTCTATTGCTCTAGAAAAAATATATAAATCCACGTTCCTTCTCCCCTAAGTAAGAGCACTTTTGCTCCTTAATGACTTCGCTACCAAACCGTTTTCTACATTGTTGTTCAGTGCAACTTCTATATTGTTTCCTCAAAGGGATTAGCAAACATCACATACCAATTTAATGATTTAGGCAATAAATGAAATAAGTTCTACCCAAAAATAGACTAGTCTAACAACATAAATATAACCAGGAGTGTCTATATTCAAGCATGACATGTGGCTACGAGGTTTATGAGAGCACGACGGAGGGCAAAGCATGCGGCGCCCTTGATCTTCCTTTTGTGACCTTGGAGCTGAACTTGGCCTTGTTGGTGCTCAGCTTCCTCCATCTTTTCGGCAAGCACCATTGATCAAAAGCGTTCAATGTTGACTATGGGGCAACAGAACTTGTTGCAGAGCTAGGGAAATACTCCCTTCGTTCTAAATTATAAATCGCTTTGACTATATATTTTGCTATATATCTAGATACATAACAAAATACATATCCCAAAAAAATTAAAGTGACTTACAGTTGGATAGGAAATAGAGCATAGTGGCAAAGCCACGTTGAGCTTAAGAATTTTTTTACACTAGCTAGACAATTTTTTACCATATATTTCTACAAAATTCTCTGTCTCTTTATCAGTGTACCACCCTAAATTCACAGTGCGCCTAGTAGAGCATACGAAGTAACCCAGATGGAACTTGACGAAGAGCTTTTGGACCTTACACAGCATGCGAATACGCAACTACATTCGCATGCCAATGACAGCAAAGAGACCGTTGTCCTCCGTCGCGGTCGTCACGGTCCACAAGCACACGCGTCCTCCGTCCATTGGCCGGCGCAAGATTAGACTCCACTCCGGTCTCGCCGCGCCACACGCGCGCGCACGGCCTCACCCAGTCACCGACCAGCCGCGCGCCGCCGAGAAGCCTCTTGACGGCGAGGCAAAGCGCTCAAACTTCCCGTGGACTAGCCACGTAGGCGCGCAGCAATCCTCCCCCTCTTCCTCCCTCGCTTCCCTCCAAATTTCCAAAGCTCTCTCGCGCGCGGCGCCATGGCGGAGCGCCTGGCCGCCTCCCTCCTCCCGGCCGCCTCGCCGTCGCCGTCGCCGTCCCCTTCCGCCCGCCGCGCAACGGTCGCAGCCGCCCCCTCCCCGTGCTCCGCCCGCGCGGGGCTGCGCCTACGCTCGCGCCAGCCCCTCCTCTCGCAGGTTCGATTTCACTATTCGCGTGCGCGCGCCGGTCGATATGAGTTTGTCGGCCAGCCTACATTCTTGCTTACATCAGATCGAACCGAGCTGCTTTGACCGTGGTTGGGTTGCGCGTGTGCAGAAGGCGGCCGGGCGCGGGCGTGGCGTGCGGGTGGTCCGGTGCATGGCGGCGTCGGACGCGGCGCAGCTCAAGGCCGCGCGGGAGGACATCAAGGAACTCCTTAAGACCACATACTGCCATCCCATCCTGGTACGCAACAACACAGCGTGGCATGCTGATTAGTGGGAATTAGTTCCGTTCCGTGCAGCATTGCACCTTGCACGAAGTTGTGTAGTCACTATGTTCCAGTGCTTCTGCAATTATACGCAGAGCTGAAGCAAGTTTACCATGTCCCTGGAGTCATATTGTGTTGTGTCAATCAGAACGTGAATGCTTTCGACTCTGTTCAGGTCCGTCTGGGGTGGCATGATTCTGGTACCTATGACAAGAATATTGAGGAGTGGCCACAGCGAGGTGGAGCGGATGGAAGCTTAAGGTTCGATGCTGAGTTGAGTCATGGAGCCAATGCTGGTATTTTCTAGTTTCTTGACAGTCTAAATTTCTTATACGTTCTAGGTCAGTATTAACTTGCATATTTTGACTTCATTTTCACAGGTTTGATTAATGCATTGAAGCTTATCCAACCAATCAAGGACAAATACCCAGGTATCACTTATGCAGATTTGTTCCAGTTAGCAAGCGCTACGGCGATTGAGGTCATTGCCCTTTCTCTGCTTAAGTATCTCACTTGGTCATTTGATCAGTCAAGTTTATGTAGTGATATGTTTTGCCAATCGCATAATACAGGAAGCTGGTGGCCCGAAAATTCCAATGAAATATGGGCGGGTTGATGTCACAGCAGCTGAGCAGTGTCCGCCTGAGGGGAGGCTTCCTGGTCAGTGTTTCCAATCGGTTCTTCATTCCATACCAATGTCTCATTTTTGTTTTGTTCAAATGCTTGAAATGTGACTTATGAGAGGTACCTATATCAAACTAAATTGTTGCTAATGCACATGTTGTGCAGACGCTGGCCCACGTGATCCGGCTGATCACCTTAGATTGGTATTCTATAGAATGGGCCTTGATGACAAGGTGTGGTGGGTTTTGAAACTTACTCAACTGTCGATCTGTATTTTCTTGAGCTGTGTTGTTGAACTTCCTGGGCATTTGTGCAGGAAATTGTTGCACTATCTGGAGCACATACACTTGGAAGAGCAAGACCTGACCGGAGTGGCTGGGGAAAACCAGAAACAAAATATACGGTATTTTTTTTGTGTTCTTTTTGCTTAAGTTTAAATAAGAAACAATTGGTTATTTTTAAAAGTATGGAGTTTCTGGGCATGCTCAAACTATACGCTATCCATTATTCTGTATTTTGAGTACAGAATACACACTTCGCTATCATATTGTGACTTAGAATTCCTGGGGTTCTTTGCCTTACAGTGGAGTTACTTGATAACTTCTATAGTCTGTCTCCTTTTGCTATGTTTAGTGACAGAACATAATCAAGATGCAAAAACTTAACTGATAGCCAGTAGTCTTGGTATTATTGTACTATTCTGCACCACTTGATGTTTTTTTTAATTGCAAATGAAACTTCACTTCTCATACCCAGACTATCTTCTTTGCAAACTTCATTACCAGGCAGGTTGTGAAAATGTTTAGTTTCAATTAACCAGTACTGAGGTGTTCCTGTCATTGCATTTTGCAGAAGGATGGGCCTGGTGAGCCTGGAGGACAATCATGGACAGTTGAGTGGTTGAAGTTTGATAACAGTTACTTCAAGGTGTGCTCCCTTTTTGTCGTGTTTGTAGATCATATTATTCACAAGAATGTCTGATGATTTAAGCTGTGAACAATGCTTCAGGACATGATCTTTTTTTTTTGAAATAAATTCAGGACATGAAGTTTTTGAGCCAGCTTCCCACGGAAGAGCAGAAGGAACAGGATCTTCTAGTTTTGCCCACAGATGCTGCATTATTTGAGGACCCATCGTTCAAGGTAGTACTTGAGCTCAGCTTGCG
This sequence comes from Bothriochloa decipiens, assembly GCA_023333625.1. Lineage (NCBI taxonomy): Eukaryota > Viridiplantae > Streptophyta > Magnoliopsida > Poales > Poaceae > Bothriochloa > Bothriochloa decipiens. Next base: position 36,934,220 of record CM041635.1, on the reverse strand, counting down.
ACTTCTGTTTTTTTTTTTTTGAAGATCGTTCTTGCATTCACTGAGAATCTATGGCACATTCAGGTATACGCCGAAAAGTATGCAGAGGACCAGGAAGCGTTTTTTAAAGACTATGCTGAAGCTCATGCTAAGCTGAGCGATCTTGGTGCAAAGTTTGATCCTCCTGAGGTTAGTGTTAGTATGTTACAATCCTTCCATTTTGACCTTCTACAGCCTGTCACAACTTTAAGTAAATGTGTAGACACACTAGGACAATATCTATTCCTAGGTCTTCCATTTGAATGACTTATTAATTTCCTGTAATATGCATGCTCTTTGCTTCCTTACTCACATTCACTAGATCATGTTAGGTCATATGAAATGAAAGAAACATTAATGTACCATTACAGCAAAGACCATAATTTAGTCTGATATTGAGAGTTTGAGATGTATAGAGGTAACTGGCAGTAAGTCTTGAACCATTTGTAGAAAAGCATGACTGATTTTTTGTTAAAGCTGCATGGGTCAACTTTCCTTGTTCCCAGTTCTTGAAGAAACTTTATGTGTATGTTGGTTAAAGTCTAACTTCATGCATGTGATGGGATTGTCATTCAGGGATTCTCGCTCGACGATGAAATGAGCGCTGCACCTGCAGACGAGAAGACGGAAGAAGCTATCTCTTTTGGTGAGAGATTGAAACAATTTTTAGCAGGCATCTCTTGGATAAACTTTCAAGTTCAAAGCTTTTTAGTTTTTCTTAAAAAGTTTTGGACGGATTTGTTGAAACGATTTTCTTCAACCGATACCCCTTGGAAATGGGGTACTGCACTAACACTGGAACCATCAGTAGCAGCTGCACCGCCACCTGTGACTCCAGAACCAGAACCAGCAGCAGAACCTACACCAGAACCAGTAGCAGCGGCAGTGGCAACAGCGACAGCCGATGACAGCAACGGCGACGGCGCAGCTCCACAGCCTGAGCCCTTCATCGCTGCCAAATACTCGAATGGAAAGGTAAAAGCACTTACTTGCTCCCTCCATTAAACTCTTACAATCTACTAGAGGGCAGCTCGACGGTAAATTGATGGAGCATGTTGCTGGTGAACTCACAGAGAGAGCTGTCAGAGTCGATGAAGCAAAAGATCAGGGCAGAGTACGAGGGGTTCGGAGGCAGCCCGGACAAGCCCATGCAGTCCAATTACTTCCTCAACATCATGATCCTGATCGCAGGGCTGGCGTTCTTGACGTCTCTGGTCGGGAACTGAGTGCGATGTCATCATATGATCCGATTCCTGAAGTCTACGACTGTCCATTGTAAACTCTGCAAGCATATGAAACATATATAAACGGCGTGCAACCAAGTGACTAGCATCAGAGCTACCTACACTACACTGTGTGAATAGTTTTTCCCGAATTTTGGAAAGAGACTAGAGCAAAAGGAATGTATAGCACCTGACTATAGGCATTCTACATATATGATTTACTTACTACAGTATGAAACAGTGAATGTATGGATATTCACAAATATTCTCGGTGTACGTACCCATATACTTGTGGTGTTACTCGTGTTGTCATTTTTTATTTCCCTCTTGATGCCCATTAATCCCTACGGTAAATGAGTGTATCCAAAGAAGCTTAAGGGAATGTTTCGTGGTTCTCTAAACTTAGAATTCAGGTTTGCTTTCTCGACGTCTACACTTAATTTACGTGTTTTTTCCTCAGACTTAAGGGCCTGCCTATGTTGATCTTAGGATTCTAGGGTGAAGGCTTTGTGTTGATGTTTCACTGGAATATGATGGTATGGGTGGAGCTAGGAGTATGCCTCAGTGTTCCATGGAATACATAATAAAAAGTTTCCATAAGATTTAACCTCATAATTGGTTTTCTTCAAAATTCCTACGTTTTTTGGACCAAAAAAAATATAGGGTCTAATCATTTATTCTAAAGAGGTAATAATAAATTTCCTATATGATTATTTAAAATTCCAATACTTTTCTTTTGTTCCAAAAGGCCTTCGCTTTTTGCAATTTACAGTTACTTAAGTTTGACTAGATTTTTGAGTCTAAATAAGTGTCACTATGATTTTTGTGCCTCTTAAGTTTGAATGGGTTAGTAGAAAACATAAGTAACAATTATATCTACAAATAATATAAAATAGATTCAATGATATATCTAATTATTCCAATTATAATAAATTATTATAAATATTAATTTATATATATATTTAATCAAAATTAAAAGAGTCTGCCTACCCAACACTCGAGTGACCGGTTCACCGTGCTCACTCATTTCTTCCCGTCATTGTTCATTTCCACCTCCCGCCCCTGCCACTGTCAGCCACCTCGCCGCGGGGTCCCTAGCTCGCCGGAGCTCCGGCGAACCCTAGACCCTGTGGTGGTCGTCCTCTTCCCCTCCCCCATCTCCGGCAAGATTCCCCCGTCCTAGGCCTGGCCCGGTCGCCATTCGTGCCCGCCTGCATCCCAACCGCCTGGCTTCCATTCCTCCCCCGACAGGCCATACAATCTATACCCCATAAGAGTTAGAGAAAAAAAAAGGGTTGAGCTCGCCAGAGTTGGAGGAGGAGGAGAATGCCTACCTCCGTAAGCGACGCCAAAACCCGCCGCCGTATGTCATGCCAGAACCCTAGTACATTCAGTGGAGTTGGAGAAGGAGGCGAGAGGAAGAAGACAACGACATCACGAGGAAACTGGAGTAAGAAGACAGCGTCGTTCACTCGGATGACATAGAGATTAACCGAAATTAAAAACGTTTAATTCGTCAACGAGCACTTATTTTTGGTCTACGTGTTTCGAGCGGTGCACCGGAGCAGGTGCATTTTTCTTTTACAGTTACTCCGTACAGGTGAACGTTACTGATGTGCCGAACTGCTCAGGTGATTTTTTTTTAATTACACTTTTCCTCCTTCTAACCTAGTTTGCGTAAAGTACGATGCGCCTCCCGCTTCTTCCACGGTCTCCTTCCCTCACCGCCGCCGCTGTCGCCGCCATGCCTCCTCGCCGCCGCCGCGTTGTCAGAGCGCCGTCGCTCACGCCGTCTCCTCCACAACTCTCTTCTACCCCGCCGCCGGTCCCGCCCGTAGAGGCCTCCAAACCCGAGAGCCCCGACCACCAGGATCCCACTCCCTCCGCCCGTCGCCGCCTCCCCCTCGCCGCCGGGGCCGTCGAGGCGCAGGAGGAGTGGCATCCGCTCCCGCTCTCCACCGCCGATCTTTCCCTCCCGCTCACCCTCCCCACCGGCCAGACCTTCCTCTGGCGCCGCACCTCCCTCTCCCCGCTCCGCTTCACCGGTGCCGTGGGCCCCCACCTCGTCTCCCTCTCCCACTTGCCCGACTCCGACGATGGCCGCCTCGCATTCCTCCTCCACAACGACGGCGGTTGCCCGGGCTCCTCGGTGCCCGCTGCCCGCGCCGCGCTCTGCGACTATCTCAACGCCGCCGTCTCGCTCGCCGACCTCTGGCGGCAGTTCGCCGCCGCAGACGAGCGCTTCGCTGAAGTCTCCGCTCGGCTCGGGGGTGGAGGCGCCCGGGTGCTCAGGCAGGACCCCGTAGAGTGCGTCTTCCAGTTCCTCTGCTCCTCCAACAACAACATTGCCCGGATCGAGAAGATGGTGTGGACGCTGGCAGGCTACGGGGAGCGGCTCGGCGAGGTTGGTGGGTTCGTGTTCCACCGGTTCCCCACGATCGAGCGGCTCGCGCGCGTGTCGGAGCAGGAACTTCGTGAGGCCGGGTTTGGGTACAGGTCAGCTCTTGGTACCTTCCTACCTTGCATTCCATTTGCTGATTTGGAGTAGAATGACAAGCATATCACTCAGCACAGCTCGTCAAATTTAGGTTGGCTTTGTCAGTTTTACGTCATGTAGGCTGGAGCTCAAAGTTTTTCTTTCAATTGTTGTTGTCATGTGCTGGTAGCTGCTATTTCATTTGCAGCATAGCATTGGCAGGTCGTCCTAGTCCTAGGTTATTAATATATTGTTTCTACTATTTCAATTGAAGCTTTGATTGAGAAATGAAACTAATAATGTGTTGAGATTGAGAAATGAAACTAATAATGTGTAGATTGGGCTAGTTCTTGATCTAATCAGGCAACGAGCATTTGTGCTATGGTGAAGATGATAATTCTGATGATGCTTTTACTATAGATGTAAAAATGTATTGCAGCATACCGTTATTTTGTCCTTTGGGAACCATCTTATCAGGCAGAAAAGTCTTGTTCTATGGATTGTAACTGCACATATCATAAATGAATAATTGCTCATGAGTATCTGTTGTTTATACAGTATTGCTAGATAGCTCTATATAGTATACTGATTTGGGCAATTCTGTGTGTTTTTTTATGACAAACGAGCAGGGCAAAGTACATTGTTGGCACTGCTAAAGAATTGCAGGCCAAACCTGGTGGAGGTGAAAAATGGCTTGCCTCACTGCGTGAGAAGGAGCTTTCAGATGTGATTGAAGCTCTTTGCACTCTGCCAGGTGTTGGTCCAAAGGTCGCTGCCTGCATTGCTCTGTTCTCCCTTGATCAAAACCATGCTATTCCTGTCGATACACATGTTTGGAAGGTATGCTATATCTCACTTTTGTGTTAGTGTTGTAACAATCGCTTCTGCTTCTGTTGTTCCATTTGGACATACGATTGCTGGTTCATTGTTAGCTTTAGTGAGGGTAGAGCTGGTCTGAGTTATGTCCGTCACTAGGGCTCCTATTCTATCACCATCATTTGCTGTTAGACCACACTAAGGCTTTACATAGATGACTTATTGACCATTTGTACAGGCTAACCTGTGTTGCACTTCCTTTGGTCGTTTGTAAACTGCACATGATACCTGGTTTAAGTTATGACTCAAACTATTTTATTTGACCATAAAAACCTTGCTCTTCATTGCTAGGTTTGTTCCCTCTTAAAAATGAAAACTATGGTTGGTTTTTTTGGGAAAAATATTATTTGAAATGCTAGTAAACCAACCACCATGTGTAGATACATATTCCTTCTGCACTCATAATGATTGTACCTGTTAATCACTGAAATTGTCTGTTGGGGTGTTTTTTTTTTTAATTCAATTCTTATTATTTTTTAATCAAACTTGAGGATGCAGCCTGAAGAAGGTTTGCTGTCTATACTTATGTACCTGTTAAACACTGAAATGGTCAGTTGGGGTGTTTTTTTTTAATTCAATTCTTATTATTTTTTAATCAAACTTGAGGATGCAGCCTGAAGAAGGTTTGCTGTCTATACTTATGACCCAGAGTCTATTTTATGTGAGTGTTAAACTCTATGGATTTTAATGCAGGTTGCTACACAGTATCTATTACCAGAGCTTGCTGGCAAGAGTTTGACCCCAAAACTTAGTGTTATTGTTGCGGATGCCTTTGTTACTAGATTTGGAAACTATGCTGGTTGGGCACAAAATGTTCTCTTCATTGGCCAGCTATCAGCTCAGAAACTTGTGGTGGCTCAAGTTACCAGTGACAATGGTACCACAAAGCCTAGCAAAAGGAGGTGCAGGGGACAACCGAAACCATATTGAGAACATGTGATCATGAGGGAGCACAGATACCAGCGATAGTGGGTTTGCCATTCTTCTGTGCTGTTCTGGTTCAGTAAGATGATGTAATACAATCATGACAATCAATCTCTGAACAGGGAGGTATTCGATGTCTGCTGAATTGGCATATGGTTTTCTCAAAGTCCTGATGAACTGAAGTGCAAAGAAATTAGAATCTGGACAGGCAATACGGCAGTCAGAACTTGATGGCAACTTTCTGTCCTTTGGCTGTAGAAATCCGTGAGAAGGTATCTAGAATCCTGATCACGCTAACATATTTGCTGTCAGCTTCTAACATATAGGAATGCCTGACTCATTTACATTCAGAATTTTATTTTCATATGTAGCCTGCCCGTGCATCTTCCACAAAAAACATCAAGATGGAAGGGGTACATGTAATGTAACCGTGTTGTGTTGTTATTTAAACAGCAACGAGAAATTCAATTGAAATATTGGTCAATAGTTTTCTGTAATTTTTGCACCCACCAATACCATCCCGTGCTGTCAGGCCGGCATCTTCTGATGAACGTTTGAACAAAAAGTTGTGCTGTGAATGTCCTGGATTCCTGGTGACCGAGTCACGGTCGGTCACACAAATTTTTGTGATTTTACGCAAATGTTATTGCCTTCGGTCTTGGGATTTGATCTGGCTAGTACTCTGTTTCTCCTTCGAAAACGGTTGCTCACCAATTCGGCAATTCCGATTCCGATTGCTTGCATTGCCAGCAAAGCCAAAACGGCGCTACAACTGAAAACCAGGCCTAACGAGTTCTGCGGGCCCCGCATGCCATAGGCTTGCAAGGCCGGAACTGAGTTGCCGCCGGCGCCATGGCGAGCGGCGGCCTGACGGCTGCGTCGGAGTTCGCCGTCGTATTCCTCATCCGGCCCGTCCTCGCCATCGCCTTCGTCTTCACCCTCATCCTCCTCAGTACGCCTCCCCTCCCTTATCCCCCTCGGTTACCTAGTTGCGTGTGTTCCCTGATCCGCTTCGTCTCCCCAGGCTGGTACGTGGCGTGGAGAACGGTGCTGGTGCACGTGCCGCTGGTGCAGGAGATCGCCGGCCTGCGCCCGAAGAAGCCCTCTAAACCCAAGCCAGCCAACCGCGGCCGCTTCGCCAAGTTCTACCAGAACCAGGCCGAGGCCGCCCAAAGGTGAAAGCTCAAGTTCCCTCCATTTGCTGATCCGGATGTTTAGGTGCAGATTCATGTGGAAACTGGCTGGCCAGCTTTTGCTCAATTTGATCCAGATTGAGTTCTCCAGTGCTGTTGAGTCCTGGACTTCTGGCATTGCTCAAGTAGTTTTGTGCAGTAGCTTGTAGATTGGGATTGTATTTGTATCCGCATACCGCATGTCCACCCAATTCTGATCTGTTTAGGCATTTGTTGATGCTGCAGCTCGTTATATGGGTGTGGCCGCGTGGTGCAATTATAATTAAATGGAAGTGGGGAAAGTTGCTTAAGCTATCTGTTTTAGTATTTCAAACTTGATTCAACTTCATTTGCAGTTTGGTACAATGCCTAAAGGACCTGAAGGCATAATTACCTGCATTTTTGTGTTCTTCATGTTTACCCTCTGGATGCCCATCTCAAATTCCTAAAATTCTTGTCATGCCTACTATTGGTGCTAAAGTAAAACTATTGTTGCAATTCAAAGCAAAGCCTAGACATTTCAAACTTCAGTCCATACAAATCGATATATTGGCACTTGAGAGCTACTCCATTTTTTGACTGGAGCTATAACTATCTCCAGGTTTGTTCCTTACAAAAACACAGTAATTTTTTTTACACCTTGTATTGTGAATACCTGCAGTCTTATTCTCTCAGATTTTGTATTTTGCTATTGAAACTACTTAGGCATAGTTGAGAACACTGGAAACTTGGATAGGTATGGAAGAAAAATAAAGCCAATATCATTGGCAGGATCAATGTAGTTTATCTAGTAAAAACTGAGTTAGCTTAAGCCTTTCTCATTTAAACCACTAGTAATTGCACTTTGTATATTGTACATCATGAGCATTGTCTCCTTACACCTTTAGTTTTCATATTTTATCTTGACCTGTTGTGCCAATATTAGCATTACTATAAGAAAGTATGTTCGACCCTTTGGTTCATCATATAATTTCACTTGTTCCTTAATTCCATTCCTTCCTTTCAGTGATCGGCAAGTACATAGAACCTAAGGACGAATGAACATTGTTAGATGGTACCGAATCCATTGCTTGTAGGTTACGAAAGTTGTTTTAGAAGCCAGCTGCAGTAGTGGTTAGGAGCCTCTCCAACTTGGTCAGGAATGGTTTGATGCTTTCTAGAAGACTAGACCCTTTTGATTACTCAGAGGGCTGCACTTGTTTTTTATGCCATCCTATAACTTCACAATATACTGTGCTTACTAGCGAATTGTATCATGAGTTCTGTCAAGATAGCTAGAATGTATTTTGGGTGCTCAAAAACCTTTGCTATTTAGACTTTTGGAGTATTGCTTCCGTTTTCAGATATTACCCCAATGTTTCAATCAGTGTGCTTACTGCAAAAGTTGCTCTATGTTTGCACCTACAAATAGATTATAAGAAGCAGAAAATGACCGTACTCCTTGTACAGTTGTATGTATGTCAACAAATCACTAACCTGATTTTTGTTGTTTGTTCACAGGAACAGCAAATCCGAAGGGACATCTTAAGAGAAATCCGTTAGCACTTGTAACAAGTACCTGCTGCAGACTAGTATCCAAATTCCCTAATTCTAATTAGAATGCAAGTACTACCAACGATGCGGATTTTTAGTTGTAACAACCCTAATTTTTCAAAACTTGCAAAAATAGGCAAAATGCATTTCTTTTAGAAAATAATCAAATAGGCAAAGTAAAGGTTTTATGAAAATGGGGTAGAAACTTGCTTGAGCATTCATGCTGGTGCATATTTTTATTGTGTGCAGTTGAATTTGAGTTTGAATTCAAAAATCCATTTGAAAAAGGAGTTTGAATAAATGGAAAACCCATTTCCATTTTTCCCCTTCTCTCTTTCCTGTGTTCGGCCCGGCCGACTAAGCGGCCCAAACGGCGCCTCCGCCCTCTCTCCACGCGCGCCGTCACCCTTCATCCTGGGCCGAGGCCGCGGCCCAGCAAGGCGCGCCGTCCGTCCGCGCGGACGCCTCCCTCTCGCGCTGCCGCCGACAGGTGGACCCCGCGTCGTCTTCTCCTTCAACCGACCGGGACTCGAGTCGGAGCTCCGAGCCCGATCCCGCGCGATTGACCCGACGTCCACTCGGTCACACCCCTTGACCTTAGGCTATTTAAGCCTTGACTCCACGCCGCAACTCCTACCCGCAACCCTAAGTCAGCGCCGCCTTCGGTTTCATCGAGCCGCCACACGAGAAACCCTAGCCGCCGCCATTGTCGCCACCGCCGGAGTCCGCAATTCGCCGCAACCCGTGAACATTTATTGGTGTAAGTTGGTCTCTAGCCTCGCCTTGAACTCCTGAGCACGATAGTACCTTCAATTGGGCTTGATTCCATCTAACCTGGACCTCCACCTTACGCAGTCGGCCGCCGTCCGCCATTCCGAGCCATCCGCCGTCCCCGCCTCGCCTCGGTCTTCATCTTCTCCATAGGTGAGCGCGGTGTAAGCTCCTCTATCGAACGGCACCAGTTTCGTGTCAAATGGTGGCCGGGATCATTACCTGTGCGAACGCCGGCGAACCCCTTCGCCGCCGGCAATGGCCGCCGCCGCGTCGGGTTTGTCACGGACGATCGGGTGACCGATCGGTTGTCCGATCGGTTGTCCGATCGGTTGTCCGATCGGTTGTCCGTTTTGGCACTCTGAATCTGCGCCGTTGATTTTGATTCGGACGGCCGTCGGGTGGTAACTTTGCAGAAAACCCCCTGAGTTCTGGCTTATTTAATTAAGAGCCCTCGGCGTGTTCGGCAGAATGCGTTTACTCCGTTGGAAAACGTACTTCTTGCTGAACAGATCTAAAATACGCTTTGACCACTGGAAAACGTATTTTCCTTATAATAGCTTCCAGAATACGTTTTCTTCTCTGGAAGACGTGTTTTCTCTTTTCAGAGTCAATTTACGTTTTCAGCTATTTACAATTTTGCCATTAGCTTTAAAGGCTTATAACTTTCACGTTTTAGCTCCGATTTGGTCTGTTCAAATTGCGTTAGATTCATAATTTCGTAATCTACGCAGTGATACTACTTTTGAAGTATTTTGGAAACTTTTTATTTTTAGTCTATAATTAAAGTATTTATTTATCTATAGAAAACCTTTGAAAATTCATAACTTCGCCGTTATAACTCCGACTTCAGTGAACTTGACGTCTGTGTGATCGTAGGATCGAGTAGAATAGTTTTATAAACATTTTATTCTGTTTTGATGATAATGGTGTACTGTTTCTCTAATGGTTCTTTGTTTGCTTCGTGTATGTGTGCTCGATTGGATTGTCTGGTGTTGTTTGTAACGTCGGGTTCAGACGGTGAGGGTAGTGTTGAGCCAAGCTATTCTGAGGATCAATAGGTTCAATAGGACTTTGCAAATCAAGACAAGTATAGTATGGATCTTCCTTGTTACCTATTCACTTTAAATATCAATACATATGCATGTGTCTGTTTGATGACCTAGAAACTATAACTAGCTTTGATATCCTGATTCCTTGAACCTTTTGGGTTGCATTGGGTAGCAATGATGCTAGTGCTTAATGATATCATGATCCTGTGGCTTGATGAGTAATTGTGCCATGAACAGTAATAATGACTTTTAACTACCTGAGGATTTATCAGTAATGTACCTTCCGGGATTTACAGTACAACTGTGAGGGCTACATGGCTCTGGTTTTAGCTCAGTATGAGGACCTTTTCTAAGAGGTTCCCTTTATGGCGCAAGGGGGGTGTGTTTCGGGTTGGGTGTAGTTAGACCTCTGTCTGTATGTTTATAGGTTGCGGTCGTGTGCCATCAGAAGGGGGGATACTATATCCGTAGGGCACAGAAACCTCAGTGGCCCTAATGTGTTAGACGAACCTTTGAAAGGCTTCATAGTGAACCCTGCCGGCCTTCCTTGGTAGAAGGCTAAGAGATTAGCTACCTCGGGCGAAAGGGCAATTCACGGCTCACAGTGAAAGTGTACACCTCTGCGCAGAGTTTAATAAACTGGTATACTAGCCTTGCTCAAGGACACGAGCGGCCTTGGAAACTCCTTACACTAATGATAATTTCTCTGGTCATGTTAAATTGTTCATACATTTGCTGTTATGTTTACTATTTAATTATGTTACATTGATCATGATGGTTTTGGGAGGTACTTGCCACCTTGATGTTGCTTAACTGCTCAACTTGATTAACATATAAAAGCTAAATGCAGTCAAACCGTGTCAGCTTACTTGAGCCTCATTAACCCATGTTATGCTTGCTGAGTACGGTTGTGTACTTACGCTTGTTTTATTCTCAATTTTGGAAAATCCCGGATGGGTAACAGATGAAGGCTGGGATGTGAGCTATCGGGATGAGTACTAGGCTTGGTGTTCACCAGTCGACGTGTCTCTGTGGGAGCTTTCGCAATAATGTTATCTTAGATTTTATTGCTTATGCGTAATACTCTGTAATAAATAATGGTACGTTATGTAATAAACAGGGTGATGATACTCTTATAAATTTGTCATACTATATGTACGACTGTTCCTGGGACACATATAAGGCTATTTATGCATTCTACTTTTATCCTTAAAAGTGGGGTGTGACATTAGCAGAGAATGTATATCAGCATGTGATGGGAGCATCTTGCTTGACGATACATCAGGCTTATGATACTTGCATATCAACTGTATATTGCATGGCCTTGTAAAGTTAAGGACCTTATAATTGTAGATTGTACATAAATACGTGTATATACAAGAATCAAGAGAACAACTTATCCTTTGGAATAATATCAATGTACCTTCTCTTATGCAAAGTTTTCTTTGTTAAGTTCAGCTTAATCATTGGCTGATGATGGCATTTCAAAAGATGAAAACTGCTTTATATGATGCCAAGCTGCTGGGATTGTGCGCTCATTCTTTTTCGCTTTGCTGAACAATGATCATCCATTCAATCAGCCAATCATTTGGTGACTGATTCCCTCTGGGAGGGATGGAGATCTGGACTCACCTGGCAAGAGGGAAGCCATACATTTCTTGAGAACCAAGACCAAACCACCTGCTCAAAAGCCGAGCAAAGCTCGTTTGCCCCTAACTGCAATAGATACTTAATTGAAAACAACTGAACTTGTTCATCCTTAAACAGTAGGAGCAGTCACGACTACGCAACAGAATAGTTGGCAGTTGACACAAACAAAGGCACATCTGATCTCCTTTTCCTTGCGTTCTCTCCTTTTAATCCTAACCTGAAAAGAGCGATGCAAAATCATCTGTCCAGCTTAAGAAATGGAAGAGTGGAGTGGTGGCTGATTCCACCTCAGGGGAACTGTGGAAGGAGCCTGCACCGGCAGTTGCTCCCCTCCAGCGGCACAAAGTGAGGCAGCCACTCTTACAGCAGGATCTCCCCCCCTGATCACCTCCAATCTTACCGAAAAGCACGACGACGACGGTGACCGCCTTACGGGTCCAGTCCGGTCGGTCCGGTCGCCGTTGTTGAAAACCAGCTCGACGCCGTTTTCAGGGGCCCTCTGTGGAAATCCTGGGTGTGGATGCCATGATTAGGGGCTTTGTAGCATAATTGTACCTTCCCAAGCTTGCAGATTCCAAGCTAATCATCATCATTCATCAATGGTGACGGTGGTGGATTCGGCTGCTCTAGATTTCGCTAAGATCTCCTGGGCTGGCTCATGTACAAAGCAAAAGCGAAGGAAAGCTAAGGTAGTTGAGTTGTGAGTGACCTATATCATGAAAAAAGGGCAGAGTTCAAGGTGCAGAGCCAATCTTTTGTTAGAATGTTCCATGTAGGCTATAAAGGAAAGATCACTTGTGAGAATGCACATGACACAGCACTAACTTCTTTGCTAACATATGCTAATGAATTCATAAATGTTCCTAAAAGGGCATCCTTGACCTATTATGCTAGCGATTGCACACGCAACACTGTAACCGTCATGCAAGATTTCAACTTCTAGTCAAACTGTGCAACACACTAAAATTCCATATTTTTGCGTGTGGGGTTCTTTGTATATGTGTAGCGCACACAAATTCAAGTGGTATAATTAACATGACACTGAAATTTGTGTATGCTACGACCTTTAGGACCTGTGTAATACACATTGCCTTTTGTTGATACTTTTGCCTATCAAATTTTAGGTGGACAGATTGCTTTTACTTGGAATGTCTGCAAACCTAATTTCGTGTCATTCCCTTACATAATTTCTCTTGCATCTTGTTTTTGTACTTTAATGATAACATAAGCGTATATGAGGATGATGTATTAGTTATTTGTAGCCATGTGCCCATTCACATCTTCTTCTCCGCCTACTTATTGAGATAGAAAAAGTAACATTTATATTCTTACTATTACTAATTAAAAGCTTTAACGGAGACACCACGTTAATTTACATCAGATATATTAGAGAAAAAAAGATAAATTCTAAAAATTCTCATAATAATAAAAATATCTAGCCTTTATTTTGGTAGACTTGAATCATCATCGTCGAATTGGATCTATTGTGTGTTATTTATAAAAAAAAAGATTACCCTAAGTTTGCATCTATACTATTACATACTGAATAGAGGACCCAACGGAGACACCATATCAATTCTTACCAGATACGCTTGGAAAAAAAATAAATCCTAAAAATTCTCATAATAATTAAAAACATCATAGTTAGGATGGAACTCTCAAGCTAGCTCAATAGTAAAAACCAGGATGAGATACCGGGGTATATATATGTTCGTCATACCCCGGGGTGACAAAAACAAAAAGATTTTACAGAGACAAATTATTTGTTTAATTCTTTATTACAAACTTCTGATCTGGCTCAATTGTTTACAACGAACAGGATCAAATATAATAGTCCTCTGTTTAATCTGTTTAATGTGTTCGTAGGTTCTTGGAGAATGTGATACTAGGACTCTCGCGCGAAAAAAGGTAGTCATAGTCGGACCGGAAGGAAGGCATGTCAGCCCTCATGCATACTCTTTGCCTAATCATTAAATAAAAAATGTGAAAAAGCTGGCCTTCTGCACACTTTCAAACGTCATTATGCTGCATGCAAATGTTTGTATATATACGCACGCTTTCCTAACTTGTCCTTTCCAAGTGAAAAACAATGCGCTAGTTCTAAGTATAAGGGTGTTTTTTTTTTGTTTCACGATTAGGACTCCTTTGGATTGCAGTATAGGAAGAGTATATGCATAAGAAATTGAGATGACATACTTTTCTAATCCCATGGGGATTGAAAACAATGGAAAATAAATGAGATGGTCTTTAGTAGAAACTCAGGTGAAACAAAGGAATTCGGGGGGAGAGAGAGAGAGAGAGAGAGAGACATAAAAAAAAGTTTCCAAGAGGTTAGACCTCATGTTAGATTTCCTTCAAAATTCCTATAGATTGAGCCATTCCGTATGAATTTTGTAGGATTCCAGGATGAGCAATCCTTTGTTCCAAAGGGCAACATACGAAAATTTCCTATAGTTTTCCACCATGAATCCTTTGTTCCAAATGGACCCTTGAATTCAAGTTAGTGTTTTTTGCTTGCAACTGCTCTGTTGATTTGCTTTTAGTTAGTGAGTGAAATGCACAGTAGCTTCACAAACTTTTTCCACATTCTCATTTAAGTTCATAAACTCAAAATACTCTTGTGGATTGTGGACCTTAGCTCACACTTCGAATGAACCACTAAAAAATGGAAGCACCTAGAAGTTCACCTTAAGAGTTTATAAACCCAAGTGAGAATGTAAAAAATATTTAAGGACTAACGATGCACTTCACTCATTGTTGCGAGACTACCACTTCTTTTAATAATATGCTAAATCGAACAAAATATTTTCTTGCACAGTGCATATGTATGTGGTTTTTTTGAACTGTCAACGGGGGGAAATTTCCCCACCTGATTTTGTATTATCTTACTTTTGCTCAAGTCTCTTGGTTACATAGTCATGGAGGGAGGAGAATTTATACAACACCGTGGGATTTACATAATGCGGTTAATTAGCACCTGCAGAAAGTTGCACCAGGCAACATCGACCTGCCTCTGCTTCCTGGGAATTCTTGTTTGCCAAGCTCGTGCATCCGCAAGGCAAGCTTGTAGGGTTTGTCTTAAGGAGAGAGCTTCGTTTCTGAAGATGAAGGCATTGCGGCGTTTCCATAGTTGCCAGCGGCACAATGCAAAGAAGGTGCTATACTGAACTGCTGGAACGGAAGGTATCTTTGGGAGAGTTTGAATAGCTCTGGTTGACATGTCAGGCGTTACCAGAAAGCCAATTTCATTCTAGAAATCCTTGGCGAAGGGACAGTGTAAAATGATGTGGTCTGTGTCTTCCTCTGCAGCCCCACAGATCTCACAGCACTGGTTGTCAACGATCATTTTTCTAAACAGATTTGCACGACACTGAATTCTTCCTTTAGTGAGCAGCCACATGAAGAATTGGATTCTGGGAGGCACCGAGTTTTTCCAGATGAAGTTCGAGGCCGGATCAGCAGCCTGCTGCCTTGCCTTGAGCAGCCTGTAGATTGAGGAGGAGTCCAGCTTGCCTTGGCCGCAATCAAACGCTGATTTTCTTCGGTCATTGCCTTGAGATAGAGAAGTCTGCTCAACGATGGTCTTGATATGCTGAAGCTCAGAAGTCGCCTGGAAAGTCTTGGAACAAAGGCATTTTGCAGGTTTGATAGCACGGCCTCACTGACTGAATCTTCCTTGCGTGTGCAGTGACTGAAAATTACTGGGAATCGTTCGGCCAATGCTTCATCCATGTACCAGACATCATTCCAGAACGAAGTGGCAGTACCATCTCTAATTGCAACTGTGGTCAGAGCTTGATAAAGCGGCAAGATGGATCTTAGCATATCCCAGTGATGTCCCTGCAGGTCGCCCTTTAGGGTTGCAAGATTGGCGTGTTGTCTAACGCATCTTCCCCATGCCAAGCTCTCAGAGCAATGCAAGCGGTGAATCAACTTGAGGAGTAAACAAATGTTCTGTGTGCCAAAGTCCTTGATCCCCAAACCACCAAGATCCTTTGTAGTGCAACAGTTCTCCCAAGCTACTAAACATTTTGCAGAAGATGTTTGAGGCTCACCTGCCCACATGAAAGCCCTTCTTCTCTTATCAATCTGTTGGATAGTTGTTGGCGGTATGCTCATGGATGACATCACATAGACAAGCTGGCTGGCCAAGACTGAGTTAATAAGAATGACTCGGCCCATAGTGTTCAGCAAAGAAGCTTGCCAAGAAGAGAGGAAGGAGTCAGTTCTATCAATGTAAGTGTTGAAGACCGATGCAGGCAGCTTTGATGCGGACAGAGGGAGCCCCAAGTAGTTCTG
Organism: Bothriochloa decipiens; assembly: GCA_023333625.1. Taxonomy (NCBI): domain Eukaryota; kingdom Viridiplantae; phylum Streptophyta; class Magnoliopsida; order Poales; family Poaceae; genus Bothriochloa; species Bothriochloa decipiens. The sequence goes on along the minus strand of CM041635.1, from coordinate 36,918,226 downwards.
GGGAAAGGATTCAAGCCGGCAGCCTAGATTCTCGACACACATCTGAATAGTACTCTGGTCCATGTGTAGGGGAACCATAGTGCTCTTGTGATAGTTGATGGATAGGCCTGTTGCTTCAGAGAATATGTTGAGCACCTCTTTTAGCTTCTGCACCCCTACAAGGTCACCCCTCAAAACAACCAAAGTATCATCCGCATACTGGAGCATCACAGAACCAGCCCCGCTAACCAAAGGGTGTCCAATTTCCTCAACATGTTCTCTGATCATTGCCTGCAAGGTATCAGCCACAAGAAGGAAAAGATACGGTGACAACGGGTCTCCCTGCCGCAGACCCCTTTTGCAGTTGATCCACGGCCCCGACACTCCATTGAGTAGAATGGCTGACTTGGAGGACTCCAATATGCATCGCATCCACTGCCTCCATGCAGAACTGAAACCTCTAGCTGAGAGGATGGTGTCTAGACCTGTCCAGCTTACAGTATCAAATGCTTTCGCGAAGTCTAGTTTGAGAACCAGTGTCGGAACCTTCCTCTTGTTGCATGCTTGTACAATTTCCGCTGCGTAAGCAAATGTTTCAGAGATTGATCGGCCTTGAAGGAATCCTGTCCGGTTCAAGTCAATGAGGTTTCCAATCTCTCGCTGCAACCTGCAAGTAAGAGTTTTGGCAATAATCTTGACCGTGCAGTTTTGGAGGCATATCGGCCGGAAAGCATCTACCACAGTTGCCCCGGGCTTCTTTGGGATCAGGACCATGTAAGATCGATTTATTCGTTCCAGCTCTGCAATATTTGAATGAAAACTGTGCATGAGGTCCATAATTTGCAGCCGGACAGTGCTCCAAGCAGCACGGAAAAAAGAAGGACCGAACCCATCCGGCCCTGGTGCACTGTTACGGTTCATAGACAGAAGGGCAGACTTGACTTCATCCTCCGAGAACTGGGCAGTGAGCGCATCAGACGGTCGACTTGAGCTCAGGAATAGCCTGTGCACATCAAAGGCCCAGACCGACTGCCCCGGCTAGCCAATGATGGCAGAGAAAAACTCGTTGAGGGCGGCCAGCTTTCCGTCATGATTGGTAAACTGCTGCCCTCCACATTCAACCCTTCTAATCTTGTTGCATCTCAGTCTTACAGTAGCCTGAGCGTGATGAAACGCAGTGTTCGCATCAGCCTCCTTGATGGCCCTGAATTTGCTTCTCTGCTTCCAATAGGCGGCACGTTCCTTGATGGACTGCGCCAACCGATCTTTGCACAAATTTCGTACCTGTATTTCATCACTGGAAAGCAAGCGTTGCTCCTCAAAAAAAATCAAATAACTCTATAATGAACTTGCAGTTAGGTATGAGTTGGGGGGCGCCCTGTTACGCCGAGACCATGCCTTAGCGGCTGCTCTAGTCACCTTAAGGCATGAAGCCAGCATACCTGCCGAATCCGAACGGGGCGGAGCTGTGGACCACGCTGGTAGAATTGAATGAAGGAAAGAGGGGTTGTGGAGCCAAGAGTTTTCGAATCTGAAGATGTTAGTTTTTGGGATGGAAGAGGACATGGAAAGGAGGATGGGGGTGTGGTCGGAGGTTGGCTTAGGCTGGGCACAAAGAGAGGTGTTGGGGAAGGCAAGGGAGTGGGCAAGATTGACAAACGCTCTGTCGAGCCTTGCTAGGACAGGGATAGGTTGGTGATTAGACCAGGTGAAGCAGCGGCCAAGCAAAGGGATTTCGAGGACTCCAAGCTGCTCTATAGCAAGGTTGAAGGAGTTCATGCGCCTGATGTTAATATTGTCGTTATTTTTGTCATCAGGGGACCTAATAAGATTAAAGTCCCCAATGATGGCCCATGATCCAGAGACCAAAGGCAAGATGGATAGGAGCTCATCTAGGAATGCTTGAGTGAGTCTGTGGTCAGAGGGAGCATAGACATTAGTGAGCGTAAGGTCACAATCAGAGATGGTGGAGATCATGGTGGTGGTCAGGGAAAAGCTCATTGGAATTGAATTAGACACGCTCCACAAGTTTTGATCCCAAGCAGTAACAATGCCGCCTCTGGCGCCATCGGCAGGGTTGAATATGTAGTTATTGGAGAGGCTAACAGGAAGGAAAGTTTTTGCTTTGAAGGAAGAAATGTTAGGAAGTTTAGTTTCTTGGAGGCAGACAATCGAAGGAGCAGCAGCCTTAATCGCATCACGAACAATAATGCATTTGTCATGGTCGCCTAACCCACGTGTGTTCCAGGACAAAATAGGAAATTTTTGACTGGTACTATTCATTGAAAACCAAAAAACACCGAGATAGCGAAAAGGAAAGTTTCTGGGGTACAAAACATGAGTTCTCGAAAACAGAACCGAAACAAATAAAAGAGACAACTACGGGAACATTAGGCCAACAGGGAACAAGAGTGTGGACATTGGCCCAATGGCACACCCAAACGTAGAAAGCATGAGACGCAATCATCCAGAACCATTGGTCACCACATCCACAGCAGCATCACTAGTGCAATGGGTGTTCGCTGCGTTCACCAGCTTACGAATTTCAGAAACGCCAAGAGGTAGCTTGTTGCGGGACAGGAGGTTTCTCTTGGCGACATGCTTCTTGAGGCCAACAGAGCAGCCGGAAAGAGAGCTGAGGAGGGCTTCTCGGTTAACCGCCGTTGAGGTCATGTCCTCATAGGATCCACCATTGATGGCTGCCCTAGCTGCGATGCGGGAACTCTGACGTTTCTGCAAAGGGGCAGAAGGAGAACGCCTAGCCCGACGACGCGGCAGATCAGGGCATATCAGCAGGGTCGGCGGGGGAGAGTTGGCACGCGACGACGGTGAGTGCGGGGAGACAAGCGACGGGCTGCCTGGTGAAGCCGCCGTCAGTTGCTCGGCGTCGACCGCCACCTCAACCTCAGGAGGCGGCGAAGACATAAGCCGAGCGAAGACGACAGCCAAGCCCAGGATCTGGGCCTGGGTAGAGACCGCGGCCGTGGCTGCCACATCAGGTGGGCTGGGGAAGGACGCTGTAAAGATCCGATGGGACCCGGCAGCGGACCTGGTGGTGGAGGAGCAGCCTCCACACTGGGAACCGCGGGAGCCGGCGCACGGCGGCGGCGCAAAAAGAACTTGCGAAACGTCATAGGGCACGAGTCGGAGCGATGGCCCGGACCCCGGCAACTACGGCACCGCACCGGCTCACGACAGTCTTTTACAAAGTGATCAGTGCCGAGGCAGCGGTGGCAAGCAGATGGATTTGAAATCGGTTTTAGGAATTTTGAGGGCTTTGGCACCGGTAGGGGAGGAGTCAAGGCCACTTCTCGGTAGGAACGCCGAATGACGTTGTTGATGGGCCGTGGGGCATTAAGACGACGGGCGTGGCTAGCTGTCACTCCCTGGGCGACAAGACAGGGCGAAGCGCCCTGCAGAGGCGTCACACCGGCGTTGGCAGACAGGGACCCATGCAAAGTGGGCCCCGCAGCAGCAGGACTCGTAGAGACAGCGTTGGGAACAGGGGCGGGCTCACCAACCGCAATTAAGTCGTCTTCCACCTCGAGCACCAAGGGAGCTTGCGGAAAACATTCATGGCAGCGGCAAAGGAGGAGTGGAAGAAGATGCAAGTGGAGGCAAGGTTGATGGCACCAACAACCGCAAGAACGTTGGCAACATTTTGATTTGAGACAAAAGTTTTGAAAACACCAGTTGCAACACGACTAACGGCGAGGCGACCAGAGCCAGCAATAGTTCTATGCAAGGCATTGCTCATGAAAAATGTGTTAAACATGGGGTCGCGGGAAGGGGGGGTTACCCAAATTGGGGCAGTGGAGGACGACGGGGCGATGACGTTGGGCGCGATGGTGGAGTGGAGCTCTTCCAAGATCTTCTGTTGGAGAATTTCTCCCAGCGTGGGAGCAGCCGCCGGACGGAGTCTGATGGAGCTAACCGGAGCCCCAAGGTGAGGTCGAACAGACCTCACAGGTCGATCTACTGGCGTAGACATGCCGGGGAGTTGGGCTTGGCATGGCTGGGATTTGGGCGGCGGCGGCGGCGGCGTTCGAGGTGGAGGCGGCGGCAGCGGTGGCAGGGATGGAGGCGGTGGAGGTGGAGGAGGCGGCGGAGGTGGAGGGGGTGGAGGCAGGGGAGGCGGCGGAGGAGCAACGGCTTCGCTGGGCTCAGCGGCGAGGGCGGCGACGGGCACGAGGAGCGCCATCCAGTCACTTCATCATCCAAAATTCCGTGTACCAAGATAGTTGGATGTTACTACTTAGAGCAGCTTCATATGTCTGTGATTGCTATAGTAGACCCAACGAAATTACCATGTATAATTGTTATTTCTATGATGATGAATATAATCCTTATATCTTATCATTGCCTTATGTCTCAAGCCATGAGTTTGGAACACTCAAACGCCCCTGAGTTTCTTTGATGTCCCAAATCTATATCTCTTATAAAAACAAATCAAACTATAATAAGTGCTACAACATCTTCTTCCACTAAATGCAACTACACTATTTAGTCTATCAACAAGCAAGGCATCTACTCTCTTATAATTCGAAATAATATTCTATAAGCGTTTTATTTGATTCTTCCATTAGTTTACCTGTTTTGACGACATGTCTCATACATACAATGATACAACTTATATGAAAATATCGTGGCCATGTGCAGGGTATTCTCTTGTCACTGGCCAACTTTTGCTTGTAAAAAACGAAAATTTTCTACACCTTTCTTTCCGCTGAAAATTACTTGTGCATTTTTTTCGAGTAAAAAATTACTTGTGCATTGATTCCCACTTGCCACCTTGCAAAAAGAGCACCTGACCTAGTTCATTTGACACTCGGACGATCTGTCCTCTCCGCCTATTTCTAAAAGAAAATGCCTTCTTCAAGAGGACAAAACACATCATCGATTACCACTGGAATAAAAAGGCCACCGATTCGTCAGGGATCAGGGATGCAAGGTACATCAAGTTGCTGTCACATGTGCCATTTTTCCCCCCTCCAAGAAGGCTAGACATATACAGAGAGGAAACAGGAGGTTGGGGAAAAATGTTCAAACTACTAGGCGCGCTTTGTATCTTAAAAGAGCGCTATTTGGAAAATATGGCTAGATCAGTAGTCTGCTTGTGAACTTCCCCAAAAAAAAAGAAGAAAAAGACAAAGAACATCACCTCAGAAATTTTCTTCTGCTGGTGTTCTTTTCATGAGATGTTTTGAAAAAAAATTGCCGCATGGCTTTATTTTTTCTCACATTTAGCAATATGTTGAGCCACTCTCCCCCAGCTTCCATCGATAACCAATGTAGTGAATTGGGATTGAATTCACGAGTGGTGCATGGTTATCCTAGTACTCACACTTTTTTATGGATTTTTTCAAGAATTTACCGACGTTATACTTTAAGTGGTAAGCGACGTTCTCATCAACAACAAGGTTACAGTGGTGGCTTCAGAAAATCTATCGGCTGCTCAGTCATTTAGAGATGTTCATAGAGATAGAGGAAGTTTTGTGAACGTGTATTCATAAGGGTGAGTGTGCATACGTGTTATGAGCATCTGCGTTGTACTGTATAATTCTAAAAAAATATTATAATATAAGTTATATAATTTTTAAAACAATATCCACTCTCATGACTCACTTCATACGGTAGTCTTAGAAAGAATACACTTCTACGTATGGTCCAAGTCAAACTATTTCAAATTTTAACTAAATTCATAAAAAATAATATTATAATTATATTATAATTCTAAATAGATATACTACAAAATATTTTTCATGGTAAATCTAATTACATATATTTCTTATCATAATGATTTATATATTACTTCCTCCATCCCAAATTATAAGTCGTTTGACTTTTTATCTAAATTTTGACCACTCGTCTTATTCAAAATTTTGTATAAAATATTCTTTCTTTTGTCATGGCTTGCTTTATTAATAAAAGTTATTCAAGAATGACTTAAAATTTTACTATCTTTGTGTATTTTTTTAATAAGATGAGTGGTCAAACTTAATGTCAAAAAAGTCAAACGACTTATAAATTAGGATGGAGGAAGTACTAACTAAAAAATTGGTTAGACTGAAAATTATTTGACTTAGAACTTAAGCTACAAAATTGCTCTTTTTTAGGACCGAAGCAGTGACGACCAATTCTTTTCAGGAAGCATACTTGTTGCCGGGCAGTTTAACCCCTTATCTCTTTGTCATCCCCATGCATCATCGCTTCCGAACTGACCGTGCCCTGTCTTGGCAATTTTCGGTTCCATCCAATCGACATCGATTGTGAGGCAGTTGCCGGAATGCCGGTCCATCTCATCTGTGTGTCTGCCAAGTGCCAAGCGTTTCATAGGTGTATTTTGAACGGCTCTGCCTCAGCTTTATTTGGCCAACAAGAAGAAACCGTCTAGGGCTAGCTATTTAATGTTGCAAGAAATTCCCCCTTCTGTCACAACATTTGTGGTGCGATGACAAAAGGCCCCTTGCCCACTGGCAAATGACGACTTTTTTTTTTGGCGGAAAGAGCAAATGACGACACGCATGCATCTGTGTGATAGCGTTAAACGATGCCGTTAGTACTCCAAAGAATTTGACCCAACCGGAGCAGACATGCCCCTGAAACACAGATCCAAAGAATCCAACGCCTCTTTGGTATAAACATTTTCCAAACTTTCCATTTTCACAACCATGTACGACAAACACACACTAGAAAAAAATAAAAAAAATGATCCATGTACAAGAACGTAAGTAGCCAACTGCTTCGCATCTTTAGAAAATGCATAGCTTTACAACCATCTTGTATGAAGAGAAACACGTGACCAAATTTTATCCAAATACAATGGTTTTTTAAAAAAAACTAAAATGGGGTGAGAGCTTCCCCACCTTCTTCATTCGAAAAGGAAGATCACACCAGGTGCTTGGAGTGAGTTATAGCTGTAGCATTACGGTTGAGGAGGAAAGTACGCCATCGATCAAGGTTGTTTACAAGGTCAAGGGGAAGGCGCTTCCGTCAGGTTACAAGGTCATCACAAACCCGAGACAACACTGCTCTATGGTGAGAGACATCGTTCCTGAAGACTCCACCATTCTGCTATCCCAAAGCCTCTAGAGTATGGTCAAAAGAACGAAGTGCCAGACCGAAGCATCTAGGCCTATGGGGATGATGGCGTCCCAGATATCATCATCAGACAGTACAGTGACATGGATGAGCCTAGTCACACTCCATAACTCTGAGCTTCTTGGACACCTGAAGAAGACATAGTGTCGGTCCTCCACTGAGCCCGCGCATCGTTGACACTAATCATTTTTCACTACATGTTTTGCATGTAGATTGACTCTCGTACTTAATCGATCTTCGAAAAACAGCCAGTCGAAGACCTTTACTTTGTTGGCCAGTTGTGTCCCCCATATACGCCGGCCATGGGGGTTAGTGGAGTCACCAGATGTATCAAGCGCTACATAGGCATCCCAAGCGGCGTATGACTTCCCATTTAGCTTGAGCAGTCTTGTATTTGGGTCATCACCAAGGCTGATTATTGCAAGCAAGACATTAGGCTATCTAGCTGGTTGCTAGCTGCATTAGTGATCCAAGACCTAAGTCGCAAATCATACCTTTCTTGAAAAACACATTGCACTGATATGTTAGGCCTAGTGATGTGGGTGAATAAAGCAGCATATATGGAGCAGAGAGGTCCGTCAAGGAGCCAGCGATCGAACCAAAAAGAAGTGGATGCACCAATGCTGACATTGACATAGGTAATAGAACGATAAGTGTTAAGCTCGTCAGTAATGATTTTTACAAAGATAGCTATGGGATCATTGGAGGAGATAGCTATGGAATCAGTAATGATTCGAAGGAGGCAACATCCTGAAGCAACCAGCCATCCAGCTGGCTGGTTCATTGGAGAAAAGCTTGTTGATAAACTTCATGAGCAAGAAACGTTTCTATAACTCCAAGTATTTAACACCGAGCCTCCCATTGTTCTTGCTGGCTTGAACATTGTCCCACGCGATGAGGCATTTTGACCCATGGCACACTTCATCGCCGGTCCAAAAGAAAGCACGACAGCGACGGTCAATGGCCTTGATAACAGTTTTTGGCACGTTGATAACAGACATGTAGTGGAGGGGGAGTGAGCTAAGCACAACTGTGCACAGAGTGAGGCACCCGACTCTGTTAAGAAGGGAGGCGCGCCATCCTAAAAGGTAATTGTCATAGGAGGAGATTAGGGGGGAGACAGTCGTTCATAGAAACTTTGTGTGGTGATAGAGGAAGACTAAGATAAGTTTGGGGGAAGAAGGAAACAGTGGTGCCAGAGGTAGCAGCAAGACCAATAGCGGTGTTATCGGTAACAACAACTAGGAGGAAGGTAGTTTTGTGGTAGTTAATAGAAAGGTTGGTAGCACGTTCAAACAGCTGAAGGATCTTTTTAGTGGCTGAGATGGCATCGGGAGAGCAATTGATGAAATCAGGGTGTCATCATCATGTTGAAGAACGGGGCACCGTTGGTCTATAGTTATAAGGTGGTGAATGGAGGCAGCGAGGGGGTGGTGCTGCAGCGAGCGGCGGAGGACATCGGCAATGATGATAAATAGATAGGGAGATAGCAGGTCGCCTTACATCAAATCCTTACAACAATTAATCCATCTTCCATAGACCGCATTGGGCAGCATAATAATTTTGCCTGTTGTAGCAGTTCAGCAACCCAGGTGCACCATTTGTTAGAGAAGCCACAACATGAAAGGGTGTGATCTAGGCTATCCCAAGCCACACAGTCAAATGCTTTATAGAAATCTAATTTCAAAACGATAGTGGGAGTGCTTCATTGATGGAAGAAATTGAGCAGTTCAGTCGCGTATACAAAACTATCAGAGATACACCTGCCCAACACAAAGCCAGATTGGTCCATCCCAATGAGAGAAGGAATGTGGGGTTGAAGTCAGTTGGTGAGAACCTTGGAGAAGCCCTTGACAGTGGAGTTTTGGAGGGCAATAGGCCAAAAATCCTAGGGCTTTCAAGTGTCTTTTTTCTTTGGGAGGAGCACAATGTATGATCAGTTCAGCCGCTCCATATCAGCAGAATGGGAATGGAAAGTACCAAAAAGTGAAAAAAAGTATGGTGAAGTGGTAGTCCACATAGTTTTGAAGAATAAAGGACCAAACTCATCTGGCCTCGGGCTGGCGTTTGAGTGCATATGTCTGTATGCTAGATGAATTTCATCTCGGACAAAAACAACATCTAGGTGACTGAGGGCTAGGGCACCCTAGGTAAAGATCTTCTAGATAAAAGTCCCAACTAGTTACACTCGGTGATCCAAGGAGGTTCAGATAGAAGGCGTGGAGGACAACTGCCTTTTGATCGTGGTTTGTGTGGTTTGTGTGCACTGTCCACCATGCGCTTGCGCGTTGAACATCGCTTACGAGGTAGGCTCTAATGCTCCTCAATGTCATCCTCCTTGTCCTTCAAAGGATAAAGCAGTAGGAGCAAGCAGCCTAACAATCGGACAAAAAAGTTTCTCAAGACAAAGATTTGAAATCGCGTACCCGGTTGAGCAGACATGTCTCCCTTGACTCCTTGACTACAACGAACGCCTTCACCCAGCGAGCCTACGGATGCCCATGGCGAGTGTCATTGCCATCATCAGCAGTGGTCTTATCCTCCAGAGCTCTCGGGATATGGTTCGCCTTTTCACCTAAAACTTCTATCGAACACCTTCCATGCAGAGCTCTGGCCTCCTTCTCGTGTGAGCCTGTGGGTCAGGCAGGACTCACTGTCGCTAGTGGTGAGCTGGGCGAGGGCTCATCATTGGCAGGCAAATCCTCCGTGTTGCCTGTGGAGGTCCTACACCACCGCTTATTGTCGTTCCCTTCTAACCAACATATCATCGAATAGGTTCCATGCACCATGGACCGCTGCGACTTCTCTTGGGCATCGAGCTGCCGATTGCCATCGCAGTGGCCTGTTGCATGCGCAGTGCAAACATCCTGGGGGGCAGAACCCCGGTGCCGGTGGCTGAGTGATGGCCTGCCACCTTCGTCTGAGGACGTGGCGAGGTGGTGGGGTATAGTGGGGAGTGGCTGCCGGGCAATAGGAGGGACGGGTGGAGGGAGCCGAAGTAGAGGACATGGGCAGGAGCATATGGGTGGAGCAGCGCTGGGTAGGGGGATGCCACAAGGCTATCCTTGTGGCTTATCGCCTGTGGTCGGGGTTGGTAGTGGTGGTGGATGGCTGGGGGCGGGAGGAGGGGAGAGCGTGCCATCCGAGATTTTAATGACATTGTATAATGGATTTTTAATGGTTCTAAGTTAAAATCATCTGACCTAATTTATTTGAAAAAATGGTACGATATCAAATGAGCTTCATTACATACATTATGATATGTATTTCAGCAATTACCTTTTTGATATGATGATCCGACCCCCACGTCGCCCCTGCACGGGCGACTCGAGTGACGACCACCGTAGCCTACCGTAAGACCTTCGTCCCCTTCACCCTTCCCCTCGCCGTTGTCAGAGGGAGCTGTAGGGAGGCCTGTGCAGCCGTCCTAGGATGGTGGTGGTGAGGCCTTTGCCCCTAGGCATGCGAGATCCTCCGTGTGGGGTGGCACTCGATGGCAGTGGCGTGATACCTTCTCGCGGAGGCGTGGCGACGAAAGAGTGGCATGGCAGTAGAGACACATGAGGCATGATGAAGGAGGAGTAGGTCGCGTGAGTTCGAAGCTACAGCTCACGAGGTCGTGGACCTCGCCAGCAACTTCGACGGGTGCAACAACAACAACAGCGGCTCAGAGCAATAGATCCGGTGTCCTGGAAGCCGGATAGGGCTTTCGTATGGCTGGATCTAGTGCTCCTACTGGCGATGGTGGATTTGCTGCTGCTAGTGGGGGTCCCGGCGGCGACGCTCGTCTCCGGCTGTCGGTGCGTGGATTCATGGCCTGAGCGGCCGAATCCGGCGTGGTTGACGGATCTGGTGGGCACACAGTGGCGACGTTGTCCATCGTGCCTAGCAGCAATGGGCAACTGACGTTCGCAGTGGGCAACTCATCGGTGGCGTCCAATTTTCCAGATCTGATAGTTGGTGGCCTTCGTGGCCGGATCCAGCTATGGACCACGTCGTTGGTGTATGGCGTAACGACACGACTCTTGGTAGGGCAGTACCAGTGGTGTGACTACCATGTGTTGACGGCGGTGACGCCTATGGGCGCCACTTTTCTCATTGGGAGCGTCGTCTCGTTCTACACGATGATCTCTCCAGTGAAAATCCGACACCAATGTTTTTGGTTGGGCTATGATGGCATCTTTACATGTCATTTTCTTGTTGGAGACATCATTTTTGTAGATCCCTTTGGGGGTCGCCGGCTTTGGTGCCGGCATCGAGATGACGAGATGGTGGTTCCGTTGTACATGCTCCAGGTGTTTCGTGTCTTTGCTAGGATACAGTTCCGGTGTCTCTAATGGTGGTCGGTGTCTAAAGATCTTTCAGTGCCCTTACTAAATGTGGCAGACGTGTTTTGGCGGCGATTTATTGAGCTAGTGGTCATATTCTTTTGGAGTTGACTTCACAAAGCAAGTAAGAATGTCATGTAAGACTACTCAAGTTCTTTATTGAGGATGCAATTTTACTTATTGACCACCTTTTTTCCTTCCTCTGCATGCGGTGGCCTCACCAATAATATGCTTTGGGGGCTTATTTGTTGTGGAAGATTGGACGGTGATGCTCCATCATTGGGCGTTGGACTCGCTAAGCTCAGACATATCAGAAGACACTCGTACATTCAGACATGGATTGGAGGTCAATAATGTCATTGAGGATCTGTAGGTATACTCTACTATATCTTCTTTTTGTCCAAAGACATGGATGTAATTGTGCCTTCATTAGCATAATCTTTTCCCATAAGGAAAAACCAGCTATAATTGCAATGGCCTGTTAACCTATCTGTTGGGAATTCTTGTATAAAATACTATGTTTCCAGTTCGACTTTTGTTTTCTGTTGAAGTTCATCTATTCTAAGAATTCTTACAACCGACACTTCTATATATTATTGTTAATAACGTTGTTCATCCACGCTTAACATGTTTTGTTGTGCTGTCCAGTATAAAAATGATGTTACCGGTCACTTGATTGAAAAAAAAAGAAGTATATTCCAATAAACTATTAAGATGCATCAATTGCCGGAGGAAAAGCAGAGCTTTGGGCCAAGCGAGAATCCAAAAAGGAGATCTACATAGTGGTTCGAAGATATGGATTTGATGCAATGCACACAAAATGCATTCCCTAGGAGCACTGAAGGATCAGAACCCCGGGATTGAGCAGGCAAATGCAACCTTTTTTTTTTTTTTGGTGATAGACAGGTTTTGAGCAGGCAACTGGAGCATAAGAAAACGAGGTATCCCTAATAGTACTTGCTCTGTCCGATTCATCATCTCTCAGTCTCACTTGGTTCCAACAGATGTCGCAACGAAATGCGATTTTGAGATGTGAGAATCCTTGATGAAGGTCACATGGTGAACCATGCATTGATTCCAAGGTCTTGAAACGAGCAAGTGCAAGAGATGATTAGTCTCGGTAATGCGAGAGCTAGTATACAGAGAAATTAACCACACCATCATCTTCGTCGTCGTCGTAAGTGGCACGGATTATCAACAAGGCCATTCATCATGGGGTTGAAATGCTAGACACAGATAAAGTAAAAGTGAGAGGACGACGAGACGAGATGGAAGGAAATGAACATAAAGCTAATAATGTGGGCACGCCATGTAATCATTGGGATATCACACATATCAAATGGAATGTCCTTCACGCTAAGAAGAAACCACAAAGTCACATGATCCAGCGAGCCACCCAATGGGCTTTGGTTTTCTTGCCTACCAGCACTATCTATATACATTTAGCACCATCGGCAATCACCTTCCTCAAAAAGAAAAAGGGAAAAAAGAGAGACAATCACCTCACAAGATTGGGAGATCTTGTCCAGGTCTCTCCAAAACAAAAGCAAACAAGTCTCAAACGTATTTGTGTTATTATTAGTATATTCACATGAACAATAATGTTACCTTTTTATAGACTTCCAACTTCCACAAGTTCCTTCATTTTAGTATGGAAATCCCAGGCGAAAAGGAAATTATAACTAAGAAGTTCTTTTTCAGTAGTCCATATCTCACTCTCACTTTATGGAATATATATATGTAATTAACAAGTATAGTAGTATATCTTATGAAGGGGTTAGAGATGGACCAGATGTTGATGCCCCATCACAAGATAAATAAAGTGCTATTCTCTCCTATATTGTACCAGTGCAAGTGAGAAAAGGAGGAACGAATGCCTATCTTTTTTTGTAAAAAAAATGGGGAAAAAAATGGAAAAAGGAGGATCATATCGGTTGTACGAGTTCGGCGATGTCTTCACCAACTAAAGAAACATTCTATGTAGCCAAAATACCATCAGTCACCAGCAGGTCATCACTGCTACTATTGATAAACAGGAGAATGTATGTACTCCCACACACTAGAATATTTGAGTAGGAGTATAGGTACGTACTCCTATTATTCTGCTGATCTGGGAAACGAAAGCCGACTCTGTTTTTTTTTTTTTGACAACATAAGCCGACTCTGTTTAATTTGTTATACTACATGCAAGACTAATGGTAGCTTATCTAGGATAATACCGTGGTCCGCGGTGGTTCTTTGAAATGACTGCATGCATGCAAATGCAGGGTCATGATCATGATCCCCATGGCCCCATCGTGCCACCGTGGGTGGCCATTTTGGAGAGAAGATTCGGGGTCAAGACATTAGTCAAATTTGGGTAAGATTCTCCATCATTATATCCTTGTAAATTGCTAGCATTACACAGAGTAATCTAAGGGCGTTTGGCTTCTTGGAATTTACGGAATTGAATCTGTTGTTATTTAGACATATATTTGAGCTAACTATATACTTAGATTGGAATGGAATGAAGTTAGAGAGTGCAAGCATAACATGGTGAAGAATGATGATATATAAAATTCATTTCCCATCACTCACTCTATGAATCTGAGATAGGCTTAAAAATAAACCTTGGAAAGTGGTGGAATGTTAAATTCCAAGCTAAGTAGCCTAGTTTCTTATAAAGATTTCAATTCTCCACAACGAAGGGATCCAAACGGGCCCTAACTGTGTTCATCTCGCATGATACAATTGGACACGGTGGAATTTTCAGAGCCACTACACTTACTTTTTTTTTTACTTGCTTGCCTTTCGTTATCAATCGTCCGAGGCCTCTGACAAAATAAGATCAAACACTCATGCCAGAGTGACATACCATGCCTCCGAGCGATGCGGACTAGAGATCTGTTTAGCCAACAAATACACTACCTAGCTTATTACAATTTCTAATAACAAAAGCGAGATGGAGAAAAAGGGAAGGAACGGAGGGGAGGGAGAGGAGAGCATGATGCACGTCGCGCAAGGTTGGAGCAAAAGGTCTGCGCGGGCCGCTGTCCACCATCCACCGGTGCCATTGCAACATGTGGAACACCTGAATCTACTTTTAAAACATCTAAATGATTGCAACATATGTGTGAATACAAAAGAAACACTTCAAACACGCGTTTGAAACACTTATAAATTAAAACATGTGAAAAGCACTTGAAAACCATTGCAAAACATATACAACATCCAGATAAAACACTTGCAATATATGTGTGAAACATAAACAACATCCACGTAAACACACTTGCATCATAAGTCTCAACAGACCGATAAAACATTGAGAATAGTCGTTTGCAACATACATATATAACCATTGCAACATAGGCAACATCCATACGAAAGGCTTGCAATATGCATGTGAAACATCCAAAGCACTTGAAATATATGGTTGCAACATATGGTTTTAGCGCAACATCTCCTTATTGGGAGAATGCATGGAGGATTGTCAGCGTGTGGAGTTCACCGATGTAGAGCTCGCTGGTAGCGCGGAGATCGTTGTTCCTGGGGAGAAGGCGACGGTGGGTCACTCCGGTGGAGAGAGAGATCAAGAGGGCCGAGGGGAAGGCCTACTGGCCGAGATGCCGACAGAAATAGACAGAAGCGAACGACGACGAACAAGGAGTGTGCTGGAAAGGGAGGAAGGCGGGCAATAGCGCTCGGGCACGGTGGAGAACATCACGGTTGACTAGGTGGCAATTCAAGACTGGTTCAAGAATGGTTGTGGGAGCAACGGTGATTCTAGAGGAAATTGGAGAGCGGAATCTTTTTATTAAGCAACACTAGATGGCGTGCTAGCGAGTGTCAGTGTTGGGTCATTTGGGTGGCATCCAGGCCCGCCAAAACGGATGACTATAGTAGCATTGTACCCTGTTTGGAATGTGGGATTTTCCCCCCGTTCATATACCTTTTTCTGTGAAAATAAACTGATTACTATGAAATACTATAAAATTCCTTCATAATTGCAGTGAAATTCCTACGTTCCAAGCAGATCGGACTTATGAAGAGATGGGGAAACAAGTCAGCGAAAAATGACACGACTCTCCTTTGGTCTTTGAACCCGACCGGTGCCGTCGCTGTACAAGGAAGAAATTCACACCAGCAGCATACATATATACTAAGACCATTTTCGAAAAGGAGTTAGCAGCAGTGAAAAAAAAAGGAGAAAGAGACCCGGCTCGGGCGGGCGGTGGATAGATTTACCAGCCGGATCGATCACACTCACGTAGCCAAAACCAAAAGACAACTAGCATAGCAGCTAGCTAGGCAACCAACTCAACACTCCACTCCACCTTAGGCCTTGTTTAGATTGTAAAAAAAAAAAACTGATAAATAGTATTATTTTTATTTTATTTGACAAATATTGTCCGATCGTGGACCAACTAGACTCAAAAGATTCATCTCGTGATTTTCAACTAAACTGTATAATTAGTTATTTTTTACTTACATTTAATACTTCATATAAGCAGCTAAATATTAATATGATGGAGAGAGATAAAAAAATTATAACTTTTAGGGTGAACTAAACAAGGCCTTAGTTCCAAATTTCCAATCCTGTCATATGCAGATGAGGCCATCATCACAGCTAGCCTTCCACGCCGGAACCCGAACGGTGGTGGTGGTAAACCGTCCGTGACCGACCCCGTTCCGTTCTCTCGGCTCTCACTGTTGCAATTCTGCATACATGATGACGGATCCATCGTCATCCCTCGTGCTGCTGCTGGCTCTAGCAGCGCGTGTAGGCTCGGCGGCACTTCACCCAGTGGCCGCCGGCCGGCCGGCCGGCCCTAGCTATATAAGACGCAGCAAAGATTGCCCTCCAAATCCAAACACCCACCCATCTCCATCCTACACTCCACCAACGGTTGCCCATAGCTAGCAACCATGGCACCAAGCAGGCCATGCAATTGAGCTGAGAGCTGAGAAATCGATGGGCCGACGCCGAGCGAACGAGAGCCACTGCTTGCCTGCCTGCCTGTTGTACTGCACCGACCGGCCGATCCCTTGCGTCGTCGTCGTCCCACCTAGCTAGGTAGCTTACAGCCCCGTCACTGTCACTGCCTATACTAGCTAGCTTCTCGGTTCTCCCATCGAGTAAGAACAAGGTCGCCGTCGCTCCAGGCAACCCATCCATCCATCCCGCACGGTTGCACCGTCGCGCTCGCGCCATTATCTATCACAGCTAGCACTGTCTGTCGGTCCTCCTCCTCCTCCCTCCTTCGGAGCCAAGCCAAGCCGAGCGGTCGATCGGCCATGAGCGGCGTCAAGCAGCCACCGTCGTCGTCCACGTCGGCCGCCTTCTACGCGACGCTGGCGCGGGGCCTCGACGACCTGGACCGCGCTCTGGCGGCGTCCTCGTCCTCGTCGGCGTTCCTGTCGCTGCCCACGCTCCGGGCCGCGCTGGCGCTGCTCCGCGCCGCGCACGCGGGCCTGGCGCGCCTCGTCGCGTCGCTCCACCTCCCAGGGGGCGCGGCCTGGCTGGACGAGTACATGGACGAGGCGTCCAGGCTCTGCGACGCGTGCCGCGCGCTCCGGCTCGGCGCCGCCGCCGTCGAGGGGTACGCCGGCAGCGCCGCCCAGCTCGCGTCGCTCCTCATGCAGATGCAGGCGCCCTCCGCCAGCGCTAGCCCCCACCACCTGTCGGCGAGGCAGGTGGCGCGCGCGATCAGCATGTGCAGGCGCGAGGCCATGGCGCTCAAGGAGGAGAACCGCGCGCTGGTGGAGACGCGCGCCGAGGCGCTGGCGCTGCGCCTCAGCGAGGGCGTCCCCGCCGACGCCAAGCTGGGCGGCTTCAACGGCTTCCGCGGCGTGCTGTGCGCCACCCGGATGCTCACATCCTTCCTGCTCACGCTGCTCTCCTGGGGCGTGCTCCACTACTGGCCCCCCGCCCCGAACACGGGCGCCGGCGCCGGGGACTGCGCCGCATACTTCGGGGCCACGTTCGCGTCGGCGTTGTCCCGTGCGCAGCAGCGCGCTGCGGCGGAGGCCGCCAGGTCCGTAGCCGCGGCTGGTGCAGGCGGCGGCGCCGGGGCGATGATGCACGAGTTCCGGCGGGCGCGGGCGGCGGTGGAGGAGGCCAAGGACGCCGTCGAGCGCGGCGGCGACGTGGCGTCCGCCGCTTCCGAGGTCGGCCTGCGCGCGGGCGCGCTCCGTGCCGCGTGCGAGGACGTGCTGGCGCTCATCGACGACCTGTTCGACGAGGTGGTGGAGGCCAGGAAGAAGCTGCTGGACCTCTGCAGCGGTGGCGGCCGTGGCAACTGAACTGATCGTCGACTGACCAGCGCACACGCGATGAGTTGCATTGGCGAGATGCCATGATTCTTTACGTCGTACTCCTTTGTTCTGCTTCCTTCGTCCTCGACCTAGATCGATGTCTCTCCTTGCTTCCTCATTCCCTCTAGCTCGATCGACATTTCTTGTGACAGTCCTCTACTCGATCGGGCATGATGTCTTCTTATTCATAAATGCACTAGCACAACTGATGAATATCTGAATGAAACCAAAGAAAAAGTTGGGAAACAGTGTTGTGGTAGAAGAGTACTCCACTCCTAGGCAAAAGGCAGCTGCTAATCCTAGTCCTAGGATGTGATGAAGAGATTAAGGTTAGCTTTTGCTGGCAGTTTGAGACTATCCGCACTCATGGACCTCTATATTGAAACTCTAAACGTAATATTTCATCCTAGTTATCGAGATTTCCTTCTTTATACCATTTTTTTCCGCACCCATCCAACCTTAATACCAACCTCTATCCACTGTGGGGCCCACATGTCAAGATTTTTTTCTTTTTTTCTTTTTTTCTCTTCCCTTCTTTTTTTCCTTCTCCATATTATCCATTCGCTGGCACTGGCACACCGCCCGGTCCGACCCTGCTCCCCAACTCGCTCGCGACGGCGGCGCGGGTGCCCATTGCCGCGGGCAAGCTCGGCCCTGGCGGCGGGGACCCATGGCCGCGGGCGAGCTCGGCACCGGCGGCGCGGATGCCCCCGCGGGCGAGCTCAGCCCCAGCAGCGCGGTTGCCCCCGCGGGCGAGCTCGGCCCCGGCGGCGTGGTTGCCGCTGCGGGCGAGCTCGGCCCCGCCGTGTTCCCCGGCTCCGGCCGACGAGCTCGGCCCCGGACACCATGGACGGGTAGTCCTCCACCGTCCTCCCCGCTCCCTCCTCCTCTGCCGCCCCTCCTCTGCTCCGCGGGTGAGGCCGGGCCGGGGTGTGGCCGTCGTCGCGGGCCGTCCCCTGATCTCCGGCGCAGGGCCCTGCTCTGTCCGGCCGCGGGGCGGTGGAGACGCGAGTGCGGCGCACGAGCTCGCGGAGCAGGGCGGTGTGCGGTGGCTCCCGGGCAAGCACGGCGGCGCTCGCGGCACCACCGGCAAATGCACCCTCCACCGAGCTCGGGCCATGGAGCTCCGGTGGCGGCTCCTCCTCTTCTTTTCCCTCTCCGGCGGCGGGCGCTCAACCTCGTCCTCTGCTCCTCCCCGCCGCGGAGCTCCTCTGTCGTCCTCCACCGTGCTCATCCTCTGCTTCTCCCTCCCCGATGAGCCCGCGCCCCCTTCTCCCTTGGTCGCGGGTGCAGCGCTGGAGGACAGGCGGCCACGGCGTCCCCGTCCTCTTCTTCGCGGCGGTCCTCTGCTCCACGGCCATGGCGGGCGTGCCGGTCTACCGCTGCGATCCAGCAGCGCCCGCCTCTTTCCTGTTGACTAGTCAATAGCACGCACCTTCGCGCGCGAGTTCTAGCCGCCCACATCACATGCACGAGAGTGATGGCAGTGGTCGTGGCAAATGAAAATAATGCATGTTATAGAAAGCATGTACACAACGGTGAATTTTTTTTGGTTTGTAAAGCAGAGAAAAGACATCTCTCATGGAAAATAACTTAGGAAATAAAATACTATGAGCTATAGTCTGAATAACACACTTGCATACTTGTAGTTTAGAAAACTGATAGATAGCAATTGCACGGACATATGTACATGTACATGGTTGCTTGGCCTGCAGCCATTTCTCCATGGGAGCAGCAAGAAAAGAGAAGAAAAATACAATTCAACAGTCGCTAGGCTTTGTTCTCTTCGTCGCAGTCTGCTTTTGTTTGGTAAATAGGGGGCGTGCCGGTCTCTCCTCTTACGGGCCCCGTACCGTCCTTTGCAGTCCGCGTCGTACTCCCGCAAAAGTGACGTCTGGACGCCGGGACGCAAGCGTTGCGTTGGGGCAACGTCCCCCGCTGCAGCACTTTGAAACGCAAAAGCTCGCATTGCGTTTCGGGGAGAGTACCCGCTGCGCCGCAGATAGTCTGACATGCCATGAAATGCTAAACAAATAGTGACCTAGTATGATGTGCATGACGACGAGATCACAATTCACAAGTTCACAGATCACAGCCATTAGGTAGGGGACGGAGGAGTCTAGGACCCCTTCCTCCTCCTCTGCACAGACACAGGCTACCTACTCAGCAGCACTGTACCTTGTTTCACCGAGACGAGAGCAAGGCCAAGCACAACAGGCAAAGTCAAACCTCTGTCCGTTTTCATACCGTTTATCAGAGGAAACAACTGCATACAACTGCATACTGGAAATGAAACAAACTTTTCAACAGCTAGCTAGGAGCATCTGGTAGCTAGAGAAGGAGATCACGCCTGTTTGATTCGAATTCTAGTCCATGATAGCAGAGCAGGGACCTCTCCTCCCTGATCTGTTTGTAGCACGGCAGGATCACAACTGAAAGCGTGCGAGGACTGTGGACTTGTGGAGCCAGGAGAGGTACTCCACCCGCGGTAGCCGGTGAGAACTGAAACTGAGGGCTACGTTTAGATTTCAGATTTTACCCTTAAATTTCACTATAAAAAAGAAAATTTTTCGTCGTATTAAAATATCGGCATATGTATGAAATACTAAATATAGATGAAATAAAAAACTAATTATACAGTTTTGTTATACTTTACGAGACAAATATTTTAAATCTAATTAATCAATGTTTAGATAATTATTACTAAATAAAAATAAAATTGCTACAGTATTTAACAGAATTTACTACGCAAAGTTGGTGCACCAACTTTACTATCTAAACAAGCCCTGAGCTAGCAGCCTGTAGCAGTAGAGTACACTACCTTCACAGGGACACGGGTAAAGGCTGCCATGGAAGATCTCTGCTTCTCTCTTCTCCCCCATCCCATGACTGCCCGTCCGTCCGTCCATCCATCACGAGCCATGAGCTTGATCTGGACTGACACTTTCTATCTGATACTCTGTGATCTCCCTCGGGTACAAAGTTGACCCCCAGTCCCCAAGAGAAGAGAGGAGAAACTTGGCAGCCGGTGTAAAGCGCAAAAGCAGTGGCCAGTGGCCACAAGTGGACAAAGCTGCAAGGAATTCTCTTTCATTGACCATGTGAGAGTCTGACCAGAGTTGAACTGCCTTACCCTTCTAGTAGTACTGCACAGTACCTCGGTTCTGGTTCAGGCAAAGCATACTTGGCAGTGCGGTTGGAGTAGTCTTGAAGAGGGCGTATGGCCATTCTCAGGACCAGCAGCCTCAATTCAGGCGAGGCAGCATGCAGATGCAGCAAGGTACCTTATGAGCTGTCCATGACCCAGGGAGATCGATGCAAGAAGAAAAGGAGGAGGCTGCACCTGCAAGGATGGATGGTCTTCGACTCTTCACGGTAGGATTGGTCGATTTGGGATCACTCACCAGTCAGTGAGCCAGTGGTCCGCACTCAACTGATGCACCTATAACAGGTCTTCAGACGTGCCATCCGTGATGGAGACTTTAGTAGCTGGAGAATGTTGGAATATGCTATATTCATGTATCAAGGCACGGAAGGTGTTGACGTGGCTGGAGGATTGATCTCCAAGTAAACCGGCTCCATGTATCTAGGCTAGGATTGTTGTGATTTGTTGTAAGTTAGTTATAGATGCAGATCTTGTTGTAATCTCCTATCTGTAAACGCCACGCTATGGGGCTATTCCTAGCACTATATAACACGGAGCCGTGACAGCCGAGAGGCATCACGTTCACCTAAATTTACAGAGAAGACCTTAACATGCATAATTATCGCATGACACTAGTCTGTCAACAGATGGAAACACGTTTTCCTTGTTCCGCGTAATTCTCATCTCGAGAGGATTGGGCTGCATCTTTGTTATCTCTCAGAAAAAGGACTGAGTTATATGAAGTTTTAGGGTGAGTAGCTGTTACCTCTGAGCTCTGGTTTTGGAAGAAGAGGTTGGTCAGGCTCAGGCATTCATGCCGCTTGATTACTACTAGGTTGATTTTGCAGTAGGATTTGCTGCTGCACGGGATAGCCATCAAAAGGGCTTGCATCTGGAAAATTTGAGTCCTCAGTACTGCAGGAAAAACAATTCCTATGGGCGGGCAAGCTGACAAGATTTGGTACCTGGTAGTCAACAACGAGAGTGCATTGTATTGATTACTGACTCTAACCTTTCAGTGGCGATTACAGGATGCATGTAATATGGAACAGCACAGCTGCAGCTGACAGTTCAGGGATGCCCAAAGTGCCAAATAGAGAAACATACAGTATGCACGATACATACCTGTGAGAGTGTCCGTCGTGCATACTGTATGTTTTCATATTCATCCTGCAGTTTCTAAAATAGTGAAGCCCCCAGCACACCACATGCTACACTCTGTTGCGTACTACACAATAAAGTGATAAAACAGCTCAGTTGAGCATGTTACAGGGTAGACATGTGGCTGGGAATTTTCTTCTCCTTGGCTACAATACAATGCAACAGAAGGAAAATATAACTAGTAAAACACTTACAATCACAAGTCAAGACGTATTTCCATGCACACCCAAATGATGTTCACCGCAAGGAAAACATTCCCAGTTAGGAGCATAATTGCAGAAATGTGGAATATGACGGCACAAGTTTGTGCATCAAGTGTTTAGACGTTGCAGTCTGGAATATGATCATATAAGAACGTGCAAACATATATAGCATCTTGGGAGAGAACAGAAAAATATAATTCTCTTTATGTCTGGCTGTTTGCAGAAACACTACCTCAATTTTACAAGTATTCAATCTTGGTCTAGCAAACCATGGTACACAGATTAGCAAGACATGGAAGTGATACTCTGTTTCACATCATCATTGGGACTTCTAGGTAACATTACAAGCAAAGCACTATAAACAAACCTCCTCACAAGTAACACATTCATACATAACAAAGGTGAAAAAACAATCTCTGAAGCTGTAATATCTTCTTCAACATCTATTTCAAGAGTAAGGTAGCCATTTGCCTAGTTTTATATGACGGCAGTATTCAGTTCCCTCATAGTGCTCATATGTCTGTATGCGAGTCTCCCTGATCAAATAAAACATAACAGAGGTCAAAACAAAAGCATTTTCTCGTGGCATCAAAAGCAGAAGTATTAAGCTAAGACAATGAAAATTGTCTGGTACTGTAAAGTGTAAACATGCAAGAACAGGAATACAACATCCCAGTGCTACCTAATGGCATAGAAATGAAAATGATTCAAGATTATTAGCTTCAGCTCATTGATACTGGGTCACAACAATCAGAATATTTCAACCATTGGTTAACTTCTATGATCAATCAAGTAAATTTGTACCGTAGAGTGACCCATGTATGCTAAATTGCTAATAATGATAAGATCAACTGCAGCATCAGTCTAGTACTGTCAATTAACACATATTAACCAACCTAAATAGCTCTTCCAAATTTGTCCCCACCACTTCACAAACATCACGTCTTTGTACTTCAGAACATAAACAGAGCATAGTAGCTTGAATGGTAACAACATAAGAGTGACAATTGAAGGCCGGGCCTGTTTCTAGATAGGAATTACCGCCGTTTAGAATGAAGCATACAGTTTAAAGTCATCCCTTTCCTGGTCCCTACCTCCCTGGAACTGAAGGTATCCTAATTATACCGATTGCAGACAAGTTGCCAAACATGCAGCTCTAAACCCTGAAACTCTAATCGGTCCGGAGTGCAGAAACCTCTGCAAACGGGCCGATACGTCCCAACAGTTGGAACATCAAAGCGATCGCACCACGATGAATCCAGCTAATCGCGCCGGCGGCTGCAGCAATTCGGCATCCTCCGTCGTTCGAACCGAGGGAGAGCGTGAAACGGAAGAGGTTAATCTACAGGAGGGCGGTAAGATCGGCACCTGCGAGTGGAGAGTCCAGGACCCTAGGCGTAGGCTGCGGCGCGGGGGTCGACGTGGGGCTCGTCGGGGAAGGAGTTGCAGCAGTAGCAGCCGCAGAAGCAGCGGCACCAGCGGCGGAAGCAGCGGCAGTAGCACCACCGTGCCCGCGTCCTCCCCGACGCCGACGCGCCACTCGAGTAGTCCATCGGAATTCAGAGAGAGAGAGCAGAGGCGTAGTCGGGTTGGAAAAGAATAACGGAACGGACCAGAAGTCAGAAGAGCAGAACCAGAATGCTTTGGAGACAACTAGAAATGGCCGGGGGAGCATCTTGAGCGATCTTTCTAAAATTTACTCTCTAATAAATCATTGTTTAGAGAGTCATTTAAGAACAACTTGTTTTCTATATTATATTTATAAGTTATAAATATTTTCGTTCTCTAACTTTGAGTGGCGAGAAATCTGAAACAAAGTGTGTCTATATTTGAAAATTCAATTAAAGAGGCCGTTGAGAGTTTTTGTTTCTAAAATTTATTTTTCAATATAAATTAGAAAGGACATGAAGAGTCTGTTCGAGTTCTTTTATTTAGTTTTGGTTAGAGTAATTCTAAGATACTCTTTCCTTCCTAATTTATAGGAATATAGATTTTGGTAATTCTAAGATACCCTCTAACATCATCACAACCTCTTTAACTAGATTTCAAATATAGACATTCTCTATTTCAGATTTCTCGCCAGGTACAGAGATATAGGAAACGATTTTCTCAAATGACTTCCCAAATAATGATTTAGAGAGTGAATTTTAGAAATACTCTTGAGGATACTGTTAGCACCATAAAATCATTCCGGTTCTGTATTTGTTTTACTAACATTAGATGTGGAATGAGTATTGGTGACAAGCAGACTCCATGTATCAGCATGTTATTTATATTATATCTTCCCGCCGATCGTTTAATTTCAATGCCATCACAAGAAAAAAGACACCCTCCTCTCTCTCCGTTGTCGCCTCCACGCACCTCAACCCGTTGGCGACGCTGGCCGTGCCTCTTCCTCCTTGGCTCCTTGCCAGCGCTGCTAGGCTCTGCACGCTCACCGGTGCAGCTCGTCCGTTTGCTAACAGGCATGGCTCGCTGATGTGCCTCTTCCTCACTGGCCATCGTTGAAGGTTATTATTCACTCATCCAAAGAAGATGGCAAAAGACTGCATGCTTAGCAATGCCAAATCCAATAAATGGTATTAAATTATCATAACCATAAGGTGACAACTTGCTCATATGAATTTAGAATGCAAGTAAGTTTTCTTCTAGAGGAGCGCTTACCTGCAGAATTCAGAAGAGCACTTTCTTAAACTTCTTTGAGAGACAAAAAAAAGGATGACCTTAAGTAATAAAGTTGATACAGAGCCAAGAGGTAGAGGAAATGGGATTACAGAAGTAACTAAGCACCTGACCATCAATTTATTCTCGTGAAGTCAATACCAAGAATTAGATTTGATGTTGTGGGGCCAGCTTTTATAAGTAGTTACCTTCATAAATCAAAATGAACGAAAATTATACAGAAGCATATAATCAACCTTCAGGAAAAAAAAGAGAAGAGGGAGAAAAAAAGGAAGGCAATAACTGAAGCCATCGCATGTAAAAAACTCAAAATGCTCATTGTTTCACGTAAACAATACACTATCCATGATTTGGTATTAGGAAAAGTATTATGCATAAAGAGAGTTTACCACATCCTCTCTCATGTCTCGCCCTCCAAATACATGGTTGTAATAGTCATGTGTCATGATCATCCTTTCTAGTTGCTGTTTTCAGAATGATATCCATAACTATGCCATACCCAATAGTCAGTAGCACTGTCACCAGAAGTCATTGCAGGAGCAAACCCCACCACGGAACAAGTGGAAGCGATGGCAGTCATGCACAATGATCTCACGTTGGTAGAGCTTGGAGACAAGTTTGGCATGGACATGGCAGTCACGGCACACTCGAAGATTCTTGACAATTCGAATAGGCATGTCATGGGGAATGTTTAGAATACCAAATGCCAACGCAAGCCTCTCGCTGTGGTAGGACAAGGTATTTCCCTTATCTTCCTCGTCGTCCATGTCCATGAGCACTTGGCTGATATCCTTGACATAGCCAATCAGTTGTAGTCTCTGCTCTATATCTTCCAATAATGCATAGATCAGCCTTGTTTGGGGGTGTCTTGTATCACCTGACCTGAACTCATGGACCAAACCATTCCACTCTATAAAGCTCAAACCTGTCTCCTTCTTGGCTCCCCTCTCTTCCATCATCTTACGAAGAGCTTTTGCATCTTCCCATAAACCATTGACTGCATATAGATTGAACAGAACAACATAGCGTCCACCATCATCTGGCTCTAGCTCAATAAGTTTCTTTCCTACACGTTCACCCACACCAACGTTATTGTGCATCAGACATGATGACATTAGAGCCCCCCACTGTGATGCATGAGGCTCCATCGGCATGTCCAGTAACACAGCTCAGCTTCTTCCAGGAGCCCTGCACGTCCAAGGAGATCAGCCAAGCACCCATAGTGCTCCCTCCGTGGCTCAATGCCATGGTCACGCATGGACCTGAAAACTTCATTGCCTTCATCCACACGACCTGTGTGGGTGCACGCGCACAGGACAACGACAAACGTTGACTCATTCGGCACAAACCCCTTATCAAGCAACCTTCTGAACAACTCAAGTGCACGCTTACCATGGCCATTCATTGCAAGCCCACCAATCATTGCATTCCACAACACCACATCGTGGCTCTGAACTCCATCAAAGACCCGCCATGCCTCATTCATGCACCCGCACTTGCAATACATATCGACAAGCGCCGTCTCAAGCATGACATTCCCTGGCCTCCCTCGAAGCCCCTCTGCTTTGAGAAACCTATGAACCCACTGCCCCTTCTCAAGAGCGCCCAGATGCGCACAAGCCTTGAGCACGCTCACCAGCACCACGGCGTCTGGCCTCAACCCATTTCCCATCATCTGATCAAACACCCTCAGTGCCTCGCTGAACTCCCCGGCACGCACGCAAGCGTCGATCATTGCGCTCCAGGAAACCAGGCCCCTCTCGGGCATTCTGACGAACACCTCCCGCGCGGCCTCCAGGTCCCCGCACTTGCGTACCCAGACACCATCGTGTTCCAGGAGACAGCGTCCAGAGCGGTGGCACCGCTCGTGTCGAACACCCTGCGCGCGTCGGGGAGCATGCCGAGCGCGCAGTAGAGCTTGAGGAGGCAGTTGGTGACGACGGCGTGTGCGAGCGCGCCGCACTTGAGCGCCTGCGCGTGCGCAAGCCCCGCGGCAACTAGTCGATCGCAGACGCCAGCGGAGGGGGTGGGGGAGCGGGAGGAGGAGGCGGCGGCGAGGGAGGCGAGCAGGAGCGAGAAGGTGTAGGGGGTCGGCAAGGTCGCGGCACGGATGCGGGAAAAGAGAGCGAGCGCGGCGGCTAGCGCGGCGTGGAGTGGGCACCCGCTGTTAGGAACCGAGGAGAAGCCAGCGGCGGCGGTGGCAGCGCCGGTGGAGCGGTGCCCAACGAGTGCGCGGAGGAAGCAGAGGCGGCGGCTGTGAGCGGGCATGGTAAACGGGCGGGCAAGCAGCTGCCGCCTGCTGCTCGTGCCAAGCCAGTCATACCCAATGCGCGCGCAAGCATTTCTGCCAAAAACTCATTCGATTTTGCAACCTGACAGTATATACCAGCAGGGGGAAATTGGCCAGCAACATCACAAAATCATTCGAGGCATAATACCAGCAAATTTGTTCCATTAGTGTCAAGCTTATAATGTATGGTAATTTCAAATTTATGCATCTGATACAATTATGATCTCTGGCTAAAATCTCTGTAAAACTTTGAGGTTTGGTTGTGCCCCGGTGGCACCTTTCCGTGCACCGGCTTGCCGGCATCAATGAATCCAATTTAGATGAGGCTCACCCCTCAGGTGACGTTTTAAAAAAAAATGATCTAATAATGTTCCATTTTAGTAACTTTTTATTTAAAAAAAAGAAAGTTCCATTTTAGTAATGTCAAGCTTCTTTCTTTGATGACTTGCCTCTCGAATCTCAATCCTCCGGTACCAAATATGATTCTTTTCGAACTGTGTTCATCGTCAAACATCAGGTAATGTAAATGTTACAGTTTATACCCATCAATCTGAGGTATCATTGGGTTCAAGGATAACAATTGTGGTATATGCTACAGAACGACTACTCAACAACTACAATCACTACTATATATATTTAACTAATTGAACATGAAAATTTGTTGCTGCCCAAGTCCAGAAGAGAGCGGAGAGAAACAAAATGGAGTAGAAAAACATGGCTTTCAGCTCGGCACCAAACAATGGTCAGATTCCACAACACCCTGGCTTCTTGGTTGTAGAATCAGTGATCGCTCAATCAAATAAGGCTTGGCCATACAGTTTCTCTGCACTGACCCAAAATGGGGCCATATTATCTTCATTTAGTCACACTTTATGTTCCTGTAGATCCTCCTCACAAACAATGTCGATCCAAGATATCCGACAGCTCCTAGAAAAAAGCACCAAGCATTATTAAACTAACAATACCATGGTTTGTCTATCACAAGATTGCAGAAGAGCTTACCGCATAGTGTTCCTAAACCTAGGCAGAACATTAGAGTGTAGCCGAAGTAGAAGCTTGTCTGGAAGAACCCTGACATCTTGGTCTTCATGTGGTAATAATATATGGAGTAGAGGTAAACATACACAGCAGTGGAAGCAGCAGAGAAGAATGAAGTCCATTGCCAGTGGTAGTTCTCCGCATTTAGCAAGAAATATGTACCGACAATTGTTACACATATGGTGACAATTATGAGGATTAGAAAGACCAGCAACATGAACCCATAAACATAGTAGACCTGTCAGTGGTTGATCAAAAAAAGAAGAGGCATCGATGTCAACTCCAATGCCTCCTTAGTAATGAAGCTTAGAGATGGGGAAAAAACATGCTTGTCTTCCATACCTTATAGTTCCAGAAGGATGTGAAGACAAAGTACATCTCAATAAAGATGCTACCAAAAGGAAGCAGTCCTCCCATAAGCGCAATGACAGATGGTGTGAGGTACCATTTCTTCTCAGGAATAGGTCGAGGAATAGTCTTTACCCTACAGGGATTGTTTGGGGCACCGCTCCAGTTTCTACCAACAACAGTTCCCAAAAGGGCAAGAGGGAAAGAGATGAAGGCCCACAGGATGAAAACAACCACCATCGTACCAAATGGTATGGCAGCTAATGATCCATAGAATATAGCAATAGTGTTAAGCACTAGGCCAATTCCAAAGCACATAAATGGGAAAAGTGATGCCGTCATGACCATCGCCTTGATCCAGCTTTTCCCTGCTCCCCCAAAAAGGATTTAAAACAAGTGAGCACCTTATAGAACTATAGTTACACAGCTCAATTTTACATGATAAATAAGCTCATACCTCCATGCCGTGAGTATAGTGCACCACTGACATATCCAGAGATGAATGAAGTAAGAGCATAGCAAACAATGAATGTTGTGACAATAGCTCCTCGCCTGGCAGAAGAAGTACACATAGTGAGTGAAATTTTGAGTAGCATAACAAAGTACAGTTATCCTTCAAGAAAACAAAGTGGAATTAGAATGCTTTGTTTTGGCAGTTGCTTGTGATTCCTACATGCACATAAAGTCAAGAATCAAATGTTTCTTGATGCATTGTCTTCAAACATTACATCACTAGGATGAGGGAACACAAACTATATTGTCAAAAAGTACTACTTTCAGAAAAAATAAATTGTATTTTATGTTTATAATACAAATGTATATGATCTTTCGCATGAAAATTATCAAAAAATAAGAGCCAGTCAGGCAGCTCCATTAAAATGCAGGTCTTACTAATTACTACAAGTGGCTTCTAAAGAGAATGATATTTTATGAAGCAACATAATAATTCACATACCCAATGTACAGCATTCCAATGATTGCCAACAAAATCACTAGTAGAATCAGTGCTGCCAACTGTGTACCATTACCAACAAGAGCTGAAAGAAGAACTAGATTGCCAGGAGGCCGGAAAACATCACCATGTACAAGCTTCCATCCAGAATCTTCATTGACATCTCGTTCCTGATACAAGCTAATGTATATCAGCAAAGGATACAAGAAGTGAAAATAATTAAAAATTAAAACCTGCATATAAACCCTAAAACACTACTGGAATAACACTGGATATCATCGATATAGAAACTCACCAGAGTTTCAATATCATCATCATCACGGGCATACTTTGCATAATCATTTCTTAGAGTCCGCATCAGTATCATTGACACTAGTCCAGTGAGAAAGATAACCATCATGAAAGAATTGAAAATTGAGAACCAGTGGATCTGCAATTACAATTCAGGTCCGTTCAAACATGTATGGCATAAAGGGAGGAATTATTGTGTTGTAGTTATGCGAGCCAAGCTGCAAAGATTTCCTTAATTGCAAAAATATATACCTATATTACCTGGTGTTCAAAGAAAGGATAGTCCAGATACACATCAAATCGGTGAGCAAATGTTATGTTTGTTGGTTCCCATTTGACAGAATATGTCATGTCCAATGCCTTGTTCACATCAATAAGCTTTGGGCTTTCTTGAGTAAGATTAACATGGATAACCTGCATGGAATAGAAGTAACAAGGATGATAAGGTATGCTAATGGCTATGTGAGGTGATATAAGCTCGTGACACACAAACCTGATTGCCGTTGTATCTTATGACAATATTCTTGTGGGTGAATAGGAAATATTTGTTATCATTGTTTCTGTCTGCCTCTCCAACAAAACCTGAAGATTTGAAAAAGGTAAGCCTAGAGAAGGTCTTACAGAGAGCACATAAAGAAAAGAATAAGGAGTATATACAGACCCCACAAAGGCAAATCATCTTGATTGTAGCACAACAGCAGGGGGCAGCGTATCCATAAAAGGAAATCATAAGTCAGTACATCAAGTGTATAGTGCATACAGATTTAGTTATTATTACTAAAATGGCGAGCAGGCACACGAGTTAATAAAAGGAGAAAACAGATAACTCACCAATGAAAAATTCAAACCAATATGAGTTCTCAATCGCATCTGAGAACTGCTTAGCCTTGGCAAGATCCAAGTCGAGCGAACAAATTGTGGCCTTATCAACATTCTCTGAGACAAAGCATGACCAGTTTTACTCATCGGCCTCATCGCATCTAACTTACCCCTTCAATGTTGAAGTACTGAATTAGGACAAAAGCAAGGATCACTTACTTCTGAACTTTATGTCGATCTGGCTGTCAATGAGTTCATTCCCACCCAGGACCTCGCCAAGTCCTCCCCACTTATGCACATGGTTTTCTGATGCATGGCAAAATGGGAGGCTGTAGTAGTTGTATGTCTCTTGGGGATTGTTGTACGGACCAACCTTGTTCACCCAGAGCGTCACAGGCTCCTCTGCTTGGTACTAAAATAAACAAACAGCAGCAGAAAGCAATTGTAATCGTAAAGATGAGAAAGACTAGAAAACTTGTTAGTAAAACGTAAAAAAAAAAAAAAAAAAAAAAAAAAAAAAAAACTCTGCCTAGCAGCCTAGCACTGGGCACAAAATTCACCTGACTTACACAATGGAAGCAAAAGCAAGGCATTGCAGACCAGCTAGACTACATATCACAAGCAACACATAACTGAACTGAATGCAACAAAGAAAAATTAGACATACAAGATGTACTTCGATCAGTCTAACGTCAGAAGATTACTAATCAACACAATGTCCTGAATCCCTCACACTGCTGTTTCTCCCTACCCATTTCACTGCTAGCCGCAATCGGACACTAATACAGGTAAGATCTATCAGCCGCCCGACAGCTCCGATCCAGCGCGCACTACACAGAGATCCCGCTGGCCCGAGCCAGCGCCACGCAGATCTGGCCCCCAAGCGAGCGCGGATCTAGCGGCCCGCGCTACGCTACGCTCCGCGCGCAAGCTGAGCCAACCGCTGCCGTTGGGAGGCACGACAGACGACACCAGGGGGCCTGGTTTTCCGACCGCGTGTAGTGTGCTCGTTTCGACGGAGCGAGACTGGGGAGATGGGGGCGGGCAAGCCCTCGGGTACCTTGTGGTCGGAGTCGGAGGCGGCGGCGAGGGGTAGGAGGACGAGGAGGGCGATGAAGGCCGACGCGGCGCCGGCGGCGGAGGCCATTGCCGGATGGAATGGCCGGCCGGCGCGGGGCAGTGGTCGGTCGTTGGAGGAGTGCGAGTGCCGAGTGCCGAGTGCGACGGAAGGGCCCGGGGGGCGGGGGGTTGGGGGCCTGCTGCATGGAAGGCCGGTGAAGCCCAATGTTTTTATTGTAATTGTAATTGCTTTATTATTATGTCCAGTTACCGCTATCTTATCAAAATGCCTATTGGATTCACTGCTTGAAAATTTATGAATGGGAATAATAATAGTTCTAAATCCTAAAAGGACTTTTGATCCAGTGATGGCCTTTTTCATTTTGTATGGTGTTCACTTCGGATTAAAGCCATGATGCTCCTGTCCCTTAACTCTTTACTTTTAGTTATCTTTAGATTTGCGTCTGTCGTCCATAGTTACTATAAGTTGTACATCTGTAGCTCCTTGTTTTACCAACATTATCCATTCATTAGTTTCGCTGACAAAGGCAATGGTGTCCCGCCTCATGTATACCTTTAACATGTGTCTTAACACACACACCTACCCACGATAATCCTAAACCACACAAATCCTAGCCCCTATCCCTTGAAACTCAGGGTGGGCATTAGGTTTAAATCGACAAATCAAGTTGGTTTGTTCAGTTTCTGCAAATTTCAGTTTTCAGAAATCAACAACCAATCGGTTTTCTATATAACCAAAGACTAACGAATTCATGTGTCGGTTTTCGGTTTGCACGGAAAAAGGCGAAGCTAGCATAAAGAAGGAAAAATTGAAAGGCGAATCACGCCATTGCAACACTGGCGGCCTGCGAGCACAACCTGCTTGCCTCCACTATGCCCGCTAGGGTTTGAGATATGGACGAAAACTCACGACTCACTAAAGAGGAAGGAAAGACATTGGACTTGGGGGTAAGGGAGTGGCGGGGTGGTGGGTATTGTTTTCGCTAAATTGAGTAGCTGTTCATGGGCCTTGCTATGTTGGTGGAGGGGGACAGTTCAGACATTGGTTGGTTACAGTACGCTAGTTCGTGTTGAATGATTTTTAGTTCGGTTTGGAATAACAACCGACCATCGAGCCAAACAACGAACTCTGCAGATGCGAAAACAAAAGACAAACCAAAAAACCGACATTCCAATTTGGATCGGTTGTCGGTTTTTCCGGTTAAATGTGCCTACCCTGACCTAAAACCGCCACACTCGTCTTCCTCGTTTTGGTTCTAAGATTAATGAAGGAAACCACCACTCGTCTTCCTCGGTTTTGGTTCTAAAATTAGTGAAGGTTTTTGCCACCTGACAAAAAAGTCACGTATGGAAAGATCTCTAGTTCAAATATATAAAAGAAATTTTTTGTTTAATAACTTGTTTGAGTTAAACTAGAGGAGAAGCATATATATCAATTGAAGCCACCACCCCCGATCCTTAAAGAAAATGCAACCTGCGTAGTCCTTTCCGTAGACTCTGGAGCTTAAAGCACGAAAAGTGCCGAGTCAGACGAGGGCATCTCCCGCTTGCTTTTCCCATTGAGCCTTTTACTCCCGTGTCGTTAAAAATGTTGGTGTAATTGTCCGTATCTCTAAAAGATGACTTCTCACGTCTGTGTCTCTAGGTCTGAAAATTTTTCTCTTTCACGTCATTCCGTTTGTTTTTAGTGATAACGGTGTCAAACAGATAGATCAAAAGACAATTTTACCCCACATTGGGGTCCATTGTCAGCCACTCAAATTCTCTCTTCTCTTTTCTCTCTTTCTCTTCTCTCTCTCTTCCTCTGCCTCCGCACCGAGCTCCCCTCGTCCTCTTCATCCCCGTCCAGGACTGCTCGGAGGTAGTGCCCGGCGGCGAGCCCCGCCCGCGTCTGCGCCGGTGGAGGGCCTCCGCCCCGTCCACGTCCACGCCCGGAGCTCGCCTCGCCGGCGGCGGCTCCGTCCCTGAAACATCCTCAATTTTTCACGAAGGGAAAATACACAGAATGGCGAATAATTCAATAGTTTGAAGCTCAAACCATCATATCATCCAGCGTTAGTTGATACAGTAATCCATACTTCGAACAAAAGAATATATTTAGAAGGGATTACATAAATAGTTCATCGCCACACTGGCGGATCATCAGAGTAGCTGCAGCGTCTGGGACAGCTGCAGAAGGCGGAAGTACATAAATCTCTAAAAGAAGCCTGAGCGTAGGAACGAGACGTCTACTCCTCCTCATCGTCATAGTCGTAGTCGGGCTCACCTGCCAAATAATTTTCAGTACGGTTTGTACTAGCCACATCTCCCACCCTATGCTTTGCTTTCGCTATGTAGTATTTGGTGGGATGCAAAGGATATAATCAGATCGACCTAATATGTGGCTGTAGTTTCCTATGCAACCAGTGACCAATATTATATAATAATTCATCAAATTTTAATCCATCTCATCCACACATCCAAACCCATTCCATCTCCATCACACACATCTCACCCTCTCGCACTCAGTCGACAGGTCCAACTCCCTCTCGGAGCCTGTCTCAGCGGCTCACAGCCGGAAGGGTAACACCAGGAGGAGAAATAGAAGGACTCCTCTCACTACTCCCGAGAAGCGTGGGTCTTAGGAAAAAGCCATACCTGTGGCTCGCGGACTATATATATAGATTCATAAACTCTGCAGAGCGTGTACTCCCGTAACCACAAGATCACTATCATCGGTGGTGCCCCGCCTAAACTGATTCCGGCTGCTTTCTAACCGGTGCGATGCCACCCTACCACTCAGTACTGGGACATCCCGGATAGGTACCACTGGCACACTGAGACTGTGAGACATAGTACCGGGTCTCCGAGGTCACTATGTTGTCTAAGGAGGGTGTGGGTCTCCACGCCCGTACCTCCCGACACTATCCGCTAACCACCTAGTAGTAGTGGCACCGTCCTAGCTAGTCAGACATTCGTCTCCCGCCCATACAAGAGCGAGTGGTGAGCACGTAAGTCCCAAGGTTCCGGTCCTCAAGAGATATCAGGTCCTAGGGGGATCAGACAGGATTATCTTCCCTTATGGACTACAACAGTCCGTGCTACAATAGCACCTTCTACCCGGGGCTTCGCTCCACGAAGGTTCTCACCCCTGGGATCTCCTTATGCCTCACAATGTGCCCGCCACAAGCACCTCACACGGAAATGCCCAGAACACATTCCCGGGCAAGACTCGCCCACATGGCTCGTCGTAGAATCCTGTCCGATCGACTCAACCCTCACCACACACCCAAGACGCACACAGCACTCTCCCCGAGTAAAGTGGCTCATCAGGCAGTGCTATCATGCAACCTATCATCAGGTGATATTCATAATTAGAGCACTAGCAACTAGATATTATGTCATGCGTAATAGGATCTACGAGGTTGGGTGGGGTGTGGCACCTGCGAAGTCGTCTTCGAGCTCCTCCTCGTACTCGTAGTCGTCCTCCTCAAACTGCTCCTCCTCTGAAACGAGACATAATAGCCGCGTTAGCGGCTCCTATAGAGTCAACACAAAGAAGCAATAAAATTCAATAACTCCAAATGCACTTATACACAAGCCTATGACGTAGAGCTCATTTTTATAAAAATTTGGACACTTGGTTCATATTTTTTGGAGTTCGTATGAAGAAGTTATGAATTTCCGAAGTTTATTCTATTTTCTGAAAAAGAAAAAGGGCGGATTAACCAGAGGCTGATACGTGGCGGCTCCTGATTGGGCCACGTGGCGTGCAGGAACAGTACAGCCGGCTGACGTCATGCTGACGTCAACACTGACGGGGGACCTAGTCAGTGGCTGACAGGTGGGGTTCACGGATCTGGTCACTGACAGGTGAGGCCAGGTCAACGGTCAACGTTGACGGGTCTCGACCGGGCCTCGGAGGGCCTGGACAGGGCTGGATCTGGGCCAGGTTGGGTCGGCCACTGTACACTCGAGGGTACGATTCGGGCGACCCCTCGAGAACTGAGCTTCGCTCGGGCGAACGGACTGGCCTCGAGAACGCAACTTCGCCCAGCGAACGGGCCGGCCCTCGAAGACGGAACTTCGTTCGCATGAATGGGCAGCCCTCGAGAACAGTGCAACCCTCGAGACTTGTAAAACAACAGGTTTCTCGCATTTCCTAGGATTCGACCTTATCCGGTGAGACTCGACCCTCTGGCCTCGAGCC
Source organism: Bothriochloa decipiens (assembly GCA_023333625.1). Lineage (NCBI taxonomy): Eukaryota > Viridiplantae > Streptophyta > Magnoliopsida > Poales > Poaceae > Bothriochloa > Bothriochloa decipiens. Next base: position 36,882,326 of record CM041635.1, on the reverse strand, counting down.
GGATCCTCGACTTGAGCAGGCCCTCTATTAGAGCCAGGTCCTCGACTCGTCGGACGGACCCTCGACTCGAGCAGGTCCTCGATTAGAGCCAGGCCCTCGACTCGTCGGACGGATCCTCGACTCGAGCAGGTCCTCGATTAGAGCCAGGCCCTCGACTCGTCGGACGGACCCTCGACTAATGTTGGCTCGTTAGCTGAGCTGCGTGGCTGGTCGGCTGGGGCTCTAATTTGGGGAAATCGACCCTCAGGTCGGTGGCGGTCAGCGAGGCGCGGCGGCGGCGTCCAGCGATGGCGAGGCCAAATTCGCCGGCGAAGCCGGGCGTTGGTCTCCATCTTCTTTCTTGCCTTTCGATTGGAGAAGCTGGGATCTTCATGAGCTAGCTACCGGGGCTAGTCGAGCCACGGCGGGGCGTGCGCGGCTCGGCGGCCACGGCGGACGCTCCGACGGCCAGAGTCCGGGTAGGCCGGAGCTGCAAAAGTGCGTGGCTCCAACTATGGCCCGTGCCGGCTCCAAGAGGTTGCCAAGAACGCGCTCTAGACTACGGCGAAGCTATTGGCTGCGGTAAGGAAAGAAACAGTGGTGAGGGGAGCGAGAACATCGATGGTGTACTGGTGGCGGCCATGGATGGGGTAGGGCAGGGCAGCTCACCTTGGTGGTGCTCCGTCGTCTGCAGGGCTCGCGGATTGGCTTGGTGAAGGTGAAGCCGTGTGGTAGCACCGCAGTGGTTCGGAGGAGCTCGACGTGCTCATGGGGGCCGAGGAGGCGCGGTGGCGAGGTGCGGGCTATTCCGGCGGACGGCGTTGCGGCCACGGCCACCCCTCTCCTCTTCCCTTCTCAGTCACTCTCTCCCTGGGCTAGGCAGGCAGGATGGCAGAGGTCTCACCAGTGCGGCGGCCGGGTCATGGGAAACCCTAGAGGGCAAGGCATTCCCCTTTTATAAGCGCGGCGGCCGGCCATGGAGGTGGCGGACGGTGGAGATCAGAGATCCCCATACAGTGGCTGAGCGCGGTCGCGCATTAGGGTTAGGGTTTGGTGAAGCGCGGCGTGGTTAGGCAGCGGGACGGACGGCGCGGAGCGGGGCCGTACGCGAGCGGATGGTGGAGCTTCGCCGTTCCATTTCTGGAACGTCGGACGCGACGCGCGGTCGACCAGAAGTGGGAAAAGGAAGGAGCTGACAGGCGGACCCCGCCTGTCGGCGAGAGAAAGGGGAGAGGCGCGAGCGCAACCGGCGGCAGGCCCTTGGTGGGCCACCTTGTTGGGTCGGCGGTCGGCGGGCGGGCGAGCGCGCGCAAGCGAGCGACGGGGCGCAACGCGCGAGCGCGACTGGGCCGACGCGCGAGGCAGGCTGGACGGGCCGCGAGCGGGCTGGCGGCAGCGCAGCAGGCCGACCTGGGTTGGGCTGCAGGCTGCTCCGGGCTGGTTTCCTTTTTCCTTTTCCTTTCTATTTCCTAATTTCTTTTCCATTTCTATTTCTTGCAAAGCAACTAATTTAGCCACAACCCTAGGTTAGTGAGGTTAGTGACCATGATGTATACACCTTGGTGAGTCCACTAGGGTCTCTAGGTCCTGATGGCTTCATTTTCGGAGTTAGCAGGCATATATATACATGTGATAAAAGGTTATTCGATTTTATTAGCATCACATAAAATCGAATAAGAGGTAAAACATTCTCTGGTAATTAAATGCAATGCTTGGGCTAACGTCGAGTGTTATTTGTGCATCTATTGGCGGGTTTCCTATATGTCATCCACTATACACCGGTAAACTTTAGAAAAATTTTTAAAAGCCCGTATTTTTGGTGACCGAATTTTTAGGGTTGTTACAGTCCCCGTGTCCCGCGCTGCCCGCCTGCCTGCCGCCCTTGCCGGTCCTGCACCGCATTCACCTGCCCACGCGCGAATCGAGTCGCCGCCAGCCTAAATCAAGCCGTTGCTCACGCCCACGCATGTGCCGCCCTGCCGCTGCCGTCGAGACCAGCCTGCACAACTCTGGGGAGCCCGGCCCGGCCGCCGCGGGTGCTCGCGGGGGAGTTCCGCCTCCGCTTGGCCGCTGCTGGCGCGGGCGACGGCGAGCTCCTTCCCGCCGCGCTGGCCGCGAGCGCGGAGAAGCTCCGCCCGGTGGCCGCGAGCGTGCACGGGAGCCCGGGGGAGCTCCGCTCGGCAGCTGCGGGCACGCGCCGTGGAGCTCCGCCTCCGCTCGGCCCCGGTGACTCGCGATTTGCCTGCACCAGCCCCCACCCTGCATCACGAGATCTTCCGGCGGCGAGACCTCAGTGAGCGCCGGAACCCCAAAGGCCTCGTCCTTATTCGTTGCCTTGTTTTGCCTGCACTGCCCGGCCGGCACTTGTTCGTTGCCTTGTTTTGCCTGCACTGACCGCCGTCGTGTCGTTGCATTCTTGCTACGGAGATGCAAGCCGCTGGGCAACCACACACACACGACGCGCCTACATCGCAAGCGACTACGACGTCGCTGTCTGGTGCCCCGCCTCTTGGCCTTGTCGTCGCACACACAGAGCACCACACCGCACTGGAGCCGCCGTCGCGCTCTATTGACCCAGTCACGGAGACCTGACCTCGCGACGCCGTCCGCCACGAACTCGGCCTCGCCCTTTCTCGCCTCGCAGACTCGCAGTGCCGCCGTCCAGCAAGCTCAGCCGCACACGTCATTGCGGCGCTCACGCCCAGGCATCACGCGCTCGCCGCAGGCACCCGCGTCGGCGTCGGCGTCAAGTCGAGCTGCACCCTGGCGTCAGCGCGGCATGGCCGGAGGTTGAGGATGGACCCGACATGTGGGTCTCCTGTCAGTGGGTGTGACACAAAGAGATAGAAGTAAGAGGACGCGATAGGATAGTGATATGAGGGGTATTTTGGACTTTCTGGCTGGCCGGACCCACCTGTCATGTCTCCTAAACGGCGCAATGGTGTGGAAGAGAAAAATTTTAAGACCTAGAAATATAGACGCCAAAAGCTATCTTTTAGGGACATGAATGATTACACCAATTTTTTTTAATGACACAGGAGTAAAACGCTCTTTCCCTTTTCACTGCTACTACACGGCACGTGCGCGGCGCGCCGTGGACTGGCAGCTGGCGATAAACAACCTGCCGTGAAGCCAGGGAAGCTCGATGCACCGCAATCTCCAGTTCTTCCCCGGGATCGGCGACGATGCCGCGAGATGGAGAGGGCCGGCCGGGAGATTGGGGCAGCCTCGTGTCTGGCGCGGCATCCGAGCTCCCACGGCCAGCGTTGGCGTCGCATAGTCAACACGTCGGTGGTCAGTGTGTATCCCACAGACTTTCTACGAAGCAGCGAGTCAACCCATATGATTAGCCAATCCAGCGTTGGTAAGCAAAGGGCGATCGACCTTTTTAAAACGATGGAATGAATCCTTTGTAAAAAAATTGATGGAATAAATAACAGTGCGTGCGCAGGTGTGGCGGCAGGCAGCCGCGACGGTCCAGCGATCTGGTCCAGCACCGCCGCGCAGAGGTTACTCGGTGTGCTCGGGCCTGAGGATGATGCCTCCGTTCGCCGCGCAGCCGCGGCTGGTGTGGTGTGCCTCAATAGCCGACGCGTCCAGCACAAGGTAAGGGAAGTAACACCATGCTCCTCACCTGTTTGCTGTTTTTCCCAAGTGGAAATTGCAGTGTTGGCTGTTGTGTGTCGAGAGTGTCAGTCTTAGCCAGTCAACCAATCTGCTCAATATTGTAATCATCACAAGGCTAATCATTTATAAACAAAAATCAGTCTTCAGCAAAGTAGATTTAGGATGGCACTTATATCAAGCTCACGCATTGTCCTACTAGTTCCCATGGAATGGAAGTTGTAGTTAACCATTGGATGATAGTATAGACGATCACAATCAGAAACTGGATCAGTACATAGCTGCCACTTCATCAACTCTTAAAAGAGTACACACGACTCAAGTGCATATGAGCAGGTGCCCAGGTGCTTGCTAGCTCTGCATATTGCACATCCAGGCACCCTACTAAGATCGGCTACTACTGCTCTGTACTTAGCCGACTTCCTTGTTGCGGTTGGAGGCAAAACCCAAACATCTCAGTGCTGCTTGCCTCCCTGCTGCAAGGTGACCAAGCCAAAGTAGGTCCCAGAGCGACCCTTCGCCATCAGGGACGCATGCGTGCCCTTCTCTACGACGACTCCCCTATCAAGCACGGCTATGGTATCATAGCTCTGGACGGTGCTGAGCCTGTGCGCCACGACCACGCTGGTCCGGCTCCGGCCAACCATCACCCTGTCCAGTGCCTCCTGCACCGCCTTCTCGGACTGGCTGTCCAGTGCGCTCGTAGCTTCATCAAGCAGCAGGATGGCTGGGTTCTTGAGAATGGCGCGGGTGATGGCGACGCGCTGCTTCTGCCCTCCTGATAGCTGGGCGCCCCGGTCACCACACCATGTGTTGTACCCGTCCTTGAGGTTGCTGATGAAGTCGTGCGCGTTGGCGGACCTTGCCACCTCCTCGACCTCTGCCTCACTCGCCATCGCCGCCTCCAGCATTATGTTCTCCTTTATAGTGCCTGCGAACAAGGTTGGCTCTTGGCTGACGAAACCAATGTGTCGGCGCAGGGCTTGGAGATTGTATGCTCTGATGTCTCTACCATCTATGTTCACCACGCCCTTGAGTGGGTCGTAGAACCGCTCTATGAGCGCGATGATGGTTGACTTGCCAGAGCCACTTTGCCCGACAAGGGCTGTGGACTTGCCTGCCACCATGCTCAAAGAGAATCCTCTGAAGATGATCACGTCTGGCCTGGATGGATATGCAAAATCAACTCCTACAACTTCCACCTCTCCAGTGAGCTTCTCTGGCTTTTACCCCTTAGGATTGTCGGGGTCGATCTTCGTTTGGCGGTCGAGAATGGCGAACACTGAAGAGACCGCTTCGGCACCTTTGGCGATATCTGTTGTCATGCTACATGCATCTGCTATCACACGCCCTGTGCTGACTAGAATCATGCTGGTTTGGAAGACCGTCTCCACAGCAATGAGCCGCTCGGCCATGAACTTGCCACTGTACCAGTAGTTGAGGGCCCATGAGAATATGGTGAGGCTCACAGAGGCGCCGAGCCCGAGACCTGCGAACCATGACTGCCGGATGCTCTCCTTGTGTGGCCCATCCTGCGCCTGGCTGAAGAGGCGTAGGATGCGGCCCTGGGATGAGAAGGCGGTGATGGTGCGGAGGTTGGAGACGGCGTCAGCAGCTAGCTTGCTAGTTTCGGACTGGGCCTCTATCGACTTCATGGACATGTTCTTCAGCAAGACACGGCGAGCATAGGAGCAAGCAATGATAAACGACTGCAGTGCTATCATGACAAGGGCCAACCGCCAAGAAATGGCAAGACCCACGATGAAAGTAATGACCGCCATGGAAGCCGTCTGGATCAACAGAGCCATTCGGTCGCCCACCAGTGACCTTACCTGCAACACAAATATATGTTCATGAACAGCTATGTCTCTTCTTCTCCAAGTATATATGATCATAAGCTATATATAGTACTTTTTCGAGTACTTACAATGTTGGCGTCCTTCGCGAGCTGTGAGCATATATTGCCAGTGGAGTTGTCGTCATGGTCAAACCATCCAATCTCAAAAGTGAGGATTTTTGCAAGCATTCGCTTCCTGATCCTCTTGGTCAGACATTCCCCCATGGCAGCAAAGCTATAAAGCTGTCCAATGTTGAGCATGAATGAGAGCGCAACGAGAGCAAGGAAGATGAAAGCATACATCCTTGTTTTGTCCTTGATCTCCTCATGATCTATCGAGTAATAGATGGAGAATGTGCACCCCATGCCATATGCAAAAATTGGCTGGATTGCCCCAGATAGGACTGCACATGAGCTCCCCACCAGTGCGAGCTTCCACTCTGGTGCATTGAGGAGAAGCAACCTTCGAAAGGATGGCACAGGAGGCTTTGGTTTCTCATCAGCGTTCTCACCGTCTCTTGCATCACCAATAATGGGGCATGCTGAACTTGACCTGCTAGCTGAAGAGACCATCTTGCTATTGTTGCTGCTGCATTGCCCTGCACCAGGAGATGCACCACAAGTTTCACCAACCTCGGTGCCCTCACCTGAATCTCTATTCTGCTGAAGAAGGACAAGAGATGAGTACATGCCATTCTTGGCAATGAGCTCACTGTGGGAGCCCAGCTCCTGGACTGAGCCAGACTGTGTCACACTCCAAAATTTCAATTTTGAGATGTGAACCAAAAACACTAAATAAACTAAAGGATTTACTAATTTCTTTAAAATTAGCCAAGACTTTATTCTTTTGTTATCATTATGAAATGATGAAAAGTGTGGCTTTAAAACTTTTATGAAGATAATAAAGATGGGTTTGTGCTTGGTGCCTTGTTTTGTTTTGCTGGTGTTTGAAAAAGAATTTCTAAAACCCGAGCAAGACACGGCTAGGTTCTTTTCGTGTTTGAAAATAAAGCTTTGAAAACCCAAGTTTGCCTCAAGAAGGTTTTGGAAAACGTTTTCAGAAAAATTCTTTCTCTTGCATAGATAGAGAGAGAGAGCCTTTCTTTTCCCTCTATAGTGTTGACCATCGCTCTAGTAAGACACCATCCTCTACCTAGCTCTAGCAGGCCTAGTTCAGTCTCTAGACATCCCTGGATTACCCTAGCCTATCCTGGCCCAACCTGGCTTGTTCTGGCCTATCCTAGCCTTAACTGGCCAGCCCTAGCCGGCCATGGCCACCTCGGCCAGGCTAGCAGTAGCCGCAACCGACCACCAGTGAACAAACTTGGCCATCAGCCGCATAGTACGGCCAGCAGTAGTCCGGTCTAGCAACCCTTTGCTATCCTCAAGGCATCCTAGCTTGCTTTGGCCAGCCCCTACCTAGCTTGATCCACACCTGGCCTCACACAGCCTCATCTGGCTAACCACAGCCAGCTACAGCCACATGTGGCCACTCTCAGCCGCCCACGGTCAACTTCGGCCGGCCATAGCCAGCACTAGCTTGGCCACAGCGGCCACAAGCAGTCATAGCCTCCCACGGCCACCTTGGGCCCTCTCTGGCCATCCCTGGCCAAGCCCGGCCAAATCTAGCCGGCCATGGCCAAATTTGGCTGGCCATATCCAGCCAGCCCGGCCACCAGCGGCTATAGGTAGCCGCAGCCAGCCCAACGGGCCAAGCCCAGCGGCTTTAGCCCAGCTGGTTCCCCGCCGGCTATAAAGAGGGCCAGCCGCGGCCCCTTAGCCAACCCTAGCCGCACACAGCCAACCCTAGCCGGCCACAGCCAGCCGCTGCCGGCCGTAGCGGGCCGCAGTCGGCCGCAGCCGACCATGACAGGCCGTAGCCGGCCATAACAGGTCGCCGCAGGCCGTAGCCGGACGCCACCGGCCGTCCAGCAGGCCAGAGCCGAGGCCCCTTGCCTCCTGCGCTGGTGCAGCCGCACCATGGCTGCCATGGCCACGATCTTCAACAGCCAGAGGTGGAAGATGATGGTAATTACAAATCTGCCACTCAGCAGTTATTTACAGTTTTGCCATTATTTTTAAAAGCTTATAACTTTCACGTTTTAACTCCGATTTGGTCCGTTCAAATTCCGTTAGATTTATAATTTCATAATCTACGCAGTGGTGCTACTTTTGAAGTATTTTGAAAACTTTATATTTTTAGTATATATTTAATGTATTTATTTATCTATAGAAAATCTTTGAAAATTCATATCTTCGCTGTTATAACTCCGATTTCGGTGAACTTGACGTCTGTGTGATCGTAGAAACGAGTAGAATAGTTTTATAACCTTTTTATTATGTTTTGATGATATTGATGTACTATTTCTTTAATAGTTCTTTGTTTGCTTCGTATATGTATGCTCGATTGGGTTGTCTGGTGTTGATAGTTAATGTCGAGTTCAGACGGTGAGGGTTTTATTGAGCCAAGTTATTTTGAGGATCAGCAGGACCAGCAAGACTTTGTGAATCAAGGCAAGTATAGCATGGATCTTCCTTGTTACCTATTCACTATAAATAACAATTCATATGCATGTGTCTGTTTGATGACCTAGAAACTATAACTAGCTTTGATATCCTGATTCCTTAAACCTTTTGGGTGCATTGGGTAGCAAGATGCTAGTGCTTAATGATATCATGATCTTATGGCTTGATGAGTATTTGTGACATGAACAGTAATAGTGACTTTTAACCACCTGAGGATTAATCAGTAACGTACCTTCCGGGATTTACAGTATAGCTGTGAGGGCTATATGGCTCTGGTTTTAGCTCAGTATGAGGACCTTTTCTAGCATGTTAGAGGTTCCCTTTATGGCACAAGGGGAGTGTGTTTCGGGTTGGGTGTAGTTGGACCTCTGTCTGTATGAGTATAGGCTGCGGTCGTGTGCCATCAGAAGGGGGGATACTACATCCGTAGGGCACAGAAACCTCAGTGGCCCTAACTTGTTAGACGAACCTTTGAAAGGCTTCATAGTGAACCCTGCCGGTCCTCCTTGGTAGTGGGCTAAGAGGCTGATCTCCTCGGACGAAAGGGCAATTCATGGCTCACAGTGAAAGTGTACACCTCTGCGTAGAGTTTAATAAACTGGTATACTAGCCTTGCTCAAGGACACGAGCGGCCTTGGAACTCCTTACACTAATGATGATCTCTCTTGTCATGTTAAACTGTTCATACAATTGCTGTTATGTTTACTATTCATTTACGTTACATTGATCATGATGGTTTCGGAAAACACTTGCCACCTTGATGCTGCTTAACGGATCAAGTTGATTAACTTATAAAAGCTAAATGCAGTCAAACCGTGTCAGCTTATTTGAGCCTCATTAACCCATGTTATGCTTGTTAAGTACGGTTGTGTACTTACGCTTGCTTTACTTTTAATTTTGAAAAATCCCGGATGGGTAACAGATGAAGTTTGGAGTAAGAGCTATCGGGATGAGTACTAGGCTTGGTGTTCACCAGTCGACATGTCTCTAGGGGAGCTTCCGCCATAATGTTATCTTAGATTTTATTGTTTATGCGTAATACTCTGTAATAAATAATGGTACGTTATGTAATAAACAGGGTGACGATACTCTTTGTAATTTATCATCCTATATGTGCGACTGTTCCTGGGGTACATATAAGACTATTTATGTATTTTACTTTTATCTTTAAAAGTGGAGTGTGACAGATTGCATGACAGCTATGCTGTCAGCATTTCGGACGGTGGAGAGGCGATGTGCAACAAGGATGGTAGTCCGGCCTACGGAGGCCGCATCGAGCGCCTCCTGCACGACGCGCTCGGACTCGGAGTCCAGTGCGCTTGTTGCTTCGTCAAGGAGCAAAATTTTGGGCGACCTCAAGATTGCTCTGGCAATGGCAATCCTCTGCTTCTGCCCTCCAGACATCTGTGCACCACGCTCACCCACCTGTATTTGTTTTCGTTTCACACATGATTAGTACTACCCTTATCGGAGACAGTGACTAGTGTAAGTTTAGATAGCTATCATCAATTCATCATACAGGCTGTTACCTGCGTGTCGTAGCCCTGTGGCAGCTGTGATATGAAGCTGTGGGCGTTGGCCGCCATTGCTGCGGCGACAACCTTCTCCTCTGTAGCATCCTCCTCGCCGAACAGTATGTTCTCCCGCACAGACATGGCGAACATGGCGGGCTCCTGGCTGACGAGCCCCATCTGCGCGCGCAGCCACGAGAGCCGGAGCCGGCGGATGTCCACGCCGTCCAGCGCCACCTCCCCTGCCGACGGGTCGTAGAACCGCTCAAGCAGCGCGATCGCCGTCGACTTCCCAGACCCACTGGGTCCGACGAGCGCCACCGTGTGCCCAGCCGGCACCCGCAGGCTGAAGTTGGCCAAGACGGGGCTCTCCGGCCGCGACGGGTAGCAGAAGTCGACGTTCCTGAACTCCACCTCGCCGGCGACGCTGGCCAGCACCTGCGCCGGCGCCATTCTCGGAGTCAATCTTGGGCACCCGCTGTATCATCTCAAGGATCCTGTCCGCCGCCGCAGTCGCCTTCGAGAAGTGCTTGACGTTGGACAGCGCCGACCCCAGCGACAGGCCGCCGATGACGATAAGGGAGGAGACGACGAAGACGGTGCCGCCCGTTCAGCCGTGGTACATGACGAGGCGGCCGCCGTACCAGATATTGAAGGCATAGATGGCGAAGGCGATGCCGTTGGTGCCGAGCGCGACGCCCTTGGCGAGCCCCTGCCTGAGGCCGAGCCGCGCCGACTCCTCGAGCGCCGCGGAGAACCGCGCCATGGTGGTGCTCTCGGCGACGAAGGCGTAGACGGTGCGCGCCGACGAGACGGCCTGCTCGGCGACGGCGCCCGGGAGCGCGTACCGCTCCCTGATCCTCCCCGCGAGGCCCGTGAGCGCGTGGCCGTACGAGACGCCCGGGATGATGAGGAGGAGCGCGGACGGCAGCGTCACGAGCGTGAGCCGCCACAGCAGCGCGAAGCCCACGGCGTAGCTGCCGGCGAACGTGGTGACGTACATGGCGAAGTTGGGCACCTTCTCGCTCAGCGCGTCCTGCACGACCAGGCTGTCGTTGGACACGCTGGTGACCACCTCCGACGTGGAGCCCGGCTTCAGGTCGAAGAACTCCACGTCCTGCCGGAGCACCGCCTGCAGGTACCGCGCTCGCATCCGCGACGCCTGACGCTCTGCCGTCCGTGCCCAGCAATAGCCCTCTGCGTATGCGCGTATGGTACAACCGTATCAGACGCGACGAATGAATTGGCTTGTTGCATATATTGTACAGAGGCAGCAGAGCTGTGCTCACGATCTCACAGACCAAACCATACCTAGGAACGCCATTACCCAGGAGGCGCACGCAATGTAGAGGATTCTGATCACGTTCTGTAAGGATTAATACATGAGTGAGTTCATTGACGTCGGGGACGACGATACGAGATTTAGTAGTGCACGCCTACAAGGCCTACGGCCTACCGCGTTGATCTTGGAGGTGAACTGCTGCTGGAGGTGATCGGGCCCGCTGCCGAGGTCGTTGGCGATGCGGCTGGCGACGAGCAGCCGCAGGGGCGTGGCCATGCCGTCGCCGATGGCGCCGACCAGGCCTAGCACCATCAGGGCCACGTCGACGGCGTCCGAGTGCACGAACACCGAAGACCCCAGCGCCGCCGCGTCCACCTTCTTTGCGCGTCGTCCGGCGGCGGCGTCCATGACTGATTGATGAAGGCGTTTATGTACGTAAGTGATGGGGATCACCTATGTAAACCACCACCACCGTACGTCGTCGTCGATCAGAGTACGTGCCGGCCGGTGTAGCAGACGCGGGACACCCAAGGATCACTGACGAGACGCATATATGGACAACCAGACCAATGGGATCGATCACAGGAAAAAACCTGTGATGCTCTGGACCTCTGGTTGCTCACACGAGTTGCATTATCTTGATTCTCACAAGGCAAGCACGCATCCATGCTTAATGAGCCGTCAGCCGTGTAACAGCACGTATACCTCTCCTTATTTTGGCCTTTTGCTATGCCAATGCCGACAGAGAAGAGGTCCCACAGATGTGACAGATTAGACATGCTACGGCCTCGGGCGACATATATATGCTGATGCTATGCACCTACATAGCCTAGTGTACAAACTCCGGCATTCACCACCAGATCATAAGCAGCAGTGTAACGTATACTGAAGATCAGAACATCTGGATTGGTATCTGTCACGACCACGAAGATCAGGATCCTAACCGTCTAGGATCGGTGTTGGTGATTTTTAAAGCACTCCGATGCGCGTATTTCATTAAGCAGAAAGGAGTTTTTCAGTACTCTCTCTGTCCCTAAATAAGTGTCGCTACATTTTCCGAGAAACAAATACCGGTAATTTTTATAAATAATAAATATCATCGATTAGTAGTATAATTAATATCATTGGAAAGATCTTTAAATCTATTTTTTTTAATAAATTTATTTTAAGATATAAATATTACATGTATTTTCTACAAATCGAGTCAAACTTGTGGCACGCATCCCACGACGACACTTAAAAAGGGACGGAGGGAGTACATGAGAAAGGGGTTGAAACCGGTAACCCGCGGTTACCGAAACCCTCCCGATGATACCAACTCACATGAGATTGTGATTACATAATAATATTTTACGACTAAACGACCGACAGAGGACTACATGATGTCATCCTCTAATCCAGCCAATTCAAGATCCATGGCTGTTGTGTCGAGGCCCGCATCCAAGTAGATCGGTAAAGCCAGCTTCTTCCTCTCCGTCATGTTATGAAAGACGTCCTTGAGCTGGCTTTCGATCTCCGAGTCGATAGCTTCCTCGTCAACAGCCACACCCATCTTCTTCAACAGCACAAGCTGGGCCTGCCTGGTGAAGTTTGCCGCCCGTGGTGTGGCAGCGATGCGGGCACTTCGTCGCAGTGATTGGATAGGGACCGACGTCTTGGAGCGGCGCAACTGTGGCTTCTTGACGAGCGGTGTCTGCAAAGGTAGGCAAACCAATGCCTCCAACTCATCCTGGACCGGATTAGCGGAAGCAACTGGACCGATGCTCTCAGGCTCCACCGCATTCGAGCGGTCGTCGTCTGGAAGACCATCAGGGAGGTCAACCTGGACCGTGGAGGATAGGCCGAAGCCGCCCACGTCGTCGTCCACCATGGCTAGGCCTACGAGGCCTGCCTCGATCTCTACTGTCATGGTCTGGCAAGAACCAGCCACCAGCGACATCAACTGGGCTGCCTCCACCTCAACCTCCATGGGATCGAATTCCCTAGACGGATAAAGGCTAGTTGCAGGATGGAGGTCTGCCTGTGCCAGCATCCTCCCTCCTGCGAAGCAGTGCAAGAGCGACCACCACCTCCGGCCATCCTCGCCGACACATCAAACTTCAAAGAGAGGTGCGCTAGCAGGCCCGCTGTGGCAGAACCTTCTAAATCATATGGCCCACACGCATGATTATTGTCTAAACAGACTCCAAATAACCATGAATGTGTTCCATACGACTTAAAAAGTCTATCGGGTAAATCCCGAATCATCCATGATTCTCCGAGCAGGATCAATCGTTATAAAGAGGCATTGCAGTGTTACAACAGTTTTGTGTAAATAATATACATCGGAGTAAAACAGCGGAAGACTTACAATAACATAAGTTTACAAACCTTTTAGTTTCAAATATTCACAAACCATAAGTTTAAATTGTACAAACCATAATAGTAGTGGAGTAGCGATAGAAAACTTTATTACAATACCAAACGATAAGCTCTGCCCAAGAGCTAAACATCTTACTCATCGTCACTTTCCTCGATGACTGTCATGCAGCAGGATGCAAAGCACTCCTGCCCATGAGTCTCACCTGCAATAAGGGTTCAACAAACCCTGAGTACAAAAGTACTCAACAAGACTGACCCGACGAAAAAGAGGGGTGAAGACTCAAGAAATGCAGGCTAGAGGGACAAAGTAAGGCTTGTAAGAGATAAGGAATTTTGCGAAAAAGCCTAACAGAAAGTAAAGTTTGCCTTGATCTAGCTCCAATTACCAACCAACTTCATTATTAAACCTTAGTCATTGTTCAAGTTATTACTACGATGATGAACACCGATCGAGTCTTCTTCTCCGAGAAGCAACGGCGATTCGAATCCATTTACATACCCAGCTGGGACCTAGGTTACTGATATGCAGGAGACTCTAACTCCTAAGCATAGCAGGTGAACCGATATACCGGGATAACGACCGCAGCCATATATCACCACATGATACACATAAGCACTTCGACTCAGTGTACCGATATACATGGGAACTCAAACCCACAGTATAACACACTATGACATATGTGGGGACTCTGGCCCACTATAAGTCACTCCATGATATACCTGGCTCTAACCATCAGTATATCACTTCATGCATATGGATTTTCTAGTTTCTCGATATCACCAGTTCATCAACGGACGGGACCTAGGGCATCAACAGACGGAAACACTACAGGGGGACTCCATTCCCAATGTAAGTTACCCGTCCGGACTCGATTTATTAACTGTCATCATGATTCCAACAGAATAAGCCAATCTCATCTTTTTTATTCTTTTACTTTTGAACACTTAACTAATTAAGCAGGTCTAAGCTTCACTACTTATCTTCCAAAGCAGGTAACAAGGTATAAGGAATTAAGACAGGTAATGCAATTGGTGGGTTTTCACTCAACTCCTATTACTTAATGCAACAGATCATAGCTGAAGCGTTAAAACTTTTATAAAATAGAATATGGTTTGAATGCATCCGGGGCTTGCCTTGGTATTCAGGGTAGATGGTCTCAAACTCCAGATCAACTCCCGATTCCTGAATCTGCTCGTCCTTGGGATCTGGTGCGACAACGTTAACTCTCCGTTAATGGAAACTATTTGATAAATGATATGCTTCAACATGATGGAATAGTAAACATGATGCTCGATGGATGTATGATCAGATTAAGGGCTTGAGTACAACTTTTCTTCACTAGCAAGTTGCAAGCCAACAAAACTTCGCTTATCAAGCTTATTAGGGTTAACTACGCCATCTAAGAAATTAATTAAACACATGAAATAACGTTGATTAAGCCCTAATGACATGATTAAGGTAAGCGCAAATAATTAATTAAAGTGCCAAAGGTCATAGGGTTAATGACCCAAGGTCATCAATCAATCCCAAAGTCAAACAAATCCTATAATGATTAAACTTAATTAAAGAGATTAATTAATTATTTAAAGGTATTAAATAAAGGCATAAAATTAAAGTTATCCAATTAAGCCTAAAATTTTATTTTGAAAAGCTCTTGACCTAATTAGATGGCAAAATAAATTTCAGAATTAAAAGCCAATTATTTTATTTATTAAAAATCATTGAAGGGCATTTTTTAATTAAAAGGGCTAATTTTAACATATATAAAATTACTCAATTTTGGCATTTCATATTTTTTCTAGGTAGAAGACATCATGAAGAGCGTACACAAAAATTTTCAGAATTTTTGGAGCTATACATGAATTACTATGAATTATGGAAGAAAATAGCATTTAAATCATTTTCTGAAAATAGAAAAAGAAAAAAATGGAACAGTGTCCCCGCGCTGACCGACGGCGGCACGGCGGTTGACCGGCGTTTTCTTACCGACGATGAGGTCTCCGGCGACAAGGTTTGTCCCTACAGGCTCATCTTGACACGGCGAGTCGATTGAGGTAGCTAATGGCGCGGCGGGACGACGGCAGCACCCACGCCGGCGGTCATGGCGGCACGGCGGAGCTCGGGCACGGCGCCGAAGCTCACCGGAGCTATTTTCGGCGATGATGACTACACGGACATACGCAGGGCACTTAGGCGAACCGTAATTGTAACAAAATGAGGCCGTTCCCGGTCCCTACCCAAAGCGGCAACGCGCGCGGCGGAGCGGCATGGCCATGCCGGCGGCGAGCTACGGTGACCGGCAGCTACGACACGGCAATGATGAAATTGGAGGCACAGACAGATGCAAGAGCTCACCACAGTGCTGATGCGCACGTTGATGAAGGCCCGGAGTGCTTGAGTCGAGCTGCGGGCAACGGCGGTGATGGCGGCGGCGGCGCTCCGATAGCAAGGACGACGTCACCGGAGTTCCTGTGCACCATCAAGCCGGCCAAGATGCGCATGAAGGGAAGGATAGCATGGAAAACACGATGAGAGGGTTAAAGGTAAAATATTTTCCACCTTAGCGGCGATGGACGGCAAAGAAGCTCGCGGCGGCTCGGCGACCGGTCGCGAGGAAGACGACGTCGTGCGGGCGGCTCGGGCGGGAGAACGAGCACGAGCTAGCTCAATCGAAGCGCAGGATCAAGGCGGAGCTTCGGGCAAGAGCAAACGAGCAGAGATGGAGTGACGGTGGTGAATTCGAGCGGCGGAGCGAGGTCATCGGCGGTGGCGGCAGGAAGAAGAAGAGAAACGGCGGCGGCCGACCGGTATTTATAGGCCAACGGCGACGCACGGACGGGCGACACGACAACGGCGAAGGTTCGAGCATCCGAGGCAAGCTGGCGACCGAGATATTCATGGCGGTGGACGGCGGCGTGGCTTGAGAAGCCGGCCATGGCGACCGTCGATAGGTCTCGGTGCTATTCAAGAAAATTACAGAATTGCCACCCGTTTGAAATTACAAATTACTCCAAAATTTATATAAGAACTTGAAAATTTCCAAAAATATCATTTGCATAACTTTTCAAGAGATACACTTTTCATTTAACTGGCATCCTCAAATTCTGTCTGGATTTTGAAATTTGAATTCAAATTCAAAAGGGGAATAAAACCCTAGAAAAGAACATTAGAAATTACTTTTGATTTTTCAATAAAACTTGGAAATCTTCAAATCTATGAGATGCTCAACTTTTCAAACCAAACCTTTTTCATATACAAGGTTTTCCCAAATTATGCATAATTTTTGAATTATGGTTTTAAAATCAAAAGGGGACAATTGCTGGAAAACTGTATTTTCAAATTCATTTGAAATTTCTTTTGGAAACTTGAAAAACTTTATATACCAACTTTGTAGCTCTTGTCAAGATCTACAGATTACCTTTTTATAGTATCTCAAAATTATTTATAGATTTTGAATTACATAAAAGGGGGTAAAACTAGGTTTTAAAATAAAGGGTCTTTGAAACCGAATTCAAACTTGATTTGGTTTCTAACTTAATTGGTTGGTCATTAGTGATCACAAACATCATCCAAGGACATTGTTAGGTTAATGACCCAATGACACCCTTGGTTGACCAAGTTGACTTTTTGAAAAACCTTTTATAGCTTTCCACTTTGAATTTAAATTCGAATTGCAAAACTTGAGAATAAGCTTTGAAATCCAAATTCAACTTCAAATAAGGAAATCATTTTTAGAGTTAGACTTAGATTTATACACTATGCTTGACACTAGTGTAAACACGGTTTACACCTCAAGTACATAGAATATAAACCAAGTATTTGAAATGACATTCGAAAGTAAGGTTTTATTATTTCATGTGGCAAAACATTCAAGAACACAATCAACCTACGAAATGTAAAACTTGTTTTAGTTGATGCACATTAAGGTGGACTTAAACATGAATGCTTTGCGATGCATATGATGACATGGCATGTTTTAGTTAATATAACACCAGAGGTGTTACACCCTCCAGAGCGGCAGCGTCAGCAAGAGGAACAAGAACAAGGGCGGGGGCCTCCCCAACCGCGGTGATGTCCCTCTCGGCGACGAAGGTCTCCAACCTATGGTGAAAATCGACGCCCAGAGGTGGAGGGGCCGGCGGCGGCTGCGGCGACAAAGACTGCCCCGCCGGCTGCATCGTCTGTTGAGGCAGAACGTCGCAACCTTCATGATCCGGGCTTGGTGGCCTCGCCTCAGCAACGGGACGGCCCACCGGCTTGCGCGGCAGCCGGCGCGGCGGTGCGCGACAGCCGGCGCGCCGGCGCACGGCCACCCGTGCATGCCACAGCCCGATGCCCGGCACCCCGGCATCGCAGGCAGCGCGATGGGGAGCAGAACTGAGCAGCGACATGGCCTTGGGCAAGACAGTTGAAGCAGAGGCCCACCAGGCCTGGCGGTACTGACGGCGTCGTCTGGGAGCGGCCTTCCCCCGACCAGGCACCGGCTGCGCCTCAGAACTACCGCGGACCTCCCTCCATCCATCAGCATCAGGAGCCGAGACCCGGCCCCCACTGCGAAGGCATTGGCGGACAGGAATGCGACCCTCAACCGGGCGAGCAGGCAAGCCGTGAACAAGCTGCGGACTCGGTCGACCATGCTTTCGCTGTCTTCGGCCCGGCAATTGTCGAGCAGCCTCCACTCCGCATCCCGGAGTCACGGACGAGCTCGTCTGACCACACGATGAAGAACGCCGCAGGGACCCAGGCCGCGTCGGCGGCCTCAGCGGTACCGGCACGCGACGAACCGCATCCAGGTATGACGCGAAGAAGGTTGGAATTGCTTCTGCATCAGACCCGCCGACGAGGTCCTCGTCCACCCAACGACGGGCCTTGGACCGTCCCGCCGTGCTACCCCCTGGGTGAAAGGGGGCGGCATTGGGGGACAGGGAGGAGGACGAGCTCGGGGCGGGGTTCGACGGGTGCACGATGAAGGCGTCGAGGCCCATCGTCACGGGGGTAGCACTCGCCCCTACCAGTGCTGCATCACCAGCGGCAGCCGCACTCGGGCGCGGGAGCGGGATTGCGGCATCTGCGTCATCGTCCTCGTCCTCCTCGTCGCTGATGTCCTCGACGAGGACCTCATCCTCGAGCTGGACCGCCACGAGGCTGCTACTGGAGGTGGCCGCATTCGCGACGGTAACGGCAGCCATTGATGACATGGAGACACTGGTGGCTGAGGCGGCAACACAGATTGCCCCCTTGGCAGAGGACGACGCCTCGGGGGAAGGGACGCAGCGGTCCACGTCGGAGAAGACGTCCTCCTCGTCCACGGGCGGCAGCGGCGTCACCATGGTCACACCCCGTCCACCCGGGGGCCTGGTGGGCGCGGCGTGAGGTTGGGGAGGGGCAGACCCCAACCCAGCCATGGCAGGGGCCACCACAACATCAGGGGGAGAGGGGGGACCGAGCTGGTCGACGGCGGCGACGGTGCTAGGCGGGCGATGGCGGCTGAAGACCAGGCCCGGGCCATCCCGTCCTCATCACGCGCAGCAGAGGCGACTGCCGGTGCTGGGGAGGACGCCATCGGGAAGAGGCAACGGACGGTGTCGGCGAAGCCGCCATGGGCGCCGGGGGTGCCTCTGGTGGCCGACGGGGCGGAGTAGCCTCCGGCGGGCTGGGGGCCGAGTTCCTCGAGGAGCACCCATGGAACGGTAGATCAGGAGCCGGGGAACTCGGATTTGGGGTTGGATTGGAGGGACGTGGCCTGAGGAGGGAGATCTGGGTGGGGGTGGGTTGGGCGCCGTCGCCATCGCCCAGGGAAGGAGTCGGGTCGGGGGGCTTCAACGGTTTCATCCTCCTTATGTTTTCTCCAAACACTCCTCGGTGTTGGTGATGACAGTGGCATTTTCTGCTACCTCCCAAAACCGTCCATGCATGTCGTCCGTCATGTACCCTGTGCTCGGCAATCATGTACGAATTTAGCTAGACAAAGGAATGTAGTAATGGCAGGTGCTACTACTAGGAGGATGGACCAATTTGTGCAAAATAAAGCGTGGCTGGCAGCCGTTGTCCATGTGGATCTGCTATTCCAGCTGCCTCTTTTGTGGATGCTTCCTCCAGGATGATATCTCCTGGAGTACGTGCAATAGTCGGCGCTACCCACTGCCTCTGCTCTGTTTTCTTTTTAAAAACAAGGCAATAACTGTTCGTTATACCATTTACACTTGTTTTAAAACAAGGCAACAACTGTTCGTTACTTATAGTTATAGATGACGACAACCATGACGAGTACACCATTGAACTGAGTGAACGAACATCTTAACTAAAAGAAGCTATATACCTCGTTACTGGAATGGACCAATTAAAAGAAATACAAGGATTCACACTAATCAGGTTTTTTAACTCTTGTGTATTAATATATTTTCGGAAGAAAAAAAACGGTTTTCAACATCCTGAACTAGGACTCCAGCATGAGAATTGAGATCTATCAATTCCAGTTTATCTTCTTAAATAATAACATTTCGACGGTCAGAATACACATTGAACTATGGAGATTATGCTCCTCCGCAGCAAAGGAAACATCTCTTCTTTTTACAACTGCTTCAACTAGTTCAGGGATCAGTATCCTCACTGAAAGCACCCTTGTGATCACATACATACCGCTATTCCAAACCCCATGCAGGAAGGATTTTTTAATATTGTTGCATCAACATTGATCATCAACCACCAAATAGTGGTGGAATCTGTATTTGGATAGAGTAATCAGATTCATACCTGTCATGTTGATATTTTAGTTAAGTGCAGCAAAGACCTAACTCCTTTTCTGCGATTACCTTGGTATGGACGACTAAGTCTCTACCATTGCATACTGCATTTCTTGTCTCTCAAATATGCCAAGCAATTAATGAAAGCTAAAGTAGTGGTCTTTTGCTTATATGATGGACCATCTAAGAAACCAAATAACCATTGCTTGATACAAACCAAGTACTTTATACTCAGTGTGAGGTCAAACACCTTTTCATGTCACGCCAAACCTCTGATACATACTGGCATGTTAAAGTTGCATCTCCACAGTTTCTTTCCCTGCCGCACAACACAAGGTCAGATGATGGTATGTTTCCATACTTGAGTTAAGTGCCTGTTGGCAAGCGGTTCTAACCATTCCTCATAACATTACCTTTTTGGAGGTGCTTGAACACACCTCATTTTCCCATTTTAGAGGTACCATTTTGATCCATGTCTTCTCCTATTTCATAGTTTCATAAATTCATTTGAACTTTCTTGTTAGGAAAAACGTACTATCGAAGGGATTGAAATCATATTTCTTGCAGGTGTCTAAGTGCTCAAAGGGATGTAACTTAAACATAGAAATGGTAGACAAATTCCCAGATATCTATAAAGACCTTTAAACGTGGTGATTAGGTTCTACTATTCATCGAACACTATTATGCCAACCTTTTCACCTCGCAGACCACTATTCACCTACAGCGACAGCCCGTTAATTCACCTACAATGCCAGCCCGCTAATCAACAGCGACGCGTTTCGGCTCCCTCTAGTACCAACCCATTTGCCAACAGTACTGGGTTTGAAATAAAAAAATAGCCCTGTGCGAAGCACTGGGACCCAAAACTACCGGGACCCTATCTAGTTTCCCAAATATGTGCTGACTAGTTAGGGTTACAAATTCCATATTGTATCAGAAATTACAGAATCTAAGGGGATTTTTTTTGTTAAGGGTCCTCATGTTGGAATTATTTACCATGCACTGGCGGGCACCGACAATGCATTCTAAAATGTCTCGAGGTCTGGATGGATAGTCCATCTGACACTATTGGATAGTCCATCGAATCTCACACTTAGTTGTTTTTCAATAAGAGCACAACCACCTTGATGGACAGTCCATCCGTCATCAACTACAACTATTTGTAGCTACATCCACCTCAATTTCTAAATTATCGTGATTGGTTATGTTGATATCAACAACTAAGGGCAATGTCTATAACATAATCATCTCCAAAAAGTCTATCAAAGCATTCATGTTGTCACTATGCCTACTTTTGAGATCAGCCATATAGCCCGTATTTCATTAAGCAGAGAGAATAGTCAATAGACCTACACGTAGATATTGATTCGCGAGTAATCCATAGATTACCAAAGAAATCTATAACACAAACGGACAGCAAAAATACGAGGGGTGGGGACCCTCCATCTAACAATCTCAGATAGCTGCACCTAATACAAATGAACTCAACACCAGGGTAGCCAGCGGTGACGAGGAACCATAGAAGAAAGTAGCGGCAAAGAATCTGCTAGAAACTCCAAGCGGCAAAGCATCCGCCCAAACAAAAACCATTAGGGCCAACCCGTGACTCCTCCGAGTCACTGAGAGGACCACGGTCGAGGAATAACTCCATGTAGAAAGGCACGCGGTGACGATGACTCATCCTTCAAGGCACCGGCGGCAAAGCATCCACCCAAACACGATGACCAATGCACGACAAAGCAACCACGGATGGGGCCGACCCACATGCACAATAGCTTCGGGTACTCCTCCAAATCACTAAGGCAGATGCCCTTAGGATCACGGACGAGGAGCACCTCGAAGCCGCAGTACTCCTCCGAGTCACTGAGAACCAGGACCGCGGACGAGGAGCACCAACAAGAATCGTAGCACGCAGCGACGGCCACTCCTCCACACGGGCGACAAAGCATCCACCCGACCTCGGCGGCATAGCATCTGTCGGACACTCCTCTGCAGCATAGCATCCGCCGGACAACACCTCGGTGGTAAAGCATCCACCGGAAATGACAACGATTACAGCTGCAGCACCACCAACTGGCATACCAAGGTGAGAGGATACATGAAGCACGATTGGATGCAGCACGACAACCAGAGCGAGCATGCGGGAGTAGCAGCAGCGGCAGGAGATGCTTCAGCAATGCCTTCACGAAGGAGGTGATGCCGAAGGCGCCATCGCCGCTGGCCTTAGAGAACTAAGGCATGACTTTCGCCCAAAATCAGATGCCAATAACTAGAGGACGAGACTCGAAGAACGATGCCTCCAAGAAGGATGTGGTGCTAAAAGACGTCACCGTTGTCCGCCCGACCACCGTCGGGCCGGGTTTTCACCCAGAGCTCCATGCATCCAAGTCGACCGCCATAGAGGGCCTCCAGACTCGGGCTCTAAGGAGCCCAGTCTCGGGCGGTCATGAAGAGGGTCACTGGATGGCGGTGAAGAGGCTGATGCGCTACATCAAGGGGTCACTTGATCAGGGGGTCATCATCCCCAAGCACGGCAGGTTGCAACTGACGGTCTTCAGCAAAGCACCGCCCAAGTCCAGTGAAGGTGAGCCAGGGCTCACGGCATTCAGCAACGCAGACATGGTAGGCGACGTGAATGGGAGGCGGAGCATCTCAGAGCAAGCACATCGACATCAAGTTCCACTTCTTCTACGACTGCATCGACGGAGGGAAAATCATCATCGAGTTTGTCAAGACCGGCAGGCAGCTCGCTGACATTCTCACCAAGTCACTCGGATGTCTTCGGTTCATAGAACTGAGGAGGATGATTGGCATGGATGAGCTCAAGGCTCAGTGTTAGCAGCAGGATTAAGGGAAGATTGTAAGATAATCTGCTATCGACATCCTTTGTTTTCCTGGACAGAAGGTTGACAATAGGTCAATACCTTGCTGTTTCTACTAGCTGCAAGCAATTGCAGTGAAATTTCCTTGCTACTGCACTGCAGGTTCTTGCAACTTGCCTACAACTTCCTAGCAGTCAGGTTAGACTAGACTTGACTTGCTACAGCAGTCAAGGTCTTCTCATTGTAATTTATAAGAAAGCCACTAGGGTTGTTTGTAGTATCTTTACTATAAATAGACAAGGAAAGGCACCAGCCAAGGCAGTTCATTGCCACCACATTCAGGTTTCAGTTTTTGCCAACATGAAGACAGAACAATAGCAATGTGTGTGCATGTGTTTTTAGCTCAGGCTCTTCTTCTACCTTAGTTCAGGGTGAGAGGGAGAGGGAAGGAACATTGGATTTGATCGTCCCTAAAATATGTTGTTTCTAATTGGTCTTTACACGTACATGACTTGAAAGCAGGGTGGATACCCTAGACTTATGACTTATTTATTGCATAATTCATGTTCATTCTTGCTTACTACTGGTATTCAGTCATTTTCTCAAATCTATATATGCTTTGGTCTACTTAACATGCTATATTGTTGTACGTATCGATGTTGATCACAAGGGGCACTTTGAGTGGGTCTGTTGATTGAGTTTTATTGAATCTTGTCAGTTTGTACAGATAATCACCAGAGACTCTAGAATACCTCATTGAAGGCATGAAGGAGAAGGTGGAAGTGACCCTCTATTTATAGTGGAGGTGGGGGTCCATTGCCACATCAACGATCCGTGTACTCTTCTATATCTACTCCCTTGGATCAAACTACCATAGAACCACCTTAGAATCAAGAGGTTCAGATAATAATTAGGCATGTGTCTTTCATGTTGGAAGGCGATGGAAGGTTATGGGCCCACTTGGTAGGTTAACTAACCTAGTGATGGGGTCAGTCAACCCCACCCTAATGGTATGTGGACCCTATCCAAGCTTCTAGAAGCAATGACCCACTTGTCATTGTAGAGGTTGGATGCTTGGAAAATATTTGTCACGTCGGTTTTGTCACCTATGGGCCCATGGATCTAAGTGAAATGCATATGAGCCATTAAGAACATCACTTGGTGATCCAATGGTTGAAAGTCATTCTGGGAGGTGTCTCATGGATCATGGCCACTTGGAAAACTGTTGTGGGTCCAAAGAGGGGTGACCGACCCCCCTATTGTGGATCTAGGGGTGCATTTCCACCACACTTTGGCAATGCCCTTTATGAAAAAGTTGAAGTACAAATGGAATGAGTTATTGGATACAATATGTTCATGAAATGCTATCATTCCATTAAAACTGAGAATGTTGACGGCCTTTTGGTGGTGTAAAAGTTTGAGATTTTAACTTTCAACAAGATCCCCTAAGTTTAACTTTTGATCGTCCTGAGCAAAGAATTAAAACTTAGCCTCGGTGGATCAGGAATTGCTACTATGCTTCACATTTCTATAATACTAAGTGCACGATAAACATATTTCACTTTGAATGGAAAAGTTAGCGATATTGAAAACTCAACCATATTATCTTAGTCCATCTAAGTTATGGACTTCTCATTATCTTGGGTGGTTGAGAGATAGACTAATTAACATTGACTTGAGCACCATTAAATTTTTCAATCTCATTCTACGCAAGTTTAATATCGGAGGTTTTTGCAATATTTTCAAAAGAAAACTTAATGTTCTTCATATGGTTTATTTGGTGGAAAGATGGATGGCATGTTTTTGCATACTTTCAGTGTAGAAGCAACAAAGATATGTGGTTTGTATGCGATCTTGATTTTGGAAGCATGATAAGTCCCTCACAAGGGTCACAAGACTCGACAAAACTCAATACAAAGCAAGTAGCATATGTAGGAAAACTTATATCATGAAAAATCATATATGGCTTCGGTAGAAAACTTTTACCATTTAGGAACATAAGGATTTATTATTTTTCAAAGATAACACTCCATTAGTCACACTCATTTGGAACAATATTTTAGCAACTCTTATCTTAGCTACGTCATATCTTAAAACAACTTTGGACTTAGTTACAACACTTGCATCCCACAAAGTTTTAGGTTTATGATGGTCTCATATGAGATAAACAATCCCTACTTAGAGAAATATCAAGATATATATATATATATACTAGGTACTATAGAAACATTAACAGTGCAACTATTCATCATTTACAAAGGAATATAAACATTCATAAAGCATATATGAAAAGGGAAATATCTTTGGTATTTTTGTTTTATTCATTCATTTATTTAGATGCAACACATGAACAAAGAGCAAATAAAACCTAGAACAAAATAAAAGGGAAGATAGAATACTTACCTTAGTCGGGGAATGAACCTCCCCCAAGCTTATTTTCTGCTCACTATTCTAGTGGTGGATATGATGGTGCGTAGACACCTCGTTATGCCCACCATGCTCTTCCCATTGACCGGTGTTGTCCTCTAGGACGACACGAGCGAGTTGATGGTTTTGCTCAACCCCTTCTGGTTTTGCTCAACCCCTTCTTGGATAACCCCTTGTTCTATGTGCATCACGCACATTTGGTTGGTGAGAAGGGTCATATCTTGGCGCAGTCCCGATATTCCCTTCCCTCTCTCGTGAGGACAAGCAAGGAAGATCGCATACTTTGGGAGCCTGTTGAAGGTCTGCCACTTGAGCCTAAAACTTGCATTGCACTTGAGGTTTCCTCTTCTTCATCATCACCTCCAGTGCCTCGTGATGTGCCACCTTGCTCAAATTTAGTGGCTTGCGACATACTTTGTGTTTTCCTTCTTGTGCTAATGCTCGCAATACTTCTATTTAATAAAAAATGTGCTAATCAAATATTACAGCTTTAAGGAAGAGAGTTCCCCAAGGGCAGCACAAAATAGGCCAATACAATACACTAAACGAGCTTTAGCAGACACCCCGATTGTTTCAGGATAAGGTAGCAAGTTCAGATTCCCCGATTGTTTCAGGATAATGTAGCATGTTCAGATTCGTGAAACCATCTTGCTAAACAAATTTAATTTAATAAAAAAAGTCTGAAATAGCCACCCTTTATTCAGTCAAAAACACCAAAATCCTTTTAGACAATGGAAATTAAAATGTTATGAGACAAACTATATATCAAAGTATGTCAAAAATGCCATAGCAACTATCCCTAGGACACATGGCAACTTATGAGTGACCATGGAGTGATTATTTTCTCCACTGATAAACAGGTGTTGTTTATGCCATATTTACTCAAATTATTATATTTGACCAATTATTTATAGAAAAAAGTCGTCTGTTCAGATCTATCAAAACGAACAACTAATAATCACTCGAAGTAACACGTGGCCGACCTGATATGCCGGCCGTCGCCGACACGGAACAAAACGCTGCCGGTTCGTTCGAGAGTAGGGCCGGCGGGGCAGGTACCCGCGGGGCAGCCAACGTCGCCGTCCACGGTCTCGGCTATCTCGCCGAGATTGCCTGACGCACCGTGACGGCAGCTGCCAGCGGTGCCAAAAGAGCCCGCTGGGAACGCTGCTGACGCCTTTCAGAGCTCTCCAGATGGGGTCCTGATCTACGCCGCCGTGGCCCTCCGCCGTGCGGAGCGGCGTGACCGCCATGGTTCCCGCCAACGCCGCGATGACTGCGGATAATTTGGAAAGTTTATGGCGGCCACGTGTTGTGTTTGATTTGATGGGCCCACCAACGAGCCGATGTCCACCAGGTGAAATCCATGGACAAACTCTCGCGCTTCGTACTCAGAAACCGGTGGATATACAGTACTTAAGATTGATTGATGATTGCCAACATGTTAAAAAAAGATTGATTGCCAACCACTAATGAGGGCTACGATAACTGATAACTCATTTGTGACAACAAACCAAAAGGCACAAACACAAACACAGGCGAACGGGAACAATGACCCATTATCCTTTCTGAACTCATGGCATGTCTAATTGAGAAGGGGCAGGAGAGCTACAACCTCTGTTTTCTACTATAAGTCATCCTTATTTAAAAATTGTACATGTATGCAGAAGCTATAACGCCCAAAGTTTATAAATTATGGTATATATGCACATTGCACAACTACAGAACACCGAATGCCTGCTAGCAGCTCATTCTTCATCTTCGGTTTCCTCGTCATCGCTGCTAGCAGCTCTGTTGTAGTTCCATCTGTCCTCAACATTGTTGTCCCCCTCTTCCTCGGTCTCCTCGCTGTCATCATCGTACATCACTTTCCTTGGCCACTGCTGCTCCTCAGGGAGGTTCACAGCTGGAGCTGGCGATGGTGCTACATAACCTCCTTTGTGCTTGGGGATCTTGGCCGGTGGCATCCTAGCGGTGATGTCCGGCTTACTCCTGTGGGAACTCTTGCTGCGCTTTGAAGGGGCAGCGCCTTGTGGGCCACCATCCTGGAAGTGGTTCGGGTGCTCTTTTTTCAAATGGAGGTTCAGCTTGTACTCGTGGATGTATGCCTTGTCGCAAGTATCATAGGGGCAGACATAAGGGCGCTCAGCTGAGGGAGCCGGAGGTGTTGTTGAGACCTTGGCTGGTTTAGGGGGCTGATGCTGATCTCCAATTGCATTGTGGTTCATTGTCGATGCACCTGGATTCTGCAGGCCAACAGCCTATACTTGTCTCATTACAAAATTCTTTCACAAGCAGAAATGCACAGCCAGTAACTAATATAAGAGATCTTACTTTCTCATGTTGTTGCCTGAAATGAGCTCTTAATTTTGATTCTTGTGTAAATCTTCGGCCACATTCTGGGTACTGGCACACATGATAGTTATCCGCAGAATGTGTTTTCATGTGTGCCTTCAAATTAAAATCCAATGAAAAGGCCTGCAATAATCAAGGCACATGACATTAATAACACATATTGCAAGATAAATAGTAATAATAACAAATGCCAAAAGCCGCATTGAATTCACCAATTAGAAATATATGGCACATCCTATGCATCCCCCATGCTTTCATGCATCCTAGAAAGCTTCTATCGAACCTTGCAAAGATACCAATGATACCCTACCACCCAACAAATAGTATCTTGTTGGCACCACTCTGCTTGAGATTTTTTTCCTTTCCCCCGACAACGAAGATTAGTTCTAATTTCTGGAATCATTTAAGCATTTTAGGCTATTTTGCAAAAGGACAGCACACTATGAGTCCCCTCCACGGTAGTTGCAAAACAACTATTATGAGTACAACTTTGTAGAGTATGAAATAATGCATTTTCTCCAGAAAAAAGAATCACGACTAAATCTTACCACAGCAAGGAAATGATCAAATTTTTTCGAACAGAACATGGTTGCACCAAAAAGGAAACTATCCAGTACAAATTTCACTTCATGATTAAGCATTTCTAGTAACATGCTACGAAAAAGAAAAAAAGAAATCGCCACAAAATTAGCAGAAATTGCAAACATGATAGAGGAGGCAGTTTGATTACCTTCCCACAACCTTCATGTGGGCACACAAAATTCTTTTCTCCAGTATGAATAAGAAAATGCCTCTTCAATTTAGAGCTATCTAAAAATTTCTGCACAAAGAGATAAGACAAAATATTATTCAAGCAACTAAAATAGAACAATGCTTTTACAATCTGAAAATTAATCCGAGAAGTGCGCAGACAGTACCTTGCCACAGTTCTCATAGTGACAGATATATTGTCTCTCCCCATGGACATGAGCATGCTTCCTTAAAGCCCCTGCATCAAAAAATGTCTTCCCACATCCTTCGTAGCTGCATAGGAAGAGAACCTCGGAGTTCGGTTCAGGTGTTGCAGATTCTGCCCCCTGCTCCTTGTCCTTGGCCTTCAAAGCTGCCAGTCTATCCTCTGTAAACAAATCCAGTAATAATATCAACAGCAGATGAAAAGGTTATATCATAAAGCTTACGGAACAATAAACAATCAAACTACTTCATAGTTATTAACAGCCATAAAACAATCAGAATATCCAACGAAGAAATTCCACCTTGTGTGTTGTCGACAAATTGTGTAAGGACTTCAAACTCTTTATAAACAAGTACAGTGTTCATTAAATTGTTCAAACCAGTCAGGAGTCAGCAATCCAAAAGAACACATTGGTATGCTTTTTTTTTTGAGATGAAAGAAGAATTATATTAAAATATAGCTGGGTACATCATCACGTTACAAGTGCTCTGGAAAAAAAATGCATCTATCCAGAAATTCATCTGTATTATACCCACGCTGTAAAAGGCTCAATTATTCCATGGCGACGGCATCATCTCCGTCTTGATGCCGCCGTTCGGAAACAAAAGTCTCCATGTCGTCATGTCGATGAAGATGTTGACGCCGAAGTTGTCGCCTCCATCTTCAACAAATCCGCCATGGAGAAAACGATTCCAACCTTCTCCTTCACCGTCGCCGGAGAAGAGAAGGAGGAAGACATAAATCTCCAATACCAAGAAACTTGGCATGGAGAAACCCTAACCCTAAGACTCAACCTAAAGGAAAAACTTACTTAAAAGCGATGGATCCCCACATTGGTATGCTTGTGGCAGCCCCTAACTAGACTTTACTAAGTTTTCCTCTAGTTTCAACCATGGTTTTTGAGGCGTCAATTAGTTGTCATTTAGGCGGCAAGGTGTGGTAGAGGTCATGGGTGTCAGGGTCGCCACGACCTCAGCGTGTATGGCGTCTGCCTCATAGGATTAGGCGTCGCCTAGACGCGAATGGCGTTGGGCGGACATCTACAGCCCTCCAGCGAATGCCAAATGCGATTTTTCAGGGAATGGATGTGAAATCGACCAAGGGTGGGAGGGAAAACGAGCGTGCATCCACACCAGAAGGCCCATGGCGAGAAGTCTCGCGCGGGAAATTTCCTGGTCGGCTTCATTTACTACGGGTGTGGGTAGCTTCATGGAGAGAGGGAGAGGAAAAGAGAAGGCCAAGGGCAGGGACTCTTGGTTGCAGCAGCGGCCCTGCATCACCGCTTGCTGCTCGTCTGCTCGAGTCCAGCGGCTGCCCGCTTCTCCCACAAGGCCACCCCTGCATCTCAGCCTGGCTGTGCAAGTCCACCAGCGCTCGCACTTTCTCACCCGTTTCCGTCGAACGGTCGGACCTGGGCCTAGTACGCTCCATGCCTCCTCTCTGCTTGGAGTCGCCGTCACCGGCCGCGGATCCATCCGCAGGTCCGGCCAGACTGATGCGTGTACTCTGCTTTCAATACTGAGTGCTCCTCTTATATTTTATTATTATTGGCCAGTCACATACTCACAAACGGAGCAGACTAATGTTTGCTTGAGCTTGGGTTGTTATTTTCTTTGAGCACTACATAACGCAAACCACGAGGATATTTCTTTGATTAGTTAGTATAATATCTGTTTGCGTTCTTTCTTTAATCTGTACACTTTTACAGAACACAAAGTAGAAGTTTTCCTTTGATTAGTATAATACTTACTGATTAATAGTACTCCCTTAGCCGTATAGCTGTACTAGTATGTGCTGATCTTAGGAATAATCAAGGTCCGTATGTGCTGCACTAGTATCTATAATTCTAGCTTACACAAAGCCTTCATGGTGCCTAAAATGTGCATATGGCATCGCCTAGGCATCCGCCATAAGTGCCTAGGAGTTGTGAAGGGGGTAGGGCGACGCGCCTCGCCACAATACCTCAAAAACCATGGTTTCAACTGAACTTAGCACTCTTACTGGGAGACTAACAAGCATATATGTTCTGCTCTACTGAAATCTCAATTTTTTCCGAGTGGAACTAAACAATCATTCCTTTGGTGCGCTCCAGAAGCATTACAATTTAGAAATATCTGATGCAATCAGTCCAAAAAAAGACTGCTTGCTCCACCGGTCGTATACAGGATGCTCAAGGAATTGGGAATTCGCGTAGATATGGATGAATCAATCACTGGTGAAGAAGGACCAGACAGGGCAGTACAAAACATGACGATGACATGGCAGTACAGTCAGTAAGTCACAGAACAAAAGGTTGCGTTTTGACAGCAGCAGCAAAGCAAGCAAAGAAAGCAATCAGCGGGCGCAGCGTACCTCGCACCCACTTGTAGAGCGTGCAGGGGCCTCCGGCGACGACCAGATCTTGCGGGACCCTGACGAGACAACAGGTCAGATGGAAATCCAAGAACGGGGCTCCCGATGGAGGAGCGAGACAGAGAGCCATCGGACGAGCAGGCGGGCAGGGCAACTCACCACTCCTTCACCCAGCGGTAACGGCGGCGCGCGACCTGCATCTCCGGGCGCGGCGGGGGCAGGGAGCCGGCGGCGGGCGGCAGCGGGGGAGAGGGGGAGCGCTAGGGATTATTGGGTTGGAGACCGGACCGTGGAAGGAAAGGGGAGCGTGGAGGTGGAGGGGTGGGTAGGAAGGGAAGACTTGGAGGAGGAGCACGAGGCGGAGTCCTCCCTGGTGCGATAGGATTGGGCATGGTGGTGACCGCCCCGCCCCAGGCTCCGCGAGGAGATGTATGGCTATGGATGCCATGTCCGTCCGACTCCTAGCTCAACACAGTGGGGTGGGGCATCTGATGGCTCGAGGCACCGCGTTTCTTCTGCCTTTTTCGGGGGTGCGCGCGCTGCTTGCTGCGCTTCGTCTTCCGCGGTGTGGAACAATGGAGTCTATCAACTACGGAAAGAGAGTGGGGAGGCCGACGGGGTTAATAAAAAAGCAAATGAATGAACATAAATGAATATTTTTTACAAAATAAAAGGAACAACGATATTTTAATCTACAATTTTGGCCATGTTCAGCTAGTGGAAAAGCCGGCGGATTTTGGCTAAATCTAGAGTATTATGTGAGAGAAAACAAGCCGAAATAAGTCAAAATATGCCGTCTAAACAAGGCCTTTGCTAAAAAGGTTTATCAACTTCAATTTTTTATATATAAGCATAAACCAACAAATATCGACACAATTATTTATGCGGGTTTAACGTGCGATGAGGATATGTAGACCCACTGATAGAAAAAATAAAAACTCGATCTCTCTCTACTCTTCTCCCCATCTACACTAAAAGGGCGAAGTCGAGGCGATTTCGGGGTCTCCGTCCTCCGCCAAGGGAGCCGGCGGTCTTCTTCGCCTCCGGTGGCCTTCGGTCGGAGGTCGGGGCCCTAGTGGGTTTAGGGTTTGGTGTCCAGCGGTGGTATTGAGATGGCGGCGGTGACACCGTCAAGGAATAAGGTCCTCCTCCCTTCCTCGTCTCGACGGCGTTCTTCTCCGGCGCCGCGGTGGGGGCGTGGAGGTCGAGCCCGGCTTTGCTGGCTCGTGTACAGGAGTATGCGTGTGTGTCGGCTCCATCGTCTCCTGGAGGTGGTGGTGTCAGAGTTGAGCTTCCTCAAGGATTTAAGGGCAGCTGCGGATGTGGTGGCCGGAGGAGAGTGGATGGTGCTCGTCTTCCCCGTGACGTGAGTCGATGGAGAGCACTAGTCCATGCTCGGAGTCGGGGCATGTCCCCAGCCGATGTGGTGCCCAGCGTCATCTTCATCCCGACGTTCGCGTCGGGTGTCCTCTGCGGCTCGTGAAAAGCTATAAAGCGATGGGGCTCCTCCAGATCTGGGATGGCTACAACTTTTTCTTCGATGGCGACGTGCTGTGACGGATCTACGATGACCACTGGCGATGGCGACGGCTGGCGAGTTTGGGTTTCATAGGTTCCAGGGTCTTGTATGCATTTTCTGCTTTTGTTAGGGGCCTTCTGTGTATGTTTGTGTGGACAACTGTCCTTGTATCCTCCCTTTACGTATCTATACTCGTACACGTATTTGTGTGTTTCCCTTATCTAATACAGGTACGTTTTGATAAAAAAACTAATCATGCCAAAAGTGCTTGTTCTATTAGAGCATCTTGAAGAGTTTTCTGTAATTTATACTCTCTAATAATCCATTATTTGGAGTTATTTGAGTAAAACTATGTTTCATATCCATATTTATACCAATAAAGGGGTAAAATTTCAGTTTACTTTTTTTCGTCCGATCCATTTTTTAATCTGGCCTAACTATTCTATCACTTACTGCTTTCGGCTCACCACGGCCCATTTGCTCGCATGGAGACACTCTCTTCGTCTTCCCCTGGTACTCTCCTCTCGTCCACATGACGGCGATGCTGGTACAGGAGCACGGCAAGCGCGGAGCAAGTGAGTGTGGGAGATCCGGAGATCCGGGTGCTCGGCACGCCATGGACGTTGGCATGGCGTGGGTGGAGGCGTCCTACCGCAGCCTTAATGATGGGATGGATAGGCTCAGGGAGGGCGCTGCAGCCATGACCGTGGGGGTTGAGAGCGAGCGTTAGGGTTGTGCTCGGCGACGCCGTGGTGGCGAAGATGGGCAGCATCGGGAGTGTGGTCGAGTGTTACTTGTAGAGCAACAAGATGAGGCTCTAGAACGTGGCTGGGGTCCTACGTCGTACCTGAGGTCGCCATTGTCACACATGTCACCGCCACGCACCTCCCCCGTGACCGAGCGAACCACCTCAAATTCCTGAATAACATCTCTTGCTACAACAACCACTGTTCTTTTTCTATCCAAAATCGGGTAGTTGTCCGATGATTGGCTGACATGTCAACAATAGCAATCCAAAGGAAAGGGGGGATGGGGAGATTACTTGGGCTTTTAAAGGGATTCAGGGTGGAACTGCCGCTTTGACTAGAAGATGGAGACCAAGAACATGGAGGGTTGGGACTGGGAGGGGAAGTCACTCACGAGAGGAGTTACGACTAGAGGGTGGTTTACGCGGAGGGGTGTTTGAGTCTGCAGAAAGCGATGGCGAATTAGCGACACAATGGTCGCTTTATATCCATCCACTGTTTGTGGTTTATTCAAATCGCTAAAATCAATGCGAACTCGCGATTTTTCATTCTTCTAGTATACATTGACTATATTTGAGATCCAATGTGCATATCGACATGGACAAATAAACATAGCTTCATATAATCTTGTAATTTCTTTCTT
This sequence comes from Bothriochloa decipiens, assembly GCA_023333625.1. Classification (NCBI taxonomy): domain Eukaryota; kingdom Viridiplantae; phylum Streptophyta; class Magnoliopsida; order Poales; family Poaceae; genus Bothriochloa; species Bothriochloa decipiens. Next base: position 36,848,643 of record CM041635.1, on the reverse strand, counting down.
AATGTCATCAAGCATCTATTCCTTAAATCTCCTAGGTGGTTACCCAAACGGGCAATGTTTTACTATTGATCAGCTTAATCCTAGCATTACATAGTATTTCTAAGCAAAACAATCTCAATACTTTCAATAATTCTAAAAATTCTCATTTAAACTCATGATCCAAGTTAACACTTGTATACGTTGGCCTTTAGTCTATCACCTAATCCAATGTCAACTTCTTCTAACTCATCAGCTGACATAAACCCTTGTCCAAACTTACCCTTAATGTCATTGTCTATTCTGGTGTCCAATTAAACAATTCTTTCCATCCAACACTTAATGCCCCTGGCGCTAGAAATCCCTAAATTGATTCATTCCAAATCTTGTTAAGAAGTTTTGCTACAAACTTAATTTTACTCAAATGATTTTGGTCCCACCTAGTGTGATTGTGAGCCGATGTATCTACTATTCATCAAATAAACTACCATAAACATGTTACAAGAACCAAGATTAAGGCACATCTTGAATCAATCAATAAAGCGAAATATGATGTCAGGGGAAAGTCACGTGGAAAGTTGAGATGATAGATTTAATATGATTGAGCGGATGGATCTTAATTAGGGCCAAATAACTAGTGATTCTACTAAATCTAGCAAGAAACAACATGATGATCTTTAGATTGAAATTGGTTTATTCCCCACGAATATTACTGTTGGCAGTGTGTTATGTATTAGCGACCCCGTTCTCATGTTTAGATCCCAATTATATATATAGCCTAAGTCCCATCAAATGATATTTAGGGGATATTTGTGTTATTTTGTGGCATCTTTTGTAAGTGCAAGCCCCAAGGTCTATTTGTAAGTCATAATGGCAATTGTGTAAATATAAACCCTATTAAGGACATGAAGAGAACCTCCCTATAAAAAGGGGAGAAGGGAAGGAGGAGCCCATCGATTGGCTCTCCATCTTTTCTTTTCGTTGTCCCTGCTCATAATTTCTATCTATTCGTCATTACGATTTTGTTCGCTCGAGTGGCTAGCAAAAGATTCAAAGGCTAAGGCCTAGAACAATAATTACATTTCCAAATCATTTCTAATTTTCTACATAATGTTTAGAATAGAAGCAAACACAAGAATATATGTTGTTTACTTGGAGAGTATCATCTGCTTGAGTTAGGCACACACACATAAAGCTAACAGCTAAGTAATCTAGCTATGAACAACACCAAGCACCATAAAAACGTAGCCCCAGTGGTATTGGTAGCGAAGCAAAGTGTCTCAACACTAGTTAAGAGGCACATCACCACATATGGGTAAATATAGCACAACATGATGTTGCCAAGCTTAATTGCCAGAGGAGAGGAGGGCACCATGAAGCACAAACCTAGCAACGAAAACAACCTAGGAAAAGATGGCACCCCCTCTAGAACTGAATGAAAATGTCACGGAAGTAGAAAAGCGCTTCCATAGGAAAGCCACACAATGGCACAACTTCGATCATAGTGATCAACAGAGATAGGAAACCAATAGCTCCACAATATACCTTGAAGAACCTCTCGTCCTCCTCGGTTAAGAGGGTAATGTGCTTGATTGTCATCTCCCGGTCAATGTAATGCATGTGCTCACCATAGACATACCCAAGCACGCTGGACAGTCATCTTGTCACCATGTGTATGACCAAGAATCCATGATAGGGGCCAACAAACATGTTAGCAGCAATGGCCAACTGGACGGGGCAAGGCATGTGGAAGAAGACGGTGGACACACACATTATCATGAAAATATGAAGATGAATAAGATGATGTAAGCGAATATGAATGCTATAGTAGAACATAGGTGGACCAGCGGCTCGCTGTAATGGTGGCACAATAGCGAGGAGCTTAAGACAAATAGGAAGGAGACAAAGATCATACAAACTTCAAATACATAACTACCATCACCACATGGGCCACTCACAGGGGTCATCGTAGTAGTAGCCGAGCCAATGTTGGAGTCGAATGGAATCTTATTATTAGCATCTGTAGAACCAAGGCCATCCCATAGCTCCAGCTGTTGCTTATAAGGAAGCCAATAAGTATGAATTCAGAGAACATTAAACATGGAAGGCAATTAAATCTTAATTGGAACCTCAGAATCATAATCGAGAATCTAGACTTCTAGAGTAGAGGGAAGGATTAGAGGAGATTGAGGAGGAAAAATTCCACACACCACAATAGGGCCTCGTTTGAATGTAGTCATATTTGCATCAATCTATATGTGTTGGGGTGGACCTCAAGACATGTGGATATATTGATGCAAAAACGACTACATACAAAGCCTAGGTGTGGAATAAATCCACTCCAAATCCCCCTCAATTCCCTTGTGACTGTGAGAGGAATTAACCGAACGAGGCCTAAATTTGCAAACTACATTAGATTGGTATGTTGATATGTGGCAGCATTGTCTATGGCCTATCAATCAAATATACTAAAATCCATTAACAACGAACATCGTACCTGCTCGCAAGGGTGATCATCACTGAGTGCACGTCGTCGGAGGTGGATGGACTCTTGTGGATAGATAACTCGAGGTGTTTTGAGGCATCATCCGTGTCAGACGACATGTTCACCTAGACCCAACCAAGGATGGTCGATGGGTACTTGTCGCCGGTCTTGGTCATTACCTCAGCATCGTCTCCTTTGACAACTACGATAGTAGCCATCTCAGTCGTGGGGTTATGGGTTTGCATGATCGGAGCTAGTGTAGGACTAGCATTAGATTCAGACCCTAGCGGCGACGACGGTGGCGGAGGCTACCAACCTTTTATATCTATATATATCTCTTCTATTCTCTACAACTAAAATATACAAGGAGAGACTCTAGCCGGTAGGAGAAGGAAGAAAACAAATGGAAGGGATTGATTCAACACCACCATGAGAAAGGAAGTAAGCAAATAGAAGGAGCTGGATGGACACGATGGGTTCAGCTTCAGCCTCGCTCGGCTCCACGCACAATCAACACAATTGCCGAGCAAAAGGAAAACGCTGATTAAAAAGATTAACTGATTCTTCTAATGGATGCAAAAAATTAAAGTTGGGTCATGCTAGCGCCTGACCCACTCGACGGGCTCTGCACCTACCCACGTCAAGAACGAGAATACAAGATAATGCTTCTTCCCCTCTTTACATCTACATTAATTATAGCATGTGTGTGGAGACAGCTAGCTGCATACTTTGTACTAGTACTTTGTATGCCAGAGAGAGAGAGAGAGTGCTATAGGGCTAGGTCTTGTGGTGCGGGGGCTGCTTTCATTGGGTATTGGTTGGGGCCTACTTCCTCCGTCTTAAAAAGGATAACGTTACGGAAAACGTGTCAGTTAAACTTTCTTAACTTTGATTAGGTTTATATAAAATAAGTGTAATATTTATATCTTTAAATAAATTTATTAAAAAATTAGACTTAAAGATCTTTCTAATAATACTAATTACTTAGTATAAATATTTGTATACTTTAATATATAATTATCGACAGTTTAAAAGCGTTAACTTCTCGGAAAGCGAAAATAACATTTATTTTAGGACGGAGGGAGTACTCTGGCGCTGTACATGCATGCACTTTGACTATGGAGAGTGCTCGGCCATTTTTTTTTGACAGCAAAGACAAATTTCATTACTTAGCAGCAGAGTGCTGCAAAGGAGATACAAAGTTTAGCAGATACAGATTTCGCTTTTTCTAGGAAGATACAATTGTTTCCATGATCAGGATTCATACAGGTAGCAGTAGTAGAATTGGTAGCTGTTAGGGCAGAGGCAGCTAGAGCATGAGCTCTGGTGTTCAGCTCCCTTGGAATTTTTTGGACGATGCTACGCCGTGAACGCGCAAGATTGTTAACGAGATTTTGAGTGAAAGGCTTGACCCTCCATTCTGGTAGGGATTCTTGATCAGGACTTTGTAGGTAGTCTGCCAATAATTTACTGTCCGTGTTGTAGGTAACTTCTTGGAACTCCAAAGCAACTGCAAGAGACGAAGCTATTGAGAGTGCCATCGCTTCAGCCATTAAGACTGAAATGGCAGTTGGAGAGCTGCAAGTTAATGTGGAAACTTTGGTTTGTGGCTGGGAATAGGAAAAGTATTCCTAAACCAGCCTTTCTTGCGGATTGGGTATTGGTGTCGGGCGAGATCGCTGCATCTGTATAGCATAAGGTGGGATCGCAGCAGCTGATAATTTGAGGGATTGGACCCTCATTTCTTGTACTCGCACTTACAGTGCGCACCATATTTTCAGTTCCTCCCTGGACAGTATGACCTGCAAGATTCAGAAGATGGTTATCTGTAGCTGCCTTGGCATTAGCAGCTTTGTTTTGGTTCCCTGTGGCAGCAATTTTAGAGCTCTCTAGCTCATTCATATGCACTTTCATGTAAGCTTTTATCTCATGTTGAACCTGTAAAATAGACCACTTGCGTTTTCTGAAACGCTAATCATTTCTTGCTCTCTAGATAAACCAGAGAGTTATGAAAATGTGGCAGAATCTCCTAAATCCTATGGCCCACACGCATGATTATTGTCTGAACAGACTCCAAATAACCATGAATGTGTTCTATAAAACTTAAAAGGTCTGTCGGGTAAATCCCGAATCATCCACGATTCTTCGAACAGGATCAATCATTACAAAGAGACATTGCAGTATTACAACAGTTTTATACCAATAATATACATCAGAGTAAAAGAGCGAAAGGATTACAATAACATAAGTTTACAAACCTTTTACAAACCATAAGTTGGATTATTACAAATCATATAGCAGCGGAATAACAATATAACTTATTATATTAACCTTGATTATATGCTCTGCCCAAGAGCGAGATATCCTATTCGTCGTCACTTTCCTCGACGACTGTCATACAGCACGATGCAAAACATTCCTGCCCATGAGGATCACCTGCAACAAGGGTTTAACAAACTCTGAGTACAAAAGTACTCAACAAGACTGACCCGACGAAAAAGAGGGGTGAAGACTCAAGAGATGCAGGCTAGAGGGACAAGGTAATGTTTGCAGGAGATAAGAAATTTTGCAGAAAAGCTTGAAAGAAAGAAACGTTGTTTTGTTCAAGATCAAAATTACCAGTCAACTTTTTTCTTAAACCTTACTCATTATTCAAGTTGTTACTACGACGATGAACACCGATCGAGTCTTCTTCTCCGAGAAGCACGGCGATTTGAATCTATTTTCATACCCAGCTGGGACCTAGGTTACTGATATGCAGGAGACTCTAACTCCTAAGCATAGCAGGTGAACCGATATACCGGGATAACAACCGCAACCATATATCATCACATGATACACATGAGCACTTCGACCCAGTGTACCGAGATACGTGGAAACTTAATCCCACAGTATAACACACTATGACATATGTGAGGTCTCTGGCCCACTATAAGTCACTCCATGATATACCAGGCTCCAACCATCAGTATATCACTTTATGCATGTGGATTTTCTAATTTCTCGATGTCACTAGTTCACCATCGACACGGGACCTAGGGCATCAACAGACGGAAACACTACAGACGGACTCCGTTCCCAGTGCAAGTTAGCCGTCCGGACTCGATTTATTAACTACAAGCATGGTTTCAACAGATAAAACTAAACTCATCTTTTTCATTCTTTTCCCTTTGAACACTTAATTAATTAAGTAGGGCTAAGCATTACTACGCATCTTCTAGAACAGGTAACAAGGAATATGGAAGTAAGACAGGTAATGCAGTTGGTGGGTTTTCACTTAACTCCTATTACTTAATGCATCATATCATAACTGAAGCAGTAAAACTTTTATAAAATAGAATAGGGTTTGAATGCATCCGAGACTTGTCTTGATGTTCGGGGTAGATTGTCTCGAGCTCTGGATCTCCCAACTCCTGAGTCTGCTCCTCCTTCAGATCTGAGGCGACAACGTTAAACTCTCCATTATCGAAAACTATATGATACAATGATATGCTTCAACATGATTGAATAGTAAACATGATGCTCGATGGATACATGATCAGATTAATGGCTTGAGTACAACTTTTCTCCACGATAAAGTTGCAAGCCAACCAAAGCATACCTACTAAGTTCATTAGGGTTAACTACATTATTTACGAAAGTTATTAAATACATGAAATAACGTTAATTAAGCCCTAATGATATGATCCAGGTAAGCGCAAATAATTAATTAAAGTACCAAAGATCATTAGGGTTAATGACCCAAGGTCATCAATCAATCTCAAAGTCAAACAATTCCTATAATGATTAACTTAACTAAAGGGGTTAATTAATTATTTAAAAGCATAAAATAAAGGCATAAAAATTAAAGTTGTCTAATTAAGATTAAAATTTTATTTTGGAAAGCTCTTGGCCTAATTAGATGGAAAAACAAATTTCAGAATTAAAAGCCAATTATTTTATTTATTAAAAATCATTGAAGGTCCATTTTTCAATTAAAATAGCTAATTTTAACATATGCAAAAAGTGCTCAAATTTGGCATTTAATATTTTTCCTAGGTAGATGACATCATAAAGAACACACACAAAAATTTTTAGAATTTTTGGAGCTGTATATGAATTACTATGATTTTTCAAAAAAAATAGCATTTAAATCATTTTTCTGAAAAAAGAAAAAGAAAAATCAGCACAGTGTCCCCGCGCTGACCGACGGCGGTGCGGCGGTTGACCGGCGATTTCTCACCGACGGCGAGGTCTCCGGTGACCGGACTTGAACCATCGGACTCAGTTTGGCACGGGGAGTCGATCAGGGTGGTAAATGACACGGCGGGGTGGCGGCGGCACCCACGTCGGCGGCTATGGCGGCCCGGCGGGAGAGCTCACCGGAGCTTCTCCAGCGATGGCGAGCGCACGGTTATGATCTATACATCCAGGTGAGCCTAACGGGCAACAGGATGAGGCTCAATTTGGCCCCCAGCCGTAACGGCTACGCGCGCGGCGGAGCGGCAAGGTCATGCCGGCGGCGACGCACGGCGGCCGAACCCTACGGCGCAAGAGAGATGGAATTGAGGGCCTGGATAGGTGCAGGAGTTCACCACGAGTCTAGTGCGCACGCTAATGAAGGCCCGGAGTGGTTGAACCGAGCTGTGGACGGCGGCGCTAATGGCGGCGGCGGCGCTCCGGTGGCAAGGACGGCGTTCCGGCGTTCCCTGTGCACCATCAGACCGACCAAGAGGCGCATAAGGGGCAGCGAAGCACGGAGAACATGATGGGAGGGTTAAAGGTAAAATATTTTCCACCTTGGTGGTGGTGGACGGCGAGGAAGCTCGCGGCGGCTCGGCGACCGGTCGCGAGGAAGAAGACGTCGTGCGGGCGGCTCGGGCGGCGAGAGCGAGCACGAACTGGCTCAGAAGAAGCACAAGAACGTGGCGGAGCTTTTGGCAAGACGAAGCGGGCAGAGATGAAGCGATGGTGGTGAATTTTACCGGCGGAGCAAGGTCGTCGGCGGCGGCGGCGGGAGAAAGAAGAATAAGAAGTCTGCCATGGCCGACCTATTTATAGGGCAGGGGCGATGTATGGACGGGCGACACGACGACGATGAAGCTTCGCGCATCCTGGAGCGCGCTGGCGGTCGTGCATGTGCGGCGGTGGACGGCGATGCGGCTTGAGAAGCCGGCGATGGCGGCCGACGATAGGTCTCGGTGCTGTTCAAGAAAATTACAGAATTGCCACTTGTTTGAAATTACAAATTACTCCATAATTTATATAAGAACTTGAAAATTTCCAAAAATATCATTTGCATAACTTTTCAATAGCCATACTTTTCATTTAACTGGCATCCTTAAATTCTATCTGGATTTTGAAATATGAATTGAAATTCAAAAAGGGAATAAAACCCTAGAAACAAACATTTAAAATTACTTTTGATTCTCCAATAAAACTTGAAAATATTCAAAACTATGAAATGTTAAGCTTGTCAAACCAAACATTTTTCATATTCAAAGTTTTCTCAAATTATGCATAATTTTTGAATTATGATTTTAAAATCAAAAGGGGACAAATGCTAGAAAACAATATTTTTAAATTTATTTCAAATTTTTTTTGGAAACTTGAAAAAACTTTATACACAAAATTTGTAGCTCTTGTCAAGATCTACAAACTATCTTTTTAGAGCATCCCTAAATTCCTTATAGATTTTGAATTACAGAAAAGGGGATAAAACTAGGTTTTGAAATAAAGGGTTTTTGAAACCGAATTCAAACTCGATTTAGTTTCTAATTTAATTGGTTGGTTATTAGTGATCACATACATCATCCAAGGACATTTTTAGGTCAATGACCCAATGACACCCTTTGTTGACCAAGTTGACTTTTGAAAATCATTTTTATAGCTTTCCATTTTGAATTTAAATTTGAATTGCAACGCTTGGGAATAAGCTTTGAACTCTAAATTCAACTTTAAATATGGAAATCGTTTTTAGGGTTGGATTTAGATTTATACACTATGCTTGACACTAGTGTAAACATAGTTTACACCTCAAGTACATAGAATATAAACTAAGTATTTGGGATGACATTCTAAAGTAGGGTTTTATTATTTCATGTGACAACACATTCCAGAAACACAATCAACCTACGAAATGTAAACTTGTTTAGTTGATGCACATCAAAGTTAACCTAATCATGAATGCTTTGCAGTGCATATGATGACATGGCAGGTTTTAGTTAATATAACACCAGAGGTGTTACAGAAAATGACATTTAAGAGATTATCATTGCAATTTGAATGTAGAAACAATTCAATCCCCCTGTTGAATGCCGTCATCTCAGCTGGTAGAAGAGAAGAACGCATGGGCAGAGTACCTGCAAACCATACAGCTCTAGCAAAATCGCACTTGAAAAACAAGTGAGAGTCATTTTCAGGTTCATCGTAGTAGCTGCATTTTTTGTCAATTTTATGAGAAAGGTTGCCTGCTCTGACTCCTGTAGCTATTGCACTCCTTATGATATGCCATGCAAAAACTTTGATATTAGGAGAAATGATTTTGCTTTTCCAAATCTGCTTCAAAATATTAGAGGAATTGGCTGAGAGGCTTCTTGGCCATTGTGTGGGTAAGTGAATTTGTTAGCAGTGTTAAGAAATTTGAAAGCCTCTTTAGTATTGCATTCTCCCTTACCTGAATGTTTCCATCTAACTATGTCACTGCTATCAGAGGGTACTCTGGGGAGATTACAAATGATGCTAGAAGCATGATCATCAAAAACTGAATTGATGATTAGGCATATTACGCGCAGAAATTGGCTCTCTGGGATGACTATGGATATCTTCCCAGAAATCACACCAAGGGTTATTCCAGATGCATGTGTCACCTTTGTGGATTTGGATGGTGCAGTTGTTTGCAAGGTCCTTTTTAACTTTAAGAATGGAAGACCAGAAAGTAGACTTGATAGAGTTATTACTGGCTTTCCAGAAGGTGGTGTTAGGGAAGTATTTCTCTTCGAGAACTTGAGTAAGGAAAGAGTTCTTACCTGTGGTAATTTTCCACGCTGCATTTAGGATGAGACTCTTATTAACAGTTTGAAGGTCTCTAATTCCCAATCCGCCTTCAGCCTTGGGCCTGCATATGTCCTTCCAGGATCTGAAACTTAGACCTGATCTATTGTTCTCTTCAGGTATGCCAGACCACCAAAACTTTCTTATGATTCTAGTGATTTTGTCGATAAAGGTCTTTGAGAAAAGAACGGTGGTCATGTAGTATATAGGAATGGAAGAGAGAACAGAATTAATATAAAAAAGTCTACCAGCATGGTTTAATTTATTGGCTTTTAATTTAGTTAATTTACCTTGAAATTTACTAATAATGAAGTGGTAAGCTTTGTTTTTGTCTTTATGATTGAAAATGAGTGGGTGGCCTAAATAAATGGAGTTTTCTCTTAAATGTTGAACAGGAAAGATACTAGTCACCTCTGCTTTACTGTAATCATCTACATTAGTGCTGAAGATAATAGAGGATTTGGAAAGGTTAGGTGTCTGACCTGAGGATTTGCAGAAGCTCTGAAGAATGTCCTGTATTTTGCTTGCTTCTTCTTTGGTAGCTTGGCCACATATAATGAGATCATCTACAAAGAGAATAGAGTGGATAGCAGGGCAATTGGGGCCAAGCTTAATGCCCCTAATGTTCATGGTAGAGGAGTGCTGCTGTAAGCAAATGGAGAGCTCATTGATTGCCAGAATGAACAGATAAGGGGAAAGAGGGCAGCCTTGTCTAATTCCCCTAGCAGGTCTGAATGTTGGAGTGGAAGAACCATTAATCATGACAGACATGGTAGTAGTGGCAATGCATTGGTAAACAAGGTTAATAAAATGCTCAGTGAAGCCCTGTCTTTTCATAGCAGAAACAATAAAATGCCACTCTATCCTGTCAAAGGCCTTAGCAAGGTCAACCTTAAGCATGAAGGCCTTTTGTTTCCAGCTTTTGAGGTGAAAGCTATGAATAATTTCTTGAGCAAGAATGATATTAGTCGCAATGTGTCTACCTTGTATAAAAGCAGCTTGTGTAGGATGTATGATACGAGGAAGATGAACTTTAATTCTGTCAGCTAAGGATTTAGATATGACTTTATACACTACATTGCAGAGACTAATCGGCCTGTAATCTTTGGGAGTGTTAGGATTATTAACTTTAGGAATGAGAACTATGTGAGTACGGTTGATATCACTGTGTAAGTAGCCTGTCTAGTAAAAGTTTGTTACTAGGGCAAGAACGTCATTACCTGTCCACTCCCATGAGCTTTTGTAGAATCCTGCACTTAAACCATCTGGGCCTGGAGCTGCATTGCTTCTCATGTTTTTTATGATGGCATTGACTTCTTTGGCATCTGGAATTGAATTGGCGAAAGGGTCTTCCTGGATGTCTTCAAGAGGTTGCACATCGATATTCCATTCACTTGGGGGTACTGGTACCTGTTTCAGATGAGAAAAGTTCCTGAAAGTAGTTATTAGCAATAGTGGCAAGCTGCTCTTGGGTAGTTGCTGGGGAGCCGTCAGGGTTCAGGAAATGAGTAATGAGGTTTCTTCTAGCTCTTTTGATAATGGATTGATGGAAAAAGGTGGTATTTCTGTCACCTAGAGAGGCCCAATTTTTTTTGTATCTTTGTCTGTGGTAGGCTTCTTCACGGGCAAGGATATTTTCATGTTGAAGGATAAGGAGTTTTTAGAGATGATGATCCTGCTGTTCAGGGGATTTGGATTGGAGTTCAAGAAGTTTGTTCTCGATGTGATGTAAGGTGTCAGAGTTTTTGGGTTTATTTTTCTGCCATTTGATAAGGTCTCTAGCAAGGAATTGGGTTTTTTGGTGGAAAGGCCTGTCAGCAGATCTGTACCAACTAGATTTAGCAATTGTAGCATAATCATAAGTGAGCAGCCACCAATTTTCAATCCTGAAAGGTTTAGCAATCCTGCAACGATTGGAGTTAAGAACAACAAGAATAGGACTGTGATCACTCCTAAACATTGGTAAGTGATAAACTATGCATCTAGGAAAATCTCTGCACCAATCTGCATTAGCAAGAAATCTGTCAAGACGTTCATACGTGGGATTAGTGTCAAATCGCCTGTTAGTCCAGGTATAAGCTGGCCCATGATAACCAAGATCAAATAAATCATAGTCTTTAACTAGGCTATAGAAATTGGAAATAGTTCTACAATTTGCTGGTCTTGGGCCAAGCTTCTCAGAAACATGCATAATATTATTCATGTCACCCATACATATAAAAGGTAAATTCTAGTTTAACATAATAAAATGACGAACTTTCTTCCAAATCCAACTTGTCTTAATGTGATGAGGATCGCCATAAACGCAGACGAGACCAAATTTCTTGCACGCAGATTTGGGATAACATCTAGCAAAGATAAAAAAAGGACTAGACTCTACTACTTCTACATCGACTTGATTCCTAGATAATAACCATAGACCTCCAGACAAACCATCAGCTGAAACAAAATAAGCACTATCAAGATTGAATCTGTTGATCAAGTTATTTCTAGTGAATTTAGAGCTTCTGGTTTCAGATAGGAAGATTACCTGAGCGTTCGTGGAAGAGATGAGGCGGTCCAGGTGGCGCATTTTGACACTGTCAAGGCTCCCGCCGGCGCCCTGGCAGTTTCACGCTAGGAGGCTCATGGTGCCCATGGCGTCTTGAGACTGTATGCAAACATTACGGACGGTACCTTGTCTATTCTCACTATATGGAATACCATGACCGCCATCTTCAAGACGAGGAGCAGATGCTGCAGCAGCAAGGTTGGAAGTTTGAAGGAATCCCATGGCACTAGCAAGGTCGATCTCAGTAGCGCGAGGATGGTGAAAGTCAACAGCGTCGGGAGGAGGGTCGGGCGGGTTGGGAGGAGCCGGAGGATGGCCACTCTCAGGAATGAACTCAGTACTCATGGCAAAGGAAAAAAGATGTAGGCAAAAAAAGGGAGAGAGCAGCAATGGTGAAAAGCATACACAAGCAGGTAAAAGGGCAACATGATCACAAAAGGAACAAATCAGGAGGAGGTGGAACAAGAAGTTTTTTTTATTTCATATATATATATATATATATATAGAAGGAAGATGAGATGAATCAGGCAAAATAAAAAACGATTGGGATTGGATTGGAGGAAGAATGTGAGCGAGATGTGGATTCAAAGAAGATTTGGTGAAAAATGAGGAAGGGGATGAACTGGAAAACTGCCTGCTTTCTCAATCCAAAACGTGGACAAGAAACAAACTCAGGCAGAGCCAATAGGAAGGATCAACAGATCAAACAGGTAGCTGACGATTAATGAAATAGGAATCGATCAGAAAGTGGTTCTGGAAGCAAAGGGGAGAGGGAATCAGAACGGGGAGACAAGAGCTACAGTGGAGGACCAAAATAGACCAGAGCAGCTTGAAGTGAGAGATGACAATCCGATTCAGCTAGAGGGTAGGAAGATCGGAGGAGGGCAGGAGGCAAAGCAGATCAGAGAAAGGACGGAGATAGGAATTGAATCGAGGAGAGAGATTGGTAGGGAGGGGGCGCAAGTGAAGAACAACTACAGGAGCCAAGGTGCCGGCATTCCGCCCAGAGAGTTCGAGAGCTCTCGCATTACGAGTTGTGATCGGCCGTTTGGGTGTGCACATAAACTGATCTGCATGATAGAGATAGGAAACGTTGGATGGGTGTGCGCTAACATGTGTCTACTGGCAAGTCAAAAGGGGCCAACAGTTGGTGCAACATACCGAGAACAAGGTGAAACAATTATGAATATGTGTTTGCAACATATATGTATAGCTACTATATGCAACATTTAAATAAAAGACCTGCAACATATGTCTAGAAAAGGTGAAATATTCGAAGCATGCATTTACAACATGGGGACCAGGAAAGAGGCGGGAACCATGAGCAAATGTGATGTAGACAAGACCTAAGCAATAACAACTTGGTGTCGAAGCCAAGCTAGCTTACCTCAAAATCGTTTCTTTCCTAGACTTGTAGCTCCAGGCAAGCAAGTGGCACAGAGCTCCCTCCTTCGGACACCTTCATGCAAGGGGAGTGGAGAAATATTTTTTTTTGGAGAGAGAGTGAGAGAGAGTGAGAGAGAGAACAGGGGCGGGCCAATAGCATGTAGCTGTAGGCCCATGAAGCGTCGCGTCCAACCGCTTGGACGTCTCAAAGAGAGCGTTTCCGATCGCAGTTCCAGGCTTCAATCAACGCACCCAACGGCTTTGATCAACACTCGTTCATATCAACGCTTACAACCAGTCAATCAACAATATTTTTCTCTCACAATAAATCAGTATAAGCCAAAATCAATCGGGTAGAAACGATACAAGTAACAGGGCGGGAAATTGGAAAGTGTCGGAAGAGAAGACGGGAGGTGATGCGTACCTTTTTCTCGTCGAAAAAAAGGGGACGGACTTATGCTTAAGTCGTTGGCCCAGCAACTCTTTACACCCCATATAATCTTTAGGCCCATTAGTCAAGGCCCATTGCCAAATGGACTAGGGTATGCTTCTGGCCGTCCCACACCGGCCGAGGAGGCCTCGACCGCGCCCCACAATCGCCGTCCTTCGACTCGGAGCCACGGACACCGGACGCCGGACGGGAGAGGGGAGAAAGCCGAGAAGCAGAAGCGGGCGCCACTGCGCCGGCCGCCGTGCTTTGAGGTCGCCGCGTCCGTCCTCCCCGGCTCCGCCACCGCCCACCGCAGGCACACGCGCCGGGGGCTGGATAGGTCGACGCCGTCGGCGCCCAACAGGCCGCAGAAGGAGGCGCCCCGCGTCTTCTAGTTCTAACTCCAGCCTCACTGCCGGAACCACCTCCGCCTGGTGTGTCTCTTCCACCTCGCACTGCCATAGCTGACGAATCCTAGCCCATCCCACTCCATTCGTCGGATTCGAGGAGCCGAACGGAGGGGGCTAGGGCATGGCGACCAATGGGCAGCTCAGGGAGTGGGTCTCCGACAAGCTCATGAGCCTCCTGGGCTACTCCAAGAGCGTCGTCGTCCAGTACGTCATCAGGCTGGGTACGCTGCCTTCGACGAGCTCCTTTCTTTTCATGTTGCTCGATTCTGTTCCTCTTCTGTTCTTCGTTGTTCTTACTATGGGATCACGTGCGTGCATTCCCAGCTAAGGAGTGCTCTTCAACCGGTGACCTCGTGGGCAAGCTCGTTGAGTTCGGGTTCACCTCGTCTGCGGAGACCCGTACCTTCGCGTCGGATATCTACGCCAAGGTTCCCCGCAGGGCCAGCGGCATCAGTGTACGTTTCAACTTCCTTCTTACATTGTTCTTCACTTCACATTTCGTGATGGTTCCTTGTTCGTGGATAAAATACTTCTCTTTGCTTGCTCCAGAATTACCAGAAGCAGGAGAGGGAGGCGGCAAAGCTTTTCCAGAAACAGAGCACTTACAAGCTGTTGGCCAACGAGGATGACAATACTGACAACCAGACATCAACAAGTCAAAAGACCTCAACAAATCCATCATCTAAGAGTCGGAAGCATTTCAGGAGAAAAATAGATCAAGACAGTGGTGATGATGTATGATCCAAGTGCTAACAGCCCCCTCTCCTCCCCTCCGCGCTTTTACATACAATGACTCGAGATGTTATGTTAGGAAATAGTGCCAAAAGATTCTGGAAGGAATGTCCGTCGGCGAACAGAAGAGGAGGATGAAGAAGAAGATGGTGGCGACGGCAGTTCTGATGTATGTCTTCTTCTAGGACTAATATTTTGTTGTACATTAAAGTATGGTATTATGGTTTGTCAGCTACTACCTCCACCCCAAAATATAGCTACTTCTGGGCTTGTTTAAGTCAAAAAACTATAAGTTAACTTTAACCAAGTTTGTACAAAAATAATTAACATATATGATGCCAAGTTTGTACAAAATACTATACAAAGGGAGTAGTATTTATTGTTGAATCTGATTTATTTGATGCCTTGTAGGAAGAGAAAGAAAGGATTAAGGATCAGCAGGAAAAGGCCCAGCTAGAAAAGAACATGAGAGAAAGAGATGCAGCTAACACAAGGAAGGTAATTATCCAATTAGCTGATACTTCTTGCCTTGCGTCTATTTCTTTTGGAGAACAAATAGGATACAGTCAGAGTTGAAAAGTGTATTCCAAATGACAATATAGAAGACCATAAAATCAAAATATGACAGGATCTTGATTGCCCAAATATGTATTTTGATCAACATTTTGAGTGTTGATCTTTTTGGATGCTCCAATTATAGGAATACCATTTGGTTAGCAATTAGCAATGTATCAAAGTTCAGGAAACATTTTGCTTCTTGTGAGCTTTACAAAGTTAAATGAATCTAACGAAGCTGTGCTCTTCCCCTCACTCTGCCATCTTGCGGTAGCAATATGTCACTTGAGGTTAGTTCACAGTTTGATTGATGGTTCTGAGCGCCCAATGCCAAAATAGTAAGATACTAACGTCACTTGTGAGCTTTGCAATTTTTACATGCTGAGAAACAACAATACCTCACAATGTTCTTCCAGCAATCATGTTTCTGATCTTCTTAGTTTATACCTTTTTTTCAGTTTTCTTAGAAAATAGCTGTCTTATAAGGAAGGTGTGATGTTTAATTGATTGTTCCTGATCATCAATACGAAGGGAGAGGGTGATTTTTTTCCAGCCGGATCTTTTTCTCGAACCAGAAGAAGAGCTGTTCGTCATTATACTATATTAAGAAGATACAGTGTACAAAACAACCACAGCAGTGCATTTACACAACTAAACTAAAAAGATAAAGAAGAAAAACCCGAGAGGGTTTATAGAAGTGCATTAGTGCAAAGTAGAACAATTTTAAAGGATCTAACAGGACTCAGCCTGTTTGGTGAGGAGTTGCAGCTGGATCTAGATATTGGTTCCTCTTAGTTATCTACTATAGTACAACACACACACATACCAACTTCCTTGATTTGTAATTTTATGATTTCTAGAATGTAGATTTGGATGTGCCTTTTGGTTTAATGCATTAACCCAAATAGTGACCTACTATTAACAATTGTTGCTTCATTTTTTTTCCACCACAGACAAACCAAATTTCATTACTATTACTCAATGAAATTACAGGAGTTCAACGTACACCATGGGTAGCTCTACTGTGATTCGTAACCTTGTACATTTTTTCTCTTGCCATTTGGTGTAGTTTAATTTTTGTGTTGTACTTGATGTATCTGGCAATTTTAATCAAGTTATGTCATGCTTTGACCTCCATCTAGTCCACTAAATGTTCAGGGAAAGTTAGGTGCGCCTGAGAATTCTAGAAAGTATGGACCATGAGAGCTTGACAATAAAATGGATTAATGTTCAGTTTGATGTTCTTTTTCTTAAGAGGGTTTTTGGGAAGGTTGACTCCTGATGGTTGGTCATGCACCATTTGGCTACTAGATTTGCACAACACATTCTTCTGAATGTCATGATTTTTTATTTCTTTCAACATATTGTTTTACGTGAAGTTTTAAACTAACACTTTGTTACTTGGTTTGTTTTCTTTAGTTGATGGAGCGACAATTATCTAAGGAAGAACAAGGTATGACGCTTGACGCTTGAACCTATATAGTTCACACGTCAGCTTAATTATTTTTTTCACAACATGTTATTGATACAAGGTCATTTACAGAAGAGCTTACTAGAAGATCTCAAGCAATGGACAAGAATGACACATCTGATCTGAGGTTTTCACCTTGCAACTCCAATTAGTTTTCAGTTGACTTATTGTCATAACATTCTTTTGCTATCTTACTAATTGCTTTGATAATTAATTAGCTTAATTTACTTGATTCTTTGCAATATTGAAAAAGCTTGTTACTGAAAATAATTGCCACATAACAAGAAATTTTCAAGTTAGGAAAAGAGAACAAACAATACAATAAGATTCAAGAGAAATTGTATTAAGTTATGACTGGAAGTAATTTAGCAGAAGTTATGAATTGTGAGTGCAATTATTCAGATTTGCTATGGCGGTTTCAACTTTGAGAGAACTTGTTTTATGTGGAAAAGACTTGACCAATCTAGGAGGAACTAGGTTTTTTTTAGTATAGCATAGGAAGGCCCCACTGTAAGATTTTATATGAATAAAAATATAAATAAAAAAGCTGTACAAGGCACTCAAAGCTGTACAAGCAAACAACGAACAACAGAAACTAGAAGCCTAAGAGAGGCAAGGAAACTAGGCTAGGGAATCTATACAGGACACTTAGCATCATGAATCTTATCGTCTTGAAGTTGAGCTTCCACGCTAGAGGAACTAGGTGTAATTACATCTTAGAAGCAATAGGCACTGATTAGAGTTGACGAGAACTGAACCGTAGGTCGTAGGGGTGACAACCATACCTCCCACACTCCCACCCATCGTTAGGATTAGTTCTAATTACATCTTAGAAGCAATAGGCACCGATTAGAGTTGAGGAGGACTGAACCCTAGGTAGTAGGGGTGTACAACCATACCTCCCACCCAGCTAGGATTAGTTCCAACTTGTTGGTTCAGGAATGTCAGCTACTTCCATCCTATTCAACTTGTTGATAATCAAAATTGGCCAAAAGAGGTAAACCTGGGCTGATTCTGGGAAAACTGTTTCCCAAATTGGACTTCATCATTGTGTTTCTCTCGTCGAGACGATTGTATGCATATATAGAAGGCCAAATTTGGTGGATGAGGAAATTACGATCCAGGGAAGATCCAGCCTGTGGAAACTGATTTCCAAAACAGGATAAGCCGGTTTTGAAACCAGCCCAGATCTGTTTGAGTTGTGTTTTGGTACCATATAAGGGATCTCGACCCCTCACAGGATAAGTCAACCCCACTCTATGAGTATAAAGGGCCATGGACGATTGAGGGGCCATTTCTAGGTTCTTCATGGCAGCTCTGCCTGCTTCGTCGGGAATCGATCCTCGAGCAGTCCTCGTGTGATCTGAGCATGGTAGCCCTTTGGGTGTAGGACTAGATTTGCATCAACAGATATAATGAACCTTGTGGTGGTCTGGTGGATAATGCATTCCATGCATCCAACTGAATGCTTAGATTCTATAGTAGAATGGAGAAACCACAATATTGATTATTTACTTCTGACGCTTATGATTTGTGACTAGGAGGTATTTAGTAACATCTAAGTTTGAAACATATTTGATATGGTGGTATTTCAGTAGAAGTTTGGTGTGCTGAAAGAAGTAGGTGTAACAGATTAATAGTATAGATGAAACATGGACCCATTCTTTCTCTTGGAAATTGAATGGTCGTTTGTGCCCACTAACAAATAATTACTGTGCTGCTTTTGTTATATAGTATTCTTGTATTCTTTAGGTACCATAATCGATGATTGTATTGCCTTTGCTACTGTTGCATGTCTTATGGTTATTTTCTTTAATCTTGACATTTACTTTTATCCCCTTTGCTACTGTTGCATGTCTTAGGTACAAAAGAAGATTCAAGTTACAAATCAAAAATATTTTGAGATTACTTTGTAATAACTTCACCTTGTAATGTCTCTCTCTTTAAATCAATGTACAGAAAATTCTCAAGGCAAGCATACCTGCAAAAGCGACGGGACAAAAAAATTGAGGAAATTCGGTCAGTGCAAGAATACTTCTTATATGTGGGTTCATAACTGTAGATTTTGGTGTCTAGATGTTTGATTGTGCAGGTACTAACATTGTTTTTGTGATATATGCAGTGATGAAATTCTGGACCACCAGTACATCTTTCAGGACGTGAAACTAACAGAGGCAGAAGAAAAGGAGTTGAGGTAACAACTTAAAAGTCCTACTATGGGGATAATTCTCTGAAGCTAATTATTTTTTCCTTTTTTATTAGCTTTGTGCATACATTTCTAGACTCTGCACTTGCATATAAACCCTGACATGAACTGGTTTGTGTCATTGTGTGTGTAGATACAAAATGAAGATATATGATCTTGTCAAGGAACATGTTGAGACTCCTGATGATGTTGGTGAGGTATGTTTTCTTCTTGGATTGATTTGCTTATTTCATAAATGTTAGTTTGGATGTCTGATCACGTTTGATTATTTGAAGTGCATTAAAATATTCCAAATTGAGTGGCTCTATTAAAAAAAAGACTCGACCTGTGGGGGTAAGATAGCCCCTGGGCATTGCATTATCTCACGCAGGTCGAGAAAACCCTGAACCCTATTCCACCCATACACAGCGGCACCATAGTCCATGTGAGAACGACCACACCCAGGGCCAGACCTTAGACCTGTGCTCTCGTGTGGGACAGAATTGGAAACAAACAAGTATGTATGTGCTGCACTAGTATCTAAATTTCTAGCTTACACAAGGCCTTCGTGGCGCCTAGAATGTCCATATGGCATCGCCTAGGTGTCCGCCATAAACGCCTAGGCAGGGGATAGGGTAGGTAGGGCGGTAGGGTGCCGCGCCTTGCCACAGAGCCTCAAAAACCATGCTTAGGACCATACAACATGCTGTACTCATGTTTGTTTGTATCTTTATCAACAAGTTTATATACATGCATTTCAGTACAAAATGCCTGAAGCTTATGACATGGGTGAAAATGTCAATCAAGAAAAGAGATTCTCTGTGGCCATGCAGCGTTACAAGTAAGATTTACATTATGACCTCTTATGTGCATGATTGTGTGCAATTTTCTAGTTTATCCGTGTGTCCTGATAGTTTCATGAACAAGCAGAGATCCTGAGGCCAAGGATAAAATGAACCCTTTTGCTGAACAGGAAGCATGGGAAGAACACCAAATAGGTAATGCCGCATATCAGAAACAAACTCCCACATCTTTTAGCATGATCTCTTTAGGTGTTACCTATGGTCTTCGCTATATATTTCGGAAGAGACTGACATGGAAGAAAACGGTGTACTTGTTCCAGGAAAATCGAAACTGCAATTTGGATCCAAAAATAAGAAGCCTTCTTCAGATGAGTATCAGTAAGTCGCTCTTTTTGTGCTAAGTTAATTAGTTGTGCCATGAAGAAAACCATTTGTCTTTTTACCCATTTATTCAAAATCCTGCCTCCTAAAGGGCTGCCTCAAATTTTGACTGCGCCTTTGTCTGACACTTGATTTCTTCTTGTATTACATTACAACTTCTTAGGTATGTATTTGAAGATACGATTGATTTCGTTAAGTCATCAGTCATAGAAGGAACCCAGGTAATCAGTTACATGCTTTTAGTTTCCTTGTTTATCGTGATGCCTTTAAGAGGTATTATTATCTTACTGAAATTTCCCATTCTAGCCTGAAGACGATTCAGATGAAGAGGACATTGAAGCAAAAGATATTTTGAAAAGGGAGCTCCAGGTGAGTGTGGTTACTGGTCATAGAACATGTAGTATTGTAGTCCATATGTGATGTGTAGCCTTTTCTTTTGCTGTGATAGAAGTATAGAACACGTTTACTTCTTCTTTGTTGCAGCTGCATACATTCCTGAAAGATTTATGTTAGTATCCTCTTTATTAACAATTCTCCTTTTCTGAACTAGGATGAGCGAAAGACACTTCCAATTTTCAAATTTAGGGATGAACTGCTTAAGGCTGTAGAAGAGTATCAGGTTTGTGTTGCTTTTGACCTTTTGTAATGATATTGCTTGATGATCATTATTTGGATGACTTGAGTATCAGTTCAGTTGTGCCAGTATTAGTGAGAGCAGCACAAGAAATGATATCTTGAGTGTATTTTCTTGGGAGAGGTAGATGCCATCAGGAAATGACTAAGAGGTCCTGGTGCAAGCGGTAGAGCTTTACCGCCGGTGACCAAGAGGTCCAGGGTTCAAGCCCCAGCCTCTGCACATTTGTGCAGGGATGACTGCTGGCTATTTTCCCTTCCCCAGACCCCGCAGTGCGGGAGCCTATGGTACTGGGTACTCCCCTTTTAGGTAGATGCCATCAGGCGTAGAAGAGACCTCAATACCAAGGAAATGACTAAGGGGTCCCAAATCAAACCTCAATACTAAATTCTAAATACAATATATGTATGTAACATATCAGTGTTGACAAACTACCAAACTCAGATTGTATCTAGGACCAAACTGGTCCACTCTAGGTTCATAGCTATAGGAATTTGGACTTTAGTTGATGTTCTAACAACCTCATTTCTCTTTGTAGGTTATCGTCATAGTGGGTGAGACTGGGTCCGGTAAAACAACACAAATACCTCAGTACCTTCATGAGGCTGGGTATACTGCTAAAGGAAAGGTAAGATATCCATAAGCTCCATTACTCTAGTGAGAATATGGCAAGCATTGTTTGTACATGTTTTTGTTGGTCTTATCTACGAATATAGAAGAGGATCTGTATGGGCTTTTCCCTAGTAGCTCTCTGAGTTTCATGAAATGTGCAAGTAGCAAGTAGGTTAGGTTTAAGCCATGTTGTTTGTTTGCATATATTTACAACCTCTAGCATACTTAATTTTGTGCAGGTTGCATGTACTCAACCTCGTCGAGTGGCTGCCATGAGTGTTGCAGCAAGAGTATCTCAAGAAATGGGTGTTAAACTTGGACATGAGGTTTGATTTTATTTCTTAATTTATTGTCACATTGTTCATAATAGGAATTTCATTCAATGGATATTCTGTCGTATCATCTGAAAATTGTAATAACTACTGTTCAGGTTGGTTATTCTATAAGATTTGAGGATTGCACTTCAGAAAAGACAATTATTAAGTACATGACTGATGGAATGCTTCTGAGGGAGTTCCTTGGTGAACCAGATTTGGCTAGCTATAGGTATCCATTTATGAAAGCAGCTGTTTTGTTCCTGCCCCAAAGTATCACAGACCTTTCTTATGTCTGTTTCTTTATTTTTGCTGCAGTGTTGTCATGGTTGATGAGGCTCATGAGCGTACCCTCTCCACTGATATCTTATTTGGCCTGGTGAAGGTTAGCTAGCTTGATGTATTGCAACTATATTTGATACAAACTCAAATGTTACCATGTACATTAATATGGTTTTCCTGCCTTCAGGATATTTCTCGTTTTCGACCAGACCTCAAGTTGCTCATTTCTAGTGCCACCCTTGATGCAGAAAAATTTAGTGACTACTTCGATTCAGCTCCTATTTTCAAGATACCTGGGAGGCGATACCCGGTTGAAATTCATTATACAAAAGCCCCAGAGGCTGATTACATAGATGCAGCAATTGTCACTGTTCTACAGATACATGTGACACAACCCCCTGGAGATATCTTGGTGTTTCTCACAGGCCAAGAGGAAATTGAAACAGTTGATGAAATCCTTAAACATAGAACAAGGGGCTTAGGCACCAAAATTTCAGAATTAATTATATGCCCTATTTATGCAAATCTTCCTACAGAGCTTCAAGCTAAGATATTTGAGCCAACCCCCGAGGGTGCCCGTAAGGTGGTTCTGGCCACGAATATAGCAGAGACTTCATTAACCATTGATGGTATAAAATATGTTATTGATCCAGGCTTTTGTAAGATCAAATCATACAATCCCCGCACAGGAATGGAATCTCTACTTATTAATCCTATCTCAAAAGCTTCAGCAAACCAGAGGGCAGGTAGATCTGGACGTACTGGACCCGGAAAATGCTTCCGTCTATACACGAGTTATAACTACATGCACGACCTAGAAGATAATACTGTTCCGGAGATCCAACGAACCAATCTTGCAAACGTTGTGCTTACACTCAAGAGTCTTGGTATTCATGACTTGGTTAACTTTGACTTCATGGATCCACCTCCATCAGAAGCCCTATTAAGGGCTCTGGAACAACTTTTTGCTCTCAGTGCACTCAACAGTCATGGAGAGTTGACCAAGACTGGAAGAAGAATGGCAGAATTTCCACTGGATCCCATGTTGTCGAAGATGATTGTTGCTTCAGAGAAATATAAGTGTTCTGACGAGATCATCTCCATTGCATCCATGTTGTCAATTGGCAATTCTATATTTTATCGTCCGAAGGACAAACAAGTTCATGCAGATAATGCAAGGTTGAACTTCCACACTGGCAATGTTGGGGACCATATAGCACTACTAAATGTATGATTCCCTGCCCTGTTTACTTTTGTAAGCACACACAGACACACACCTTTATATGGTCAATGCTAACTTATTCTTGCAGGTGTATAATTCTTGGAAAGAAACAGACTATTCAACCCAATGGTGTTACGAAAACTATATACAGGTCTTTACCTGCCCTGCCCGTACTTACTATCCTCAGGGTTAATTTCTTGGCCAGAAAACGCTCTTTTTATCTTGTTATCTGATCAGCCAGTAAATGTCCTCTTTTATTATTTGTTTTTCATACCTTCTCAGAAGGTATATCTGTACACAAGAATTGGAAAAATGGTGGGGATGACTTAGATATTGAAACAAAGTATTGGTGAAATAGGATGGAGACTTCACCTGCTGATAATGCGTTGTTGAAATTTGATCGTTGGTCCCTTGAGAAAAACTTGCTTTTAATGCTTGCTGTACCCAAAAACTCCTGTGACCACTGGTTAGTTAATGTTTTTTTCCTGGTTATACCTCAACAGTATGTGCTGCTTATATTCTCTGCTTATGGGCCTAACTTTCACTAGGCTGTCTTGTAACATTCTTGCAAATTTCAACTATATTTGTCTGAACACCCCTCTTCCCAATACAAATCATGGGTCATGAGCATTGAATTACCGTGAAAAGAAATATTTGTTAGTCATGTAGGAGTATTATATTCCAAAACCTTGTTCCCAAAAGGCCAATGTGAAATTCTTTAAAATTGTGAGTAGAGTCAGCAAGCAGCTGCATATTATCTTATTGTATCTTAGGTTCATAAGATACGCTAATGTTCATAAAAAAGATCTCGCTACTGCTAGAAGATGTGAATTTGAGACAAATCCATTAGAGTGCTTTAGAGTGGGGTTACACATAAAGTTTCATTGGTGTCTCAAGGCTGCCAAGAGGTTCAAGATCCATGATGGACTGGATAAGCTGTTCAATTACTACTACATCTACTGTAACACTATAGTATTTCTATGGGCTTCTTCAAAACACTAACAGTCATCAGCATTCTGGTTTTTATAGCGCTTTAGATGCTTCTGTCCGTAGTTGTAGCTACAATGCTCAAATAATACCTAAGTTATATATTCGAACTTCTATAATCTTGGTTAGTGAACATAGCATCCACTAGAGTACATATCAAAGGACAGTTATTGTTTATAGCTATCAGCCTTGGAAGTTGTCACAGAATTCATCTTTACACAGTAGTTAAAAATTATTTGTTGATCCTTGATTCTGCAAATTTATGTTGTAAAATTATCATTGGATAATTCAGGTGCGCAGCATGAAGAGGGCAAGAGATATTCGGGATCAACTAGAGGGGCTTATGGAAAGAGTTGAGATTGAGATTTGCTCAAATGCCAGTGATTTAGATGCAATAAAAAAAGCTATAACATCAGGTATGAACCTTTTGGGTATTCTTCAGTGCTTTCTAAATTCAAACAATGATGCAATTGCTTCACGTGTACAGGTTTCTTCCATCATTCTGCACGGTTGCAGAGGGATGGTACATATAAGACTGTGAAGAACCCTCAGACCGTACATATCCATCCTAGTTCAGGATTAGCTGAGGCAAGTTTATTTGATTGTACATTGTCACCTTTTCTTCTGCTAGATTTAGTTATGATTTCTTGTGTTATGTGCTTATATATGCTGTATGCAGATACGTCCGCGGTGGGTAGTATACCATGAATTAGTTCTCACAACAAAAGAGTTTATGCGCCAGGTATGCCCTTTATTCAGAATCTCATTAAGACCTGTAGGAGAATTTGTCGTATATCGATGTGACAATTGACATACTCTGGCACTGCAGGTGACGGAACTGAAGCCTGAATGGCTGGTAGAGATAGCACCACATTATTACCAACTAAAGGACGTGGAAGACTGTAAGTCTTGATTGTGATGCCATTAATCGCTCAACCTTAGTTTTTGTTGTATGAGCTATGACTTAAATGCCTCTTCCTTTTTCCTGCACAGCTGGAACAAAGAAGCTACCAAAGGGCCAAGGACGAGCTGCATTGTAGCGGACCCATGGATGTGTTGTGTTGGACTAGCGGACCCATGGATGTTTTGTGTTGGACTCAGCCTAGGAGCATCAGGTTTTGACCGAAGATGTATATAACTCCTTATATTGCGAACAGGATAGATGATGTCACGTCCTGCTTAGATTTCAGAGTAGCTGATTGTTCATGTAAATTATGACATGAAGACATGCATGTGAACTGCTATAGTTGTCACACTGGAGGGAGCTCTGGCATGCTGTACGTGTTTGGGGTTGCCAGCCCCATGCTGGACGATCGTCAGCATCCTGCCGCCGTTGGGACTATTGTTCAAGAAAATGCATGAGCCTCGCCGGCCTCGGGATGAATATGTGATTCTGCACAAACATAAGTTCTGAATCTTTATACAAATGGACGGGCCAAATTGGAAAAATGGATGGGTTGGGACGGAATCGTCAGTTTTGAATCTGAATAATTCAGTAACGGTCCATTAACTTGTTTGGTTTAGCGTGTTTGCTTGCTGTAAGAATGGCATCACGTGGCTTAGGCAGCGTTCCTAGGCGTTGGATCTTCATGTGCCAG
Organism: Bothriochloa decipiens; assembly: GCA_023333625.1. Classification (NCBI taxonomy): domain Eukaryota; kingdom Viridiplantae; phylum Streptophyta; class Magnoliopsida; order Poales; family Poaceae; genus Bothriochloa; species Bothriochloa decipiens. Next base: position 36,822,597 of record CM041635.1, on the reverse strand, counting down.
CAGGTGGCAACCTGAAAAGCATTTTTAGTACTTGCTGGAGCTGTCAGTTTAGGTATCATGGCCTAGTGTTGGAATTTGCATGCTTGACCTACCACCCAGCTCAGTTGTGATCCTGCTAATACATGTTTTGTAGAGATATTTAATTTTTTTATGAAATAAAATTATCTCAAACGACAAAACAGAGTACACCATTGCAAAGAGCTTGTCAAGACAATCAAAATTGATATATTATTTGCTATATTTGGAGCTTCTAATAAAAAGATATTTTTTCAAAAGGACGGTAAATGTTTTTTCGCGATTTTTATTAGACGAAAAAAGAAAAAAAGAAAGGCAAGTGCCTCGTCTATTTTTTGAAGTGAAAACTGGACGAAAACCAAATATATAATTTTAGAGGGTATCCTACTCCATCAGCACACCTAGGTACCAAGTCCACTTAACTCGCGCCATAAAAGCGCCAACTTAACTCTACTCAGCTCCACGCTTGGTCGGACTGGGACATCGACACAAGCCGCAAACCACTAGAACTTGGTCGTATTGGGTCGTCGACACGAGCCTCCACTTTCAGCCACTAGGAGCTCCACAACAGAGGCAGCAACCAACAAAAGACTAAACAAAATAATTAAAAACTAAGCAACTAAACACAAACTAAGCCTACTCCACCACAGGCACCAACCACGAGCATGTTGGCGAGGACGATGAACTAGCACTGCCCAAGAAATCCCGACCAAGTCGAAATCCACAACGACGCCTTCATGAAGGTTACGACGCCCAAGCGCCGCCGTCGTCCGTCCACAGCAGGACTAGGTTCTCACCCGTGGAATGTGGTGGGGACACGACGCCCTCAGCAGGGGAACGACACCCACAAGTGCCGCCGTCGTCAGGCCTTCGCCCAAAGAAAACCCTAGCACACACGTCGATCAAGATCACAGGTCCCCGCCAGACACCAGGACGTCGCTACCGGCCATCCAGAAGAAACCTCACCGGGGTTGACGCGCTGGCCACGCAAGCAGCCGCAAAGCTGCGCCAGCACCCTGCAAGACCGCCTACCGAACACCAGCCCCCCGCCACCGTGCATGACCACCAATCGCCCGCCGAAGCCGTAGCCGCCGTTGACCACCGCCGCCGGCCGAGCTCTCACCACCGGCACCGCCACCCCCCTGAAGGTACCGGATCTGGTGCACAGCCCCAGACCAGCACCCTCGTGAACGCTGTGTCCTCCGTCTTCATAACGACCGCCCCACGACTGCAGTCAGAGGCGTGGGGGAGGGACGGCATAGACGAAGACTGCCCCCCAACGCCAACACAACCCCAGCCACCGCCACAGTACGACCATCATCAAGAGGAGGTGGAGGGCGAGTAGAGGAGGAGGGAGCCCCTCCGCCGCCCCCACGCCCGAAAGGGCAGCCAACACCGGGCCCGGCACAGTTAGCAGTACCGCCACGGCACCGTAGACCCGCCAAAGCCACAGCCGGCCACGCCACCACAGCGCCGTCGAAGAACCGCTCTACCACCACCGAGCACCCCCCACCCCAAAAGCCAGCGGCAGGCAGGCAGCCAGCAACGGCCCGTCACCCACGTAGTCCGGCAGCAGCCAGCAGCGGCCGGCAGAGCCCACAACCAGCAGCCGGGGGGGCGCTGCCGGAGAACAAGGGGCACCGCAGCCCTCTGGAGCCGCGCCAAACGCCGGATTTGACCGAGGGACGACAGGATTCGGGTGGCGGCGGCGCCATGCGCCACCACCGCTACCCTTGCCGGCCACCGCTAGGGTTTGGGGGCCAGAGCCGGCCGCCCAGGAGACGCGCGCCCAGCAGACGCGCGGAGGCCGCCAGGCACCGGATCCAGACCCCCGGCACCGAAGCCGGATGACCCTGGCCAGCCGGGCCGAGCCGTGCCGCCGGCGTCGCTGCACGAACGCCGCCAGGATGGGGGCGAACAGGAGCGCCCACACCACTCAATGTTCGTCGCCTCCAAGGAGAGCCCCCCGCCGCCTTCCTGGCAGGTCGCGCGGCCATGCCGGCGGCCCGCTCCGGTGGCGGCGCAGTGGGAGAGGGGCTCTTGGGTGCTGGCGGCGCCGGGGGAGGTCTTCCGCCCAAGTCGCCCGTGGTGGGGGGCGACGCAGGGGCCCTATTGTGTTATGCCTACCTCCAATAAAAAGATATCAATTTCACAAAAAAGGACTGCTGAAATTATCGCTAATGTTGGGGGTGCTTGGTTGCTAGCTACACTTTGCCATACTTCACCTTAGACAAGTTTGATCAGGTTGGCAACTAAGCTGATATGAATTTTCTTTTACTCCACCTATCATAGAGTAGAAAAGTGTGAAAAGATTTCCTTAGACATGGCAAAATATCGGAACCAAGGCCCACACTTGTCTAAGGTTAATTGTGATTGAGCATGACTAGCAACCAAACATGCCTAGAATTCATATCTAAACTATATAATACTTATTCGCAAAAAAAACTATATAGTACTTAAATGACGCACGTCAAATGGTTAGTCAACTCAAAAAGACAAATGTGGAAAGATGAGTGTGGAGATTTCAAATACGGAGTATTTAAATGTCCGTTATCTCCAAATTTCATGCCAATCCAGAGTTGCATTGCAGGGAGATTTTGTGTCGACAAGGAGCGCAAAAGTCAAATCCCACACACATAAGAAAGTCAGTGCTGCGGTGGGCTGACAGACCCTGCATTTAACAAACCCCTCTGAACCGTGGACTTTGCCAATTCTCCCTTTATTTTATTTTAAATAAATTCCAAAACACACGCAAAGCCAGCAAGCGCGACAGTCCCAGTGTCTCCTCTCCGATCAAATCCACATCGGACGAACAACCACTGAAAAGCACGCGGCTCCTACCCCGTCCGACCGCCGCCATCAACACCACCGGTGGGCGGTGCCTGTCGCCGCTGCTCGGGCTCCGGCACGGACCGTCCCTCCCCCCGCTCCTTCTGCAGTTTTCAACGGCGGTTGGGTCCCGTCAACAAAAATCTAATCCTCCCGTCTCTCCGTAGCCGGCTTTCTTGACTAATCGGCGGCGGAATTTCGCGGCCTGGGTCTGGCCGTCTTGTCTGCTTCCTCCCCATCGGGTACTCGCCCGTGGTTGATACCTTCTACTCCCTTCTTCCCTTGTTTGGTGTTCAACATTTCCCACTTGGTTCTTGGTTTGTTGGAGGTGTCACCTTCTTCCTTCCTGCTTTGATTTTTTTCTCCGGCGGGGGCGTCGTCAACGCGACGACTCGAGCGGGTAAGTTTCGTTCCATCTTTTCGGCGCTCATTTACTCGGTTGGTATCGCCGGCGGCGGCGGACGCCGGCGTCGGGTGGGATTGAGCGATATTCACGGCCAATTTCGCATCTCACAGGTGCTCGGCTGGTGGAGCTATTGGATTTCTTGGCTCGTCGGCATTGGTGTCCATGGGCGGCGTGTGTTCGGCGGGGATCGCCGGGGACAAGTCGCCGACGGAGCTCTCGTTCCGAGCGATGGGGTTCGTGGTGGAGCACGATTTCAGGGCCTTCTCAGCCGCCGGCACCAACAAGACCGCGCCCGTCGAGGAGGCGGTGGATCCTGACCAGGTGACCGATCAGCCGTTTCGTTTGTCTGATAAAGACTCGCCACCGTCCATGAGCGGCAAGGTCCGTCGCTCGGCCTCCAAAGAACCGCATTTCACGCATTCCGAATCGTGGAAGGCCAAGGCTGGCAAGCCTAGGAGAAGCACCTCCCGCAAGGCTGGTCCGAGCAAGGCAAGTCTTTCCTTCTGGATTTACATGTGCTTGTATAATTGCGCATCGAAATTGATTAGTTTGTTGTTGGGAAACAAATGCTGGATCGTGCATTAAGACTTAGGTGTTGTATTACATTGTGTAGTGAGTAATGACAATAATTTTGCTGAAAATAGTGGTACTTTGTGATCTTATTGGTAATGAGAGGAGCTAAGTTCTTAAATTGTAGCATGAACCTTGTGTCAATCTATCAAGTTGTGTATCCAGACATGAGACATGGTTTCTGTGGTTCAGAAGAAGCTTGTTTTGCCAGGTTTCGTAATGCTTCTGTTTTTATCGACTCTTCTTGCAGGTTTCAGACATAGGCACAGCACTTGGTAGAAAGAGTACCTCTGGACTTGGGAAAGCAGTAGAGGTTCTAGATAATCTGGGCAGTAGCATGTCAAGTTTGAGCCCTGGAGGTGGTTTTGTGGCGGGACCAACAACAAAGGGGAACAAAATATCAATCCTTGCATTTGAGGTTGCAAACACAATAGTTAAGGGCATGAGCCTCATGCAGTCTTTGTCCAAAGAAAGCCTGAAGTATTTGAAGGAAATTGTCCTTCTGTCAGAAGGTGTACAACGTTTAGTTTCAAGCAACATGGATGATCTGATGAGAATTGCTGCAGCTGACAAGAGGTTTGCCAACACATATATTAGCATTTTAATTCTGTCATGGTTTAGCAGATGTTGTAGCCCAACTTTAACGTTCCTGAATAATGAAAGGTTTCATATTCTGGTCACATCTTTGCAGGCAAGAGCTGAGTATATTTTCACGAGAAGTCATAAGATTTGGGAATCGTTGCAAAGATCCTCAGTGGCACAACCTAGATCGTTATTTCTCCAAGTAGGCTCCCACCGTTAACATGGCTTAATGATTGATTCCTAGTGACTAGTGTAATGATCTCACTAGTCCTTGTGTTTGTTTCCAGGCTAGAGTCAGAAATTACACCCCAACCCGAATTAAAAGAAACGGCAAAAGCGAATATGCAGCAACTGATGACCCTTGTTCGACACACTGGTGTGAGTATCACATATGTTGACAAAGTCTCTAGTGTTCTTACAGAAAAGAAACAGTGTTCGATTACATTTCTTTGATTTTTGTTAACCTTTGCAGATCATGCAATCCATTTGATTCCTCTAGCCTTTTTTTTTAATTTGGTTGCTATTTCACTACTTGTCCCATAGGATCTCTACCATGAATTACATGCATTGGATAGATTTGAGCAAGATTATCGCCGTAAATTGGAGGAAGAAAAAAGATCAGTTACATTTGAAAGGGGTATGTTCATCCATGTATCGTCCTTGTAGCTTCAGATGCTATTTGGCTGCCAGTCCAATTCCCTGATCTCAGCACACTTATAACTGACTACCATGAATGAACAGGAGACACTGTTCAGATTATCAGACAAGAACTGAAGAGCCAGAGGAAGCATGTACATAATTTGAAGAAAAAGTCTCTTTGGTCTAAGTCTCTTGATGATGTATGTAGTTCATATGCAAATCATGCACAAGATGAAGTGTACACAGATGGATATTTTTTCTAATTTTCTGCTTTTAACGGGCAAGATGAATGATGCAAATTGTGCCTCCTATTTTGTAGGTCATGGAGAAGCTTGTAGATATTGTCCAGTTCTTACATGTCGAGATTCGAGATACTTTTGGACATTGTGGTAAGGTTGCTCGCCCACTCTATATTTGTCATCAAACCAGTCACGGTTACCACCTAGTAATTACTGCTAACTTGGCTGTTTTGTGTTCTTTTGTTCCTGTAGATGGAGAGTCAAACAAATCACAAGAGAGCCATCAAACCTTGGGGTCTGCTGGTCTCTCTCTTCACTATGCTAATATCATTTCTCAGATTGACAATATTGTAAGTGTCTCATGGATGGCTACTCAAATGTATTTTGCTACCTTGTTTCTCTTTTGGATGTGTCCACATGGGTCAGCTAAATTTATTTTTCATATATCAACTATCTGGTTGTTCTGAAGATAGCAGATCAAATATGCTGTACATATTCTCTAGATATTTGGTTGTACAATCCACAACCTGTAGCCATATTTGGACAATGGTGTTATAGAGTAAGGTCCTAAATTCTGAAACTCCAAAATATTCGCTCTAGATGTGCTATTTCTACACCCAATCAGTAATCATAAGGAAATGTCACAATATGAATTTGCACCTTTTATTCTGAAAGAAGTACTAATGAGCATAATTGAAACATAGTTTCACCAAAATACTATATCCAAGTAAAATTAATTGTCGAACAGACCTGGGAACTGTTTATTAACCGATATTCTTTGCTTAAGGTTTCCCGAAGTTCTGTTCCTCCTCAAAGTACAAGAGATGCACTGTATCAAGGTCTGCCCCCAAATGTCAAGTCTGCTCTTCGAACAAGACTGCTAACTTCCATAGAATCTGAGGTACTCTGGTGCTGTGGAATATGATGCTCCATTATCCACATTCCCAACATCCACACGGGAGCTTTATATATTTTTTTTTTTCTAAACATTATTTCCTGCTGCGTTAGGTTCCGATCACTAAAATCAGGAGCTCAATGGAGAAAACTTTGCAATGGATTGTCCCGGTTGCCAACAATACGTCCAGGTACTTCAAATGGAATTGTCAGCTACGAAAAAAAGAAGAATCATCGTCTTTGATTTTAACCCTTGTTTGTAATGCTATGAACCAGAGCACACCATGGATTTGGATGGGTAGGCGAGTGGGCGAACACAGGGTAAGATAAGACACTCATCAATTTTTTTTATTTAAAAAATAGTATTTTTAAAGAGTAATTATTATTGTTCCTCAAAGCACATACTAAGCTAAATGTGTGTATCTCCAAACTGAAGAACCCTCCGGTCTGTGCAGGAATGATCCGTCACGGAAACAGGTTGGGCAACCTGACGCGCTGAGGATCGAGACTCTGCATCACACGGACAAGGAGAAGGCCGACGCGTGCATACTGGACCTGGTGGTGTGGCTCCACATCCTGATCAGCTACAGCAGGCCGCCGAACAACAGGTCACCGAGCCGATCCCCCGTGCGTTCTCCTTCCCCGGTGCACTTGGGCATGGCCCCGGCAGTGGCAGTGGCAGTGCCACCAGCAGCGGCGGCGGCGGCATCGTCGTCCTCCAGGTGCGCTGCTGCTGGGCTCACCAGAGAAGACCGGGAGATGCTGCAGGACGCGTACACCCGGCGGCGGTCCGCTGGGACTGCGCAGAGCAAGAGCCAGGAGCTGTCGACGGGCCGCAGCAGCAGGCTGGCGCTGAGCAGGAACGACAGGCTGAGCAAGAGCGGCCCGTCGTCACGGGAGCACGGCAGGATGTTTCCCCTGGCGACGGGCAGGTCTCCCGCGTCCTCGTCGTCGCCCGTGGTTGTTGGCTTCGACATCGACCGGATCAGCAGGGCGCTGGACGTGATGGACAGAGTGGATGCGCAGTCTCGTTCAAGAGACGCGGTGAAGTGTGATGAGAAGGAAGGGAGAGGTGTAGTAGTATGCCAGGTTTAGGAATGGGAAATCAAGATCCTCGTGAGTGATCGTGTGGATTACTACTAGCAGATTCTGAGATTAGTATGCATAATGCCTGCAGAAACACTGCAGGATGGATGGCACATAAACACATAGGCAAGATTTTTCCACTTTTTGTTTGTCTTTCTGTGGGCGGTCAGTACTCAGTATTTGTATATGTACTGTACGTGCCAAATCATCAGGCCAAACAAACAAACCCTGTTGCTTGTAAGCTGTAATAATAACTGTATATATTATTATTATACTACATACAAGTCGTGAAAAACTGGAAATGTAGTAAAGCCGTAAAGCATGCTTCCTCCTGGTTTGGGCTTGTTGACATTGCTTGCTGGGAAGCCATCCAAGATTGCTGTGGCGTGTATGCATCGCCAGATCATCCACAGATCCCGTAGGCCAGGAGAACTGAAGCAAGCGACTTGTGGATATTCCTGCCACCATGCATTGCCGCTGGTGACTGCACTGCAGTAGAGTACGTACATGCTGCCCCATGACCTTGAGAGATGAGAGGTACTCTAGAGGCAATGCTGATTGCTGAAGCAGCAAGAGTGTCATGTCAGGAAGCGATTGCGATACCCACGGTTTCTAGCTGGAACCCGTCGGAGAGGCAGATCAGTGAGGCAGAGACGGACAATTCAGCTGAAGAGCTGCTAGTCGCTGCGTCAGCAGGATTGCGTGTGTGGTGGACCGTGGACTGGTGGCAGTGCCAGTGCTTACCACACTAGCAGCTCGATCGCCACTGCCTCGAGTTGTTGCCTTGCCTGTATCTGTATGTGCCCATGTGGCGATCCATCCTTGTTCACAATGACAATGACAATGCACCCCGACCCCGGTCTAGTGCTAGCTAGTCTTTTTCCGCCATTGCTGACGCAGTGACGCAGCGTACCTGCAAGCAGTCCATTGGAGTGGAATACCACGACCATGACGACCCTTGTTCGTCTATACATCACATGGGTGACGGCTCAGAGACCAGAAGCAATGGCATACATACGTAACGTACGTGTGTCCTCGACTACTCTATCGACCTTCATAATCCGTCGCCTCAACACCCGGCCGGTCCACACGTATATGGAGTGATGAAGAATTACGTGCCCACAGGAAATCCGGCCATATATACGGTTAGGGTCCGGTCTGGGCATCCGGCCCGTCGACAGGCACGTCCACCAAACTAAGCTGATCCAAAATGCAACATACCGAAAGAAGCGGGCAAGCTGGACCGTGCCAGCGGGATGACGATGGCCTGCGACCTGCGGGCAGGGCAGGCATTGCGTGCGGCGCATGCCATGTATCCGTGTCCCTCTGTCCCATGCATGCTCTGGACGACGTAGACGTTAGCATATACAGAGTATTTATACATACGTACGTACGGCCACTGGCCCACTGCCTTGCCAAAGTTATTACTGTACTAACCTTTTTCAATTATTTTTGGCAAGGACAGATACTAGATACTGGTGGAATATCATATACTTCCGCGGTTCGAAAAATCAAAGGTGTATTATTCTCTTTGTTTCTTTTTTATTTTTTATCCATAATAGAATACACATGCAGTTTTATACGTGCATATTTTTTTTGAATACGCAAAAGACTTGCGCATCTTTGTATTTAAGAAAAAATTATTTTACAGATGGGCCGAGGTGCGGGTCGGGAGGATAAGATTTACAATGAGCATTGCCTCCCTAAAGGAGATTCTAAGCGGACTACTCGCGTAATAAGCAACGGAGTTTACAAGCACCGGCTTCGATCCATGGGTCGGCAGTCTGCTTGATCGTGGCGAGAAGTCTGGGGATCGTCGTTTCCTCATTCCTGAAGCATCGCACGTCCACTCTTTCCAGATCACCCAAGCCTCGAGTGAGAAGAGCGAGTCGGCTCCCTTCCTTTTGGTCGCCCTTCCATCTTCGACGCCACTGGTCCCACCAGTCCAGGGCAGAGTGTGCACCGACTTGTGAGCTGTCTGCTCCCAGGACCGTAATGATTGTCCACTAGATCTGCATGGTGAAGGAGCAGGAGGCAATGATGTGATCGATGGTCTTCGGCTCCTGGTCGCAAAAATAGCAGCTCTCCCTCACGTCTAGACCATGCTGGTGTCTCCTGTCAGCCGTCCAATGGCGCCCCCGGATGGCCAACCGCAGGAAGATCTTCACCCTTAGCGGCGCCCACGTCTTCCAGATTCGTTTACACCCTAGGATCGGGTGCGAGGTCATCTGAAGTGCTTGGTAGGCGGACTTGGACGAGTGGACTCCGTCTGCTGTCCAACACCACACGACCCGGTCTTCGTTTTCGTTGAGATTCATCGTGGCTAGCAAACGCCACAATCACCGGTACTATTGTGTGACCGGTTTTGAGATGCCACCCATGATATGGCGAATCCACGCTCGCCCCTGCAGTCCCTCTACGACCGTTGTGTGCTTGATTGTTGTGGCGCTGACGAAGGATAGTAGTGAAGGCGCGATGTCGCCCACTACTTGACCCTGAAACACACGCCCGATCCAGAAGGCCGTGGCACGCCCATTTCCGAGTATGGTGTACGTGGACGTGTTGAAGAAGGCTCAGACTTCCCTTGAAGCTTGGATCGATAAGCTCGCCCACGCCCACGCCTCGTCTACCTGCTGTAGCCATAGCCACCGTGCCTGGAGGGCAATGGTGGTGAGCCGCAGATCAGGGATGCCCAGTCCACACAAGTCCGATATACAGTTGGCCAGGCGACCATACATTTGTCGCGGATGAAGCCGTCTTTCCCGGTCCATAGGAATCGTCGGCAGATGTTGTCAATTTCTTCAAGAGCACAAGGAGGGAGCCCATCAACGATGAGTGTGTATATCGGTATCACCGAAAAGACCGACTTTACCCAGATTAGGCGGCCGCTTCTGTTCATGAGAGGACCGTGGCAGGATGGCAATCGCCTAGCCACCCCATCCACCGCCGATTGTATCCTCGCCTTGGGGATCTTCTTGGTGCTTAGGGGCAGACCCAGGTACGTGATGGGGAAGTCGGGTAACTGACAGCCAACAATCTCCCGAATTTGCAGCATGTTGTCCTTGTTGGTGTAGATAGGCATGACAGAACACTTTCCGAGGTTGGTTTTCAAACCAGAGGCCTCGCCGAAGATGTGCAAGATCTCTTTGATCGATCGTGCCTCCTCGAGGTTTGGGTGCATGAAGATGATTACATCGTCGACGTATAGGCTATAATGGTGGCGAATGACTGGAGCTCCTATCGGCCGTAGGAGTCCGTCCTCAATTGCTGCCGCCACTAGCCTGGCAAAGACATCCATGACGATGATGAAGAGCATCGGCGATAGCGAGTCACCCTGGCGAACACCTCTCCTATGTGTGATGGCCCTCCCAGGGCGGCCATTTAGGAGAATCCGCGACGTGGCGGGGGATAGCAATGCGGCTACCCATCTACACCAGTTGTCACCGAATCCGAATGCACGAAGCGAGTCCAGAAGGAATGGCCATGCCACCGTGTCGAACGCTTTTGAAATTTCCAGCTTTAGCAGTGCCTTTGGGATCCTGTTCTTGCGGAGGTACACGGCTGCTCTTTGGACAAATTTTGATGTTGTCGTGAATCGTCCATCCCTTGATGAAGGCATTCTGATTGGGCGAGATGAGCTCTTGTAGCCTCGACGCCAAACGGCGCCATGAGCTTGGAGGCGAGCTTCCCGAAGCTGTGGATCATCGTGATCGGACGGAAGTCGGCGGGGGTATCAGCACCAGGCTGCTTCAGCAGTAGTACGACAAGGGCGTTGTTGAGTCTGCTTAGTTCCCTGCAGTCACCGAAGAATAGGGCTTTTGATAGCCGCGACTACGTCTTCCTTGATTATATCCCAAGCCGACTTGTAGAAGGCCCCAGTGAAGCCGTCAGGTCCTGGCGCCCTATCCGAGGGGAGCTCTCACACAGCCACCTCAACCTCCTCCACCGAGAAGGGCAGACCAAGTGCAGAGAGGTACGTGCATATATCACTATGATGATATGAGAAGACATGTCCTAACCAGCAATGGAAATTATACTGCAAAAGATCTTGAATTTATATTTGAGATAAGCGCTATGATGTCCCCCCCTGCTGCTAAATTTGTTTGCTGGAGATTACAAAATAAAATAGTGTGGATGAAATCTTGCAGGGAGGAAGGAAGAAGATAACCTGCTGCAAGATTTAGCTCTCCACCAATCTCGATGGATGATTAACTAACGGAAAGTGATCAATGAGGACGGACGCCGCATCACCACGGATATTATTACGACGTACTCCATGTGTTTCAGTCTAAGTTGCAATTGTCGAGTAACGACAACAGCAACAGAGTGTCGCTTATTTGGTGCGCAACTTTAATTTCTGACAAAAACCAACTACTGTAGTAAACAGTAGCTGTGCATTAAAACGTGTTGTTCAAGAACATAAGCCTTTGTAGAGTGTGTAACGCGGAAATAGTAGTATTATTTATTAGTTAGTAGATTTGTAGAAAAAGTTAGTTGGTTATCATATTAATTATATACTAGTATAGTATTGTTTTAATTAGTTTATTTCCTATATATAGTGGTTGAAGAAACTAAAAGCTAGTGACCTATATATAGCTACTAGAGAAAATCAGCAGAAATAATAATAAAAACACCATGAAAGTCAAATCTAGGGCCAGGGTTTCAAGAAGGCCCCATTGCATGCATCTTGATTTTAGAGACCAAAGCTTTATTGCTCTATCTATCTATTCTAAACTATAAAAATTATTTTGGCTTTATTATATACATACTGCATCATTTTCATTAAAGCTAAAAATATTTGACTCCTTGAGAAATAAGAATAATAGAGAGTAACTTTTGGCGTCCTTAAATGAGGACATATACGCATTCTGCAACACAGGCAGAGAGGAGCCGATCAGCCAGAGTTTAGTTTAGGGGGTCTTTTTTCTGGTCGAGGCGGCAACAAGCGCATGTGTCCAATTAACATCTGCTTCCATTCTGGCTGCTGCCTAATTACCCGGCGATCGACCGACCGACACGTACTAGTAGGTGTGGGACTAATGCCGTCGGCCGCTTTTATCTACATGTGGTGTGCCCCGCCGGTGAGCAAGTCGATCAGGTGGGGGTGACTCCCGAGAAAGTCGTCGAACCCCGGCCCGGCGGGTCCGCCCCTGTGAATAGGACCGCCACAAGTGCTTTGTATACCGAGCTAGCGAGAGGATTTTTTATCCTTAGCCTAAAATTTATTTATACTAGGAATTAAACTCAGGACCAGGACCATTTGGCTCACTGGTGAGCAGCGACGACGACGCCATGTCTCGCCGATTTGACTAGCTACACAGAATCCCCCAAAGCCACAGGGTGCTCGTGATTATTGTATAATATTAAATATTAAATTAAGCTAGCTTGGCTTTTTGGAAGGTGTAACACCTCTGGTGTTATCTTAACTAAAACATGTTATGTCATCATATGTATTGCAAAGCATTCATATTTAAGTCTAACCCTAAAAATCATTTTTATATTTGAAATTAAATTTGGACTCCCAAGCTTATTTCTAAGTCTGGCTATTCAAGTTTAAATTCAAATTAGAAATGCTATAAAAGGTTTTTTAAAAGTCAACTTGGTCAACCAAGGGTGTCATTGGGTCAATGACCTAAAAATATCCTTGGATGATGTTTGTGATCACTAATAACCAACCAATTAAGTTAAAAACCAAATTGAGTTTAAATTCTATTTCAAAAACCCTTTATTTCAAAACCTAGTTTTATCCCCTTTTCTCTAATTCAAAATCTATAAGGAATTTGGAGATACTCTAAAAAGACAGTTTGTAGATCTTAACAAGAGCTACAAAGTTGGTATATAAAGTTTTTCAAGTTTCCAAAAGAAATTTCAAATTAATTTGAAAATACAGTTTCTAGCATTTATCCACTTTTAATTTTAAAACTATAATTCAAAAATTCTGCATTATTTGAGAAAACATTGTATATGAAAGATGTTTGGTTTGACAAGCTCAACATTTCATAGTTTTGAAGATTTTCAAGTTTTGTTGAAAAATCAAAAGTAATTTCAAATGTTTGTTTCTAGGGTTTTATCCCCTTTTCAAATCTGAATTCAAATTTCAAAATCTAGATAGAGTTTGAGGGTGCCAGCTAAAGGAAAAGTGTAGCTCTTGAAAAGTTATGCAAATGATATTTTTGGAGATTTTCAAGTTCTTATACAAATTTTGGAGTAATTTGTATTTTTAAACCGATGGCATTTCTATAATTTCTACAAACAGTAACTAACCCTATCGGCGAACGCCATGGCCGGCTTCTCATCGCGCGCCGTCGACCACCGCCGCACCTTCCCGGCCGCCAAAGAGCTCTCGGACGTGAGAAACTTCACCGTCGTCGTGTCACCTGCTCTTTCCTCGACTCAGTGCTATAAATAGCGGTCGGACGCCGTCGTTCTTCTTCTTTCTTCCTCCCGCCGCCGTCGCCGACGACCTTGCTCCGCCGTTCAAATTCGCCGTCGACACTCCACCTCTGTCCAATTGCTCTCGCCCAAAGCTCCGCCACTTCCTCACGGTCCGTTTGAGCCAGTTCGTGCTTGCTCTTATCATCCGAGTTGCCCACACGCCGCTTTCTTCTCCGCGGCCGGTCAGTCGTGCCGCCGTGCCATCGCCGCCGTTTGCCGCCGCCAGAGGTGAATATATTTTACCTTCGACCCCGCAATCGTGTTCTCCGTGTCATCCTGCATCTGATGCACACCTTGGTTTGAGCAGCGCATTACCGGAGACCGCCGTGACGCCGTCGTGCCATCGGAGCGCCGCCACCGCCATCACCGCCGTCGACCGCAGCTCAACCCAACCACTCCGGACCTTCATTAACGTGCGCATCAGCACCGTGGTGAGCTCCTGCATCTATCCGTGCCATCAATTTCATCAATCACGTGTCGTAGCCGCCGGCCACCGTGGCTCGCCGCCGGCACGGCCATGCCGCTCCGTCGCGCGCGTCGCTGCTCTGGCCAGGGAACCGGAGAGGGTGTCATGTAGTTGCCAAACTTGTCCATTTAAGTGCCCTGCGTGAGTCCGTGTGGTCGCCGTCGCCGGAAATCGCTCCGGTGAGCGACGCCGCCGCGTCCGAGCTCCGTCGCGCCGCCATCGCCGCCGGCGTGGGTGCCGCCGCCACTCCCCCGCGCCGTTAGCTAGCTTGTTGAACTCCTCGTGCCAAGATGAGTCCAACGGACCAAGTCCGGTCACCGGAGACCTCACCGACGGCGAGGAATCGCCGGTCAACTCCGGCGGGGTCGACTGTTGACCCGGGAGCACTGTGCCGAATTTCTTTTTTCTATTTTCAGAAAATGATTTAAATGCTGTTTTCTTTGAAAAATCATAGTAATTCGTATATAGCTCCAAAAATTCTGAAAATTTTTGTGAATGTTCCTTATGATGTCATCTACCTAGAAAAAAATATGAAATGCCAAATTTGAGTACTTTTTGCATATGTTAAAATTAGCCCTTTTAATTAAAAAATGGACCTTCAATGATTTTTAATAATTAAAATAATTGGCTTTAAATTCTGAAATTTGTTTTGCCATCTAATTAGGCTAAGAGCTTTATAAAATAAAATTTTGGGCTTAATTTAATAAACTTAATTTTTATGCCTTTATTTAATGCTTTTAAATAATTAATTAACCCTCTAGTTAAACTTAATCATTATAGGATTTGATTGACTTTGGGATTGATTGATGACCTTGGGTCATTAACCCTAATGACCTTTGGCACTTTAATTAATGGTTTGCGCTTATCTTAATCAGGTCATTAGGGCTTAATTAACGTTATTTTATGTGTTTAATTAACTTCTTAAATGGCGTAGTTAACCCTAATGAGTTTTATAAGCAAAGTTTTGTTAACCTGCAACTTTACCGTGAAGAAGAGTTATACTCGATCCCTTAATCTGATCATGCATCCATCGAGCATCATGTTTACTATTCCATCATGTAAAGCATATTAATTATCGAGTAGTTTCCGTTAACGGAGAGTTAACGTTGTTACCCAGACCCGAAGGACGAGCAGATTCAAGAATCGGGAGCTGATCCAGAGTTTGAGAACTTCTACCCTGAACATCAAGGCAAGCCCCGGATGCATTCAAACCCTATTCTATTTATAAAAGTTTTACCGCTTCAGCTATGATATGTTGCATTAAGTAATAGGAGTTGAGTGAAAACCCACCCAATTGCATTACCTGTCTTATTTCCTTATACCTGGTTACCTGCTTGGAAGATAAGTAGTAATGCTTAGCCCTGCTTATTTATTTAAATGTTCAAAGTTAAAAGAATGAAAAAGATGAGATTGGTTTTCTTATTGAAATCTTGATATTAGTAATAAATCGAGTCCGGACGACGAACTTGCATTGGGAATGGAGTCCCTCTGTAGTGTTTTCGTCTGTTGATGCCCTAGGTCCCGTCCGTTGCTGAACTGGTGATATCGAGAATTTAGAAATCCACATGCATGAAGTGGTATACGGATGGTTGAAGCCGTGTATATCATGGAGTGACCTAGCGTGGGGCCAGAGATCCCATCTGTGTCATAGTGTGTTTTACTGTGGGGTTTAAGTTCCCACGTATCTCGGTACGCTGGGCCGCAGAGCTCACGTGTATCATGTGGTGATATACGGCTGAGGTTGTTATCCCGGTATATCGGTGCACCTGGGGTGCTTCGAAGTTAAAGTCTCCGGTATGCTCAGTCACCTAGGTCCTAGCTGGGTATGAAAATGGATTCGAATCGCCGTTGCTTCTCGGAGAAGAAGACTCGATCGGTGTTCATCATCGTAGTAACAACTTAAACAAAAAAACTAAGGATCAATAATGAAGTTGGTTGATAATAGGAGTTAGCCCAAGCAACTTCTCTTTCTGTAAAGTTTTTCCGCAAAATTTCTTATTTCTTACAAGCCTTTTTGTCCCTCTAGCTTGCATTTCTTGAGTCTCTACCCTTCTCTTTCGTCGGGTTAGTCTTGTTGAGTACTGTTGTACTCAGGGTTTGTTGAACCCCTGTTGCAGGTGAGCTTCATGGGCAGGAGTGTTTTGCATCCTGTTGCATGACAGTCGTCGAGGAAAGCGACGACGAATAAAGATGTTCAGCTCTTGGGCAGAGCTTTTGTGTAATATTGTAATCTACTGCTACTCCACTACTATTATGGTTTGTATAACTTAAACTTATGATTATAAATATTTGAAAATCAGAGGTTTGTAAACTTATGTTATTATAAGTCTTCCGCTGTTTTATTCCGTTGTATATTATTTATGGTAAACTGTTGTAATACTGTAATGTCTCTCTCTACAATGATTGATCCTGCTCGGAGAATCGTGGATGATTCGGGATTTACCCGACAGACTTTTTAAGTCATATGGAACGCAGTCATGGTTATTTGGAGTCTGTTTAGACAATAATCATGCGTGTGGGCCATGTGATTTAGGAGGTTTTGCCACAGAAGGGGACCGATTCATATAGAAAACAGTGTCTAGGATAATTTTTTGTGCTATATCCTAGAGTTTGATTTACAGTTAAAATCATGGGTTTAACCATATATTTTCTTGGAGTTAATCTTAGAACTTTAAATTCAAATTTTCAATATTTTAAAACAATCTCGGACAAATAACAAAGTTTTAGTACTTGATAGGCTCAAAAACTTTGTAGTTTAATTGTTTTATTTAAAATCATTTATGAGCTGAAATATCGAATACAAGATTGCACGGTTTTTGGAAAACCGTTTGTTGAAAAAAAAAACGTTGATTATGATTGTGTTAGCGCAACTGAAGAGTACAGAGCTAATTAATTAAGGAGCAGAGTGCTAGTATCGGAGTGACATGATTATGATTATGATTGTGTTAGCGTAACTGAACAGCACAGTGCTAGTATCGAACACTAGCAGGGGAGTGGAATTAATACACCGTGATCACGCGTGATCCCTGTACGTGACGCGCCGCCATTCTGTAGGAAACACGCTAACACCCAGCAGAGCCCTGCTGCACGCACCCGTGCTCCCATTTGAAAGGGGGGATAAAAAAAAAAAACACCATTACATCTACTGCCTGGTGGTTAATTATATTATACGCAAAACAAGTGCCATGTTTTCCTTAAAGAAACGCACTACTAGTTACATCACGCAATGCAAGCGCCGAATTTCTGGGACGATGTGTGTGGAGACGATAGATCTAGCATTGTGTGGTAACCGACATGCACAAAGCTAGCATGCATGCACCCACCAAATCACGCAGTATTCTGTGGTTGTCAGGACGAGCTAGTTGCTAGCTTGTGCGTGCACATGCAGCATATATAATAGTCCACTCGCAAGCTAGAAACTCTGCTGCTTCTACGACGCACCTGCAGTGCGTGCATATCTTAACTGCCTATATATAAATGCATGCATATATCTCCATATGTGTCCATCGTTTCCTTACTTCCACTCCCCTTTATTACGAGCCTAAATATATATATAAAAAAACAATCCACGAATTTTTTGCACTTTGCACGTATATATGTGGCGCATACATATATGCCCTAGTATGGGCTTCTCTTGCGTACCGGTTGTGGCTAAGGTCCCTGGCAACTGAATTTCTAGTTACAATGTAATAACGGTATTTTTTTTTTCTTTTAAGGTTGCATAGAAAATTTAGGTCAAACTTTCATATTTTAGAATTGAGACAATGCATATACATATCCGTGTCAAAAAGACCATACGGCATATGTCATTCTTACCCACTTTTCTTGTTTTCAACATCATCAGCTTTTCAGGATCACACGCTTCGACTTTTGATGTCAGCAGTGGCCACCCAGCTGAATTCAACCACAAGCATAAAGTTCCCAGTGATCTTTTGAACGTATAAACCCAATATGGTACGACGGCGCCTGTCTCACGAATTATTATTGGCAACGCTAAATACAACATGTAGTATCGTATCAAGTGGAATCATATTCATATATAATACTTGTACACTGTAATATAGTAGCTAGAACTACTAGTAATTTGAGTAATTTACAGTGAATTATCACCTCACAAATTCAAACAGCATGACGACTTACAACACACAGCACACAAGCGCACTGGGCGGCTGAGAGATGTCGTGGCCGGCGTGCATCAGCAGATCAGCTTGCGGGCAACGACTTATCTCTCGGGAGTGAGTCGGAGCTCAGCTCAGGCCGCCGGCCGGCGACTTGGCCTTTGCGGCGAAGCAGGCGGCGGCGCGCTTGCAGGAGCGGTAGAGGCTGAGCATGGAGAGCCAGTCGGCGAGGGCGTCGCCGAGCCTGCTCCTGCAGGGCGACCGTCGCCCGCGAGGGGTCCGGCGCACGCGCACCCTCCAGCGGTTCGCCGGCGTGCGGTCCATGGCTGTGGCGTACTCGGCCGGGACGACGGAGGCGTAGGGGTCGGAGCGGGCGAGCAGCGACGGCGGGAGCGGGAGCGCCTTGATGATGTTGCTGCCCTTGGTGGAGCTGGAGCCGCGGTGGCTCCGGGCGGGCGTCTTGGGGATGCCTGGGCGGTGCTCCCACGAGAAGGGCACGGCGGAGGCGCGCAGCGGGGACGGGAGGAACCGGTGGAACGGCGACGGCGACGACGTCGGCGGGAAGAAGGAGAACGGGGACGCCGGCGGCGCCTGCTGCAGGGACGCCGAGTGTTGGTGGTGGTGGTGGCTGGGCGGCTTCCCTGCCTGCAGAAGGCTCCGGCGCCGGCGCGGTGGCGTGGCTACGGCGGAGGACGGCGGCGTGGCCGCAGCCGGCGTCGGGCGCGACGGCGAGGCGGGCATCGGGGCCGGCCTCCGGTGTCTGGTGACTGGCGAGTGCTGGACCTGGTGGTGGCGGCTGGCTGGGGGTGAGCTGGTGCCGGTCGGTTGGTCGCGCTTTTATGCTGCGCGCCCTGCGCCTGCGCGGGTCTGGGCGTCGAGGGAAGGAATATTTTAAGGACCTCGCGTCGGCCACGTGGGCGCTGACATGCATGCCCGAGTCGCTCCAGCTTGGATGCTTTGGGTTGGTTGCTGCATTGTTCAGACTCCAGACTCAAGAGGAACTCGATCAGTGGTTTGTTTTGCACCAACGTTGTACCTGAGCGCTGTGGTGCTTCAACAGGCTTTGAAGGTGCTCCATGGTTTAAACTTTTTACCCTGTGTAGTTCGAGCTTCCGGCATCAAGTTAGATAGGAGTGTTGTTTGGCTCAGACACTAAGTTTTACCTTTGCCCATTTGACCGGCCCCACTAGTCTTTAGTGTGAAGTGGTGGGTGACTAGATGAAAATCGATCCTAGGTGATAGAAAGAATTGGCGCCACTAATTAACGCGGTCATGATTTGGGTCTGCTTTTGGCTTTTGACCGTCGTGTCATCTGAATCATCAGATGGCCATTAAGTACAAGGGGTCTACTAGCAACTTCAGGTCGAGGAGATCGAAAATATCTTAAATTTCTGCGAAACTGTTTCTTCTCTAGTTAAACTATTATATTTTTGTTACATGATTAATGAAAGTGGGGAAAGCCTCCGTTCGAAAAAAGAACAGTCATGATCCAAATAGCCCAAAAGTACATGTTCATGTATCTCTTATTTCGTCTAGGTAACAGGATCAGTAGCTGCATGTGTGGTGGATGGCATGGATCATGGAACTCTTATTAGTCTCCTTATACTAATTTGATTGTGCCAGCCCCCCTTGGCCTTTGAAACTGACGGCCACACCAGATCAGTAGTTGATAAAAATAGCTAGTAACTCTGCTTTCATTTGCATGGTACGTCAACGTTTGTATAAATCATGTTGTTTCCTTTTTATCGTGTTTGGTTTTATTTTGAAAGTTAATCCTCTTTTCACTGGTTGATGATGATGAAGCAAAAGTGGAAGGAATCTCTAACCTTATCGTTTCACCATCGATAGATTTTGCGAAAAATTCACACTGTTCCCTTTTTTTTCCGGAAAATTCAGACTGTTCATGGTATGCGAATACGATGGATGACTCATGATTTGGATGGTTGATGAACATGCAAATAGTGTTCATGAATCACACGGCGCTATCTTTCAATCGGTAGTAGAGAGGCGGAGGAATGCGAGTAGTATTTAGCTGGTTACAGGAGGTCCTTTTCTTACACGGGAAAGGCGAAAATGAGGGTTGTAATAACGTAAGGCATCGCGCAGTCTGATGAACCTTTCATCATATCCTTTTGAAGAAAGTAAACAAGTAGTTATTCCATTGCGATTTGAGGTTCAGCTGGTAATACGTCGCGCATCACGTTTTTTGGCCTCAATCTTTGCACGCACGCACACGGGCAGGTCAGTGTGATCGACGACCTAGCTAGCAAAGTCAGGTAAAAAGCAGAAACATACTACTCAGATTATTGTTGATCTTAATGATTGGATGATTGTATGGAGGATCTAGCAAATACTAACCCATATTAGCTACTCTCTCTGTCCCTGTGATTGCTAGACTTATCCTAATAATAAGTTTATTTTTTTAAAAAAAATTGACCCAACTGCTAGATTTGCCATAGAATATATTTTCACAAAGTGTTTATTTTATTTCATATATGATAGGCTTTTTTATAAAGTTAGTCGGACTATAAAAAGTTTAGCTAGTGTGGATATTTTTTTCTCGAATACACACAAGTATGCATATCTTTATACTAGAAGGAAAAGAGTTTTTGTACAAGATGCTATTGCCGGCTACCACAAGCATTTAGAAACTACTGAAACAATGCATTATGTGACTCAAAAGACAACTACTAGCTAAGGATTAGCAAGCAGCTGGAGTCTGACGGCGCCTCCTTCTATCCATCGCTTGGCTTCAATTTTGATCATCAGCAGCATATCCACGTTGCCGACGCTTCTCTGAAACAGCTGAGTGTTCCGCCTTTCCATAGGTGACAGGAGACAAGCGCAAAATAGACTGTCCACGACGCCGATCGCTGCCATTGAGGAACGCAGCAACCGCCACTCGGTGATGAAGGTTGTAGACGCCGGCAGAAGCTGTACATCACTATGGAAGGTCTTGTGCCCACCAGAGTTCTGACAGTCTCACGCCTGACTATAGCACGTTAAGACCGCGCACGTTCCATCGCTACATAAAACAGCGGCTTTGCCGAGTGTCTACGGCTTTCTCGATTGCCAAATCTTGGGCAGTAGGCAAAGAAGCTCTTTGCCGGCTGTCAAACAGGACAGTCGATAAAGCTTTCTTTGCAGAGTGCCCGGCACTCGGCAAAGACTTACTTTGCCAAGTGCTTTACACTCGGCAAAGTTTGGCGGACGCAAACGGCGTCCGTCGCCGTACCCTTTGTCGAGTGCCCTAACGTCAGGCACTTGGCAAAGATAGCTTCTTGGCCGACTACCACGCCGCACACTCTGCAAAGCGACACGTGGCCTGGACTGGACCCGGGCCGGCCCTCTTTGTCGACTGCCACGCTGCACAGTCGGCAAAGATAGCATCTTCGCCGACTGTCGTGCCAATAGCAGTCGGCAAAATTTTTATTTTTTTTAATTTTAAGTTCAAACTTTTTTAGCCTAAACATATATTTATAAGCACATGTTCGAATTTGGGACCTTTTTATATTTTTTTTGCTATATTTCGTTCATTTATTTCATTTACTTAATTTTTTTGCATAATCCAAATTTGAACTGCAGGTGCATAAAATAATAAAATGTAGTCATTCAAAAAATAATATTTATGTTGAAGAGTGTATTTTGAGGCCGTGTCCATAAACTCACCCAAAAGTTTGAATGCCTTGTACACGAAACATGACCATCCACGTACGGTAGAAGTGTTTTTTAATTATATATAATTCAAACGAAGTCAGAAAATCACGAAACTTGTCAAGGTGTCATGTTGTCGCATGTAGAGGCTATGATAAAAATTTAAAAATGTTTGAAGTAAGTTGCGATGCCAGATGTCTAAAACCCAGACATCTTCACATATGATCAGTTCACGCCATCCTAATGGCATGCTGGCCGTCCTGATTAAGAAGCACTACCCTGGCCTTGTCACCCACGACGGGACCACAGCGCCGCCCTGGAAGTGGCGGGACTTCTTCAACGTCAAGGACGCAAACGATGTCCCCATTGCGACCAAGATCAAGAGAAAGTTCTGGGTGAGTCTTTATCACACCGCTTTGTCAATACTATGCATTCGTTGGACGTTCTTGAAATAATGAAATGATGCATGATATCTGTATGCAGGAGTGGTTCACGTGCGAGTCAGAGAAAGAGGTCGAGGCGTCGCAAGTGTAGAACAAGGTATGCATGGAGCGACTCAAAGACATGTACTACGAGGCGCACCTCCAGGTCCTCATCACCTACTACGCTGGCGTGCTTCGCTAGTCGCTACCAAAGACGAAGATAGAAGCCAGGTATATGATCCTCAACTCTGACACCGACCTCCCCAAGGAGACCTACCTCTAGGTAAGTAGGAAACATTAATTCTGACTCCTTCCATAAAAAAAAGTAGAAAACATTAATCTGATTCATCTTCTGATATGTCAAATACACGTTGTCATGCAGTTTCCTGCTGATTGGTCAAAATACACATGGACTGCTGGGAGGCCATTGTGGACGAGTGGAGAAAGCCAGAGTCGTATGAGCAGCGCAGAAAAAAACAGGGACATGCCAAGGCGAGGACAAGGTCGGCACACCACCAAGGGAGCGGCCCCCTCGGAGGATTCATGGACGCATGGGTACGCTTCTGTTGATTGATTGATTGATTTATTTATTTATTTATTCATTTATTCATTCTCATTACGTGTAATCATCCTTGTGTTTTTCTCGCAGTCCTAGTCGCATGATGAGCAGTGATCAACGAGTTCCAGGGCTACGCCCTGTCTCACAAGGGCAAAGCGACAGATCCGGACAACGTCTACAACCCGACGGAGGGGGCCGACACGTACACCAACCCGAACGCCTACGAGAAGATGGTCCAGTACACCGAGGCAGCTCGCCAGAGCCATGGTGAGACCTACGATCCTGCTACCCAGCCCCTGGATACAGACATCCTGATGAGAACGGGAGGAGAGAAACAGCACGGCCGGTACTTTATTGCCCACAGCGCAATCGACCCGGCCACGGCACTCGGCAAAGCTGGACACCGACTGCATTCAGCACTAGCTTTGCCGAGTGCCGGTGCTGGGACTCGGAAAAGGCTGTTTTTTAAAAAAGTGAATAAAATCTCTTTGCCGAGTGCCGGGACTGGCACTCGGCAAAGACTTTTTGAAAAAAAATAAAAAATCTTTGTCAACTGCCATATCAGCAGTCGGTAAAAAAGCGGCCAGACGACGGGGGCCGCTTCCTTTGCCGAGTGCTGGTTTGGCAATCGGCAAAGTCTTTGTCGACTGCCGGCCACGTGGCAGTCGACAAAGATTTCTTTGCCGAGGCAGGCTTTGCCGACCAACCTTTGCCGACTGCCACGTAAAAAACAGTCGGTAAAGGTTTTGCCAGCTGTATTCCGGCCTTTATCGAGTGTGTCGGACACTCGGTAAAACCGATGGATCCGGTAGTGCATGAGACGTCTGAATTCTGACATGAGTTAACTCTTACTGCTTGAAGGGTCGACTGAACACAAGTTAGGCCGCGGTAGCCGTTGGCCGACCTGTGGCCCTTGGGACCCTTGGCGCAGCTAGCGTGGATTCTAAAAATTGATTTTTCTTTTTTTTGACAGACACTCGAGTATGTTTGAGCACACGTGTACGCGAGACAAGGACGTACACGGTTGCTGCAGTGTTAATTTCTGCCTCTACTCACTCGAGTAAGTTTAGCAAGTAGGAATGTTAGCTAGAGTATGTAGCTAACTAGTAGAAGTCGTTGTAGAACAACAGTCTTATTGCTGAACTACGATCAAGCAACCCGACCGGCCGGGAGATAAATAATTAGGCGGATCTTAGTTAGTTTATTAAGTAATAGTAATCCCCTGGTTCACTTAGTAATAAATAAGGGTCACCGTAGGCCTACAAGATCGAGCAACTCCTGCCGTCGTCACCTGAATGTGATGCACGACCCATCTCCGTATCCTAGCTAAGCTAATTGTGTGCTATTGGTTACATTTGTAAGTATAGCTAGGTATAGGTATAGCATCGATCCAACAAGTGTCCTTTTAGTCTCTCTCTCTTTTTTTTTACTGGCACGGGTAAATTACAACCTACCAAAGAAACACCGTGAAAATAAGAGAGAATTGGCTATGCTGCTGGACACAACGAAAACACCGATTTGCTGGAACACACTTTGGTTCCGTGTATTTTGCATTTGGGCACTTTGCCAATTAAAATATTAATTTCTAACTCTTGAAGAGAGAGAACAACATGCAAATGCCCATTTTACCCCTTTCTACTTCACCTGGCTTTTACTTTCTTGTCGGTGCCCCAGCCATGGCAGCGAGCTTAGAGCTCGCTGGTGACGACGCCACACACCCTCGCCAGCACGGGCGGGGACCTCCGCAAGCGCACCGCAAGGGCACTGGTGTGGTGCCCCACCTCTACTGCACGCGCCAGGTGAGGTGGCGGCGGAGCGCCTCCCGCGCGCCTGCGAGGCCGCGGCGGCGGGTCTGCTCGCCTGCGCGTCGGGCGAGGCCGAGACGGAGCGGGTCACATGCGCCGGCGAGGCCGTGACGGAGCAGCTCACGCGCGCCCGCGAGGCCCACTTCGCTCCGCCGCTGAGCGCTGCCGTTCGCCTCGCCTCTGTTCCGATGTTGAGCGACACAGCGCCCGGCGACACAGCGGGACGGAGGAGGCGGCGCGCTCGCGGATCCGACAGAGGTGCGAAAGGGAGGCGGCGGTGTGCTCGCAAATCCACCGGAGATAGAGGGGAGGGCCGCCGGGTGCGAGGTCCCACCGGCGGATGAGGGAGAGGGAGGACAGGCGCCCCGCTCTCCGCGCGTGGATGACGAAGAAGATGAAGATGATGTGGTGACCGCGCAGGGTTGCCTCCACGGTTGGAGCGCGTCTCCATGCCGGAGCCGGAGGCGGCGGCGGCGCTCCCCACGCCCTCACGCGGCTCGCCCGCGGCCAAAGGCGGCGGCACTCCCTGCGCCCCACGCGTGGCAAGCTTGCGGCCGGAGCTCCACGGGGGCGCCTGTAGGGAGGTGGGATGGGGAACCTCCCCATCGAAGCACGACGCGGCCTGGCCCAACTCGCAGACAAGGCGGCACCCAGCGAGTGACCTTCCCTGTGATTGCTCAATCCTCAACTCCGGCGTGGGCGCACGGCGCTCCCCATGTCCGGCGGCCAGTCACGAGGAGCAGCGAGGAGCGCATGCCTGTACGAGCACGATAGCGGTGGAGGTAGAGAGCACTAGGTTTCCAAGGGGGGATGAGGAGCAGGGGAGTTGCAGGGGAAAAGGGCTGGACGAGCGCTGCCATCCGCAAGCGGCGTGCACATGTGAGAGAAGGAATGGGAGAGGGGAAGAAGAATGGGCTGACCGGTAGGGACAAGGGTAATTTCGACAATTGATCACCTTTCTCTCTCCTTCTGAACCAAATAATATTATTTTAATCGGCCCGATGTCCACCAGCAAATTTGTAAAGAACCAGAGTGTCCATCAGCAAATCGTTAAATTTTACATGTCTGTTGGCATATGATGCTCACTTTGCATGTCCTACAGCCAATTCTCCCTAAAAATAAAGAACATGCTTACTTACGCCAAAGCATGCATTGTATGTATTCTTGGCTTCTCAGTTTTGGTTGGGGAGGAAGCGGCGCACGCATGCAGGTTAACTTGGCCACCTCGCTCCCGGCCAGTTAACTTGGCGAGGAGAAAGTAGCTAGACAAGCATCGGCTACGAAAACGCCCGGAAAGCGAAGCAAGCATATCAGTAGCTCTCCGAAAGAACCATATCAGTAGCTCTCCGAAAGAGGGGGACCGAGAGAGACCGAAAGAGAGCACCTGCCAAAGTTACGTGATTCGATGTGTGTATCTTTTTTTTTTCTTTTTTCGGTCGATCCGGCCCCTTCAAAAACTTTGTCGATCGACGACGGGTCATGGCGTACGTACACGCCGATGCAAGCCTACCTAGCACGCAAATTGTGGCGGACTGGTGATCTCTGTTAGTGTTTCCCGTCTAGTTTATGGCAACTCGCTCATTAGACCAGCCGAGTAGTGTAATTTAATTCTTACTTCTCTTAATAAAAAACGTATTATGCATGGTTTTAAAAAAAAAAGACGGACCGATAGATGTGAGCAATGCCCACCACCAGATCAGCGCTTAAAACACATGTTCGATCGCCTGGAAGGCTGCAACTCAAAACACCGCTTAACGAAAGCACGCGTCTTCAACAGAGCCTGCAGAACACCTGATCAAACGTTCCTGCTGAAGAACAGCGCTTAAAACACAGACGTTCTTTCTGCAGGCTGTTAAGGACGCGGTTCATTGAGCGCTTAACAGAGTTCTGCAGAAAGCATGCTTAATAAATTTGGGAAGAAAGAAATAACAGCGTCTTCCGTAGAGCCTGCAGAGCACCTTGTTAGATTTAGAATCACTCCTAGGTGTAGATCAGTGGGTATGCTCTTTCAATTTGGGGATAAACTAGCAGAGACAACACTAGAGAGAGGAAAAGGAGGGAGAGAAAGAGGTGCAGAGGTAGCTGACCGTAGTCGTGCTTCGTTGGTTCGTCAATGGAAAAAAAATGGAGGGTGACGGTCGGGAAAGAGGAGTGGCACATAGGCGACGGTGGAGATACTGGTGGCGCTTCCGTCGCTGGCAGCGCCCCCCTCTCGATCGGTCTAGAGTTAGGACATTGGGGGCTGTAGGGGCTGCTATGGTGTGAACCTTGTACCCAGTGCCCACTGGCCCCCCACCTCCTCTTAATTTATAGCGCTGAGCAACGAGGGCCCACCAACCGTCTATAGGCTAGATGCCCTCAATCAGGGTGCGAAGTCAAGGCCCAAGTGCCGTTGAGCCATCTTGGTGGGAGATCAACCTAACACACCTGATCTATATTGGATTCGGGTGGGCAATATATGCAGGTCTGCAAATGGTGTTACACCATGATGCAGTTGATACCCGGCGTTTAGATGTTTACTTGCTTATTATACGAAATATCATTTTCATGTAAGTTGTTCTAACGTAGTTAGGGGTGGTGTGCTGCTACTATTCAGTGGCACCACACAAAAGGGCTCAACTTGTGCCAAATTCCTGTGAATACTTTGTTTTGCTCTTGTAAAAGAAAGCCGGTAACGGATCTTTCAATAAAAAAAAGACACATGTCTACCATCAAGAGCAAGCTAGCACATCGACACCTCCACCCCCGCCCCTCTCTACTGGCATTATTATCCGCCCTTGATAGCATATATGTAACCATAGTTTCGGTGGTCGAAGATAAATCGGTGAACAAGCACACGCATGCATGTGTCGCTAGAAATGTCATTGCTAATTTGGCACAAGCAAAATGGAGGGGGCCCTTCCTGCTCTCTTAACACAATTCGTATCACCGATTGAATGGCTCTGCGCCATCCATTATAAACACGTGGCCTCGATATAAGCTATGAATTGAACCTCGGTGGTGATCTGCATTCTACGCAACCTCCTCTCCTCTGTGTCTGCTGCGTCTTCAGCTGCGATAGATCCGCATACAGACGGCCATGTGTTTCCACCGATTTCCAGTAGGCGAGCGTTTTCAGCCCGCACCAGACAAGGGCTAGATCACAAAAGGCCCGGACGGAAGTCCCCTGAAAACGATGCCACATTTCGTAGCGTTTGGCGTCGCCTTGCCTGAAAAAGAGGACGGGAGGCAGACTACTTGGCGGAAATTCGCGGTGATTCCGCTCTCACTTTCAGGGCAATTAAAATTTTCTCGCCATCGTATACGAGCCATGTGGCTCGTATAGCAGGGTTGTGAGAGACAGGAGATGTTTACTTCAGGTATTAGTTTCCACATCAAAATCCAGCAATTGTACGTTTTTACTTGTCATCTCAGTGTTTTTCTTTTCCTCGATCTCCCTATCTAGCTTGTCATGAACTAATTATTAGCAAGGCGTGGCCCTAGCTTGTAACTGCATGCCTAGAGGACAATCATATATCTGCTCGTTACTTTCGCAAATTATGAGGTTTTAGGTAGCGAATAAGCCATGGTCAGCCAATGATAATAAGCGAGAGTGTACACACATGGCTAGAGGACAATCAACTGACAGGAGAAATTAGAGTGGCGGCTTCCGTTTGCCAATTAAAGTAGGACAGTCCCTGTCCCGTTTCATATATCATAAGTATCATATGTTGTATTCGTTTAAAAAAATCATATATTGTACGACCTCATCAGACCCACAGACTGCTAAGCTAAAGAGTCTAAGCAACCCTCAATTGGTGATTGATTTTTTTTATCACGCCGTGGGCGCGTTTTTCTTTAAGCATTGATTGGTGTACATGCATACTTCCATTATTCCGTTCCATCGTATAAGCTGTATCTCTCATAAAAGTTCACCATATCATAAGTATGTATCTCATAGCTTAATGTATCAGAGATGTAATTGAGAAATCGTGGTCTTTTTGTCCTCATATATATTTTAGAAACCATGCATGACTCTCATGACTGGTCTGTTAATTTGTTTTAATTTTTTGCTGGCTTCTTTGGGTTACAAGCTACTCTAAGATAAATAGATCAGCTGTTGAACTAACTTGTTCTAAGAAAAAAAAAAAAGCTGTTGGACTAACTTTTGAAAAAAACTAAAAATCTATTTTTCAGAAAATAAACTGAAAAGTAGAAAGCCAGATTTTTGATAGGCTAAGAAGCTAAAACTTATTTCTTAAAAATTAATAGCAAAATGCCAATGGCCAGGAACCAAAACCCATAAAACCAGTTTTTGAGCCAAAAAAAAAAAACTATGACTCAGACAAACCACCAGTACTGGACGGAAACTAAACTACTCAGGTCTCGATCGCAAACAAAACAGGCCAGCTCATCTGGTCATCTGGATGCTGTGGATCGATCCACTAGCCCGGTGATTATATTAAAACATGAGCTGAAAACAAAACACAGCGAGAACAGCCTAATTTGTCCCATCTGGGGAAATGAAACGAGTTTCTTCCTGATCAAAACATTTATATGGTGGGGCCTCCCAGCTGGGTGGACCCGATGCTGGATGAGCTCGCTGCTTCCCTCACCACGCACCCGCCTGCCCTGGCTGCTGCCTCCCTGCAGGCCTGGACATCGCCGTCGGAGCCCCTGTCACCGCCGCGAATGACCCAGCTCTGCTTCGCGGCTGACCAAGCGTCCGGGGAGCCTGACGCCGCGACAGACGCGTTAGGGGGCTCTCCACTGCCGGCCACCAACGCTTCTGTTGGGCCAGACGCCGAGGTCATGGCGGTAGCGGGCGTTGGGGTCTCCACTCCACTGTCGGCCTCTGTGCATGCTGCCGCCGCAGGGCAGCCGTTGGCGCCCCTCGATCTGGAGACGCGGCTGGCCGCGACTCCCGCAGGTGCAGTTCCGAACGACGACGTGCAGGAGGAGCCTCGCGATGCCTCCCCGTCGCTGCGGGAGGACCGTTGCCTACGGAAGCATCTGTCGCAGCGTTCATCGATAGCCTGACGCTACCCATCGAGACACCCCTCATCGCGGGGCCGCCAAGGCTGCGGACCTCCCGTGTGGACGTCGACATCTGGCGCGTGCGACGTAGCCACCGCCTCGCAGATAAATCCGCCTACCGCGACCCGCAGCCGGAGAGGCAGGCTCGGCGGGTTATGCTCAGCAAGTGGGGCGAACTACCGACGAACGAGGTCAACAACTATCCAGACCCTATGCTTGCTGAGAGATTCCGTGAGACGTTCTTAGGCGAAAACGTGCCGTCTTCTCGCAAGGAGTCCATGAGAGAGCTATTTCAGCAGCTTCAGGCGCTGCAATCGGGCCCTCTTGTCGCACAATAGTTTAGTTAGTTAGTACAACAAGCTAGCTCCACCGTTTCAGCTGGTGATTTGTGTAGTATGTTTTCTCTTGCCGCGTTCTAAGGCATCTCGCCAGCAAATGCGACAAGACGTGTATTGAACTCCTTTTTCTCTTAAAGCAACAAGCGTGTTTTCGAAAAAAAAAATATTTATATGGGTGTTATAAAAACAATGCTGCCGTAACTAAAGATAACATGATAGTGGACATGATGTCCCAAATGTTTTATTTATTCCGTAGTCAAGATGAAAACATGCACCATCCCACATATTTGTTATTTGCTTGCCCAAATGCAAGGCTCGTACGTGTGGCTACGAAATGGTTTGCCCTATATATGAGTTGTACTACGATCACGTTGGAACAATAAATTAGTGTTCAATTTCAGACGAGACTACGTATTCTAGATCGATCTTATCAGACTGGTAGCTGTTGGACCCGATGATAGATATAGATAGGCCATCCTGCATGTACCTGTGGTACGTCACGTAGGCACTATATAAATATATAATTGTGCATGTGTGTAAGCAATAGCTAGGGAGATGGACGTGGATAGCGCATCAGGAGATGAAGGATATATAGAGAGAGAGAGGTTATTAGCAAGGGGACGACATATATACACGAAGAAAGGAGACTGAAGGCGATGTCATGTCGTGTCACGCCAAGGAATTAAAAAATAAATGCACCGGTCCTGCACACACGAGGAATTACCTAAGGTTCAGACGTCGCCTCACTAGCTAAGTATACCCTATATATGTTCCAGATCGACTAATTGTATACGTTATATTCCGCGCTGACATTATTATGCTGTAGTTGAAGTTGGAAATGCCTCCGTCCTCTCGTGACCAACAGAGCTAGCTAGTCTGCTGATGATCGATCCATCATACCGATTAGTATGGATACATGCATTGAGATATTGGTTTTCAGGTGGCACATGCCTATGTATATATATCCTAATACAAGAGAAGTTTAAGGGCTAAGCCTAATAAGGACATGCTTCAAAGCAGGTCTCTTGCTACCTACCTATAGATGCAATAATGCAATTGGTGTTGAAGAATACAGGCAACAATCAACACTTCTGACTTGTTGCGCTGGTCATGAATTGCAGTTAGGCAGTAATTTAATTATAACATGCTTGATACTACAGTATATGAAATAAGATAGTAGCCACAGATACAACTGTTGAGAGTACCCGTCCTCAAATCAAGGAGGCAGGAGGAGGCTCACCACACCAACCAACAACCGGCGTCAAGAACTCACAACGCACGGGTCGAACTGAACCGAAATGCTCGCTCGGCATTTAATGGTGCCGATCGAAAGGCTGTTGTGTGCTAGCACAAGATAGGGCTAGGGCTAGCCGCCTTCCCTTTGTTCACCATTCATGAATGGTTATATGGATGTTGAACTGTCTTGTCATTCAGAAATAAATCCTGTTCGCTGATCAATATCAACAGCTGATAGCCAGAATAATGCTCCCCCGTGTACTTGTGAGTTGTGACAAGAAAAAGTGAGAGACTTCAATGAGTGTTAGAGTTGTAGATGACGGGGGTTAGCTCTAGAACTGTTTATGGCCACCGAGAAGCGAAGACAGTGGACAGAGTTATAACTCAGTTGTGTCCACAGACAGGGCATCACAACATTCATAACAATTAACATGCCTACGTCAACAAACATATATATCTTTGGCAACCATAGAAATGAAGAAAACAACCAGATTGTAGAACAGTTATACCTCACAGGTACTACTTGCTCCTGAAGATAAAATCACTGAACGACTGAACATAAAACCAAGATCAAACCATGGCCATTGATAATGATGTAACGATCTCAAACCAAGTCATGGACAATGTTTAGCCCGGCCCAAGTAGAGACAACACGTTTAGCCCGGTCCAGGCAGGGAGCCCATACAGCCCATGCAGCAGGCTACAACCCAAACTGACTTTTCAGCCCTGGGACTTTGTTGTCCATTCCCCTTAGCTCGCGCATGCGCTCGTCTCCCGAGGCCTCGAACCTCACCGCCGGCGACGACCAAGAGGAACGCGACGATGGAGACGGTGCTCAGCCGCGGCGCGCGCTCCGGCCTCCGACTCCTCGCCGCAGGCGCTGAGGTCGCCTCAGCACCGGGTAAGACCCGCGCACCCTTACCCTCCGCTCACCTGCGCCGCCGCGATCCGATCGGGGGCGTCTCTGTCACGCGATCCGATTGCGTCACTGCCTTATTAGATCTGACGCGTTCGTCGCATTCGAAAGAATCCATTTCGCGCAGTGCTAGATTTTTCGTGGCATCGCTTTAGATGCTCGCTTCTACTAATTTGTAGGGGAAACATGACTAGCATTTGCCAAGCGTGTAGCCGTTCTGATTAGCATGTATTTTGATCTGAAGCAAATACGAGCTCATGCAAATAGCAAGATTGCACCAACGCTCCAGCCGCGGAGTGGTTCTTTGGGGTCATGTTTAATTCCCGACATCGCTGTATATTGGAGTTCGTTTCTGTCAGAATCGAACTGCACGAACTCTGATGTTTTCTAGGTGCATTGTTGCATTGGATGGGAAGGTTGCCTAATTTGTGTCCTTGCCTGTTAATAATGGTGGCAAATGCTACTATTAAAATGAATATGTTATCTTGCATTTGTTCCAAGCTCTACAGCCTGTATAATTGTGCTAACATTTTGTTATTCTCTTGTTTGTTGGTAGTTCATAGTTATACATTTGATTTGGTTCCTTTACCAATAAATAATGGTTAGGTTTTTTTTGAGGCTATATAATACACAAGCACAGCTTCAAAGCAGCCGGAATGATTCGTTATCCATGGATGTTCTAGTTATATGTTGTCAAATGTGGTGTAGAGTAGTTATAGCTGCCCTATTTTGTATGGATGTAGATGTGGAAAAGCAAATTGCATTAAATTTGTAATATCTAAATGAAAGTGTCAGTTTTTCCTTACTTCAAACGCACTATTCATTGTCAAATTTCTTGTTTCTGTCACAATGCTCACTTGCCATGCTATTATGGACTCCCTTTATTATCCATGTAATTAATCTGGATTCTTCATCACCTTTTCATTGCATGAGCAGTATCAGTCATATTACCTGTGTACAAATTTTTCATGTTCATATATTCGTATGCAATGGGCATCATTATGTTAATCATATGGTATTGTTGGTTCATTACATTATCTCTGAAAGTTGAAATGAACGCCACGCCTTTGTCTCTGTACGACATTATTAGAGTTGGCAAAAATGTGCCCTGTTAAGAGAGACCTTAAGGAGTGAGATATCTCCAAGGATTTAGCTATGGATAGGAGCGCTTGGAGACTAGCCATCTACGTGCCTGAACCATGATTTTTATGTGTTACTATGTGACTTGTCTCTTCTGGGTTTCACCTCTAGCATACCCCAACTTGCTTGGGACAAAAGGCTATGTTGTTGTTGTTATTGTTTGTTGCAAAGCAACTTGCAGCACAAATGTGCCCTTTGGATATGAAAATCTTTTTATGTGACATGCACTTTGATCATTAAAGTTCTGAAGTTCCCATATTGTCAGTCTCAAACTTTTCATGCAGTACGTTTAGCCTTCCTTTGTGGTATAGCTCCTACTGTTTTACTTCTCTTACACCATGTCGTATTTCTCAGCTTCTCGTGCATTCCAATCTACTGGTGTAAGGAGGATGGGGGCGCACGCTCATGATGAGCCATACTACGTCCACGCCAAGCACATGTACAACCTGCACAGGATGAAGCACCAGCAGCTTAAGGTGTCCCTCGCCGTGCTGGCTGCAGTGGGCACTGGTGTTGGAGTCCCTGTGTATGCAGTTGTCTTCCAGCAGAAGAAGACTGCATCTGCATAATCTGAAATTCTGAAGCAGCACAACATCAAAACATACCTGTCCACGAAATTTCTTTTCCCATTTGCCCCATAGCATTTTGAGAAGTTCAGGCTGGAGCTACAGTTTTGCTTGGCCATTTCTCTATTTTCTCTTGCTGCAGGTTCTCTCTGCATTCATTGAATTTTGATGTAGGAATACCAATATATCTGTTAATAATATGATGTCTTGAACTTCTCCAAGATGTGGAACTGGCATAATGAATATTGTTACCCTTTCAAATTTCGCTTCCCCGGTTTTCCGTTGAATGTATGGAATGTTACATCTGCTGTTGCAGTCTGGTATGCAGTTGTTTTTGTATTGGCAACCCTGTGAGCTCCAAGGTCTCAAATTTTAGTTTCGGTGGTGGAGAATGCTCACAACTGTTTGTAGCTTGCACCCTTGCAAGTTCATTCTGCAACGCCTGAGAACATGCCCCCTCAATAGTTTTACGTCTTCTCTATCCGTTTGCGATTTGCATGTGTCACAATTTACGTCTTCTCTGTCCGGAAGCGGTGTTGCACAGTCAACTGCGTTCCGACTTCTAGGCTGCGCAGTTGAGTTCAAAAGGTGAGGTGGCGAGATCGAATCAAGCTGAGCGGGACGTATCCATGGCGATGGCGCTGCGTCCGCTGCTGCTTCTCCTCTTCCTCGTCCTATTGGTTCTGCGGCCGCAGAGCTGCGTGGCCAGTGGCGGAGGCGGAGGGGAGCCGGCGGAGTTCGAGATCCCTCGGGATGGGAGCGTGCTGGAGCTTGACGAGAGCAACTTCGAGGCGGCGGTGCGCGCCGCCGAGTTCCTCTTCGTCGACTTCTACGCTCCCTGGTGCGGCCACTGCAAGCGCCTCGCCCCGCAGGTAACCGATCCCTCCCCGGGCACTGTCCGCTGCCTCGTCCCTATTCAACGCCTGCTTAGCGTAGCGAAGGGATGTAAATCATCTCTCTGTGCCATCCGAATCTTCGGAGCTGATAGCAACGCGCTTGGGATATTTTGGCAAGGTGTGCCGCTCCGCTGAAATTGAGTGTTGTAAGCAGACTAGAGCCGTGAAACGCAGATCATGAACTATGTTCCCCCTAAACAAGCGATTGATTCGTAATGCCATCTGAATTCCCCAGTGGAGTCGATCAGCGCATCCATCTGCTATCGTCTTCTTTCTGTTAAATTGGAACAGGGTAATAAAAATACAATCCATAGAGGCAGGGGATTGGAATGCTATCGTTCTTGTCCTATGGTCATTTCTGGTTAAATGAACTGAATACTGATGACCATTCGTATGGCTGTCTTGTGCAGTTAGACGAGGCTGCTCCGGTGCTGGCTGGACTGAGCACGCCTGTGGTTGTGGCTAAAGTAAATGCTGACAAATACAAGAAGCTCGGCTCCAAATATGGGGTAGAGTAGTAAGTCACCTGATTCACTTGGGTATTTCAGTTACGAAACGGGGGTGTGCAAAGGGTGTCTTACCTTTGTGTTTCTCTGGATGCAGTGGGTTCCCTACTTTGATGCTTTTTGACCATGGAGTACCCTCGGAGTACACGGGTTCAAGGAAGGCTGATTTGCTAGTTGAGAACCTTAAGAAGCTTGTTGCACCTGATGTTTCTGTCCTTGAGTCGGACTCGTCAATCAAAGGCTTTGTTGAAGCGGCTGGCGTCAATTTTCCATTGTTTATTGGGTTTGGAATGGATGAGTCGCAAAGTACAAGAAGGCATGGTTTTCAACAGCAAAGGATTTCTCCGAGGATATGATGGTTGTGTATGATTTTGACAAGTTTCCAGCGTTGGTTTCTGTTAACCCAAAATATAATGAGCAGAGTGTATTTTATGGTCCATTCGAAGGTATGGGATAACACTCTCTATGTGCTCCTGACGTGTGGGTGGTTAGAGTAAAAAATTCTTTATTTCATTAATCATCAATTGTCATTCCTACTATTTATCCTATACTCCTTGATTTTTCTAGTGATGCAAATGTGTGATTCACTTGGTGTGACACAGCATATATACTTATGTGATTTTCATATCGTCAATCCTAGTGCATAACTATTCGAGTTTGATGGTAATATCAATAGTTGTTTTGGATGCAGGAACTTTTCTGGAAGATTTTATAAGGCAATCCCTACTGCCTGTAACTGTGCCCGTTGATAGATAGACAGTGAAGTTATTGAAAGATGATGGGAGGAAAGTTGTTCTTACAATTTTGGAGGATGAATCAGATGAAAATTCTCGACAGCTAGTTAAAGTGTTGAGGTCTGCAGGCAATGCAAACCATGATTTAGTGTTTGGACATGTGGGAGTCAAGCAGTGGGAGGAATTCACCGAGACTTTTGATGTGAAGGTTTCAAAGCTGCCAAATATTATTGTCTGGGACACAAAAGAAGAGTACGAAGTGGTAAGTAGATTTTCTTTTACTGCTTTGATTTAGTTTTTTGTCTACTGTATATTTTACTACATATAGAAAAAGCAATTTATGTTGCAGCATGCTACATCGTTATAGTTCATACATGCATCTCACATGCTACATTGGTATAGATATTTTTTTTTCACTCGCAACTTACAGCTCAAATGCCTAGCCATAGATAAACTTGACATCTCCATCTTGCTTTTGTATTTACTACGGATTGAAATGTTATTTTTTTTCCTTTTAGGTTGAGGGTTCAGAGAGTCTCGAAGAAGGTGATTATGGATCCCAAGTTAGTCATTTTCTAGAGGGATATAGGGAAGGAAGAACAATAAAGAAGAAAGTGGGACGTGGTTCCCCAACACTGCTCGGCCTTAATGCAGTATACATTCTCATTTTCTTGGTGGCCGTTCTTGTTGTTTTGATGTATTTTTCTGCACAAGGCGAGGAGGATCATCAGCCAAGAAGAGCCCATGTGGACTGACAGTATAGCAGCCATCTGAAATGGATTTAAATTTGAGGCTTTGATCCCGAGGCTGAAGAGTTATTTTGAGGGGATAACATCTGATGAGAACATTTTCCTGATCCTCATTTTCGCGTGCTTTAGGGTTCGAGTTTTAGATATTGTTGCAGAGCAATGTATGAGCTCCCTGTATTTCTTTTGAACCCTTGAAGCTTTTGGACTTGCACTTGAGAATCAGGTTTCCTCAAGTTTGTATACCTTGTAATTATTCTGCACTTTGTAACATAACATTCATGTGTTATATCTGAGACCCTTGGAGAAATGACTTCTAGAGATTGAACATCTTATATATCTGTAA
This sequence comes from Bothriochloa decipiens, assembly GCA_023333625.1. NCBI lineage: Eukaryota > Viridiplantae > Streptophyta > Magnoliopsida > Poales > Poaceae > Bothriochloa > Bothriochloa decipiens. The sequence goes on along the minus strand of CM041635.1, from coordinate 36,785,438 downwards.
AATATTACATTTAGAGATTGAACTGATACTCAAGGAAGGCGCTAGCGCATGTGGAGCCGATCATGGTCACGTCCCTGTTCCCCGCTGCCACTGGGTCTGTCAATGTCATGCAAAATTTATTCTCCGAGTGTGTTTGACGATCGAGAAGGCACAAAACGACAGTTTCGTCTTGCGAGGCACAAGGATGCAGCTGTCGATGCTTTGCTGCTGCAAGGAGATTTACACTGGTTCTAAACTCTGAAGCTGAGCCTCTGTTTTGCCGTTTGGCTACCACTTGGTTGATCGTGATCGTGAATGCTGATCGCAGTATGCATTGAAGCCAGCACTGTGCTCCTCTAGAAGTCTAGAGGGAAACACAAGGAGCTTAGGAAATGCTAAAGTTCAATACTGAATGTGCAGTACGAGTTTTTACGGTATGGCTATATACATGTGTAATGGCCATCAGCAGATGACAGCAATGATTAACCGCTATTCTTCATTTTTTTAAAGCTTGCTATTGCTATTCTAGAAATTGATCCCCTCGCAACTTGCAAGTGTTTGCATCCTGCGCACAACTTCCATCCAAACCGTAAATGACAAAACTAGGACAGTATCAGAGTATGAAGACATACAGAACACCAGAAATTAGAGCACGATGACAGAAATGTAGACATTCACCTAAACGTTCCTCTGAACTCAAAGTAGTGTAGGAAGACATACAGAACACCAGAAATTCGAGCACAATGAAAATGTAGACATTCACCTAAAACATTACTCTGAACTCAAAAAAGTAGTTTGTCTGTGCGCTTTAAAATAGACGCGAGCTACTCAAAACGAAGGACAGGCTAGCTGGGTACAACTTCGTACCGCTGAAGAGCTAAACTGAATTCTACCAAAAAAATAAGGTCCCGCCGGGATTTGAACCCAGGTCGCCAGATTCAAAGTCTGGAGTGCTAACCACTACACTACGGAACCATTTGCATTTAAATCCTGTCTTACATTATACTTAACCTAATAAACAATTTTTCTCTTACTGCTGATTGACATTTACGGGAAAACGTGATTCCAATTCTTCTGGACGCAGTAAAGATTAAGCCGCGAGCATGTGGGAAAGCTTAGGCTCAGAGACGCTTGTGTAGGACGTAATTCGGCACAAAGACATCAATCTTACGGGAAATGTGCATGCGTGATGTTTAGACCGGAGGGTTGCTTTGAAGAAACTTATGAGATAGGAAAGTTTGCTCCATATTTTGGAGGAATTCAAACCTCATTTTACAAATTCCTTTGAAAGTTTCAGCTTATTCTCTGTAACGTCCCACCTGTTTGGTCGAGCCTGCTTACATCTGACAGCTTATGTAGAATACAGATTGACCTCATAAACCAATACTAGCCTTTGTATTATGTTAATTCTATTAAACTCTAGGCCGGGATGTTACATTCTCACTCTCTTTCCTCTCTTGTTTCTTTTTTGGAATTAGGCACATCATTGCTCAATAATCAGCAAGATTACAATCCAGAGTGCATGGGTAAAGGTGCCTCAAAAAGCCACGTGCCTTTTACTAACAAAGGCCTGATATTGCACCAAAAAATCCAGTATGACAGTGTCAACCTTGTTTGGCGGTACTTCTTGAGAGGCTTCGCCTTTGGTTTCCAAGCCTTGTTGCTTGAAGCATAGCCCAGCGCTGAACAATACCTTTATGAGTAGCATTAGAGAGCAAAAAAATACTAAGGTGTATTGTTTTCTCTGATTTTTGGATGAAGTAGGTTGTAAAGAAGTCCTCTCAATTAGGACCTTCATCAAATAGGGCATTTGTGCGTGACGGCTCTTAGACATGGCTAATGTCCTTTGCCTTTTGTTTCTTTTCCTTTTTTTGCCTTTTCCACATCACATTTTCAAGTTTAGTTTAACAAAAAAACATTTCAAAAAGGTATCTAGGATTTTTTAGTAGTTCTTTGATAGGTTTTTTCTAGGAAAATTAGTTGCTAGATTTTTAAGGACCGTTTCGATGCCTGGAATTCTCAGAATTGAATTTGTTATATAACCTATAGTTTTAGAACAAGAATCCACGGAAATTTTAAATTCTTATTCCATAACTATTGTTTATACTTTAAATTATCCAACCAGGCTTTTAAGAAAATAAATTCTCTAGCAAGTTATTTTTAAAGAAATCTCAGATACCTTTTTGAATAAATTTTTTGGTTAAATAATACAACTCTAGCAAACTTTTGTAGAAAAACAAAATCAAAAAATTTCATTTCTTGTGTAGAATATTTTTGTGTACAAAAAGTGGAAACAGAATGAAAGAGAAGTTCATTTCAGTCCTAGAGCGTGATTGTTTATTTTATGATGATGTCTATTTTTTGCACACGTGCACTAGCTCAGTAGTGAGAATCATATCATATCATCTATAGCCTAGTGGCGGACGAGAGAGACGTTGTGGCAGGAGAGAAAAGATCCGAGGATTAGCATCGGTATATACTTTTACTTTGCGCACAAGTAAAAAAAATAAGGTCCTTCCAAACCTCTAACTTATAACTATATTTAGATAAAATTTACAGGGGAAAATATATGATCATTTATTTGCAATTTGGTGGAGGTGCGATCCCACTGACAGTTCTCCCTGTTTGCGGTAAATCACAACTAATCCAAAAACAAATAAATAGAAGAAGAGAATATAGAGAGAACAACGAAAGAGTAGACCTGCAGCTGCCCCACCAAGCGCCGACCTGTCGGAGATGGCAGCTGCGGCGCCGGCGCCGGCGGCGGGCAAGGGGAAGCGAAAGCGCCAACTCTCCGAGGACGACGTCTACCTCCTCCTCCACAGGTCCGTCCGTCCGCCCTTCCTCCGCCGCCTCATCCTCAGCCTGTCCTCCCGGTCTCTACCCGGGCGGCTCGCTTTCGCCTAGGGTTTTACCTCACCGCGCCGCTTGCAATCCTTCTCCCCCGCGCAGGTACGCTCCGGGGACGATCCTGACGGCGCTGCAGGAGGTGGCGCAGCACGCGGAGGGCCGGCGCATCGACTGGAGGGCTGTGGTGGGGAAGTCGGCCACGGGGATCACCTCCGCCCGCGAGTACCAGATGCTCTGGCGCCACTTCGCCTATCACCACGACCTAGTGGATAGCGTCGACGCCGCCGACCAGCCTCTGGTTTGTAATCCTACTACCCACTCCTCAAAGCCTAGATTTTTGCTGCCCCTTTTTGGACTGGCTTGCAAGGCGTCAAGTATCTGGGATTCCTGTAGTAATTGGTGCTGTACCCAATTTTTTATGTTCAATCTTCTTGACAATGGTAGGGCGATGACAGTGACCTGGAATTGGAGCTTGAACCCAATCCCATCCCGACCAATGAAGCTTTATCTGAGGCCTCTGCATTAGCCAAGGTATCACTTCTTGTTTGGAAAGCATACAGTAGGAGATCATTTTGATATTTGAATTTATGATGCCAAATTCTGTTTAGTTCTCCTTTTTTTTCACTGAATTGATTTTGATGCTCTAAAATATCCAGGATGGGTGAGAGGCACCTGCTTGTGTAGCATTTGCTCTGCCATTTTTCAATACCTTATTTTTACTATGATCAAGTATCCAGAAGTGTTTTGGCTGCATGCACTTATTCGGAATTGTAGAGGCCGGGACACTGTTCCTTTATCTAAAAAAAAGTATCTAGAAGTGTTGCACTGTTGTGATTGGCTTGCTCAAACGAATCTTTTACTGCAGTCTTATCCAGAATGATTATAGAAGCGTTACTTGATTCCATCAAACTTAATATAATATTTTGAAATTCAAATACTAAGAACAAATCTTATGTCTAGAGGCAGCTTTATGGTAGTTGGAGAGAACTGGAGTCTGTTGGCCAAGGGTGGAATGCATTGGTCACTGATGCTCAGTAGGTGGCAGTGATGCCTGGCAGCAAGAGTCATGGCAGTTTTACAGCACATGAAAGGCAGTAACAAGCGAAGGCACACCTCAGGTAGGCATACACAGGACTACTGAAGAGACAACCAGTGGTGGGAGCATCAGTGGTGTTGGAGGGGCTGTGCAGCGGTAGCGGCAAGAGGTTGGGATGGCTGATAGCTTGCCATGTTGGGATTTGGGTGAGGAGCAGGGCCGGATTCCAGAGGGAAATGCTGGTGTGAGTGATGATGCTTGCTACACATGTTGTGCCTGTCAATGGTCATGGGCTGAAAGGACTGTGATCAGGTGTCAGGTGGAATGCTGATTGGGCTAGCGAGGATAGTGCTATTTCCAACGTTAGCCTAGACGCTAAATGCAAAATGTTCAGCCACCCTCCGTTTAGCGTTTAGACGACCGACTACACAGTTTAAACGGTATGTACTGTAGCAGTAGAGATACACATAAAATTGTATTTTTTAAATAAATTTTAAGTGCAATTTGAGGCATCAACATCGTTAATCAATTTTACATAGACAATAAACAATTATACATAGTCATACATATAGTCACATAGACATCGTTTAAATAGCACCAAAATTTCCCCTCCAGATGCAAGTCCTTTTACGCCCACCCAGAAAGTCCCTCTAGCACCCAAACTTTTACGGTTTATCACATAAACAACTGTTTAAACATATGTTTTGTGTTTAAACTCATTTAGCCATTGTTTGATGTCATCGTTTAAGCGGGTTTTTGTCCAGTTTGACTGTTTAGACATGTCTAGCGTTTAATTCAATGACTAGGGCTTAAACTGTACGTGAACCTACTGTTTAGCATTTAAACGTGTGTAGACGGCCGTTTATACGCGTTTAGGCGAACATTGGCTATTACATATACCTATTAGGGCAGCTCCAACAATCGACTTTTAAGTTAACTCTGAGAATTTTTCTTATATTTTTAATAGAAGAGGGAGAAAAGCTAGCTCTTGATCAAGAGCTAATCTCTTGCACACATTTCAAGGTTATGTGAGAGTAACATGTGGGGCTATCTATGTTAAAAGTTATGTGCTAAAAAGTTAGCACTTAGCACTACTGGAGAAGTTGGCTTAGAGCTAGTAACTAAGCTCTAACCATTGCGGGTGCCTTTAGGCTATTACAGGCCAGATGGTCTGGCCTGACGTTTCAGCCTGTACTCCCTCTGTCCCAGTAAAAGTGTCGTCGTAGCCTTCCACTGGTGTCCCAAAATTCTGTCGTTTTAGCGTGGTCCCTGGGCTATCGCTGCAAGCCGTAGGGCACAGGCCTGTCCTTTCACCCTGTGCACTCCTCCATCCGCTCTCTCAAAAAAAAAAAAAAACACACACGCACGAAGCAAGAGACGTGAACCGGTTTTGACAAGACAACAAAGCAGGGTCGTAGCTAGCTGGTCTTGGTACCCGTGCCCGTCCCAGAACGACACTCTTACTGGGACGGAGGGAGTATGGCAGTGGACCTGGTCGCTGATTTGGATAAGTGAATAGTTATTCTGGTATGCACTTAGTATGTTAAATAGTACACAAACATATAGGCATATAGCTCTCAGTCTGAGTCTGTTTTAGATTATGGTTGATACACAATGTTGACTCTTCAAGTTTGATTGATGCCTTGTTAGCAACTGGAGGATAAAGCTTCACTTTGCGACTAGATATCAGATGACAATGAAATATAGTTGATTTTTTTGTATAAATAAAAAGAAAATTTGCAAGTTTTGTTTGATGGAAATTGAGTTCTTATGATCACTCGCCGACATTTATGTCTCCTTTTCAGTATTTATGAATATGAACTTCCATTTTATTTAATTATAATTTACAAGTTGGGTTTCAGAGAACGTCTCAACAAAGTTTCTTGATTTAAGGTTCCGTAATGTGAAGGTGTTGGATACTGCCACTGCCCTCAGATGATGATATGCCCCAAACATCATTCCATTGATAGCTCAGTGTTCATTACTTGGTCGTTTGGAAGAGCTTTGGTAGCACAAAATCATGGTTTAGAAAGAACGTGTTCTGACTGGAGGTTCTAGAATTCCTAAAAAGACTATAGTTTTAGCAATACCCATGTTTTTAAGAACTACAGTACTTATTTCATCCTAACACCTCTTACCTTTCCAACCAATGTATTTTACAAAAGAACCATAGTATCTTCCCAGAATTCCATAAAGAATACCTTGTATCCAGAGAGGGTTTTAGCGAGGGAACTCCGCCTATGTTGAGGTGCCTATGGTGTTTAGCATAGCAGGTCGCAAGCCCTGATAAAGGATGAGGGTTGTGTTAGGCTTGGCGAGGCAAAAATGGAGATAAAATGGAGAGCTTTAGTGATGGACTGATAGTGCTTTCTTATGTCAACTCTGTAACTGGGAGTATCTATGCAGAAGGACATGAAATGTCCATTGTATTTGGTTTATTGAAAATAAATGATTGAAACTAAATGTTTTCCTTGTATGGCAACTTGCTGGAAAGAATCATGTAAGTTTGATACTTGTTAATAGTCCTACGTGGTTTTGTAATGTGTTATTATGCTATCATGTCTTGTTCTATTATGATATATGCAGTCCTGATTTATTGATACCTTAGATACTCTTAACATATAATACATTTTGCAGTCGCTCATATCTGGATCTTCACGTGAGCAAGCCTCCGGTCATCGCATTAACTTGGATCCTCCTGTGCTGAACACCCAAAATGAAAAGATAGTGCGGGTTCCATCTGAGAAACAGCTTGCTCAGAGTCATCGCATAACAAATGTCACAGGTCCTGCTTCCAATTCAAAACAGTCATCTCATATAGCACCCTCTCCTAGTCATTTGGATCCAAATGGAACTTCTAAAAAGAGAAAGAAGCCAAAAGCATGGTCTAAAGAGGAGGATGCAGACCTCGCAGCTGGTGTGCAGAAGTATGGCGAAGGAAATTGGGAGGATATTTTGCATAAATGTAACTTTGATAGTACAAGAACGCCTGATCAGTTATCTCAGGTAATATTGTGTTCACCTAGTCTGTGTAATAGCATGCACTATTCTGCTTCATTGCATTCTTATTTACATGTGCCGGGAATTATCCTGAAGCCATCTTAACCTACGGTTGCATATTCTCGAATATACTTAAATGGCGGAGACGCAGAGTGTTCGCAGATCTGCCATCAAACCTTTGCCTGTCCCTTTATATCCTGGAGTTCAATGTTTATTTGTTCTTATTACTAGGTCCAATTGGTCCTTCCCAGCCTCTGCACATTTGTGCAGGGATGGCTGCTGGCTATTTTCCCTTACTCAGACCCCGCAGTGCGGGAGCCTACGGCACTGGGTACGCCCTTTTTTATTACTAGGTCCAATTGGTTGGCTTATTTTATGGGTTTTATTGTTGTTAATGCTACTACTTCCATCCTAGTTGTATTAAGTCAACCTTTTTTTAAAGTTTGACCGAATTTATAGAAAAGAGTGCCAAGATTTATGACACCAGATTAGTATTATTAGGTACACCACAAAATATGTTTTCATAATGTGCTCATTTGGAGTCATAATTAATTGTGCCTTTTTCTATAAATTCTGTGAAGCATAGGAAAGTTTGACTTAAGACAAGTCTAGGAATTGATTTATTGAGGGACAGAGGTAGTATTTACTATTTTGGTCCTAATGTAGATATTGGACATTAGAATATTCTGTAAAAAGGTTAATATGTACCATTCCTTTCAGAGATGGGCACTAAAGCGTCCAGGAGGATCAACCAAGCCTGCTAGCACTAAACATGCTTCTGTTGGCTCAGAGGAAAGGTCAGCAGCTCTCAAGGCACTTTCATTGGCTGTCGGCCCTCTTCGTACAACATCTTCACTAAGATCAGGTATTTATAGAGTTTTGATGCTTCGCCATGAAAGCGGATATTTTAGCATAATGTTTCTTTGCTGAGCTGTCAGCAACTCAAGCGTTGTTCTGTGGCTTTGTTTACGCATCGCAGATGTTGTAACCCTGTCCTGTGTGGTTCTTATGTAAATTGTGCAGCAGGAGCTTATCAACAAAGCATTCAGCTTAAGTCTACAGTATTTGCTCCTAAGATGCCAGAAGTAAGATCTGCAGCAACCCCATCACCGGCACCAGCACTGGCGCTGCCAATCCCAGTCCCAGTCCCAGTTACTATGCCTCTGCGTGTGTCAGCTCAAGTTCAGACTCCACTCCATCAAGGGCAACAAGCTCCTGCCCAAGCTCCGCCACCAAAATCGTCGAACACTTCAAATAAGACACGGAAGAAGCAAGCAGCTCAGCCAAATCCCACCACTTGTCCTTCCTCAATTCAAGCAGCAGCAATTGCTGCTGGTGGGCGACTTGCCACACCCTCAACTGCCGCAGATTTTCTAAAAGCTGCACAATCTAAGAATGTTAAGCACATAAAATCTCTAGGAGCAGCATCTTTGAAATCTTCTGCAAGCTCTAAGGCATCGACTGTGGTTGAGCATGGAACACAACCTGGGGGCTCCCAACACCTAGAACCTCTAAATGCTAGCACAGTTCATGTTGTTTCAAGAGTTACTGCACTTAATCAATCAGGGCCACTTGCTGGGGCACATTCCTTGGAAACTAAGAAGGCATTGAGTACCGCACTAGCACCTGCCCCATGCGAGGAGGATGACTCTGAATTTTGTGCGATTACGATAGATGACTTGTTTCCTGAAGATGCAAAGCAGCCAGAAGTTGTAGATGCAAAGCTGCCAGGAGTTCTAGATGCAAAGCAGCCTGAAACTGTGGATACCAAGGCAAAGCAGCCTGAAACCACGGGTCCCAAGGCAAAGCAGCCCGAAAATGCAGACCCCAAGGCAATGCAACAAGAAACCATGGATCCCAAATCAAAGCAGCCAGATACATTAGAGGTTCAGATGAAGGTTGAGATAGTAGATTCCAAAGATAAAGACATGCTAGAGTTTGATGAATATGTTGCTTCTCAAGGAGGACACTTGAACACGGATGATCTGAATAAAAGCAAATCTACCAGCAGTGCTTCCCAAGCACAAGGTCTTGTTGGCAGCCAGAAGAAACCACTGAAGCTGATTCATGCGGATGGGAAAGGTAACCCTGTGACTGCGGTTGGGAAAGGTAACCCTGTAACTGCTGTTGGGAAAGGTAACCCTGTAACTGCTGGAGTGGCAGCAACTGTAACTGCTGTTGGGAAAGGTAGCCCTGTAACTGCTGGAGTGGCAGCAACCGGGAAGAAGACTAAAGTTCCTGTCTGGCATTCGGCAGCAGGGACCCCACGTGGCATTGTTGACACAGTCACCCCAAATAAAACACTAGCAAGGAGAGCAGCCACCCCTGTCCCTGTCGCTACTGGTTGCCAAGTTCCTCCCCTGAAGAAGGATGCCCAGAACGCACCTAGCAATGCCACGGTTGTCAGTTCTGGAGTAGCTGCCAGCAGCCAAACTAGTGTGGCTGTGAAAGGTGCTAGCAAAGCAAATCGACCATCCAGCAGTAGCCAGGCCAAGCCAAATAGTGTGGCAGTGAACAGTGCACCATCCAGCAGCAGCCAGGCCAAGCAGAATAGTGTGGCAGTGAACGGTGCACCATCCAGCAGCAGCCAGGCCAAGCCGAGTAGTGTGGCGCTGAACGGTGCTAACAGGGTGGTGAATCCACAGTCCAGCAGCCAAGCTAGCACGGCGGTGAACGTCGCCAACAGGGCTGCAATACCACTGTCCAGCAGCCAGGCTGGTGTGACTGTTAACGGTGCCAACAGAGGGGCTAATCCACCACCTCCCAGCAGCCAGGCTAGCACAGCAGTGAATGGTGCTGCTAACAAGGGGAATCCGGCAGCAGCAGCCAGGCAATAGACAGGCCCTCATAATACAGTAAATTTTGGTAATAATCCCCGAAGGACTTTGTGTGTAGATTGCACCTTGAAATGTGAATAGGGCATTAGGCAGAGATCAGAGATCATGTCATTCTTTTAACCCCGCATTTGCAGTTGCACCTATATGAACTAGAGACACCTAGATTGGATTGGTTTTTATCTGGTATTTCCTGTGTGAATTGTGATGCTTGTGTTTGTCTCCTTGCGTCCGAGACTGAGAGTGGCATCGTTGTGCCTGTCTGGGCAGGCTCCTGCATCTCTTTGTTTTGTTGGAGCTAATGGCCGACATGCCGGTGTGCTTCTGAGGCCTGTTGAAGCGGTGACGGTGGCACATCAAGCCGTTCCATCGTCGTGATGGATGGTTCTGAAAGCTTAGTTGCTTGTTGTGGCACGAGATTTTTCCTCTCCTGTTAACTGTTAGTGCAGCATGAGCTGATTTGATTGCCTGCTAGTTTGCGAGCGTCTAATGAGGGCGATTTGGTAACCACCCTTCCAGGCGCATCAAATCAGATTAGATCAGTGGACTGTGGACAAGACTTGGTTTGGTGCAACTGTCACGCACTGTGGCTGTAAAATCTGGACCCTCATCTACACACGTGTACTGGGGCAGTTGACATTTCGGTCACCTAGCGAATTAGTAACTCAGTTGAGGGGTTTTCACTCTCTTTTCTTTTTTTGGAGTTTTTTGGCCTGGTCATATACTGTAGCTTTCATGCTTGCCACTGCGACACATGGGGGAGCTTGATTGCCCAAATATTCTCCTGTCCCCTTAAATATGAATTGACTTGATGGAGATGTGAGATGTCTGTCACATTTGCGTTCGTGGCGGGGAACTGACCCTGCGATTAAAAAAACAAACAGATCAATGCGTGAGGAGGATCAAAATACTACTATAGTGGAAACAAATGATTGGATGCCAACATTCAGCAATTATGTTTTCCTCGGACAGATTGTAATAAGGGGAAATACATTGCCGTGAAACTAGTCGCCTTCTTATATATATACTAAATAAATATAAATAATAACAAAACTGCTAGAACTGATGCTGAAATTCGGTCCGAATTTTCGGATGGTCCTTACGTGTATACCGTGTACTAGCTAGAGTGGCGCTATCTTTGACTGGACGAGCGTGTTTCCAACTTCAACAGAACACAAAATATCTTCTCAGCGATGTACATGTACTACTCCTGCAAGATTCAGTAGATCATCACTATCGTAAATCGACCGACAACAACGTTTCCAGATATTTGAGCAGATTCCAGAAAGAAGCTTATTTCCTTTCTCACCAACAAAAAAAAGAAAAATGACGCAGTAATACCATGCCGCCTAGAAACTTCTCTGCTTTATCTGGAGGTTGTACTGTACTTGCATCAGTATTAGAGGAAAACGAGATTCTCGGAAAAGAGGAATGAGCAGAAAAAGATGTGAAATTCTTTTCTCCGATCGCAAGAGCAGTAAGACACAGAGAGCAGCCGTCGCTATCCAAGCGGAGAAGTCAGAGCTGCCGATCGTCGAGCAGCGGGTGCAAGGCAAACATCGGACTCGTACGACGCGCTCCTCCTCCCCACGTGTTCCTTCCGCGCCACGTGACCCCATATTATTGTGCGAGACAATTATTTATTTGGTCTGAAACAAAGTTTATTTATTTGTTTGGTTTAATTTTTTTAAATTGTTTATATGGCTTCAAAGTAAAAATTTATTACTTTTTTAGCCTTACGTTAGTTTGGAGGCCGTAACGGTGTCAAGTGCCACGCAAGAAGACTGTTTTGCCCCTTTGTGAAAAAAATTTACTTGTAGCCTCTATTTTCTAGGATAGAGGACATGCATGTGAGGTGCTACAGAAGAGTTGTTCCAAAGCATACGTCCCAGATGCACTTATTGTAACACCTCATATGTTAGTCACAAGTTAATAGTTAGTTTGGATGCAAGCAAGATATGTCAAATGATGATCATGAGATTTAGTTCAAAACCTTTCAAAGGTGTTGAGTGTGACTCTCTAAAAATGAGCCCCAACTTCCCATATGATCAACATGGAATTCCCATGTTCACCACTGTCTTCCCATATGATTAAAAAATGTGGAAGATTTCATCCATATGGGGTCTTGATGCTAGATTGTAACTGATGCAATCAGTATCGAGTTTGAACAACTTGACAAGGCTCTCGTGTCCAAAAGAATCTAGAACCCTATCGAACACATCGGTAAATGAGACACCTCGGTGGTGATGTTGTAGAGTCCATTGTCCATCGGCTTTTTTTCGATGAGCAGTCACAAGTTCAAGAAAAACCAACTCCAAAACTGTAGATTTATTGTGTTACACTAACCTTTGCTTGTATGACATACTTTATGCCAATACTTATAGTCAGAGGCATCACACGTGAACATAAAATATCTAAATGATGGCTAGTCAATTGCAAGGTTGAAAAATATGAACTACCTTCACTTGGAGCCATATAACCATAAGTCCCTCTGACATTTGACAAAGAGAAAAAAGTGTTCAGATCAGCCAACTTCCCTAGCAACACCGAAGTCTTTCTAGTTTGGCCATGAAAGCATAATTCAAAGAATGTTGTTTGACGTGAGGTTAACCAGGGGCAAAGCTAGAAAAATAATTTTTTTGAATGATAAGGGGAGATAGTGTTAATTTTAAAATGGATTTGGAATTTAAAATTTTTTGAGTGGAAATTCACATTAATAGGGGGCATGGGCCCCCACCCAACTCCCTTTGTCTCCACCCCTAACTATCATTATGTATGTAATTAAAGGCTTTTGCTATATCCATAACTATGCTAAAACATGCCTATATGCCTGATCGCGAAAAAAATATATCCATAGCTATGCTCAACCTTGTAGTCCATTCTTGCAGACCTCTTATATGTCCCTGTGGTTGTTTTTGTGGAGCCATTGCGCTAGCATACCATTTCCAATAAAACCATAAATGAGCATACATTTATCCCTGCCAAAGATGTAACATAATAACTTCACTATGTTTATCCCAAATCTCTAATTTCAGACTCAAACTAATTGTTGCTCTTATTCACCTTTTTGTTACAAGACTTCCCTAGCATTTTGACCACCACCGTGTTCCTAGGATCGTTGTTGACATCAACCTAGAAAAATTTGACTGATGCTCCTCTTCCTATTATTTGGTCCTCATGTAAGTTGTTTAAGATATCTAAAAGATTGAAATGAAGGGGTCCAAAAGGAACTAATAAATTCTAACGTGAAGTGTTGCATGCCATTCATTTCCTCTGGTAGATGTTACACATGACGATAGCACAAAAAACACAATAGCGAAATGCAACGCCGGAGGCTACTTCGACGACACTTTTCCATGTGTTACCCACTCTGATTTAGAATAGTGGGGGAGATGTAGTACCATGTAAGAACACAAAGAATCCCATTGAAGCACTTTCTTTGAAATTCCACTTCTCTAAGAATGCTAGTACAACCCCCCATAAGCTGGTTGAAGGACGAATCTAGTCCTTCGAGTTTTAACAGGAAACCAATAACTGATGAAACTTCTCATGTTAGGTAGTTTGGCTTATGTTCTGGATTACAACTTGCTGTAGGGTGACAAGTGATAAAGATATTGATCCTACGATCCTCTTTCGATGAAGTTGTAAATGCGTGAAATTTGCCACGTTTGTCATCTCTGCTGGTAGCGCATGTGAAAAGTTGTTATTTGCTGCATTGAACTTGCTTAAACCCATAATTGAGGTTGGAATGGTACCAAAAAAGTTGTTATCTTTTACGTTTATCTCGGTAAGGACAATTCCCCTATCAGTTTATTGTTCTCAATAGAGATAACTTTCAAACTTAGATAGTTGGCAATTCCCCATTCAATTGATTGTTCTCAATGGAGTCAACTTTAAATCTAGGTATATTGTCTTTGGTTATAAGTGACCTTATTATACACCTGACAATATTAAATTTTACTGATAGCGGTGGTAGTGATTTTTTTTAAAAAAAAGCAACAGAGATTTTGAATCCTAATAGTCCCCGCACAAGTGGGACTCCTTGTTTGCGCAATTTGCTTCCTTCCAACACTTAGCCAACTACGGGTGTGGCGAGCCTCTTGAATGTCTCAAAATATGTGGAAAGATCTTGTGATGGCTACATTCGAGCATTGTGGTAGAGAGGCGAATCGAGTTGCTCATAGCTCGGCAAGCTTTAGTTGCAAAAGGTTCATGTACTTGGGTACCTCAACCCATGTTTATTACCACACTCTTAGCAAATGACGGAACACTGGCTTTGTCCAAAAAAAAAAGTCTCAAGATGCTCGACTCTCACTTCCTAATACTTGTTTTTCTCTCTCTTTTCTCAATACACCTTTTCCCCTTATCTTTATCCGAGTGTTTTGGTTGTCTTATGGTTTGAAAATGTTGGTTTTTGTATAAGAGATTCTAAAACGTTAGATAATGTATGGGAGGAAGTACTCCTAATTGCCTTCCAACGGTACCAAACTGATGTTCTCTCTGTTCTTTGGTTTGTTTGTTTTTTTCCACTTGAACGAATGATCGACTCTTCTCTCTATGGATTCCCCGAAGTGGAGGAATTTCCTGTTCTGTGTGCTGATTGATGGATCTTGCACCCCTAACACCCGAGGAAAGGATTGTACTTTAGGGATATATAGCATATATTAAGGACCAAAACGAAAAAAAAACATTCGTCGCAAAAAGAAACGAGACACCGAGATCTAGGGAGGGATAGATAGGGAGCATCGATGCGTCGCCACCACCATCGTGCCGCCTCCGTTCCCTTCCCTGTTGCCGCGCCCGCACCGCGTGCACACACGGCGTCGTGCCACATCGTCTAATCACCGCGTCTAAACAACTAGTGACCCCCGCGATCGCACGCCTAAACTAGTCCCCTCCATCGACTCGTAAAGCCAATCACACGCGCAAACCACACAACCAAAGCAACCCTTGCCGCTGCCGCTACTAGTAGCAGTAACCGAACGAGAAGGAGGAGAATTCAGAAGCCTCCTCGTTAAGCTTCGAATCCAGCCACGCCAGCCAGGCCACGCTCCGCCCCCGGTTCCCTCCCCCACGCGCGCTCCGTCTCCGCCCCCCGCGACGGCAAACCCCCAGCGAATCGGCCCCGAATCCCGCCAGCGCACCGGCCCCGGCGGCGGCGGCGGCGACAGCCCAGGAGGGATTAGCCATGGAGAGGTACGAGCTGCTCAAGGACATCGGCTCCGGCAACTTCGGGGTGGCGCGCCTCATGCGCAACAGGGACACCAAGGAGCTCGTCGCCATGAAGTACATCCCCAGGGGGCTCAAGGTGCCCGCGCCCCGAGCCCGATTCCGGTCCTCGCGTTCGATTCAATTTCCGGTCCTTATTATTTACGGGTTAATTTCTCTGCGGAACCGCAGATTGACGAGAATGTGGCGAGGGAGATCATCAACCACCGCTCGCTGCGGCACCCAAACATCATCCGCTTCAAGGAGGTGAGCCTAAGTCCCCTGCTGCTGCTGCTGCTGCAGGCGGTGGAGAATTTTGTTTTCTCTCTCCTTATTTTCCTGTTCGTTTCATCGTTTAGGGCCCCCTGTTTTTCCTAGGTCGTGCTCACGCCCACGCACCTCGCCATCGTCATGGAGTACGCCGCGGGCGGCGAGCTCTTCGACCGGATCTGCAGCGCCGGGAGGTTCAGCGAGGACGAGGTGATCGCTCGTAGGCGGCTCCGGCTACCCGGAGCCTCTCCTGTTGTTTTCCCCCAAACCAAAACCATTTGGTCCATTTGGTCTTGGCGTGCTACTTTCTCCTCCCTTTTCTAATTTCTTTATTATTAATTAATCAATCAATCCTACTAGGCGAGGTATTTCTTCCAGCAGCTCATCTGCGGTGTCAGCTACTGCCACTTCATGGTGAGAACGCCAACCAAGTAAAAGCTCAGAGTGTTTTCTTTATTTATATGCAAAACAAAAAGGTACCCATGGAAAACAATCCTTGCGGACTGATGAGGTGTGCGACTGCAAATTTTGTTTGGATTCATTCATTCGCAGCAAATTTGTCACCGGGACTTGAAGCTGGAGAACACGCTGTTGGATGGCAGCCCGGCGCCGCGCCTAAAGATCTGCGACTTTGGCTACTCTAAGGTACCATTTGTTTTTCTTTTGCTAATTAATTGGCTACTAGTTTCTTGTGAGATTTCTTTTTCAAGGGAGACTGAAAGAGGCCTTTCTTTCTTGCTTGCGTGTTACGCTGGGAAGACCAAAATTTTGACACGAAACTGTGCTGCCGTTTCTCACACTCGCACTGCTTATTGAACTCGTGCCTTTCTTGCAAAGTTAATCCCTTCCTCCAACTCTGTTGAAAAATTGCTCTAAAATAAGAGAGAGAATGAGTCAATACTTAAACAAATAAACCTTCTTCACTGTAGCAGTGTGATCAGCTGCTAACACCTTTCTTTGCCCCAGTCATCGCTGCTGCACTCGAAGCCTAAATCCACGGTTGGAACTCCAGCGTACATTGCTCCGGAGGTGCTATCTCGTCGGGAGTACGACGGCAAGGTCAGTGCTGTGATTTATTCATCCTTTATATCACTGCAGCATCACTGCAGCTATGGTACCTATTGCAGTCTTTTCTTGAGCCTTTTTGTTTGCATCGCCTCTTGACTGCTTGTGTGCTGTTGCCAGTCTGCTCTGTCATGCTGACTGTACTGTACTGTAGTAGTCCTAGTCCCAGCTCCTTTGCATTCCTGGACCCAGTGCATGACAGCACCACTTGCATTGCCATGTGGCCCCAGTACGGCATGAGTGTCTGCCTTATGGACCAGGCTCCTGAACCCTTCTCTAATCAGTGATTTTGGATTTTTCGACTTTCGTCCTTAGGCCTAGTAAGCAGGGTGTGGGCCTGGACCCACACGCTAGGATTGGCTTGTTATCCCTATCTCTGTAGAGAGATTCCAAATTCCAACTTCCAAGTACTTCAATTATTTGTGTTGACAATTTTGTCAAAGAAGCATGGGGGACAGCTTGTCTAAAGAAATCTTCATTCTGTGTCACTGGGCCAATTTTTTTTTTCCAGTGGTTGAACTTTGCCCTAGTGGGTTATGCCTGCTTCTCTTTCATGCACAGATTCTAATCATGATCAGTTTCATACTCTATTACATGTCGTCTTGTCTTCGTGGCATTTGTGGGTAGTGATCTATGGTGACAGTTTGTTTTGTGGAGAAAAGCACAAGATTCTGTTGATGCAAATCTTATTGCAACGCTTAATTTAAATGATCTGCTTAAAGTGAGCATTGATAAAAGAGATCTTGTGCACTTTGTATTCTGGTCGACCCTTGACCCATCAAACGTTTCTCTTAAACCCCCGCACAAACTCCAAAATGTCATTTTCATCCCTTCAGATACATGAAAAGATAAATCAGTACAAAGGAATGAAATCCTTGCTCATGATAAACTCCTTATTGTAGTCTTGTGGAGATGTCCCGTGGGCATGTTTATAAGTCCTATTTTGTTCCCATGTGTCATACTTTTATGTCCTTTCATGACCATTTTCCCAGCATTTTTCCTGTTCTAGTTCATGTGTGCAATGATCACTGCTCCCTCAGGCCTTATCTTTTTATGTGATGTAATCATGTTAGACTGGATATCCCTTTGGTTGTGTGTGGTCCATCAGTGTTGTTTGCCTTTATCCTTTGCTCTCTTTTAATCCTCTTTACTTGTCCTACCTGATGTAGATACTGTATCTTTGGTTATTATACTTTGTTTCTCATTTTTTGGAATGTCATACCAAACTGTACGCAAAATTTCCTTTACAGAATTTAAAATTTGTGGCCTGTGCGTGTGAAAGAGAAGCCTTAGGATGTCACCAATATTAGTTTAAGCAATGGCCATTGTTCAGTATTTATGCATTCTTGGTTTCTAGAAGCGTTGCCAAATTTCAAAGGTGCCTACTTCTGTGATTTGCTTTGGGGTTACTCTGGAATTCTACCTCCAGTAGTGGAATTCACTTTATCTTCACGTATCCATTTTCCATTCCATTTGTATCTTTGGAGTGTCTTAGTCTTACTATAGCCCATGCTTACTTTGGAGAGAAATTCTTATAAATGATTTGCCATTGTTGGTCTTATGAAGTGACAGAAAATTGTGAAGTAGCCATACTGTTTGATAGATCCATTGATATAATTGTATATGCTCAAGGTTTTTATTGCCCAGTTCATAGTGATGCGTGATTGTTTCATTGCTTCTCTTATATTTGAACGATAGAAGTTTCATCACCAGTGGATATGCTTTTAACTCATGTTGGCACATGCTTAAGAAAATTGTCTTTAAAATGTTTTGTTTAAGCACAATAGCTGCAGTCACTAGTATGTTACAGATAACATAGGTTTATTTATGTCGTAACATAAAATCAAGTGCTTCTGTGCTTTTGTTCAAAAGAAAAGTGCTTCTGTGCTTGCCTGCTTCCTTCATATTTGAGCTCAAATTTTTATTGTAAAGGCACCTTGCACCTACTTCCTTGAAACTGCTGTTCATGTTCTTCTCCTTCTCAAAAAGAAAACTCAACCTGCAGGGAGTAGGACAGCCCCTAGGTATTTACCTAAGAGAAGACCTTCCGAATCAAACCCTGCTCTTCTCCTTCTAATGTTGAGTTCATTATATTTTGTAATGTGTGTTGCAGATGGCAGACGTTTGGTCTTGTGGAGTGACTCTTTACGTGATGCTGGTTGGTGCTTACCCTTTTGAGGACCCCGATGATCCCAAGAATTTCAGAAAAACAATTGGGGTAACAGTTCACTCCTTCAGAAGGTCCTAATCCTGGGCTTTTGCACCTTGAAATTATCTTCTAAAATTTTATGCACGCATATCCTTTTTCAGAGAATAGTGTCAATTCAGTACCAGATACCAGAGTATGTCCACATATCCCAAGACTGCAGACAGCTCCTCGCTAGGATCTTCGTCGCAAATCCTGCAAAGGTACTGTTGGACAGTGAATCCTGCAAGGCCTCGATCATTTTACTATGGTTTACCACCACCTTAATGCCATATCATCTCATTTCTTCAGAGAATAACAATTAGGGAGATTAGGAATCACCCCTGGTTCCTGAAGAATTTGCCCAGAGAGCTTACAGAAGCTGCACAAGCGAAGTACTACAAGAAGGACAACAGTGCCCCCACCTTCTCTGATCAAACTGTCGAAGAGATCATGAAGATCGTAGAGGAAGCTCGCACACCGCCCAAATCATCTACTCCGGTGGCTGGTTTTGGTTGGGCTGAGGAAGAAGAGCAGGAAGATGGCAAGAAACCTGAGGATGACGAGCAGGATGGGGAGGATGAGGAATACGATGTCGAGGACGAGTATGACAAACAGGTGAAGCAAGTACATGCCAGCGGGGATTTTCAGCACCTGATAAAATGAAGCTCCTGGCAAGGCCAGGTTCTCAACTGATGAGATACTGTCCGGATCTGTTGTAGTTTGTGGTGCTGAGATGCTGCACCCTCGGTGCTTGTAGTTTCCTTCTGTCTGGATCCACCTTTTTTTTTAGCATATTTGTGTTATATTCTGTAAATTATCAAACTGGCTTCCTCAATGCCTGTGTAATTGCAATGAACCGTTGAGTGATTAAGCTAGAAGGCGAAATATATTTTTTATTGAAATGGAATACACTTCAATCTTGGGCGACTTCGATATACATTGAAAGAATTATGGAACGCTATATCTGCAGGCTAACGTGTATGCCATCCTAGTTTAAATTTTTTTATCATGACAGCATGCGAGTAGATGATCATAGATTGTTACGGAGTACCATTTACGTGCAGCATAACGGTCTAACGTCGTGCGTTGATCGGCAGCAACAACACGTCTGCTTGCCTTGGCCGTTTCGTCGTCGCCAATCAAGACAACGAACATCTTCACAAGTTGTCAAAAAAAAAAAAGGACATCTTCACAGGTGCAGATGGCACGCTTGTTTTTTTAGAACACTCTTGGAAAGACCTTATCTTTCTTTCGCAACGTGGCGTTGATCTATTTTATATAGGAAGGAGAACTCTCTCTCTATACATTGACTCGCAGTGTGGTACTAACTGTGTTATATATTCTACCTCCACTCATGGACTTTAAACGTTAAAGTTGCCTCCATTAAAAGCCCATGAATCGTTATCATCATGTTTTAATCTGCTTACCAATCCCATCCGTAACGGGTATGATTGTCTCTTGGATGCATCACCGACAATCTCCCGCTTGCAGTTGCAGGCTGAGTGCTACGATTAGGCTGAAGATGTAGGCTTATGCTGAAGATATAGGTCTTACGCTGAAGATGGAGGCATGTAGCGCCTCCAAGAAATCACTTAGTAAATCCTGCTATCAATCAGGGGCGGATCCAAGATTAGTGCTAAATTAAGAAAATAGGCTAATTTAGGGGCTAATCTACATGCAAATTGAGGCTCCGGGTGGGGGGGGGGGGGGGGGGTGTTTGGCGGGGGCTACAGCCCGGGCAGCACGGGGCGTGGATCCGCCCCTGCTGTCATTTATGTTTGATGTTCAAAAAAATGCCATGGCAAGATCGAACTTGAATCTGTCATTCACTGTGCTTGGAAAAGAAACAAAAGGAGGACAAAGAAGATGAGGCCACTCTCAGCAAAACCACCAGAGTGGATTGTTTCTCTGTTTGGGCAGGAAAATTCTTTCACACATCAACAATTAATTCAATTATTCAATCATATGGGCAACATTCAACACCTTATATATATATGAATAGAGGCAACCAGCTCTGAAACCACAAGTATATCCAATCCAACGACAGCTGATAACGCATCAACAAATCTGAATACAATACTTCTTAGAGAAGTAGAAAGCATGGATAGAGGTAACCAAAACTGTATAGTATATATAGTTAGTTTGTGACAGTGACAGTTAGAACTGTATTGTTTGTGACCAGAAAAGACTTGAATCCCTGTCTACACACTCTTGTCTGCTCACAGTCAACACATGAAACAATAACAAAGGCCGGCTTTGGGCACGACCTTCACTTGGTCACGACCTGCACAAAAGAGAAGTAACTTCATCATGTCAATTTTCTACTGAAAGACATATAGTGCGGATGTATATAGCTAGGCGGCCGTCAAGCCAAGAGAAGTATAACCACACCGTGAATGGGGATTTTATTACTTACTTATGTGTGCTTTTTCATCCTTCATCAGGATCCTCATCCTCCTGTTGCTGGACCTCTTGCGCCTGTTGCTGGACTTGAGCATTCCCGTATACGAACTCTACCGTGCGCTTCATCAAATAAAGTAATACACCGAAGCATAGTCAGTCAAGAATTACTGAATACGATAACAATATATACTAAAAGAATTGCTAAAAAAAAGAATCGCTAAATGTGCGAGGAAATTCTGGAGCAGAAATCTCAGTCAAACTGATGGAATGCATGTCTGAACAGGTTTCAGGTTCATGAAATTCTGGAACAGAAAACACAGTAAAACTGATGGAATGCATGCCTCTTAAACATGTTTCAGTTAAATAATTCCCTCAGAAATTAAACGATTTAGCATCATTCTTTGTACCTGCACGCAGTCATTTACTTCTTAGTTTGGGCTTCCGTTATTAAGCTCTAGTTTATCGTAGCAAGTTTTCATGCTCAAATTAAAACCAGGATAGGCAGTTCACCTGTTTATATATAAAATAAATTGCAACATACATCACCGGACTACATGCTTTATATTTTTCTTATACTAGTTATCATTCGTATTTCATCAGCGCAGAACTAGTCTCCCTTAATTTCCCCTGCTCCTAACTGAAGATGAACATGAACAGTTGATATGTAGTACAGTAACAGTCATGTAATTGCTGAAAGATTCCTCTCAGGGGTAATTAACAAGGGGATCATTCATAGGTGACCGCTATCATGATTAGTACCAATACCATAGATGCAAACAGAGATATACTACTCTACATGACGTTTTGCTCTTAAGAAGGCATGCATCAGGCATCTCATCTCATCTCATGCCATGAAATTCAAATTGCAAGTAGATTAAGCTAGGACATGTGGATGGAAAACACATCTGGAAAATGCCAAGCACAAATTAAGCTAGCTAGCACCGTACCACTTTGAAGTGAGGGCGCTCCCAAGCGAGAACGTCTCGCTGGTTGATCGGCCGTGGCACGCCGTCGACCTCCTCGCCCAGCATCACCGCCAAGTCCACGACGGCGCTTTGGTTCACGTCGACGGAGAAGACGTACTGGTCCAGGAAGAAGTAGACGACGGCGGGCTCGTTGGGGTGCACAAGCGCGACCACGGGGACCTCATCCCTCGGCATCTGCCCGTAGTTGGCGCTGTTCCAGATGTTCGCCAGCGTCGTCTGCCTGGGGTCCTCCCACCTGGCGTCGTTGATAAACTGCGGCAACTGCGGCAAACGTTGCGGCACGTAGTCCAGCGTCCAGAAGACCACCAGCGTGTCTCCCTCGGGATCGTTGCGCCTGCGAGCGACGTCCACGAACCGCATCCCGCCGGCGCTCACACCCACGATGCGGTACCTGTCGATATGCTCCAGCGGCTCGTGCCTGTCCTCGAACCCGGGGAGGATCGGGAGAGGCACGAACTCCAGCCTCGGCTCTAGATTTTGGACCCCCGGGAACGGGTCGCAGGCGACGAGGCCCCGCGAGAGGTTGACCCACCAGAGCTTCTCGTCGTGGGCGATCACGTCGTGGGTAGTCCACTGCGGGTTGGCCTCGTCGTCGAGGACGGGCCAGTTGAGATCCGCCTGGTCCCACGAGTCGGGGGGTTCATTCTGCCTGCCATGGCGGAAGGTGATGAAGGGGACGGTCACGGCATTGTCCGCTTCATGGAGATTGTTGGCCTGGAGCTCCGCGACCGCGTACTTGGCATTGTCGCCGCGGATGCTGAGGAAGCCGACGTTCCTGTCGGCGGAGAAGTCGGGCAGTTCGGGGAGCCGGTCGAGGAGCCGCGTGGCGGTGACGTCGAACACGCTGCGTCCGGCGGCGGCGGCCCGCACATCAGGCATGATGTCGGCGTCGAGCGCCACGAAGAAGATGTTCGGGTTGTTGGGCTCCGAGGGCCTCCCGAACTCGTGGAAGAGGAGGTCCTCGTTGCTCTTGGCGACGATGGAGAGCTGGCCGTGGACGACGCCGACCCTCGTGAGCGCGGTGAGCCTGGTGGTGCGCGGCGGCGGCGTGTCGAGCGGTAGCTTGAGGCCAAGGTCAGGGCCGACCAAGGCATTGGCGTCGTCCCGCACGAGGACGCGGCGGCCCAGGATGAACCATCGCTCCGGCAACGCCGCCATTCCGATCGAGAGAGAAAGGGAGAGGAATAGAGAAGAGGGGAGAGGGGGAGGGGGGAAAGTTGGTTGGGCACCGCCGCCGGTGTTGGGATTTTGTAGGGTTCGGCGTGCGGCGCAAGATTGGGCTCCGATGGACGCTTAGCTCGCCGCTGCGGCGAGTTACCGTGAAGGAGTAATAACCGGCTAGTAGGTGGTAAGAAAATGGAGGTAACTAAACAGGGTAGCCAGGAGGGTATCAGAGAGCACAGGGCCAGGCTTATTTTTATCCAACAAGGATCTTAGAAGACTTATTTATCACATGATGTCCATTTTCATGAAACAATATACAAAGGCCCAATTTACAGGATGTTTACACGACGACTCTCTTATAGTCAACCACTTTCTCTGTAATTTTTTTTTTTTTGCCCCTTAGCTAGGTGAGTGCACATGAGTTACAACGAGAAGATGACCATGTATTTATGTGTTAATATTTGGTTGCGATAATGAATCGAATCAATCATGTCAACTTAATGTGACTGCGCAATTGCAAAAAACCATATCAACTATATAGTACTCCCTTGTGTTTGCACCGAAAAATATCATGATTTTGTAAAACATTTTCGTTTTAGAGTATCATGAAGTGTTTGGATGCAATAAAGGTAGAACAATGTGGTATTGCTAAAATTGTAGTGGTTAGTTTTAAAAACTCGACTCGAGACCTCTTTTTTCTAAACCATAGTTTTGCACATCAGTGAGTTATAAACCTACAGTTTATTAATATCATGGTTTCTTAATACTATAACATCCAATTAAGGCCTTAATTCTGATGTTGTTTTGAAACATGACTTTTTTTAAACCGAGTCGGCAGGGTAAACTCCAACCTATTTTTTGACACATGATTCAATGATATATTCCTCGAACATAGTAAACAATGTCCATAAGTAAGCTTGTTTTTGAGCAATACAAAATATATCTAAACATTATCGGCTTTTAGTGTAGACTGCATCAACATCATGCATCTTTGACAAATTCAAAAATGAATTTCAAAACTAGAAAACTTAAAACAAATATTTCTAGCTTTAAAAAATCTTAAATAAAAAAAATATTAACTATAAAGTTGGAGATATCGTTGGTAATATTTACTTTGGTATGGACTATGCCAGTGCATGATTTCATTCTAGTAACCTAAAATGAATAGTTGAGTCTCTAAAATCTATATTAAGTAGAAAGCGGAGTTGTATATCATATCAAGGTCTACAACTTTGATACAAAATTGTATTGATACAACTTCATATTAAAAAAAATATGATCTTAAATATAAAAAGTAAAAGAAAAACCAAATAGCAGATGCGCCCTACTGCCGTATTAGCAAAACAGCCACCATTACAATTTTTTTTTTAAAAAGGTATATTTCGGGAATTATTGTTTGAGGGGTCCCTCAAAATCAGCTAATGAACTTCAGGAATGAATTGGCTTACTCAAATTTCAAAACGCATAAAACACATATAAATTTATACATATATGTACAAAAATGATAAACCGCAACTTAGTGTTTGGTGACCGCTTTTTGTTGTCCAACTGGTTTCTTCTTTGTTCACTCTCTTTGGCATCTGCAATTTTTGCATCAACATGCGTTCCTTCACAAGCCCCCAATCACCTCCCACCTCCGCATTTCGTTCGCCGCCAGCGACGCCGGCACACAGCAAGAGAGACTCCGTCCGCGCCGTAGTTTTCTCTGGTCCAGGGTCGTCCCCTTCGTCGTCGGTGTCCTCCGTTCCGCTAGCACCACTAGGGCGGAGCGGAGATCCACTCGTCCGGACTTAGACTGGCTCCCTTCTCCTTGTGGTGGTAAGGTATAAGCAACCCTAGCTTACTCGGATTCAATCCCTTCCTGGTGCCCTACTGATGCAATCCATCCACCCGATTTGGTAGAGTTCAGTACCGGATTCGGCTGCCCCTTCCCCATGTCACAAGTCGAGCCCACCGCCGTCGGCGCGGACCAGGCCGGCGAGGCGGCGGTTGTGCCGCCCGGCGACGGTGCCGGTTGCAGCGGGGGTGACGTGACCACCACGGAAGCGCAAGTGGCTGTTGCCGTCTCCACCTCCGGCGACGAGAGGCGGGGCGGCGATTACGGCGACGATGCAGAGAACGAGGAGGAGGAGGAGGCCGCAACGGTGCAGGGCAGCAAGGAGGGCACGGAAGAGCTGCTCCGGAAGGTGGTGTACAGCGAAGAGGCCGCCTACAAGCTCTACTGCGACTACGGCCACTGCATGGGTTTCAGCATCCGGAAAGGGAAGCAGTCCTACTTCACCGGCACCAAGCGGATCCGCACCAAGGACTACTTCTGCTCCAAGGAGGGGCTCAAGGAAGGGGAGAAGCTCACCGATACAAATTTCAACGACCCCCACACCAGGACCAATTGCAGGGCCATGGTGCGGTTCAGGGTGAATGATCAGGGGGAGTGGAAGGTTTTCAGACTGGTGTCTGATCATAACCACAACCTGGCAAGGCCCGAGGAACGACACCTTTTGCGTTCTGCAAGGTCACTTATAGCAGGTCGGTCGAGTTCTGTGGAGGCGATGTTGTATGCGGGTTATCAGGTGCAACCACAATTGCCTGCGGGGAGTACTAGTGCAGCCAACAATGTGGAGAATCCGAAGCAAGATTTGCTCCTCGGCTATGGTGCTGCAGCCAAGACGCTGACTGTAGGGACTGGGGACTTGCAGAGCCTTGTGAGCCACCTGAAAAGCAGGGCAAATGAAGATGGCATGTTCTACTGGGATGTTCAATTGGACCGAGGTGGCCGGATGACTAATTTCTTTTGGCGTGATGGGAGGAGCAGGACCGACTATGACTGTTTCGGTGATGTGCTCGTGTTTGATTCAACTTATCGCATGAGCAAACAGAACCTGATATTTGCACCTTTTGTTGGCGTCAACCATCATTGGCAGACCACTATGTATGGTTGCGTGCTCTTAGCTGATGAGTCTGCTTCATCTTTTTTGTGGTTGTTCAAGTCTTTCTTGGAGTCCATGGGGAACCGGCATCCACAATCTATTTTCACAAATCTAGATCAAGCTGTGTCAAAAGCAGTTGAGGAGGTTTTCCCAAATTCATGTCATCGCATTGCTCACTGGCACATCCAGAAGAATGCTCAGTCACGTCTTGGTGCTCTTAATGTTTCAAAACCGTTCAATAAGATGTTCACCAAGTGCATACAGGGATGTGACTCGGAAACAGAGTTTGAGGAAACATGGGCTCAAATGCTCTGTGAATTTAAGTTGCAGGATAACAAGTGGCTTAAAAAACTATATAAGCTCAAACAGAAGTGGTGTAGTGCTCTTAACAAGTGCACCTTTGATGGTGGGATTGAGTATGAACCACAATGTGACAATATGAGCAGCATATTTAATAATATTTCTGATAAGTTGACTTCACTTTGTGCAATTGCTGTCCCTGTGGATAAACAGACTGAAGATTGGAGGGAAAAAGAATTGGATGAGGATGCACGGTGTTTGCAGAAGCCACCTGCTTGTATCATCAAACACAGTGATATTTTGAATCATGCAGCAAAGGTTTATACACATAGAATCTACAAACTGTTTGAAACAGATTTTCTGGATGGGTGTGGCGCCACAAAATTCAAGGAAGTTCCGTGTGAAGATAGCAACACATATCAATTTGAGATGACCATGCAAGGGCGAGGATCAAGAGTTTGCACAGTTCGTTTCAATATGCCTTCGATGCAATTAAGTTGCAGCTGTAGTAAGTTTGAGACAATGGGCTTACTTTGCCCACATGCTCTGAAAGCTCTTAGCATCAAGAATATATGCAAAATTCCAGAAAGTTACATACTAAAGCGGTGGACCAAGGATGCGAACAAATGGGTTTTCAACCCCAAACAATATGAATCATCATATCAGGAATGTATGAATGATGAAGCTGCATACTGCAACTATGTTATGAGGTATGCTTATGATCTTGTCACGAAGAGCCAAGGGCAGGAGGTATTAAGGAAAGTGCTGTGGGAGACTCTTGAGAGTAGTGAGAAAGAATTGGAGAGATACCTAGAAAATGTTACCCAACATGCACCTTCATATGCCACATGAAAGAATCACTAATTAACCTCCTGGACTTATCTGCTGAGGATGAAAAAGATAGTTCCTTGTTCTTTAGGAGATGCATTCAGAACGTCTCTCAAACTGTACTCTTAAGAGATGAAAACGGATGTTTGTCAAAGATACAAGCTTGAGTAAGTTTCATGCTTTCAACTCTCTTAGTAATTATTCTTGTGATTCCCTTGAATTTTACCTGATATTCCAGTCTTTGGTGCCACACCTTTTTCAATGCCCTTGAATCAGTTATATATCTGTTAAACTATTGCAGTATGATGAAAATGCACTAGTATTTTCTGCTAGGTATTTACTTTGTGTGATTTGTCTTGGTTAATTGATCAGTTTAGACTGTACAAGGATTAGCCACTTTGTGATTTACTATAAGCTTATGAGATGAATCTGTTTGAGTTTAGGTTGTCGTAGTTTGGATATATCTACAATTCTACATTTCCAAAAGCCCATTTAGCCTCTCACTCTGTCAGAAGTAGAAAGACAACTTTTATTTTTGGCAAGTTGCCAGCAGAAGAAATTGTTAATTCTTTAGCCCCC
>CM041635.1:36657219-36757421 GCA_023333625.1 Bothriochloa decipiens | reverse complement strand
CAATGTATCTAGAAAAGCTAAAACATTTCCTAGTGGAGGGAGTATTGTGTTATATAGGGCAGGCAACCTGTCTAATCCAGTTTGAGAATCCACACTGGAAAGGATTTTACACTTCTGCTGTGCCACATTTGGGCATTGGCTCAGAATTCTGTCCCACCACACCCATATAAATTGGGCACACACATTCATTCTTTTCATGAATATATTAACGTGTAGCAAAATGAGCACCAGCATGCCTATCTTTATTGTAGTTTTTGTGGTAAGGAAAATAAAATTCAACTAACACAGGTTTTCACTTGTATATAGAGTGTTAATGAAATGAAGTTTATCCTTGAGTCATGGCATGAACAACTGCAACAACTTGTGGTCTACAGCTTCAAATGTACAGCATAGATAACCATGAAAGCTGAATAGATTCCAGATACCAAAAAAAAAAAAACTAACATTCTACTTTCCTCCATAAACAGGTGCTTCATTGCATACAATTTTGTCTCATCAATTGATAGCAGTTAGCAAACAAATGCATTTTGTGTTTTTTTTTTCTTTTAGCCTTACAAGAACTATGCTCAAACATTCTGTGTGACTCCTACAGCGACGCTGCTATGTCTGTTCTCATCATGGCGGGTTACATCGTTGAGCTCAACTTCTGCCCATATAGCATAGGCCTCCTCACCATGTACAGCATCATCCCCGATAAGCAGCTGTTCGTCAGCAATTCGGAGGGGCAGGACTAGGCCAATAACAACACAGATTATGGAAGTGATAACAATGTTCCAGGCAATGATGAAGAGCAGCAATCTGCTTCCCGAACTGTGATCCACCATCACCACCATAAAATGCACCTCTAGAGTCCTGGATGGAGAGGAAGAGGTTGCAGAGGACGGGCTCAGCAAAAAGTCCCGTAGTGGTGCCGCCGAGGAACCCAGCCACCGCGTGGGTGTGGAATACGCCAAGGGTGTCGTCGATCCTCTGCATGAAGGACCATTTCTTGTGCAATACCATCATAGTGTACCAAGGGATGCTACCTGAGAGAATGCCCATCACAATAGCTGCCCACCCTTGCACCAGGCCTGTTGAATGAAAGATATTTGTTAGTTAACCAATTATAACATGGAGAATGGACTAACTATGCAGGCTATGTGTTGTAATGGCTTGTTCTTTGGGCCTGGTTTGCTACATATTATAACATGTACCATGAAATTCTTGTTCCCCTTTGTCAGCTTGCCTATTATATTATGGTCTTATTTTTGTTCACTTCCATGAAATTTCATTCGCATACAGATAAAGATATAAAGTGCTGGCACATCCACACAGAAGCTAAAAGTATCTCCTAACATGACGAGCAATAGGGAAGCTGAAGGTTGCCAACTTGCCATCTATTGACGGAAAAATATTTTGGAAGGGCATGCCGTCGACAGAACCTGTTTCTGTCAGTCAAATATATTTTCCTTTGGGATGCTTGTGATAAGAAAATGACACAAAAGAGATGCCAATGGGGAGGCAAATGGAAGCTCAAATTTTAGGCCAACGTGGGAGGCAAAGGGTTGGCTCTGATTGGGACAAAATAGTTTTTTTTCTCCTGATAAAATACCACCAATCTGCAGTGTTAGCCTGTTAGGTGTGTTCGAAACAAGTTTAGGGCCATTAGTTTTGAAAGTCCTGGTCAACCAACGCCCATTGCTGCTAGCTTAGCACTTAGCAGGAAGAGTGTCACCTCACAGAAGATAAGATCCCACATTAAGTACTTGCACGACCTCCAATTAGATCATCACAAGTTGCGGCATGTTAGTGGATAAATTTGTATTGGAGTCTCTTTAGGCGGCTGCAGAATGGATCTAGAGCCCTGAATGCAGATTTCAAGATTCTCCGAATTCTATCGTCTAATCCTATGGAACTTGTCCTAAGGTCAAGCATGGCTCTGGTACCAATTAAAACATCCTCAATTTTTTACGAAGGGAAAATGCACAGAATAGCGGATAATATAATAGTTCGAAGCATCAAACCATCTCATTATCTCGCAGCAGTCGATACAGGATCCATACATCGAATAAAAGAGTACAATTAGGGGGAATTACATAAATAGTTTATCGTCACACTGGCGGAATCATCAGAGTAGCAGCAGCCTCTGGAACGGCTGCGGAAGGCAGAAGTACAATACATCTCCAAAAGAAGCCTGAGCGTAGGAACGAGACGTCTACTCCTCCTCATCGTCATAGTCGTAGTCTGGCTCACCTGCCAAATAATTTTCAGTACGTTTTGTATTGGCCACATCTCCTACCCTATGCTTTGCTTTTGCTATGTAGTATTTGGTGGGATGCAAATGATATAATCAAGCGACCTAATATATGGCTGTGGTTTTCTATGCAAGTAGTGACCAATATTATATAATATAATTCATCAAGTTTTAACCCATCTCATCCACATATTCATCCCATTCCATCACCATCACACACATCTCACCCTCTCGCACTCAGTCGATAGGTCCAACTCTCTCTTGAAGCCTGTCTCAGCGGCTTACAGCCGGAAGGGTAACACCAACACCAGAGGGAGGAAATAGAAGAACTCCTCTCACTACTCTCGAGAAGCGTGGGTCTTAGGAAAAAGCCATACCAGTGGCTCGCGGACTATATATATAGATTCATAAACTCTGTAGAGCGTGTAACCACAAGATCACTATCATCGGCGGTGCCCAGCCTAAGCTGATTCCGGCTGCTTTCTAACCGGTGCGATGCCACCCTACCACTCAGTACTGGGACATCCCGGATAGGTACCACCGGCACACTGAGACTGTGAGACATAGTACCGGGCTCCCGTGGTCACTATGCTGTCTAAGGAGGGTGTGGGTCTCCATGCCCGTACCTCCCGACACTATCTGCTAACAACCTAGTAGTAGTGGCACCGTCCTAGCTAGTCAGACATCCGTCTCCCGCCCATACAAGAGCGATGGTGAGCACGTAAGTCCCAAGGTTCCGGTCCTCAAGAGATATCAGGTCCTAGGGGGATCAGACAGGATTATCTTCCCTTAGGGACTACAACAGTCCGTGCTACAGCAGCACCTCCTACCCGGGGCTTAGCTCCACGAAGGTTCTCAACCCCGGGATCTCCTTATACCTCACAATGTGCCCGTCACAAGCACCTCGCACGGGAATGCCCAGAACACATTCTCCGGCAAGACTCGCCCACATGGCTCGTCGTAGAATCCTGTCCGATCGACTCAACCCTCATCACACACCCAAGACGCACGCAGCACTCTCCCCGAGTAAAGTGGCACCACGTGCCTTAACCATATAACCATACTCTCCACCACGCATCACATCACACAGATATAAGCGTAGTAGAAGTAAAGCATTATAAGTAAATAAGCATGCGTCTAGCCTATCAGCGGG
Organism: Bothriochloa decipiens; assembly: GCA_023333625.1. Lineage (NCBI taxonomy): Eukaryota > Viridiplantae > Streptophyta > Magnoliopsida > Poales > Poaceae > Bothriochloa > Bothriochloa decipiens. The sequence continues at coordinate 36,754,035 of CM041635.1, read as the reverse complement.
TGTGCAGGAGTAAGGTTGCGACAAGGTAAAGGCTCATCAAGCAGTTCTACCATGCAGCCTATCATCAGGTGATATTCGTAATTAAAGCACTAGCAAGCTAGATATTATGCCATGTGTAATAGGATCTACGAGGTTGGGTGGGGTGTGGCACCTGTGAAGTCGTCACCGAGCTCCTCCTCGTACTCATAGTCGTCCTCCTCAAGCTGATCCTCCTCTGAAACGAGACATAATAGCCGCGTTAGCGGCTCCTATAGAGTCAACACAAAGAAGCAATAAAATTTAATATCTCTAAATGCACTCATACATAAGCCTATAACGTAGGGCTCATTTTTATGAAAATTTAGACACTTGGTTCATATTTTTCAGAGATCGTATGAAGAAGTTATGAATTTCTGAAGTTTATTCTATTTTCTAAAAAAGAAAAAGGGCAGATTAACCTGGACGCGACATGTGGCGGCTCCTGATTGGGCCACGTGGCGTGCGGGCACAGTGCAGGTGTCACAGTGCTGACGTCATGCTGACGTCAGCACGGACGCGGGGTCAGATGGCTTGGATGACGTCATGCTGACGTCAGCTCAGTCAGCGGCCGACAGGTGGGGCCCACGGGTCTGGTCACTGACAGGTGGGGCCAGGTCAACGGTCAACGCCGACCGGGCTTCGACCGGGCCTCGGCGGGCCTGGGCAGGGCTAGATCTGGGCCGGGTTAGGCCGGCCCGGCCCGGACACGTGTCATCTCATTAGCTGGGCCACATGGCGGGTCGGAGTCCAGCGGGCTCGGTCCACGGTGCTCTAGCTCACGGACTCGGTTCACGGTGCACCGGAGACTGGGTGGCTAGGTGCGCTGCGCGGTTGGCTGGCTGGGTCCACGTGGTGGACTTGGTCCACACGGGCGGGGGAAACCTTTCCCCTTTCCTCCGTCTCCCGCGCACGCGGCCGGTGCGGTTGAGCTCGCCCACGGCATGCAGGCGGGCAGCGGCTGCGAGCGGGGTTGGCCAGGCTGAGGCGTGGCTAAGCGGGCACGAAGGCTAGACTGGTGCAGCGGCGGGGTCCGTGCGGTCCCACGGGGCTTGGCCTTGCCGGCGCACGTGCTTCGGCGGCGGCCGGCGGCGAGGCCACGGCTGCAGGGTACCACGGAGCTTAGGAGGCTGCTTTGACTCGCGCCCCAGCTTCGTGGAGCCATGGCGAACGCGGCTGCAGGTTCAATTTGGGGGAAGGGGCTTCCAGCATGGCGGCCATCGGACGGCGGCGGCGGACGGCGATGGCGACGGCGATACTCCGGCAGGGCACCATCTTGCTCCTCATTTTCTTGTCCTAGGCTCGATTGGGCTCGTGCAGCATCTACCGAAGGTAAGAAAGGGGGCTCGGCAGGGCGTGCGCGGCTGTAAAGCCGCGGCGGCGCTCCGGCAGCCGGAGTTCAGGGAAACCGAGGTCGGCAAAGGTGCTTGCCTCACTATGGTTCATGCCGGCTCCATCTAGCGTGTCAGGAGTGTGTCCCAGGCCAAGGCGGGCTCAATGGTGTGGTTAAAGACGCCTAAGGTGGGCAGGAGCGTGGGAACGGCAGCGGCGTACTGGCGGCGGCCATGGAGATGAGCGCGGGCGAGAACGGGGAAGCTCACCTACGTAGCAATGGCCGAGGCAGGCGACGAGGGTTTGGTGGCGGCTTGGTGCGGGGAAGCAGAGCCGGGGCGTCGAGACGGTCCTGCGGCGCTCCGGGGTCCCCCTCAGCGCGCGGACAGCAGCGGCGGCGGTGGTGCTCTAGCTCCGCGCGGCGGCCCTTCCTCACTACTCCTCCCTCTTTCTCTTTCTCTTGGCTAGTCAGGGCAGAGGATCTCTACAAAGGAGGCGGAGCGATGGGGAAACCCTAGAGGCCAAGGCGCTCCTCTTTTATAAGCAGCCGGCCGGCCATGGAGGTGGCGGACGGCGGCGATGCGGCGATGCGCATCAGGCGGTCGCGGGCGTTCCGGGGTTAGGGTTAGGGTTCGGGGAAAGGCGCGGCGCGGGCAGGTGAGGATGGACGGCATCCGAGGCGTGGTGGCGGGACACGGGCGAGCGGCGGACGGCGGAGGGCGCCGTTGCCATATCTGGCGCGGCGTACAGGACGCGCGGTCGACAGATATGGAAAAAGGTAGAAGCTGACAGGTGGGCTCCACTTGTCAGTGAGAGCGGGGCCGCGCGACACGCCGGCGAGGTTGGTGGGCCACCTTGCTGGGCCGCCTTGATGGGCCAGCAGCGTGGCTGCACGGGCGAGTGCCTTGCTGGGCTGTCGGCCACGCAGCGCGGGCGAGCGGAGCAGTCGCGCCGGCTGCAGTGCGCGCGAGCGGGCCGTCAGTCAGGCGGGCGGGACCATCGCCTCTGCTAGGCTGAAGGGGCAGCGCGCGTAGCAGGCCGGACGGGCCGTGAGCGGCACAAGCAGGCCAGCGTTGCTAGGTGGGCTGCCAGGCCGCTTCTGCGTGTTGGGCTGGTTTCCTCTTTTCTTTTTCTTCTATTTTCAAATTCCTTTTCTATTTCTATTTCTTGGAAAGCAACTAATTTAGCCACAACCCTAGGTTAGTGAGGTTAGTGACCATGATGTATACACCATGGTGGGTCCACTAGGGTCTCTAGGTCATGATGGATCCATTTTCGGAGTTAGTCGACACATGTTCACACATGCGATGACAGGTTATTTGATTTTATCGGTCATCACATAAAATCGGGAAAAAGCAAAACATTCTCTGGTAAATTAAATGCAATGCTCGGGTGAACATTGGGTGCTACTTGTGCATCTATTGGCGGGTTTCCTACATGACATCCACCATACACTGGTAATCTTTAGAAAAATTTTTGAAAGCCCGTATTTTCGGTAACCGGATTTCTAGGGTTGTTACAGTCCTACCCCCTTATGAGAATCTCGTCCTCGAGATTCAAGAGTGCAACTTACCCTTCAAACAGGTAGGGGTAGAGCTTCCTCATTTCTGACTCTTTCTCCCAAGTCGCTTCTCGTTCCGTGTGGTTGCTCCACTGAATCTTTAAGTATGGTGTGCTGGTGTTTCTAGTTTCCTTGGTGATTCTGTCCATGATGTGGATGGGGTGCTCTCTGTACTCCAAAGTGTCCTGAATATCGAGTGCCTCTGCTGGTATTGGATGCTCTGGCGGTTGCAAACACTTGCGCAGTTGCGACACATGGAACACTAGGTGTACTCCTGCCAGTTGCGAGGGCAACTCTGTTCTGTAGGCAAGCTTGCCAATCCTCTCACTGATTCTGTACGGTCCCACATACCTTGGTGCTAGCTTTCCCTTCACATGGAATCTGACGGTTCCTCGAAGCGGGGAGACCTTGAGATAGACATAGTCTCCTACTTCAAACTCGAGGTCCCTGCGCCTCTTGTCGGCATAGCTCTTTTGACGGTTCTGGGCAATTCTCAGATTCTCTCGCACCTGGGCGACTCCTTCCTCGGCCTCCTTAATGGTGGCCGGGCCAAAGAATGATCTTTCACCGGTTTCGGACCACATCAAGGGTGTTCTGCACGGTCTTCCATACATAGCCTCGAAGGGTGACATCTTGAGGCTAGCCTGGTAACTGTTATTGTAGGAGAATTCTGCAAAGGGCAAACTCTTCTCCCATTCAGTCCCATATTTCAAAACACAAGCTTGAAGCATATCTTCAAGGATCTGGTTCACTCTTTCTGTCTGTCCATCTGTCTAAGGGTGGTATGCGGTACTGTAATCTAGCTTGCTCCCTATCGACTTGTTTAGGGCCTTCCAGAACTTGGACGTATACTGCGGCCCACGATCAGATATTATGCTCTTAGGGGCTCCATGCAGCTTGAGAATGTTCTCAACATACAGATCTGCTAGCTGGCCGACTCGGGCGTCAGTCTTGATGGCTAGGAAGTGAGCTACCTTAGTCAAGCGATTGACTATCACCCATATAGCATCATGGCCCTTTGGGGTTCGAGGCAAACGCACAATGAAGTCCATAGAAATGCTATCCCACTTCCATTCAGGTATATCAAGTGGCTTTAACAGTCCTGCAGGTCTCTTGTGCTCAGCTTTGACGTGTTTACAAATGTCACATCTAGCAACATGCTTTGCAATGTCTGACTTCATGTTCTTCCACCAGAATTTCCTCTTCAAATCAGCATACATTTTAGTACTGCCTGGGTGGATATAATACTTGGAGTCATGACCTTCTGATAGGATTTCGTTGCGGATAGCTGGGTCTGCAGGCACACAAATTTTGTCCTTGTACCAATAAGTGCCTAGCTCATCCTCACTGAACTCTGGGCACTTGCCTTATGTCAGGAGCTCGTGCATCTCCCAAATCTCTGGGCAATGGCATTGGGCTTCACGGATCCTATCCATGAGAGTGTAGTGCACGCGAAGCTCATTCAACAGGCCATGAGGTATCACCTCCATCTGTAACTCATTAATGCTCTCTTGCAACTCCTTGGGCAAGGTGGTGGTGAATAAGGCATGACAATGGCTTTTGTGACTAAAAGCGTCAGCGACCACATTGGCCTTCCTAGGGTGATAGAGAATCTCCACGTCGTAGTCATTAATCAACTCGAGCCAACGACGCTGTCTCATGTTTAGATTTTCCTGGGTGAAAAAGTACTTCAAGCTCTTGTGATCGGTGTAGATCTCGCACTTGTTCCCAATCAGATAGTGCCTCCAAATCTTCAAGGCATGGATCACAGCTGCAAGCTCGAGGTCATGGGTGGGGTAACGCTGTTCGTGCTCCTTAAGCTGGCGGGAAGCATAGGCGATGACTTTCCTGTTCTGCATTAGAACACAACCGAGCCCGTGGCGAGATGCATCGCAATAGACCACAAAGTCCTGGTGGGTATCGGGCAAAGCTAGAACAAGCGTTGTGGTGAGCTTCTCCTTCAGGGTCTGGAAACTTTGTTCGCATTGGGACGTCCATTCAAACTCTTTGGTCTTCTTCAGGAGGTTGGTCATGGGGTGAGCTATCTTGGAAAAGTTCTCGATGAATCGGCGATAATAGCCAGCCAATCCCAAGAAACTTCTCACATCAGTCACATTCTATGGCTGCTCCCATCCCTTCACTGTCTCAATCTTAGACGGATCAATAGCTACTCCGTCAGCATTGAGCACATGACCTAGGAAAGCGACCTCCTCAAACCAGAACTCACACTTGTTGAACTTGGCATAGAGCTGATGCTTTCTCAATTTCTCCAACACTATCCTCAGATGTTGCTCATACGCTTCGGCGGTGGCAGAATAGACAAGAATGTCATCAATGAAGACCACCACGAACTTATCCAGCTCCTGCATGAACACTTTATTCATCATGTTCATAAAATAAGCTGGTGCATTTGTAAGACCGAAGGACACGGCGGTGTACTCATACTGCCCATATCTGGTGACAAATGCTATCTTGGGAATGTCCTCCTCTCTGATCTTCATCTGATGGTAGCCTGATCTGAGGTCGATCTTGGAGAAGTACTTGGCATTGCGAAGCTGATCAAGCAGGTCATCTATCCTCGGCAGAGGGTACTTATTCTTTATAGTTACAGCATTCAGGTTCCAGTAATCAACGCACATCCTTTGCGTTCCATCCTTCTTCTTAACAAACAGAATAGGAGATCCCCAGGGTGAGGCACTGGGCCTAATGAACCCTTTCTCGGATAGCTCCTCAAGCTGTTTCTTAAGCTCCTTAAGCTCGTCAACTGCCATACGGTAGGGTCGCTTGGAAATCGAACTCGTACCAGGCATCAGGTTGATCACGAACTCAACATCCCTGTCTGGTGGCATTCCTGGTAGCTCTTTCGGAAAGACATCCGGGTACTCACAAACTACGGGCACTTCCTCAAGTGACTTCTCTTCCAGGGCACACAGCATGGAAACATCTGTCCCTTTGTTTGGTTCACATCTGATCTGATGGCCACTTGGATGGGTTATATCCACAAATCTGGGTGAGCAAGATATCACTCCTTTGTTCTGGGTTAACCAATCCATCCCTAGAATGACGTCTAGGCCTTCGAAGGGTAGCAAGGTAAGATCAGCAAAAAAGGTAAGACCCCCAATGGTGATACTCACTCCCTTACATATTGTGGTACAACAAATGTTGCCCAAAGGTGAACTGGTGTATAAGGCTTCTTTTCGTGGAGTGACAGGTATATGGTGCTCTCGTGAAAACTTGGAGGATATATATGAACATGTACCACCTGAATCAAACAGCACGGATGCCTTAACTCCATGCACTAAAAACATACCGTACACCACATCGGGGGCACTCTAGGCAGCTGTAACAACCCGAAAATTCGAACTACAAAATTTTTTTCGATAAAACCCTGAATGATGTGGTGTGAAATGTCATCATCTACCCCTTATATATGCATCAACCCTAGCATGTCATGCATGGCATTCATATGTTGCAAATTAATTAACATCTCATAACCATGCTCTATTTTCACATGTTACATTTTAATGTTTCAATTGTTCAATCATCATGTTGCATTAAAAAGAGTGATTTGGATTCTTATTTGGTTTATGTGTTGATTATTAAAAAAATGACAACATAATATTTATTTTGATAAATAAATATTAAGGGAATAATACCCTAGCATTATTTGGGCCATTTGTGCTCACTATTTTGTTGCACAAATTTAGCACACCATATATATATAAGTATATATAAAAATATATTTAAAAATAAAAAAGAAAAAGAAAAGGAAAAGAAAAGGAGGAGACCGGCCCGAGCAGCCAGCCGGCCCGCACGCGCGCTCGCCTGCACTCGCCGCTCGACCCCGCGCTGTGTGGCCCAACCAGGCCGACGGCCCAGCAAGAGCCGCGCGCGTCCGCGCGCCGCACCGAGCCTCCGTTGCCGATGAGTCGCTGACGATGGGGCCCCGAAGTGGGACCCACGTGTCATCGCGCCCGCTGAGGTCACCCGACCGGCCGCGCGTGCTCGCGTCAGCACTGTTCCCCGGCGTCGCTCCTAAGCAACCTGCCTCGACCGCTCGATCTAGTGTCGCCCCGCATCGACGCGCGCCCGCAAGCCACCTGGACCGACCAGCCCGCGTAAAGTTCCCACGGCCGCAGGCAAGATTCTCCGCGCCCGCGCACCTGCGCTGTCGCCACAGTGGAACGCTGCCGCCGTAAAGAACTTTGACACCCAGCGCTACCTAGCCCCCTCTCGCTATTCTCTGGACCCAGATCGAGCCTCAGCTGCTGACATGGACATCCCTTGGCCGCTCGATCGAGCAGAGCCTTGATCGACCGTCCGTCGGCTACCTACCACTGCGTCCGCCCTATAAAGCAAGCACCCCGGCACCCTAGGGTTTCTAGATCGCCGCCACCGCTCTGGTGGAGCTCAATTCCTCCTTGCCAGCCTCGATTGGAGAAGAGCTGAAGGAAGGGGGAAGAAAGGAGTCGGGGAAAGAGAAGAAGCCACCGCCGGAGTTGGGGAGGAAGACCGTTGACTCGGAGCCGCCGCTGCTGCGTCGGGAGCAGGAAGGAGGAGCAGTACCGTGAGCCGGAGCTGCTTAGACTTGTACCGCACCTCCATCCTCTTCGACCTGTCGGTGAGCACCGTCATCGCCGCTCTCTCGAACCCTCCGCCGTGCTGTTGGCCATGGCGCTCCGCCGTGAGCGCGTAGGCCCAGGTCACTACCGACCTCACTGGACACACCCGCACACACACACGAGACCAGCCAAGCCTCCTTGGACCACGGCATCGGGAGGATGCCGGAACAGAAGCCGCCCAGTTCATCGCCGCGCGCCAAGCTCCGCCGTGGCGAGATCACCCAGTCGCCTTTCCGTTGAGCCTCGACCTCCATTGTTTCTGGATCCGCGCTCACCTTGATGAGACAGACCCCGTGCACACCCTAGCTCCGCGTTTGTCTCGCCAGAGCACCGACCCAAACCACCTTGTCGTCGACGTGTCAGTACGTTGCCGCTCCAGAACGCCGCCGTTCACCGTCGTTTCCTGCCACAATCGACCACCCTCGAGGAGCAGGAAGAAGCCGGGAAGCTCCGCCGTGACGAGCTGCATTGAGTGGGCAAGATGGAGACCGTGGACCCTCTCGGAGTGCCGTTGCTGTGCACCGAGGACCTGTCGAAGCTCCGTCGTGGGAGTTGCTGCCCGCGCGGACTCCGCCGTGTGTTTTGGTCACCGCCGGCACCTCGAGCAGGTGTTGCGTGACTCCAACCGTCCATCTACGCCACCAATTGGAGCAGGAGTGACTCGGTGTGAAGTGTACATCGAGCGCCGTCGCCATCGAGCCGCTGTCCGCCGTAGAGCTCGTCACCGGAAGCAAAGCTGCCGCCCTAAAGCCCGTCAACGTGACCGTCGTGAAGTCCCGAAACCGATGGGTGGGTTAATGGCGCCAGAGATCCTTTGTGGCACCAGGAATCCAAGGTTTCCCCACCGCCGATCGCCGAGGAGGAACTCCGCGTTCGAGCCGATCTCGTCCGAGACAGATCACGCGCTCGAACCGACCCTCGAGTTTCACCCTTCCACAAACCGACCCTCGAGCTTGACCTTTCGACAAAACGACCCTCGAGTTTGACACCTCGATGCGCCGACCCTCGAGTTCAACACCTCGAGCACCGTCACCCTCGAGCGCTGTCCGCCGTAAAGCACGTCGCCGGAACCAAGCTCCTGACTTGACGACCACCTACGTGTCCGCCTTGACGACCCGAGGACGATGCACGGGTTAGCGAAGTCCTGGAGCAGCCCCTCGCCGGATGTTTAACCTCGCCATCACCGGCCGAGCACCGCTGTGGAAGCAGAGCAGTTTTCCGTCTTCGAGCACACCCCTCGAGAGCATACCCCTCGAGACCTAATCCTCGAGACCGTACCCTCGAGAGCATACCCCTCGAGACCTAACCCCTCGAGACCGTAACCATCGAGACCGTAACCCCTCGAGAGCATACCCCTCGAGACCTAACCCTCGAAACCGTAACCCTCGAGACCGTAACCCCTCGAGACCGTAACCCCTCGAGACCGTAACCATTGAGATCGTAACCCCTCGAGAGCATAACCCTCGAGAGCATACCCCTCGAGACCTAACCCTCGAGACCGTAACCCTCGAGACTGTAACCCCTCGAGACCGTAACCCGTCGAGACCTAACCCCTCGAGACCGTAACCATCGAGACCGTAACGCCTCGAGAGCATACCCCTCGAGACCTAACCCTCGAAACCGTAACCCTCGAGACCGTAACCCCTCGAGACTGTAACCCCTCGAGACCGTAACCATCGAGACCTTACCCTCGAGCCCTTTTTCTTTTCAGAAAATGGTTAAATCTTTGAAAATTCATATCTAATTCATACGAGCTCGGAAAATTATGATCCACATATCCAAATTTTCTATAAATCGAGCCCTATCTATCTAGGCTATGTTTGAGTGTATTTGGATCTTCTATTTTGCATTCGTTCTTTGTGCTAATCTATAGGGGTCGCTTCCGCGACCGTTAAATCTCGTTACAGGCTCGAGCGAGGACAAGTCTGACAACATTGACTACCAGGAGAAGTCCGACAGCTACGTCAGTGAAGGTGCCACACACCATCCAACCTCGTAGATCCCATTACGCATGACAACTATAGTATGGCTAGTGCTTTATATTCATGTTGCTATAATGCTATGCCTGTGCTAGGACTGCATGATAGAGTATTTATTTGATGAGCCCTACCTTGTCGTAAACTATCACCTGCTTACCCGCTGTTATGATAGCCACCTGCTTATCTTCTATGCTTATATTTTTATACTTCACTCGCTTACATTTTGATGCGACGTGATGAACCCGGGGAAGGCCTGGAGGGTGCCAGGCTGGATGTGTGAGTTGATGTTTCAGATGGACATGTGAGCTGATGATGTTGTATCCGGGTTTGGGGTGGAGCTTACGGCAGGGAGTAGGGTGAGGGTTGAGTCGATCGAGCCGGGATCTACGACGAGCTTTTGGAGCAAGTCTTGCCAGGGAATGGTTCTGGACATTCCCATGAGAGGAGCCTGTGGCGGGCTAACTGAGATGTGATGGTGGTCCTTGGGTGTGATCCTCTGAGAGGTGGAGCCCGGGATGAAGGTGCCGTGGTAGCACGTTAAAGATAAACCCTGATGAAGATATCCCGGTTTGGTCAAATCTAGGAACTGTTGCGCTGGTATCCGGACCTAGGAATCTCTTGCTTTCCACTCGCTCTCCATGGGGGGGAGACGGCCGAACCGCTGGATAGGTCGATGCCACTGCTGCTAGGCGAGAAGTGATAGGAAGGTATATGCATGGGATGGAGCTAACACCCTACCGAGACGATCATGGCACCCCCTTCGGGAGTGGGTACATGGCATGGCATCCTCTATGGGAGCGGATACATGCTCTCTTCACAGTTCCAGTGATCCAGTGCTGGATGGTAGAGTGGCATCGCCTATGGCAGTAGGCGCCCGGAATCTGCCTAGATGCGCGCGTGCATCGATGATGGTTATCTGGTGGATTAGTGAAACCTCTGCAGAGTGTATGGTTGATCGATCGATACATATGCCGAATCCTCGGCTATGGACCTTTCCTATGTTTCGCATGCACCGGACTAGTGAGTGGAGTGTTCTACCTTCCTCTGAGTGTGATTTCCGGCCGTGAGCCAGTTTGAGGGCTGCGGGCCGTTGAGGCAAGCCAAGAGGGAGTTGGCTTGTCGAACAGAGTCTGAGAGGGTGTTGGGGGAGATGAGATGATGCTACAGATATGGATGGAGATAGATGAAGGGAATGGGTTTGTGTTTAAAACTTGTTTATTATACTTTTGTTTTATATACTTGAACAATTCATAGGAAACCCCAGCCTTATAGGTTCCTTTTGAGATACCCTTATTTTTTTGCATCCACTTCCACAAAGCAATGCATAGGGTGGGAGTGTGGCCAGTACAAATCGTACTAAAAATTTGGTTTCAGGTTCAAGGAGTGAGTACTCATCTGGGGAGTACAGTGATTGAGGGTTTCGTGTCTACGCTCAAGTTGGAGAGAAGAAGATAGCTTCCGCACCTCAAGCTTTTACTGTTTTGCTGCATGAACTCTGATTCCGCCCTGTGGTGATGTAATAAGTTATTGTAACTCCCTCTATTTGCTCTCTTTTGTTCGATGTATGGATTATGGATTCAACTGTTATCGGGTAATGTGATTTAAATGGTCATATTACACTCCGACACTGTGGATTTCCCTTCGCAGAAATCAAGGTCTTTTCAGCAGCCTCTGCTGAGATGTGGGTGAGGCGGCCTCGGGGTGCTCCGGATGGCTCCTGCTTGTGCGGGGTGCCCTGGCTTTGCCTGACGGGCGCTGGTGTAGCTGGTGTAGTCTTGTTCGGGCACTCGGCTGCCTTGTGACCTGGCTGGCCACAAGCGAAGCAAGTGTAGGTCACGCCGCCTGTGGGGGTTGGCGCGGCAGACCTCCACGTGCTACCTCTTGGTGCGGCAAGAGCGTATGCTTGGCGGTCCTGAGCAGGGTGGGGGTGGTTGCTGGTGTGGGTACCACCGCCCCGGCTCGAACCGTGAACAGCTCCCTGGGCGAAGCGAGAGCGGGGAGGCTGAGATGTCTCACCACGCGACCTCCATGGGGTAGGTGCGCGGGAGGTGCCCTCAGTACGGCGCTTCTTGTTCTTGCCAAGCACCTCCCTCTCCACGAAAACCTCATCGCGGTCCTTCTCAATCTCCATGCACCTATCAATCAAGTCACGCAGGGTGTGGCTCTTGGTGCCTGAGAGGGAGAGCCTAATGCAACTAGAAAAGCCCTTGCGGTAGTAGTACATCTTCTCCTTCTCAGAGTTCACCACTAAGACAGGTGCATAGCGCAGCAGGTTAGTGAAGCGGGTGGTATACTCATGCACTTTGTCAGCTCCCATGGAGATGCTACGGAACTCATTCTCCTTCTTCTCTAGCGCGCCTTCATGGATGAAGAATGCACAGAACTCGTCCACAAACTCATCCCAGGAGATGTTGGCGGGGTCCCGGTGGGTTTCGCAGAGGCTGTCCCACCAAGATCGCCCAGCACCCACAAGCTGGTGAGCTGCCAAGCCAACACACTCTTCGTCAGTGCAAGTGGTCAAGTCCAGCTTCTTCTCAATCTCCTTAAGCCAGTCATTAGCAGCGATAGAGTCGATGCTGGTGCCATCGAACGTCAGGGGCCTCAGCTTGAGAAAGAACTCTAGTTTCTTGTAGAAATCATCGCGGGGCTCCCGGTGCTGGGGGTGCAGCACGTTCTCAGTTAAGACTTGAAGAAGCTCAGTCTGCTGGGCCATCACATCTGCCAAAAGTGGCATGGGAGGTGGTGGTGGAGCTGCATCTCCTCCTGTGGTAGGCTCGAGTTCGGGCTCAGCAGCAGGCTGTGGCTGTCCTCCAGCCGCGCCTCCGGCTGCTGGTTCCGGCTCAACAACCGGCGGTGGCGGTGGGTGTGCAGGCCGTGGGGTGGCAGTGCAGGGTGGCTCCTCAAGGTCAATGGGTATGTGACCAACGCGGCCACGACCACGACCACGACCGCGTCCACGGCCCCTGGTGGGCGCAGGTGAGGGGGAGCGGTTGCTCAGATGGCTGGCACGACGAGTGGACATCCTGCTTAACATAAACCTCAGATTAGGGCATGTGCGCGCGTAAAATAACTTTGATATCAACGATGTAATAATTTGAAATAATTTTAAAACATTTTTAATTTATCCAACACTCATACAAAGAAGCATGAAGATCCAAAAAGATGCGATAAAAACCGAATCATTCATTACATCAGGTGGGTACATGGCGATGTCTTTAGCGGCTACGCTTGGAGACTCACGAGAAACGTACTACACGCAGGTAGTTCTAGAAAAAGGGGTGGACATCTACTCAGCATCATGGTGAGTCTGGTCACTTGGCCATATAGGCCCGTCATCTCTCGATCTGATACTACACTAAACCATCTCTAGAGGCTGGTCCAAACTGTAAGCTGCGGGAGGTATACCGATGCCAGAAGCCTGGATCTGCTCGTGAGTCATCTGAAGGCGAGAGACGTAACGACAGGCCTCCTCGAGCTGAGGGGTGGACACTGCCTGTCCACTAAGTCCAGTGGTGGGACATCCACTAGTGTTGAGACGAGATTGCCCCAGCTCGAATGTCTCAACCCTGACCTCTTACGGGCACGTAAGGGAAGCTCGTCCTGCAACTCCTCGTACTCTCTGACTCTCTTGCGATCTAACCTCTTCCAAGCTTCCATAGTACGTTTGAGCTTATCCATGAGGTATGCTATCTTGTGAACGTAGTTGATCAGGTGTCCCTGGTTGTAGCTAGCAAGAGTGTACTCCTGCAGCAGCTTCTCACGTTGAGCCTTGCACTGCTCACGGAGTTTGTCCCTGTAGGCAGCATCTTGACTCTTTTCCTGGAATCTCTTTGCAATGTCTTCGTTCTTCTCAGCTATGGTGGTCTCAAGCTCCCAGATATTCTTGTTGAGACGACTGTTGTGGATTTGAAGCTTATCCATCTCGTTCATCAGACTAGTGATCTGATCCTGGTGAGTGTGCTCTTTGCATGCTATCTCACGCTCTAGGTCCGCAATCTTTTGCTTCCATGCTGCCTCCTTACCTTCCGAACTACGGATCCTCTCGTCAACTTCCATCAGGTAGCGACGATCACGGCGTCCCTTCCGCTCCAACTCAGCAATGTACATTTTCTGGCACTGCATGTACATCATAGAGGCGCGGTGGCAGGGGTTGCGGTCAGCTCTGGTATTCTGTTCGATGTAGATGACCTCCTCCCAAGTACCCTGCTGAACGTCGAGGGCACAAGGAAGCAGACAAAAGTGACTTTCCTTCAGATAGTCAGCTCCGTTGCGCAGCACAGTGCAAAGTGCCTGGCACAAAATGGTCTGAACACACATGCCGGTGTCATTGTCGAAGGCGAAGTCAGTGAAGGTGGTAACTTCGGGCAGGTTCATGCTTGCAGGCACGTTGACGTGGTCTGCCTTGTAGCCCTCGATGCCTCCTCCAGGGTCGGGCTTGCCGTGGCAAAGGTACTCGACGTTCTCCACAGGAACACCAAGCTTGGTGAGAACCTCATGAAGCACGTGAGTATAGCCTCCATGCTCCGTCCCGTCGAGTCTGAACTCAACGATACCCATCGGCGGTAACGGACCAAGCGGCAAGTTGGGGTCCATCTGCAGCTGACACGAGAAAGAAGTTAGAAAAGTTGCAGAGAGGTAAACCATGCATAAAAGCGTATGCAGTGGTCGGTGTATAACCGAGAGATTTCAAGATTCTCCTAATTCTATCGTCCAATCCTATGGGTCTCGTCCTAGGGTCAAGCATGGCTCTGGTACCAATTGAAACATCCTCAATTTTCCACGAAGGGAAAATGCACAGAATGGCGGATAATATAATAGTTTGAAGTATCAAACCATCTCATTATCTCGCAGCAGTCGATACAGGATCCATACATCGAATAAAAGAGTACAATTAGGGGGAATTACATAAATAGTTTGCCGCCACACTGGCGGAATCATCAGAGTAGCAGCAGCCTCTGGAACGGCTGCGGAAGGCAGAAGTACAACACATCTCCAAAAGAAGCCTGAGCGTAGGAACGAGACGTCTACTCCTCCTCATCGTCATAGTCGTAGTCTGGCTCACCTGCCAAATAATTTTCAGTACGGTTTGTACTGGCCACATCTCCTACCCTATGCTTTGCTTTTGCTATGTAGTATTTGGTGGGATGCAAATGATATAATCAAGCGACCTAATATATGGCTGTGGTTTTCTATGCATGTAGTGACCAATATTATATAATATAATTCATCAAGTTTTAACCCATCTCATCCACATATCCATCCCATTCCATCACCATCACACACATCTCACCCTCTCGCACTCAGTCGATAGGTCCAACTCCCTCTCGAAGCTTGTCTCAGCGGCTTACAGCTGGAAGGGTAACACCAGGGGGAAGAAATAGAAGGACTCCTCTCACTACTCCCGAGAAGCGTGGGTCTTAGGAAAAAGCCATACCAGTGGCTCGCGGACTACATATATAGATTCATAAACTCTGCAGAGCGTGTAACCACAAGATCACTATCATCGGCGGTGCCCCGCCTAAGCTGATTCCGGCTGCTTTCTAACCGGTGCAATGCCACCCTACCACTCAATACTGGGACATCCCAGATAGGTATCACCGGCACACTGAGACTGTGAGACATAGTACCGGGCCCTCGTGGTCACTATGCTGTCTAAGGAGGGTGTGGGTCTCCATGCCCGTACCTTCCAACACTATCTGCTAACAACCTAGTAGTAGTGGCACCATTCTAGCTAGTCAGACATCCGTCTCCCGCCTATACAAGAGCGAGTGGTGAGCACGTAAGTCCCAAGGTTCCAGTCCTCAAGAGATATCAGGTCCTAGGGGGATCAGATAGGATTATCTTCCCTTAGGGACTACAACAGTTTGTGCTACAGCAGCACCTCCTACCCGGGGCTTAGCTCCACGAAGGTTCTCAACCCCGGGATCTCCTTATACCTCACAATGTGCCCGTCACAAGCACCTCACTTGGGAATGCCCAGAACGCATTCCCCGGCAAGACTCGCCCACATGGCTCATCGTAGAATCCTGTCCGATCGACTCAACCCTCACCACACACCCAAGACGCACGCAGCATTCTCCCCGAGTAAAGTGGCACCACGTGCCTTAACCATATAACCATACTCTCCACCACGCATCACATCACACAGATATAAGCGTAGTAGAAGTAAAGCATTATAAGTAAATAAGCATGCGTCTAGCCTATCAGCGGGTGTGCAGGAGTAAGGTTGCGACAAGGTAAAGGCTCATCAAGCAGTTCTACCATGCAGCCTATCATCAGGTGATATTCGTAATTAAAGCACTAGCAAGCTAGATATTATGCCATGTGTAATAGGATCTACGAGGTTGGGTGGGGTGTGGCACCTGTGAAGTCGTCACCGAGCTCCTTCTCGTACTCATAGTCGTCCTCCTCAAGCTGATCCTCCTCTGAAACGAGACATAATAGCCGCGTTAGCGGCTCCTATAGAGTCAACACAAAGAAGCAATAAAATTTAATATCTCCAAATGCACTCATACATAAGCCTATAACGTAGGGCTCATTTTTATGAAAATTTAGACACTTGGTTCATATTTTTCAGAGATCGTATGAAGAAGTTATGAATTTCTGAAGTTTATTCTATTTTCTAAAAAAGAAAAAGGGCAGATTAACCTGGACGTGACATGTGGCGGCTCCTGATTGGGCCACGTGGCGTGCGGGCACAGTGCAGGTGTCACAGTGCTGACGTCAGCACGGACGCAGGGTCAGATGGCTTGGATGACGTCATGCTGATGTCAGCTCGGTCAGCGGCCGACAGGTGGGGCCCACGGGTCTGGTCACTGACAGGTGGGGCCAGGTCAACGGTCAATGTTGACCGGTCAACGGTCAACGCCGACCGGGCTTCGACCGGGCCTGGGCAGGGTAGGATCTGGGCCGGGTTGGGCCGGCCCGGCCCGGACACGTGTCATCTCATTAGCTGGGCCACGTGGCGGGTCAGAGTCCAGCGGGCTCGGTCCACGGTGCTGTAGCTCACGGACTCGGTTCACGGTACACCGGAGACTGGGTGGCTAGGTGGCGCTGCGCGGTTGGCTAGCTGGGTCCACGTGGTGGACTTGGTCCACACGGGCGGGGGAAACCTTTCCCCTTTCCTCCGTCTCCCGCGCGCGCGCGGCCGGTGCGGTTGAGCTCGTCGGCGGTGTGCAGGCGGGCAGCGGCTGCGAGCGGGGTTGGCCAGGCTGAGGCGTGGCTAAGCGGGCACGAAGGCTAGACTGGTGCAGCGGCGGGGTCCGTGCAGTCCCACAGGGCTTGGCCTTGTCGGCGCACGTGCTTCGGCGGCGGCCGGCGGCGAGGCCACGGCTGCAGGGTGCCACGGCGTGTAGGAGGCTGCTTTGACTCACGCCCCAGCTTCGTGGAGCCATGGCGAACACGGCTGCAGGTTCAATTTGGGGAAAGGGGCTTCCAGCATGGCGGCCATCGGACGGCGGCGGCGGCGGACGGCGATGGCGACGGCGATACTCCGGCAGGGCACCATCTTGCTCCTCATCTTCTTGTCCCAGGCTCGATTGGGCTCGTGTAGCATCTATCGAAGGTAAGAAAGGGGGCTCGGCAGGGCGTGCGTGGCCGTAAAGCCGTGGTGGCGCTCTGGCCGCCGGAGTCCGGGGAAACCGAGGTCGGCAAAGGTGCTTGCCTCACTATGGTTCATGCCGGCTCCATCTAGCGTGTCAGGAGTGTGTCCCAGGCCAAGGCGGGCTCAATGGTGTGGTTAAAGATGCCTAAGGCGGGCAGGAGCATGGGAACGGCAGCGGCGTACTGGCGGCGGCCATGGAGAGGAGCGCGGGCGAGAACGGGGAAGCTCACCTGCGTAGCAACGGCCGAGGCAGGCGACGAGGGTTTGGTGGCGGCTTGGTGCGGGGAAGCAGAGCCGGGGCGTACGGGACGCGCGGTCGATAGATATGAAAAAAGGTAGAAGCTGACAGGTGGGCTCCGCTTGTCAGCGAGAGCGGGGGCGCGCGACACGCGGGCGAGGTTGGCGGGCCACCTTGCTGGGCCGCCTTGATGGGCCAGCAGCGCGGCTGCACGGGCGAGCGCCTTGCTGGGCTGTCGGCCACGCAGCGCGGGAGAGCGGAGCAGGCGCGCCGGCTGCAGTGCGTGCGAGCGGGCCGTCGGTCAGGCGGGCGGGGCCGTCGCCTCTGCTAGGCTGAACGGGCAGCGCGCGCAGCAGGCCGGACGGGCCACGAGCGGCACAAGCAGGCCAGCGCGGCTAGGTGGGCTGCCGGGCCGCTTCTGCGTGTTGGGCTGGTTTCCTCTTTTCTTTTTCTTCTATTTTCCAATTCCTTTTCTATTTCTATTTCTTGCAAAGCAACTAATTTAGCCACAACCCTAGGTTAGTGAGGTTAGTGACCCATATGTATACACTATGGTGGGTCCACTAGGGTCTCTAGGTCATGATGGATCCATTTCCGGAGTTAGTCGACACATGTTCACACATGCGATGACAGGTTATTTGATTTTATCGGTCATCACATAAAATCGGGAAAAAGCAAAACATTCTCTGGTAAATTAAATGCAATGCTCGGACGAACATTGGGTGCTACTTGTGCATCTATTGGCGGGTTTCCTACATGACATCCACCATACACTGGTAACCTTTAGAAAAATTTTTGAAAACCCGTATTTTCGGTGACCGGATATCTAGGGTTGTTAGACAGATGCTTTGATTCTTTGCTGACTTTGTGAGATATTGGCCATTAGCTGAAGGTGGTTTCACTTATTTTCCTTAGTTTATCTACTTTTCACTTTTTCCAGGATATTACCATGGTGTCAAGGAACCAATACAAGTTGCAAAACTTTATTGGCTAGGTTTTGACTCAAGTAGTCCATCTGGCGCCTGCCAATGAAGCAAGAAGCGAAAGGCTACTGACCTGCACCAGGGGTGATGCATACAAGGCCGGTGATCATGCCCTGCACAGCTCCGATCACCGACGGCTTCCCGAAGAAGAAGACGTCGAGGAGCGTCCACATGAGGAGGCTGGTGGACGCGCAGATATGCGTGTTGAGCACCGCCATGGACGAGTCGATGTTGGCCGAGTAAGGGTCGCCGCCGTTGAAGCCCGTCCATCCAAGCCACAGCAGGCCGGCCCCCGCCAGCACCAGGAGGATGTTGTTGGGAGGGAACCGCTCCCTGTCCGATGCCGACCTCGGCCCCACCCAGTACGCGGCGGTGAGGCCGGCGATCCCCGACGAGAGGTGGATGACGTAGCCGCCGGAGTAGTTGATGGCGCCCCACTGGAAGAGGAACCCGCCGCCCCAGAGCGAGAAGGCGGAGACGGTGTAGGAGAAGGTGATCCAGAGCGGCACGAACGCCATCCACGCCTTGATGTTCATCCGGCCCAGCAGCGGCCCGGCGAGGAGGATGACGGTGATGCTGGCGAACATGCACTGGAAGTACACCATGATGGCGGCCGGGTAGAGCGGCCGGAGCATCTCCGCCTCGGCCGGCGTCCCGTCGGCGAGGTGGTAGCTCACGGCGGTGGGCGTGAGCTCCGACCGCGCCACCAGGAAGCGCTGCCCGAGCGCCGGCCTGGCTTTGCCCCAGAAGGGCAGCAGCTTGTCGCCGAACGACATGTTGTAGGCCCACACCACCCAGCAGATCCAGACGGCGGCGAAGGCGTAGAGCGCCATGAAGGCCGAGTTGATTGCCCACTTCTTCTTGACGATGCTGCCGTACAGGATCACCAGCCCCGGCATGCTCTGCAGGCCCACCAGCGTCGCCGAGGTCATCTGCCACGCATTGTCGCCCTTGTTCA
Organism: Bothriochloa decipiens; assembly: GCA_023333625.1. Lineage (NCBI taxonomy): Eukaryota > Viridiplantae > Streptophyta > Magnoliopsida > Poales > Poaceae > Bothriochloa > Bothriochloa decipiens. Next base: position 36,734,744 of record CM041635.1, on the reverse strand, counting down.
GCCACTCCGGCGACGACGTCGAGCTGTTGTACGCCAGCGGTATCGCGCCTGCTGCCATGGCTGGCTAGCAGGGGCACTCAATCGAAAGATTGGTGGGTGGAGACTGGAGAGTGCGGAGCAGGAGGAAGAACTAAGAAGGGGCGAGCTGCACTCTCAACTTCGCTAGCAAAGCTTTTGTGGCTTGTCTGTCTGTTATGAATCCTGCGAAATATCAAAGTGCCTCCCTCGCTACAAAAACCCAAGTTGGAGGTCACACACAGCCTTAAACCATGGAAAAGCAGGCAAGATTCGTATTAGCACACTGACAAACCCGCACTTGCCAAGTATATTGTCGCTATCTCTGCTTGATTCGTGCTGTGCCTGTGAACTTGTGATCATCGTCCTAGGAATTTTCGTAAGGGCATGTTGATGAACAGAATAGATAGATCTAGTGTGAAAACCAAACTATCCTCTTGAGATGCTTGTCACGGCAAGCACGAGCATCTTTTTATACTATGATATGATTTGCATTATGATAGTGCTAGTTGTGAGCTGGAACGGTGGCCATCAGCGATGCAATGCTCAGAAGATGACTCATCGAGATGCGAGAGGAATATGTTTGGAAGTTTGGAACTGGCCGTTTGCACTGCACGCTGATTGTTTTCCTGCAGAATAATAGGTTAAAAGCAGAACAGAGAAAAGGACTTTAGTTTGGCATTTTGATTGACCTCGATAGGGTAGGCGTTGTAGACTGCGTTTTCCGTCTGAGATGACTTTGAGATGTCGTGGCATCAGGTAGGCACAGCTGCAACTTTCGTCGCCTACTATTCCCGGCCCAGTCTAATCTAAGATTACTGGCATCACCATCCTAGAAACGAATGCGTGCAATCGATAACAAGTGCTTCCGAGATATGAGTAGCTGCCTATGGTTGGTTGCTTATATTACATCGCATATTCGCGTGCTTCTCCAAACGACTGAATCAAATGTGCCAGTGTCGAGGCATGATTGGTATTTTTGTAACCTTTTTTTTTATTTATGTGTAGGATACGAACTACGTGTGCGTGTGCGTGTGTTCTTGATTGGTTTGACATGTTAGTTTATTTCCAGCTTTTGCTTCGCGTTTTTACTAGTTATAAGAGCGGAAACATCAAGGGTACTGTAACACCCCAACTTTTTCTCTAATCTTAAAGAACAATCATATAGCTAATAATCATTAATTAACCAATAACTAAAAATAACAAGTAGTTTAATTTTTCCCTCATAAGTCACTCACCAACTGCTCATATTAGTACAAAGACTATTTTGACAACAAATATATTACAGTATCGTACAAGCTTTGAATAAAAAAAAAAACCTTGGTGTTTGACAAGCAGCACATACACATTCACTTCTCATACAAGAATACAATATCCAAATTTTTTCTACTCGTAGAAAGAAATTCAAGAACCAACCAATGTAAGGCGAAGCATGGCTTATTTATAGTTTTGCCGTCAGACCCAATATATTATTTCACATAGCTCACTGAGATACCAGGACTGGCCAGAGCCAACCGACGCCTCTAGCTTTTGGGATTCATCATCCGGCTAAATTTACCATTGATCGCATATAATTTCACTCCTGCACAAACCCACTTGTAATCACCACTTACATTCATTTCAAAGCCACACAAGGGCCACAATGATCCCAAGCACAATCTTCCAATGCCAGCATGCGCAGCCATGCCATTCTAGAAGCCTTCCAGCCAATCCAATAGCAGCAGCTCGGCAACACAGTGAAGTGCCTTGACCTGGACTTGGAGTAAAATAAGGCACAGGAGACATGGAGAAGTAGTACTACAGTAGGGAGGGGAACAAATAAGAGGAGCCTGGAGCAAGGAACCAGCGCCCATAGCCAAAGACCCCTCCACTCAGAGAACCACCAAAGCAGAGAGCAAGTAAACACATTTCATGGCAAATATCCAACTGCATATCAATTTCTTCATAACCACCAAATTGTAGCTAGGAGGTAGAGGAGCTGGAAGGGGAGGATGGACCAGCAAGGGAGGCGCCGGTGGGCAAATCAAGAGCAACACAGGGTGTTGCACGAGGACGCCGTTGTGGCCTTGGCCAAACTCATCCCCAAAACAAAGGTAAATCCCCTGCTCCATACACACTAGTCTATTTCCTTAAGCACACGTCCGGCAAAGAACAGGTCCTGTACGTACACGGCGTAAACACACATCACCAATTCTTAGCATCATTTCTCAGCCCACCATTTCAGAGAAGGGTCACCATCCCAGCAGCACATCGTCACTACCCAAGCACCCAGCCAGTAGCTAGACAGTGGAGTGGAGATGGCGTACTAGGAAGAAGATGCCAGACTAAGCACTCACCTCGCTCACCTGAGCGCCAACACAAGGCTGCAGGTCCCCGGCCATACACAGCATGACCGCGTGCACAGCAGCAAGCTAGGAGCACACCTGCACAGAGCCAGCACCAACACACACCCACGGCCGTGTGCCCGAGCGCCGGTCAGCCCAGCAACACGGCCACGTCGGCCTCGGCCCTGGGCCTCGTCGCAGCACCTCGAGCACCGGGGAACGACTGCCGGCGGCGACGAGCCCTTTGCCTAGGCGAGCACCAGAGCGTGGGAGCTAAGGTCCCCAAATAGAAGGCCAAATCGGAGGGGGAAGCAGCATGGATAGCTTCGGGGTAGTCAGGAGGGTTGCAGAGAGGTGATTGCTGGCGAGATTCCCCATCCATGATGGTGGATTTGGGCAGCGGAGCTGCTGGAGCATGGAAGACGGAGAGAGAGAGAAAGGGGCGAGTGAGGTGTGAGGGTCTGGGAGAGTGCGTGAGTTGGGCTTCAAGCTTCAGCAGTAGTAAATTAGTATGGAGCGCTGCTGGTACTAGTACACACTATACGGCAGCGTATTTTGATTCAAGTGTTGCTGACGTGTGGATGGGTAATGGGGAGGATTAATAAGAGTACTAACTTATCTTGTGCCACACTAATTTTATATGTATCACTGTATTCCCGAAAAATCATGGACAGCTAAAATTTGAGACTAATAAAATATCTTGACTATAGGATAAGACACACGAACACGTAGCATAGTGCATAAATTTGTTGTATTCTTTTGGTCTTGCTAAATACCAATATATATAAATATTATAATTAATTACAGGAGGCAAGCTAAAACATTGAAGGACATCCAGACTATACAGACGGATCTACGGTGACATTTTAAGATTCAGGCAAGTCACGTAGATGAAACATGGATTTTTATAAAATTAAACCTATTTTCAAATACTTGCATCAAAATCTATTTTTTTTCTAATTAAATTGAATGGACAATGATGATAATGATGATGGATAATGGTTATTTGATGATAATTGAATATTCGGGTAGAGAGAGTTCATGGAATGTGATGATGATTCTGGGTTGGTCGAGCTCTCTCTACATCGACTGAACTCAATATAGGGACTCACCCCTTCTCACTCATTATGTGTGCCGTAACATACCGTGTCTACCATGAGTTCGTTTATGACGGGCCGAGTCCGGTACCCATGAATATTGTTATATACTCCCTATGGTATGTCTGGAGAGGGTTGCGGTGATGAGATAACCCCCAATCAGCTGTCGATGAAGTATAGCCAGGCGCATATATTAGCGCACGTGAGTAGATGCGGATGTATATAATATATGAAAGTGGGGAAAGTCAAGGTATCTTGACCATGAGTTGCACCAAAGGAAGTGCAATGACAAATTGGTCAGGGTAATTATGGATAAGTTGACACAAATCTGCGCATGGTTAAAACCATGAATTCATATCCTGTCTCCTGGATTGGACGCTACGGGAGCCTATAGGAGGTTCTTTCTCACTTATGGGTGATAATAGATTTCTTAACTTATTTCTAAAATACGTAATTTTTTGATAAATGATTTATGATTGAGAATGGATATGACAGATGATTAGACATGCATTTTATGGATATATTATATGCTTGTTGAGTATTTTGTACTCACTCTTGTTATACCCTCCCCCTTCAGATGAAAAGATGAGATACGCTTGGCACATGACCTACAGGAAGTCTTGGAGAAATACAAGATACAAAAAAAACTATTGTATTATAAGGTGGCAAGTCTTGATTATAATTGTTTTAGGTAATATTTATTAGTTGTTCTTTCCCCTTAAAAGTAACAAGTTTTGCAAGATCCTAACTATTGTTCTGTTGGAGCACTCTGATTAGGGTCGTTATTCGATAAGTTTTCGTCTTATCGAATAATAATCCTTAAACTGACATTTTCACCTTGGTAGTGAAAATGTGGGGCGGGCCAGGCTGAAAGCCACGGTACTATAGCTTCGTGAGATGCTGTAGCACGCGAAGTTAGTACCAAACTGAAAGTTGAGGAGGAGTTGAACCCACTTAAATAGCTAGGCCAAGGACGCGTAATAACCTTCGGTTAACCGTTTTGAACGAAGCGAGAGCGAAAGTTCAAGCGAGTTTTTAAGCGGGTGGGGCCCGCTCCTCGGTAGAGCGGGCCGGTGCCGTGGGGCCGGGTCTGGGCTGTTAGAAATGGTATTCAGAGCCAACTCTCGCGGTTTCACGGACGTATGGATCGGGAGCTCAGACAGGTTTGTGCATGGCTCCAGATGAGAGAGCATGACAACTTGGGCCGAGGAGCTGGTAATACGGACATGGTCAAGAGAGTCGATCCTGAACGTTTCTCCCGTATGGGTAAGCCGGTTCAATGACTCGACGAGGACGTCGAGCCCTAAGAGGGGTGGATGAGAGACCCAGCCCATTGGGCCAGGCTGAAAGACATGGTACTGTAGCTTCGTGAGATACTGTAGCACACGAAGTTAGTACCAGACTGAAAGGTTGAACCGACTTAAATAGCCAGGCCAAGGACGCGTAATAACCTTTGGTTAACCGTTTTGAACGAAGCGAGGACGAAAGTTCAAACGGGTTTTTACGCGGGTGAAGCCCGCTCTTTGGTAGAGCGGGCCAGCGCGTAGGGCCGGATCTGGGCTGCTAGAGGTACTCTTCTCCTCGCACTACACCATTGCTCTTCTCAATAAATCTGCGAATATTATTTTCCAGTCTAGCTTTTCGAATCGAACAGGGCATTGTTTTGTTGATGACGACTTTGTGAAAGCAAGCCTTGTTTCTGCGTTAGCGCCCTCGGCGGGCGGGCTTGTCGCTCTGCTCATCGTCGCGTTTTAACTACTTCATTCACTGCGTGCGTGATAGGCTTGTTTTCAGTCGCGTTCGGCTGTAAATTAAAACGACGACGAACTTTGACTTGGGACCGTGAATCCAAAAGATTCTAGGCCATCGGACACTCATGATTCTTCTTCCAGGGGTGCTTCCATATTCTCTAGAACACTTTTCGAGTTCGCCGAATAATCCGTGGAGCCTAAAGAAAAAGCACAAAGTGAAGTGTCAGCATCGAGTTGACCTCTGACCGAATGCTAGTGTACTATGCTGATGTCCAAAACCGCCTGCAGGCATCGTGACCTGCGTGCAACCGTGCAAATTGCACTGTGAACGATTAACGAAAGAGACTTTTCAGCGTATATACATGCACCAAATTATTTTCGCAAAACCATATAATATATATCTGGTCCCTTTTTTTCTCCCTTTATTTCTCCTCTCCCTTTTCCTCTTTCCACTTCTCTCTTTTTTCTTTCTCCACCGTGGCGGGCCTCCCGACGTCGCAGGTGGGGCTTTACATTTTTACCATCATAACGAAGTGCACTCATCGATTATCACTCTTACGATGACTCCTACATATTTAGCACTCTTAGTTTCGCACCTCTTACATATTTATCATATTTGTCTATGTGGCATGCCATGTTAGCCTGACAAGGGGCACAGGCAGCATGGGCACGCGAAAAGACAAAGTCGCCCCTGCTCTCTTCCTCTCATTCCCTCTCTGACAATGGGTCCAGCGGCTCCTAACACCGCCAGGCGGGTCATGAGAGGAAGAGAGCAGGGGCGACTTTGTTTTTTCACGTGCCCATGCTGCCTGTGCCCTAGCTTGTCAGGCTGACATGGCGTGCTACATAGACAAATGTGGTAAATATGTAAGAGGTGCAAAACAAGAATGCTAAATACCAGTCATCCTAAGAATGATAATCGGATGAGTGCACCTCGCTATGATGGTAAAAATGTAAAAGCCCCAGCGTAGACTATCCTGGCCCGGCAGAACATCGCAAATTCTAGCCCAGCCCTTTTGTCAAACCACGGACCGATGGGTCCGGGACTGCACGGCCCAAGAAGACGGCCGAACGCGACTTCGTCGTCTTCATCGAAAAGCCCTAGCTATTTCTCAATGAAAAAAATAAAAAAAACGGAAAACCCTAGCTCTCTCCGCAGCCTGCCATGGCCATGGAGCACCTCCGGTGGCGCCCCACGGTGAACGAGCGCGACTTCATCGAGAGCGCTCTCCAGTCCGACCTCCGCGTCGACGGCCGCCACTCCTTCGACTTCCGCAAGCTCAAGATCTCCTTCGGCAGGTACATGCCCCCGCCTTCCCCTCCTCCCACCTATTTTTCCATTCTCGTCTCGTTCCCGCACCTCTGGGTCGAAATTCGTCCTCGTCCTTCGCTGAAGGCCTGCAATTTGCTCACGTTGCTGCCGCGGCTTTGTTTTGCTTTGCTTTTGCGCGTGGCAATTTGAGCGTTTATTTGCCGAGTAGGTTATGCATCCTTATCTATGCTGCTGTTGTGAACTTCAGGGAGGACGGTTCGTCGGAGGTGCAGCTCGGGGAGACGCACGTGATGGGCTACGTGACCGCTCAGCTGGTGCAGCCATACCGTGACAGGCCGAACGAGGGGACGCTGGCCATATTCACCGAGTTCTCACCCATGGCCGACCCAGCCTTCGAGCCTGGGCGTCCTGGGGAATCAGCAATTGAGCTTGGACGAGTCATCGACCGTGGGCTCAGGTCCCTGTTTCTTGGTTCTGTAATTTATGATGAGAAGGGGTTTAAGCATGGTACCTGATAATGTGAATTTTGTGTGAATGTATTTTTTTTTTCCAGGGAGAGTCGAGCTGTTGACATGGAGTCCTTGTGTGTTGTTGCTGGGAAGCATGTCTGGTCCGTGCGTGTTGACCTTCACATCTTGGATAATGGAGGGTATGGGTTAACCAGTTATAAATTGTTTGCTGATGTAATTAATCTGTAAACGCTTGCAAGTTACAGCTCTAATATTCTCCATTGCCATTGCAGGAATCTCATTGATGCAGCTAACATTGCTGCACTGGCAGCTTTATCTACTTTCCGAAGGCCTGAATGCACGGTTGGTGGGGATGATGGTCAGCAAGTTACAGTGCATGATCCTGAGGTACACATACACTCTCAATGTGCTCTATTGTAATTGGTGTTGCTAATATATCACTCATTTGTCATGCTCTTTTATAAATCAGTAGATTCACTACTTTACTATGTCCTTATGAACTAATTTGTACGACTCCCATAATTTCCTGTAGTCTGCAAATGCAGTATTGGCCTAATGGTTTCTTTTTTGTCCTGCTTTGTTGACCAGTGCAACTATTTGATGTATATTACAGGTTAGGGATCCGCTTCCTCTTACAATACATCATATGCCCATAGCTGTAACATTTGCATATTTTGGTGAAGGTAACATTGTGGTATGTCTCAATATTTAAGATTGAAGTGCTCTTGACTAATTTGCATCAAAGTATTAGCATCCTCAGTGGAGTAACTGACCTTTTTGTGTAGGTTCTTGATCCCACATACAAGGAAGAAGCAGTAATGGGAGGGAGGATGACTGTTACTGTTAACTCAAATGGTGACGTTTGTGCCATCCAGAAAGCTGGTGGAGAGGGTGTCATGTCAAGTGTTATCATGCAGTGTTTAAGAATTGCTTCGGTAAAGGCTACTGATATAACAAGCAAAATAAAGAAAGCAGTAAGTAAGCGCCATCAGATTGGTAACTAGCTGAGATGCCTACGTGTTGATATGGTTCTCAACAAAGTTCAAATCAAATCATGCATACCATGTAAAATAAGTTATAGTTACATTTGATGGAACTTTTGCATAGTTAAATTGATGGAACCATTGCATAAAGAAATTCTTTCTCTACCTACATAGAGATTCCATTGCATGTTTACCTCACTCGAAAGTGCCTATATGTCAGTATTGGAAGCAGATTACTTTGCATATTTAACCTCAATAGAAATATTTTCCCTAACAGCAGTAGATTCTCCACTAGATATAGATACAGGTGCAAATTTAGTGAAGCGAACTACAAAAGCAATAGATGCAAACTTTGATATGCTTCCGAAGAGGACACAAATTACCTTATGATCAACTGGTTAGCGGGTCTACATTATCCTACTCTACATTGGCAGGCTTGTCAAAAATGAAAACTGCGGAGAGAGCCAAAAATGAGAACTGCAGATAGAACAATAGAATCACCTTTTGGGTTTTCATAGAGCTAGGCACAGTAAGTCACAATAGCCCAGTTGACAGCCACATGGACTGAATTCCTTTGCAAGCCTAGGATGCATAGCTGTATTATTGGATCGTGGATCCCCATACATAGAACCAAATGCACTCACATTTTCAAAGCAGTGAATATCATATGCGATCATGAGCTCTTTTGTTGATTCGGTGGGCTTGAAAATCAACATGTCAGTTGATTCATCCTTAATAGAGCTAGACTGGATTGAAATAAATACTGCTGCCTTGTCTGAGATAAATTAATATAACCATTCAAGTTCTTGTTTTAAACTTGACCTAAGGAAAATAAGGCACAAAGCAGGGTGGACAGGAGAGGACTGAGGGAAGAGAGGTGTATCTCGGATTGACAGTAGTGGCACATACCTTCTCAGGACAAGCCACTGTGGTTGCTGGGTGATTGTCTCAGCACTCATCCTGCACTCAAGCACTGGATGAATCTGATTAGTTGGGTGGGAGGAGGGTGAACACAACTGGCCATAGGCTTTGCGGGATGAGGTGGTACTGGTAGGCCCACATGTTGTGGTTGACTGTTTGGTGAGGAGCGAAAAGGGATGTTAGGTTGTAGAACGATTTCGATGATCCATGGAATGCAAAACTATTCAGATTATGATTCTCATTTGATGGTGAGCTTTGTATTTCATCAAGAATCTTATGGCTGTTTTCTGTTTCAGGTAGACTCATACACCACCGAGAAAGCTTTAAAGAAAGTAAAACGTTTACCGACCGTGGTTCATCAGAAAGTTAATGTCAATGATTTAACTATGGAGGACAAAGGTGATGATGAATTGGAAAAGCAAACGATGTCCAGCGATGTTCAGCAGATAAGAAAAGGTGATGAGGACCATCAAAGTATAAAAAGGAATTCACCCTTCAGTGGGAACCGAATTGCTAAACACAAACAAACATCAACATTCATTGGTGGCCCATCAAATTGGTAGTGATTGTGGTCTAATGTTTTTTACCAAGTTCTAGATATTTAGCATAAACAATTTGCTTGACACAAGTTTTTTGCCAACTGGTCCTGATTTTTGCCATGTAGGGATCCATATTGTAAAGGAGTTTCATTAAGCTCCCTCAGAATTTCTGATTTGCCGGGTACTGTTAATTTTGTTTACATATTATGGGTGGTCTTCTGTCTGCTAATTTTTAATAACACCTCTCTGTGATGTATTTCAATTTTCAAGTCATTCTTAGGTTAACATTTATAGTGCTCATTGATGATTAAATATCATCTTCATAGCATGTCATTCTCCCCGTTTCAACTTTGTAGTAATGTTTTTTATACAATTTTGTTTTTAGGGCTGGTAGAAATATTGCATAAATCTGAGCCCCTTAAACTCTGATGTCTATAAATCAACCTGCTTCCAATCTAGAGTCATCGTTCAGTTTTCCTGCTGTAATCTTTCTTGAGGGATAATTTGCCAAGATTGGTTCTCTCTCGAGTTTGGATTCACTTATTTGCTTTGCATCATGCAGATCCACCAACTATGGTCAAGGCCAGCAGTCATGAGGATGCCCAACCAGTGACTGAATCATCTAATGCTGAGGTGACCACATCAAGTGCTGTGGCCGCCGGAGAGTCTGATGAGTCGCAGGAAATTGGATCACCAAAGAGTCTAAAGGACGCCATCAAACCAAAACATAAAAGAAAGAAGAAGAAAAGTGAGAAGAGTTAGTTTAGTTCCAAGACTGTAATTTCCTATGCCCCAGGTGAGCGGTTATTTGTGCTATTGTTTTTTATTTCGATTGGGCATGCTTATTGATAAGTTTTTACTACTATTTGCCAGTGTTGAATGTTATGTTGGTTCTCATGACAATTGCACATGCTACAGTTGTATGTTATGACTTCTCCAATGATCATTTTGCATTTCCCCTAAAAGAACTGATGATTTTGTGCTTATTCAGTTAAATCAACGATATAACACCTCAAACTCCTGATTGGTGGGGCTTCATCGGGGGTGGCATACATGGGATTTTGTGTTTGCAATCGTGGCTGATGTTAGTAGTGACCGCGGGCAAATTTTGTATGAACTGTAGAATTGTATTTTAGGAATGATTCAGTTAAGCTTTTAGTCAACTTTGCAGCTAGTTGTGTGATGCATGTTGTCCCAGCACATTCCATTGTTATATACTGAAAAATGTTCGAATTGACAGGACTGTTGCTCTCCATACTACTGTTAATCCTGTATTGTACAAACGGTCGTAAAGATTGCCAATTGGGTATTTTGGATCATATATATGAACATTTTGGGCACTTTTCAGAGTATATAAGAGCAGTCTCCAATTAGCGACCGGAGTATTTGAACAGCCCCGGAAGTGGAGTACCAACTACCCCAGCTTGCCATCTTGGGCATGTTGGGATTTCGGAACATGAGATTTTTTTACTGAATATTATGTTTTTTCCTATAAAAATGAAAATGTTTCTTCGTAAACTTCCTACAGGAATTATATGAAATTCTTGAATGCACAAGAAAACAAGGAACATAAAACACAGGAATTGTGTGACTGTGTAAGGCTAGGAGCAACGGAATTTTAATGAGATCTAAGGGATCAACTTTTGTTGGTTATAATCACTAATCAGCCTAGTTGTCCGATCATAATCTTTTCCACCTTGTTTCGCAAAAATAATCTTTTCCACCTTATTTTGTTTCCATCCCTTCTCACTTGCCATCACACTGTTTTTCCGAAGACAATTTCTTCCTATGGATTCTTCTAGCATAGAGAATTGTATTCTCCACCAAAAGAGAGAAATAACTTAATTTGACACTGCAGAGTTTGGTCAGGCAAAATAAAAAAAATAGCAGCACGTGTTTGACCTGGACGCTGCTGACCACCCGCAGCGGCAGCCGCTAAACCGGCCTGCAGGCCGAGATACCGTTGGAAACAGCTGCAGCGGGGGCCTCTACCATGGCCTGTATAGCTCTTTTGCGGGAGTACGGATTCGACCGGTAAAGGACGGTGCGGGCCCGCTCGAGGAGAATGCTGCGGAGAGGGACGAGGGGAGAGAGAAGGACCGGTGCCGCCATGCTCGCCGCCTCTCGCAAGCCCGCCGCTGGACGCTCGTCCTCCGCCGGCCGCTAGGAGCGCCGCCGCCCGCGAGGTCGTCGGGCCGCCTCCCCTGCTCCGCTTCCAGGCGGGAGGAGGCCGCGCACCGCCGTGCGCCTCCACCCCCGTCGCCCGCGGCCGGAGAGAGCAGGGGACGAGGAGGCTGTTGAGCTGCGCCCCCCGTCACCCGCGGCCGGAGAGAGCAGGGGAATCGCGGCGAGCTCGCGCCGCCTGGAACGGGGGAGGTGGAGGTCCATGGCCGCCACCTCTCTACCATGGCCGCGCGAGCTCCACGCACGCCAGCCCGCGCGCTCCGCGCCCGCCGAGTGCCTCCGCGCCGAGCTCCGCGCGCGCCGGCCCGCGAGTTCCGAGCCCGCCGACCGCCGCACCCGTCCGCCGCGCTCGCGCGCTCGACGGGGCTCCTCCGCGCGCGCCGGCCCACGAGCGCGGCCGGGCATCCTCCTTTGCTCCCCTGCTCCCGCGCTTTGTCAGCTTGAGGCCATTCTCCACCGCGCGCACGAGGTCGTGGGGCCATGGCCGCCGCCGCCTACCGGAGACCGCTGGGCGCGTCGGGCCACCACCTCGCACGCGCGTCGAGCCGGGCCCCGTCGCCGGGCACCGCTGCCGGGCCGCGCCGCTCGTCCCACCTTGCCGGGGAAGGAGAAGCCCCGGTCCGCGCTCGCCCGCCCGCTACTTTCTCGCCGGCGAGGTGGAGGAGAACGGGAGAGGTGGGGGCGCCGGGGGGTGCCAGTGAATGGATAAGGAGAGGGGAAAAGAAAAAGAAGAAAAAAAAAATCTTGACAAGTGGATAGAAGTTGAGGTTGAATGCATATGAGAAAAAATGATATAGAAGAGAGAATTTCGATCATCAGGATGAAATATTTTATTTAGAGGTTGAACATAGAGTTTGACGAGAGCGGATAGCAGGTTAGATGCTGTACGAGACCTGGGCATCAATCATCCATACTCGTTTGTACGGGCATTGGCATCAGAATCCCTTCGTTGATTTGTTCCACTCCCTTCCCTTTCTGCCTTTCTGCATCGCAATAAACTTGCATCTTCAATTTTTTGTTTTCTGACGATAATTAAGCTTTGATCTTTGTCGCTGGTCCAACGCTCCAACCAAAGCTTGGATTTTTTTATCCCAGCAGCCATGGCCGACACGCCGGAGAGCGAGGGTCTCTTCACTGACCCCGAGCCCTTCTCCCCGTCCATCTTCCTCAACCTGCCCCCGACGCCCCTCCCCGATGGCAACGGCGAGGTCCCGGCCTCGTCGGACAACCATCTCCCGGCCTCGTCGGACGACCTCGTCCTCCCCTTCATCTCGCGGATCCTCATGGAGGAGGACATCAACGAGCAATTCGTCTACCAGTTCCCCGACCACCCCGTGCTCCTCCAAGCCCAGGAACCGTACGCGCGGATCCTCTCTGACGCAGCCGCGGCTCGCATCAACGGCGCCGCCGCCTCGGGGTCCTCGTCCTCAGCCACCGTCTCACCGTCCTCCTCCGACGGCCCGGTCCAGCTCCTCTTGTCCCGGCCGTACCTTGATACGGGGCTGCACGGCTGCACCGACGACGGCGTCGGCACCTTCTTCTTGCCCGCACAAGGTGGTGGCAGCCCGGGGTTCGAGCAGAGTCCGGGGGCCACGGCCACAGCCACAGCCTTGCCCTCCGGCGACGGTGACCACGCGGCGCTGGCCTCGGTCTTTTTCAACAACAGGGGAGACGCGGAAGCGGAGATGCTCAACAAGGCATTCCTCAAGGGTATGGAGGAGGCCAAGAAGTTCTTGCCCACCACTAACAGCCTCCTAATCGACCGCAAGGCAGAGGAGGAGTTGGGCATTCATGGCAGGGGTCGCAAGGACAGGTACAGGCTCAGTTGGCATGACATGGAGGCTGAGACGTGCAGGAAGAGCAAGCTGATGGTGCCTGAGCCTGAGGAAACTGGCGAGGTGGTGGATGAAATGATTGCAAATGGACTGCAATTGTGCCTCGAAGAAATGAAGGCCCTGCGAATCACCATGGGCAGTGAGGCGAAGAAGAAGGCAAGCAAGGGAAAAGGGAGGTCGGCACAGAGAAGGTCTAGCTCCAACGAGGCGGTGGAGCTGACCACCTTGCTCATCCACTGTGCGCAGGCCGTGGCCACAGACAATCGCCGGACTGCGGCCGAATTGCTGAGACAGATCAAGCAACATTCCTCACCCAAGGGTGATGCCACACAGAGGTTGGCACATTGTTTTGCAGAGGGATTGGAGGCGCGGCTGGCAGGGGCGGGGAGCCAGCTCTACAGGTCTCTCATGGCGGAGCGCATCTCGGTCGTGGAATACCTCAAGGCCTACAGGTTGTACCTGGCAGCTTGCTGTTTCAAAATGACAGCGTTTAGGTTCTCCACCAAGACAATCCTCAAGGCCATCGCTGGGAGGAAAAAGGTTCACATTGTGAATTATGGCATGGATTATGGCGTTCAGTGGCCAAGTTTGCTAGGCCATATGGCCAACTTGGAGGGTGGAGCACCTCAAGTGAGGATCACCGGCATTGACCTCCCACAGCCTGGATTTCGCCCAGCCATGAGGATTGAGGAGACAGGGCGCCGTCTCAGCAATTATGCTTATCAGCTCGGTGTGCCATTCAAGTTCCATGGCATCATGGCGAGATGGGATACAGTTCGTGTTGATGACCTCAACATTGACCCTGACGAGGTACTCATTGTTAATAGTATCATCCAGTTTGAAAATTTGATGGACGAGGGGATCAACATGGATAGCCCAAGCCCTAGGGATGTTGTCCTCAGAACCATTCGCAACATGCAACCTGATGCGTTCATTCTTTATGTCATGAATGTCTCATATAGCGCTCCATTCTTTGTAACACGTTTCCGGGAGGCGCTTTTCTTTTACTCTGCAATGTTTGACATGCTGGATACCACGGCTCCACGGGATAGTCAGCAGCGGTTTTTGGTCGAGCGGCACCTCTTTAGGCATTGTGCCCTGAATGTTGTTGCCTGTGAGGGCACGGACAGGGTGGAGCGCCCAGAGACATATAAGCAATGGCAGGTGCGGAACCACCGGGCAGGGCTAAAGCAACTTCCATTGGATCCAGATATTGTAAAGACCTTGAGGGACACTGTTAGGGATCAGTATCACAAGGACTTTGTCATTGATATGGATCATAATTGGCTCCTGGAAGGATGCAAGGGACGCATACACTATGCCATGTCAACATGGGTTGCAGATGATGCTGTCTCAGAACTTTAGTTGCTTTGCTGACCACTGCAACTATGATGTATTTTACAGGTTAGGGATCCGCTTCCTCTTACAATACATCATATGCCCATAGCTGTAACATTTGCATATTTTGGTGAAGGTAACATCGTGGTATGTCTCAATATTTAAGATTGAAGTACTCTTGACTAATTTTCATCAAAGTATTAACATCATCAGTGGAGTAACAGGCCTTTTTTTGTAGGTTCTTGATCCCACATACAAGGAAGCAGCAGTAATGGGAGGGAGGATGACTGTAACAGTTAACTCAAATGGTGACGTTTGTGCCATCCAGAAAGCTGGTGGAGAGGGTGTCATGTCAAGTGTTATCATGCAGTGTTTAAGAATTGCTTCGGTAAAGGCTGCTGATATAACAAGCAAAATAAAGAAAGCAGTAAGTAAGTGCCGTCATATTGGTAACTAGCTGAGGTGCCTATGTGTTGATATGGTTCTCAACAAAGTTCAAATCAAGTTATGCATACCATGTAAAATAGGTTATAGATACATTTGATGGAACTTTTGCATAGTTATTAAATTGATGGAACCTTTCCATAAAGAAATTCTCTCTACCTACATATAGATTCCGTTGCATGTTTACTTCGCTGGAAAGTGCCTATCCTACATCAGTATTGGAAGCAGATTACTTTGCATATTTAACCTCAATAGAAATATTTCCCCTAACAGAAGTAGATTCTCCACTAGATATAGATACAGGTGCAAATTTAGTGAAGCAAACTACAAAAGCACTAGCTGCAAACTTTAATATGCTTCCGAAGAGGACACAAATTACCTTATGATCAACTGGTTAGTGGGTCTACATTATCCTACTCTACATTGGCAGGACCCGTGAGCCTGTGTAACCAAAAATGAAAACTGCGGACAGAATGTTAGAATCGCCTTTCGAGTTTTCATAGAGGTAGGCACACAAAGTCACAATAGCCCGGTTGACAGCCACATGGACTGAATTCCTTTGCCTAGAAGCCTAGGATGCATAGCTGTATTATTGGATCGTGGATCCCCATACATAGAACCAATGCACTCACGTTTTCAAAGCAGTGAATATCATATGCGATCATTAGCTATTTTATTGATTCTGTTGGCTTGAAAATCAACATGTCAGTTGATTCATCCTTAATAGAGCTAGACTGGATTGAAATAAATACTGCTGCCTTGTCTGAGCTAAGTTCTTGTTTTAAACTTGACCTGAGGAAAATAAGGCACAAAGCTGGGTGGAGAGGACTGAGGGAAGAAAGAGGTGTATCTCGGATTGACAGTAGTGGCACATACCTTCTCAGGGCAAGCCAGATGCTATGGGATAATTAGGTGAGGCAGGGAGCCACTGTGGTTGCTGGGTGATTGTCTCAGCACTCATCCTGCCCTCAAGCACTGGATGAATCTGATTAGTTGGGTGGGAGGACGGTGAACACAACTGGCCATAGGCTGTGTGGGATGAGGTGGTACTGGTGGGCCCACATGTTGTGGTTGACTGTTTGGTGAGAGGAGGGAAAGGGGATGTTAGGTTGTAGAATGAACTATTCAGATTATGGTTCTCATTGGTTGGCTTTGTATTTCATCAAGAATCTTATGGCTGTATTCTGTTTCAGGTAGACTCATACACCACTGAGAAAGCTTTAAAGAAAGTAAAATGTTTACCGACTGTGGTTCCTCAGAAAGTTAATGTCAATGATATAACTATGGAGGACAAAGGTGATGATGAATTGAAAAAGCAAACTGAGCAGATGTCTAGCCATGTTCAGCAGATAAGCAAAGGTGATGAGGACGATCAAAATATAAAAAGGAATTCACCCTTCAGTGAAGACAGAATTGCTAAACACAAACAAACATCAACATTCATTGGTGGCCCATCAAATTGGTAGTGATTGTAGTCTGATGTTTTGTTTCCCAAGTTCTAGATATTTAGCATAAACAATTTGCTTGACACAAGTTTTTGCCAACTGGCCCTGATTTTTGCCATGTAGGGATCCATATTGTAAAGGAGTTTCATTAAGCTCCCTCAGAATTTCTGATTTGCCAGGTACTGTTAATTTTGTTTACATGTTATGGGTTGTCTTCTTGTCTGCTAATTCTTAATAACACCTCTGTGATGTATTTCAAGTCATTCTTTGGTTAACATTTATAGTGTTCATTGATGATTAAATATCATCTTCATAGCGTGTCATTCGCCCCTGTTTCAACTTTGTAGTAATATTTTTTATACAATTTGTTTTTAGAGCTGGTAGAACTATTGCATAATCCGAGTCCCTTAAAATTCTAATGTTTATAGATCTACCTCCTTCCAATCTAGAGTCATCATTCAGTTTTCCTCCTGTAATCTTTCTTGAGGAATAATTTGCCAAGATTGGTTCTCTCTCAAGTTTGGATTCACTTATTTGCTTTGCATCATGCAGATCCACCAACTATAGTCAAGGCCAGCAGTCATGAGGATGCTCAACCTGTGACTGAATCATCTAATGCTGAGGTGACCACATCAAGTGCTGTGGCTGTTGGAGAATCTGATGAGTCTCAGGAAATTGGATCACCAAAGAGTCTAAAAGACACCATCAAACCAAAACATTAAAGAAAGAAGAAGAAAAGTGAGGAGTTAGTTTAGTTCCAAGACTGTAATTTCCTATGCCCCATGTAAGTTTTTACTACTATTTGCCAGTGTTGAATGTTATATTGGTTCTCGTGACAATTGCACATGCTACAGTAGTATGTTATCATTTTGCATTCCCCTAAAAGAACTGATGATTTTTTTTCTTCATTCTGGTAAATCAACAATAGCCTACAACACCTCAAACTCCTGATTGGTGGGGCTTCATCCAGGGTGGCATACATGGGTTTTTGTGTTTACAATCGTGACTGATGTTAGTAGTGACCACAGGCAAATTTTGTATAAGCTGTAGAATTGTATTTTAGGAATGATCCTGTTAAGCTTTCAGTCAACTTTGCAGCTATTTGTGTGATGCATGTTGTCCCAGTACATTCCATCGTCCCAGTACATTCCATTGTTATTATACTGAAAAATGTTCGAATTGACAAGACTATTGCTCTCCATACTACTGTTAATCCTCTATTGAACAAACGGTCATAAAGATTGCCAATTGGGTATTTTGGATCATATGAACAGTTTGGGCACTTTTCAGAGTATATAAGAGTAGTCTCCAATTAGGGACCCGGCTATTTGAATAGCCCCGGAAGAGGAGTACCAACTACCCCAGCTTGCCATCTAGGGCATGTTGGGATTTCGGAACATGAGATTTTCTTAATGAATATTATGTTTTACCTGTAAAAATATGAAATGGTTTTTGTAAACTTCCTACAGAAAATATATGAAATTCTTGAATGCACAAGAAAACAAAGAACATAAAACACACGAATTGTGTAACTGTGTAAGGCTAAGGAGCAACGGAATTTTAAGGAAACCTAAGGGACAACTTTTGTTGCTTATATAATCAATAAATCAGCCTAGTTGTCCGATCATAATCTTTTCCACCTTGTTTTGTCTCCATCCCTTCTCACTTCTCAATGTTCTCATATATACTACGGACGACATTGGTCGTAGCCGTAGCGGCGAGCAGCATCAGAAGCAGGCTAACTATTCAGAAACGCGGTGTTTCACAAGAAGGCATTGACAGGTCGATAGCCTGCCTGTGAGGCATGAGCTGATTCAATTCCTGCAAAATTTTGCTCCAACACACTCTTTAGTTGTGGTCTTTGCTTGAAAACAACAATAAATCCTGTCTTTGCTAGGGACACTACTCATTTCAGTCCGTTTGCCGATAGACCAAAAAAAAACCCATCAATTGTTGTTCGTGAGGAGACCAAGAAAAAAACCCATCAATTGTTGTTCGTGAGGACAGAGGACAAGCGTGTGAAGCGCCAAATTTTACCTTCACTAGCATCGTGCCCATGCGTTGCTACGGGTTGACAAACTTTTATATAAAAATACACAGATCGCACAATAAGAAAACAATATTGTAAAAGGGGGCATTTGATTTTTTGCCATTGCATGCGACCATCACTTTATCTCTCTCACATTCCATTGTCACAATGGCAAAAATGTTGTCACTCACCCCCCACGAGTGGCAATGGACTAGATATCCAACATTAAAGCCACATTTAATCTAAACAAACAAAGTTTATGAAATTAACATGGTCACATATAGATCACGGTGTCGTAGGTTTATGTAGATTTTTTTCGTATTTTGCTTAAAATAATGTTTTATATCTTGAGGAAGATGTCTCCGATATCCATTTATTTCATGCGCCAATATGGCTACTCATCTTACCTCTCATGGCGTTTCTTGTTTCTTTGACTTCTCTTTTTCATGCGCCAATATGGCTACTCATCTTACCTCTCACGGCGTTTCTTGTTTCTTTGACTTCTCTTTTCATCAGACATTATTACATACCGTTCTCTATCCCTCTGCCTCTTCTTCTCTTTAGGAACCCATCTAGTGGGACCAATCCCGATCAGTTATAATTACCTTCAATGAATTTTGGTGAGTTGCAAATATATGAGCATAGAACGTGTAGAGATGCCGTAAAAGTTTATATACCTCCAAGGGCTTTATTTGTAAGGTCCCCCAAAGGTACTCAATCATAGGTTAAACTTGGCGTGTCCATCAACACTATAAATAGTTATCCCACGATTATTGAATTGCACTAATATGTTATTAAAAGAGGTTGACAAATCATTACATGGAACTCAATAGTGCGTGCAATTCAAAAGAAATACATTTCCAATGGAGGTGGATCAGAAGGAGGCCCAGGCAGTATACTGCTTAATCTGCAATTACATGATATGCTTATTAGCTTGACCATATGGATCTAGATGGCAATCACTTTAGCTTGAACACATGGATCTATATGAAAATGGTTAATTAATGATCAAAACATTAAAATTAAAGGCTTCCCAGACGGCGGTGGCCACCTCCAGCCAGCCGTGGCCTCGTTCCAGCCGGCCGTGACTTGTTTTAAAGAAGCAGGACCAAAGGAAAAATAATTTTTCTATTAAAAAGATAGGAAAAATGGATTTGCAAAACTAATAAACTCACAAGCAGTGCAAAATAATACCATTTGAACTTCTTTTACGTGTGTGCTATAGAAAGCTGGTCCCGACAATAATGATACTCTAAATCAAAGTTCAGATAGTTTTCAAAATATTTTTTTTCAGCCTTGGCACCGTCCCAATATTCAGTCCCCCAAAAGGCCAAAACAAATTAACTATTGGATCTCAATTTTATTTCCTTGGAACAGTGAATATATAAGCTGATCGAACCGCAAATAAGGGTCAGATGTATATTCCTCTCTTTCAGGTGTTATACCAGCTTTTCTGTGGCGCTTTTGTTTTTGTCTCAGTTTTCTGAATAAAAGCTAGCAATCCATAAACTCTTTTGCAAATACAGGTTGTAAGATTTTTTTTTAATTTGCCATAACCATTCACCTCAAGTCCAGAAGTCATCGGCGGCGGTTTTGTAGACCTTAGGACATATCGCAGATAGTTCAAACTTCAAAGTTAGTATCACCTATTGATTGATTCTTATATTATTGCAGCACCCCCTGAATTTAGCATGTGATCTTCATCTCAAATTGAACCTTACGTTCACAAATAAACAAGAACTTTATCTATGTATCTAATCTAAAATAAGAACCGTGAATGCTTGTTGCCAGATTTCACTCAGTCAAGCATATATGTAAACTGCATTTGAATCTGAATATCAAATAATCATGAAAGCTCTAGGAATCAATTATTGTTATAACATCTTATAATTTGAAATTGGGGGAGTATGATATATATATGTGCTGATAAACACCAGACACAATAACTACAGGATCATCCCTATATAAAACAAATTATTGTAGGTAAGGTTTTCAATTCATGGCTGCACCCTATTTTCAGAAACAACCGTCAAGCAATATGTAATTTCATCTAAAAGTGGATAACAGAGAGCAGCATCTGCTCTTTACACCAGGAATAAGAAATTAACCTTGGGCTCAATTGTAGCATCGGTGCCCTGAGATATGATTTTAACAAGGAAGAAACTAACCTGTTTGATTAAGATCTGTTGGGTAACCCTTCATGGAACGAAATAGCTGGATCATGGAATTTCAACATTTTCTTCATTTCTCTGACACCGTCACTTGATAGCATTATAGAACCATAAGTATCATATACTTGAGGCATGCAGATGGAGAATGAGGAACAAACACACTCGTAACATAAACCTACACAGAGGAAACATTAGGCATGGTTGGCAACCTACCATCATCCACCTATGCTACCTGCTAAAAAGAATCATGACCACGAACAAGAATTGGTACCCTGCAGCTGTCAACTTGGCTGGCACTATTGCGCTATTTTTTCGATTCAGCAAGACATCTCTCTCTAAGCAAAAAGTATAAATACATTATGCAACAAATCTTGATTTACAGCTAGGAGCAGTAAGCATATGCATAGTGCTGCTCGCTTTCCTGAAAGTAAAAGTAGAAATTTGATGCTCTGGCGTAAAACAGGCAGAAGCATATAATTCAACTTGAAAATTTGATAACACAAACCACTACCTATTAGCACTGTATGGTTAGTTAAAACAAAAGGATAAAGCTTAGTGAAAAATAATGGAAAATATGTGAACGGAGCAGCAAATTAAAGCAGGTGTAAAACAGGCAGCGCAAGGCCTCACATCAGTTCCTAGACATGGCATCTGAATTTTGGACAATAAATTTGGTCCCCCAACATATCTATTTAAACTCATATGAATCCAAACGCAAGCTCAAAGGAACAATCTTAAAATGTGTGAATGTGTGGGGATGAGATGGGGATGGTGGCAACAGTCGGTAAACAAAACAACCTGGTATATGCAGGTCAGCAGGTGGCAACGACAACGTTTGACGCTGTCAGGGGAAGTCGATATGCGGTCACCATGAGGTCGGTGCCGCTGCACGCGCTGGTGCCGCATCCTGTGCCAGCGCCGCGGCCCGCGCTGCTGCGGCATCCTGCGGCAGCGCCCGCTGTTGTTGCATCCTGCGCCGCCGCCGCCGTCACCCGCACTGATATCGCATCTTTGCTAATAAAAAAAATTCCCCAAATGTGGAGTCCTAAATCCTAAACTGAGGCATAAATTGGCGGACTAGTACCTCCTCCCACATCAGTGATCCCCTCCCGCGCACGCGTCCGCCCGCCCTCGACATCCTCTTGTGCACGCGGCCGCTGCGAGACTGAGGCCCGGCCGGATGCGCTCTCCTCTGAGAACAAGGCCTTGGACGACTATGGCACCGGATCCGTCTTCTGCTCAGCGGATGCGCCTCCTGCTGCTGTGGAGGCCGGAGCCCAGGCGCCCTCCCATCCTGGCGCGCGTCGCGGGAAAGGAGGCGTCCAGTGAGAGAGATGGAGTTGTGCTAGGGCGAGAGAGAAAAGGATGGTGACGCTGATTGCGTTGATTGTGGGAGACGGGAACGGTATTGGGAGTTTTTGTCCTTTTATTTCGACACATGCAAGGGGCAAGGGATTGCACGTTCGTATCGCAGCGAAGGGAGGCAGACGGACAAGGCAAATGTCGCACAAAAATTAATTGTCCACGTTTTGTTTTTTTATTTATTTATAGGAGATTAAAGGGGCATCCACATGCTAGTCGTGTGTGTTTTTCCTCCACAGGCGGGCGGAGAAGCTGGTAGCGTTGCCGCAGCAGCCGCACACGCCCTGGCACGACATCAGCGTGCTCTGCTGTACAGGTCGGTTGTCCAGTCCTGATACATGCCGTGCCGCTGGGGAGGAGTAGGAGATCAACCTCTTCCGCACGGATCGATGTCCAATGGACAACACGTGGGCGCCGGTTTCTATGAGGGGGTGTTTTGTTCCCACCTCGTGAAGTCCAGTGGCTAAACTCTAATCACTTAGACTAAAGTTTTTAACAAACTAACTAAAATATAACTAGAACACTTTAATCTCACTAATAACGTAAGAGTCTACTAAACTTCAGAACGTGGGATCCAAAAAGCCCTTGAGTCGATAGTATCTCCACAGGTCGATCAGTAGGATGAGAACCCCTCAATCGTGTCCTCCAGCTCTCGATCCATGCTGGAACAAGGCATGAGAACCTCGCCGATCATGTGCTGTCGTGTTCCCGAACCACTGTACACGACGAAGAGCGAGTGTCAATTTGATAGGCTCTAGCTCCGGTATGTTCTGTTTTTCTTTTATTTTTCAATTGATGAAAAAACGTTTTGAAGGGCTCGAGAAGGTGACAAGCGGGCCCAAAAAAACCGCCTCGAGACGAGGCTCCTTATGCTTAAATTTTTTTCTCGAAAACCCCATGAGTGACGTGGTATCATGTCATTTACCATCTAAACATGTTGTAATAAACTTCACTTGTCTAGCAAGCATGTCATACCCTTATCTTTATCTCCATGTTACACTCGTCATGCATTCAAGTTGCATTTCTAATTTCAACATGTGTTTTGGCTTTTCTTGGATTTATGTATTGATTATAAATAATGACCAACAATATTTATCTATGTATAGATAAATATAATACTCTAAAATACCCTAACATTATCTAGGGCCATGTATATCCACTAGAGAATTATTTGCAACAAGATACCTCCTATATATATATATATATGATGTATAACAAAAGATAGAAAAAGAAAAGGAAAAATGATATAAGAAAATGGAAAAGCCTTCTGGCCCAAGGCCTCGAACCAGTCCAACCTGCCCTCCCTCTCTTTTTCCTTAGCTTGCCCTGACCGGCCCAGTCCACCGACCCATCAAGCCGCTGTAGCAACGGCAGCAGCACGCCATGTGCTGCTGTTCCTCCTTCTTAGCGACACTGACGAGCGGGGCCCGGCTGTCATAAGCCTCCAGGTCCCCCCAGCATGACGTCGCTGGTGTCAGGTCTGTCCCCCGTGTCGCCGCTATGCAAGGTGCCCTGGCCGCTCGATTCCGCCCTGCCTATCATCTACGCACGCGAGCGCGCCACCTGGACCGACCAGCCCTGCCCCAAAGTACCCACGGCACGGGCAAATTCTTCCCGCGCGCGCGCATGCAGTGTCGTGGCCGCCGCGGCAATCTCTGGCGCTGTAATGCTTACCCTCACACAGACCCAGCTAGCCCCCTCTCGTTGACTCCCTGGACCCAGCCGAACCCCACCGGTGACCTAGAGCCCTCCCTGACCGCTTGATCGAGCTGAGCTGGATCATGCCGCCGCCGTGGCCTCCCGACCTTTGCTCCTCTATATAAGCAAGGACCGGGACCCTAGGGTTCCTCAGCCGTCGCCACCGCTTTGGTGGCTTCTAATTCAACCACCAGCCACTGCAATTCAGAGGGAAAGGGGAGAAAGGAGAAGAAAGGGGCAGGAAGAAGAAGGAGAAGGAGTTGCCGCCGCCGGAGTTGGAGGAGACGACCTCGCGGGAGCATGAGGAGACGCGCCGTACCGCAAGATCGACGACATCTTCTTCCTCTGCCTCAATTGCCCGAAGAAGCCACCGCTAGAAGCTGAACCGCACCTCCATATCCTCTTCAAACACCGGTGAGCACCGCGATCCCCTGTTCCAAGCCCCCGACCTCTGCTTCCGGTCATGGTGAGCCGACTCCCTTGGACACACGCACATGCACGGACCAACCAAGCCCTTGACTTCCACGCGTCAGGAGGACACCGGACCGGTCTTGCCACTATGTCCGTCGCCGTGTCCATGTCTCGCCGCGGCGAAGCCCAATTGTTAGCCCGTCGCTGAGCCTATGTTACTTGGACACCAGATCTGTGCTCGCCTCAGCGCTGCGCACTCCATGCACACGCTAGCCACCTGTATGCCACTTGGGAAACCCTTACACTTGGAATTGTGCCGCCACCGAAACGACTCGGAGCACCGCCGTGGCGAGGGTGCCCTACTCATATCCAGTCGCCTCGCAGGACGAGGACGCGCCGTAGAGCTTCACCGAGATGTGCTACACCTAGCCATGTAGAAAATGAAGCCTATGGAGCCATGTACCGCCTTGGCCTCAACGTCGTGGTTCCGCCAGAACTCCGCCGTGGGAGTTGCTGCCCGCACGAACTTCGCCGTGGAAAACAGTCATTGCTGGCTAGCCAGATAGATGCCAGAGAACCTCAATCACACTCTTGTGCATCGAATTGAGCCTGGAGCGCCTTGCTGTCATGCTGTCGCCGTGCTCCGTCGTGGCCATGCCTCCGTCGCCGTGGCCATAACCGCCAGGAGCTCCGCAACCGCCATCCTGGGCCTCGGCTTGCTCACCGGACCATCATGGAGACTAAGCACTCGCCAGTTTTGACTGAGGATCTTCGCCCGCATGCACCACCTTGCCATCGGCCACGCCGTCGGAGAACGGAGGCGGTGGTTGGGGACGAAACAGAGCCGGCCTGTGAGGCTGACCTGTGGACCCTCCTGCCCGCGTCCCCGTGCATCATCCGGTGTGGACCCTGACTCGAACTGCATTAGCTGTGTGCACCTAGTCTACATGAGCTGTGTGTCGGAATTTGGTCATGGACCTAGTCACGACGCGTTGTGGTCTATAGGGCATGTACTGCTGGTCCACCATGGACCGAGCTGAGCTGTTGAGCTGTGAACTGAGCCCGACCCAGAATCCATATGATGACATGGCAGAACCACAGTGCGACACATGGCGGGCCTATCCGGCCCAGTCGGCCCACTAACGGCCCATTGTCGGCCCAGTTTAACTTTGACTATTGACCGAGTCGGCACTGATGTCAGCAGGTGACATCATCCTGGTCCCACCTATCATTGCTGATGTCAGCATGACGTCATCATCCGCATCAGCCTCTATGTTGTTACTGTTGGACCACGAGTGACACATGGACCTATCACACGCTGACACGTGTCACGCCCTGGTTTATCCAGCCCTTTTCCTTTTTCAAAATCTATGTTAATCTTTGGAAATTCATAACTAATTCGTATGAGCTCTGAAATTATGATCCAAGTATCTAAATTTTTTATAAATCGAGCTCTATCTTTACGTTATGTTTGAGTGCATTGGATCTTTCTGTTGTTCATTCATTCTTTGTGCTAATCTATAGGGGTCCCTTCTGTGACCATTACTTCTCAGTTTCAGAGTCGAGCGAGGATCGGTCTGACGATGACAGCGACCACCAGGGGAGGTCAGGAGACAATGACAACAAAGGTGCCACGTCCCACTCAACCTCGTAGATCCTATTATGCATGGCTAATATAGTTCTGCTAGTGCTTTACATTTTTATAATACAATTTGCTCGCCTGTGCTAGGATTGCATGATAGAATATTACTTGATAGCCCCTACCTTTCGTAACCTTTCACCTGCTCACCCGCTGTTATGTTAGCCACATGCTTATATTCTATGTTTATATATATACTTCACTTTCTTACATTTTGATGCGATGTGATGAACCCTTGGGAGGGCCTGCCGGGGATGCCAGGCTCACTGGAGTGATGGATCAGATGGGTTTGTGAGCTGATGGTGATGTATCTGGGTTTGGGGTGGAACTTACGGCAGGGTGTATGGTGAGGGTTGAGTCGATCGAACTGGGATCTACGATGAGCTTTTGGAGCAAGTCTTGCCGGGGAATGGATCTGGATATTCCCACGAGAGTAGCCTGTGGCGGGCAAACTTGGAAGTGATGGAGAATCCTGGGTGGAAGCCTTTGAGGGGTGGAACAAGGAAAAGTGTGTCGTAGTAGCACGTTAAACCGAAACCCTAATGGAGATATCCTGGCTTGGTCACACCTAGGAACTAATGCGCTGGTAACCAGATCATAGGAATCCCTTGCTTTCCACTCGCTTCCTATGGGGGGAAGACGGCCGAACCGCTGGATAGATTGATGCCACTACAGCTAGGCGAGTAGTGTTAGGGAGGTACAGGCATGAGGCGAAGCTAACACCCTTCCAAGAAGACCATGGCACCCTCTTCGGGAGCGGGTGGGAGCGGATACATGATCTCTTCACAGTTTCAGCGATCCAGAGCTGGATGGTAGGGTGGCTTCGTTCTATA
This sequence comes from Bothriochloa decipiens, assembly GCA_023333625.1. NCBI lineage: Eukaryota > Viridiplantae > Streptophyta > Magnoliopsida > Poales > Poaceae > Bothriochloa > Bothriochloa decipiens. The sequence goes on along the minus strand of CM041635.1, from coordinate 36,707,982 downwards.
GCAGTAGGCACCCAGAATCTGCCTAGGTGATGATCAGCACCGATGATGGCTATCTGGTGGAATAGTGAAACCTCTGCAGAGTATATGGTTGATCGATCCATACGTATGCCAACTTGTCGGCTATGGACCTTTCCTGTGTTCTCCTTGCACCAGACTAGTGAGCGGAGTGTTCTACCTTCCCGTGAGAGTGATTTCCGGTCGTGAGCCAGGTTGAGGGCTGTGGGCCACTAAGGCAGGCCAAGAGGGAGTTGTCCTGTCGACCTGAGTCTGAGATGATGATGGTGGTTTTGGGATGGTGATTCAAAGATGGATGGATGACGGTGGATGGTTTTGGGAATGGGAATGTATAAAACTTGATTATTATTATTATATTATTTATATACATGATCGCTTGCATAGGAAACCCTAGCCTTTATAGGTTCTTTTGATTAATCCATGATTTGCATCCAATTTCCACAAAGCAAAGCATAGGGTGGGAGTGGCCAGTACATATCATACTGATACTTTGGCACACAAGTTCCATGAGTGAGTACTTTTCTGAGGAGTATGATGATTGAGGGTCTTGTTCCTGCGCTCAAGTTTGGAGAATGTTCGCTTCTGCATCTTCAGGCTATTTACTTTATGCTGCATGAACTCTGATTCCGCCAAGTGGCGATGTAATAAATTTATATAACTCCCTCTATTGCACTCTTGTTTATGATGTATGGAGTTTGATATTCAACTGTTATCGGGAAATGTGATTTAAACGGTCATATGTCACTTCAACTCTGTGGATTTCCCTTCGTGGAAATCGAGGTCGTTTCATCGTGCATGATCTGCTCGTAGTCTTGACTCTTTAGTGTTATATATGCACCTACGTGTTCACCATTTTCCCATGAAATTGGAAGTGTAGAAGACTTCATTCAAACCGAGTCATGAGAGTGGACCGTAACTAATGCAATCAATACCAATCAATGTTGATTTCTCCTGTTAGGTAGTTTAGGATTACAACTTGTAAAGAGGCGGATCTAGCAGTGAGGGTGGAGGGGGCTTAAGCCCCCACCCATTGCTGACCACCAAGTTTCTATTGTGAGTTGCACCATCTTAGGATCTACTGGAGATAACTATGGGATGACCTTGTCTAATCACCAAGCTTCTTAGTACAAAAGACAACTATCATAAAGATCCTTAACTAACACTCTAAGCTTTATTGTTTCTACTATGAGTTGCTGATCAAATAACAAGTGGCCTATAGATCATATACTAGTACACTACTAGATTAATATTTTTAGATACACTATCTCCAATCAAAAACATAAGGGATCTTATTGTGTATCTGACAATATTGCATTTTATTGGCAGATGGTAGTGATTTTGTTTTTGAAAAAAAGGAATCAACTGGAATTGGAATCTTCAAAGTCGCCACAAAAGTAGACTCCTTGTTTGAGTAATTTGCTTCCTTCCAACACTTTGCCAACTACGGCTGTGGCAAGCCTCATAAACATCTCAAAATAGATGATCTTATAGCATTTAAATTTGTCCAAGATGCTTCATTCACTTATTAATACTTTATATTTTCTATTTTTCCAATACACCTATTCCTTCATAATACTTTTTTGTCTCTCTTTTTTCAATAATTCACCTTCTCCCCCCTGTAACACCTCTGGTGTTATATCAACTAAAGCATGCCATGACATCATATGCATTGCCAAGCATTCATGTTTAGGTCAACCTTGATGTGCATCAACTAAAACAAGTTTACATTTCATAGGTTGATTGTGTTTCTGAAATGTTTTGCCACATGAAATCATAAAACCCTACTTTCGAATGTCATCTCAAATACTTAGTTTATATTCTATGTACTTGAGGTGTAAACTGTGTTTACACAAGTGTCAAGCATAGTATATGAATCTAAGTACAACTCCTAAAAATTATTTCTATATTTGAAGTTGAATTTGGATTTCAAAGCTTATTCACAAGTTTTGCAATTCAAACTTAAATTCAAATTAGAAAACTATAATAATGTTTTTCAAAAAGTCAACTTGGTCAACCCAGGGTGTTATTGGGTCACTGACCTAAAAATGTCCTTGAATGATGTTTGTGATCATTAATGACCAACCAATTAAATTAGAAACCAAATCGAGTTTGAATTTGGTTTGAAAAACCCTTTATTTCAAAAGCTTGTTTTATCCCCTTTTGTATAATTCAAATCTATATAGAATTTAGAGATATTCTAAAAATATAGTTTGTAGATCTTGACAATAGATACAAAGTTGGTATTCAAAATTTTTCAAGTTTCTAAAAAGAATTTTAAATAAATTTGAAAATACAGTCTTTCAACGTTTATTCCCTTTTGATTTTAAAAGCATAATTCAAAATTTATGCATATTTTGGGAAAATTTTGTATATGAAAAATGTTTGGTTTGAAAAGTTGAACATTCCATAGTTTTGAATATTTTCAAGTTTTATTGAAAACTCAAAAATAATTTCAACTATTTGTTTCTAGGGTTTTATTCCCTTTTTAAATTTGAATTCATACTTCAAAAACTAAGCAGAATTTAAAGATGTTTGTTAAATAAAAAGTGTAGCTCTTGAAAAGTTATGCAAATGAGATTTTTGGAGTTTTTCAAGTTCTTATGTAAATTCTGAAGTAATTTTCAAATTTCATCGAGTGACCTCACTGCATACAGTGGTGATGACGTCACCTTCATCTTCTTCCCTCTCTGTTCACCGGTGTCGCCATGGCCGCCGGCGCAATACCGCCCTGCCACGACCGCCAGCTCACCCCCGAACACTCGAAGCTTCACCATTGTCGTGTCGTCCATCCGTGCCTCGCCACCGTGCACTATATAAAGGCGTGGTCGGCCGTCGTCTTCCCTTTTTCTTCCCCGCCGCCACCGTCGTCTTTCGTCTGTTGATGCCCTAGGTCCCGTGTCGATGGTGATCTGGTGATATCGAGAAACTAGAAATCCACATGCATGAAGTGATATACTAAGGGTTGGAGCCCAGGTATGTCATGGAATGATATATAGTGGGTCAGAGCCCCCACATATGTCATAGTGTGTCATACTATGGGTTTAAGTTCCCATGTATATCGGTACACTGGGTCAAAGTGCTCATGTGTATCATGTGGTGATATATGGCTACGGTTGTTATCTCGGTATATCTGTGGTCAGGTATGCAATTTGGTTGGAGCCTCATGCATATCGAGATCTAGCTCCCAGCTGGGTATGAAAATGGATTCGAATCGCCGTTGCTTCTTAGAGAAGAAGACTCGATCGGTGTTCATCATCGTAGTAACAACTTGAATGATGATAAGTTATCAAAATGAAGTTGGTTGGTAAGCGTGATCTAGAGCAAGACAACTTTACTTTCTGTCAAGCTTTTCTGCAAAAATTCTTGTCTCTTGCAAGCCTTACCTTGTCCCTCTAGCCAACATTTCTGAGTCTTCACCCCTCTTTTTCGTTGGGCCAGTCTTGTTGAGTACTTTTGTACTCAGGGTTTGTTGAACCCTTGTTACAGGTGAGCCCTATGCGCAGGATTGCTTTGCATCTTATAGAATGACGATCATTGCGGAGAGTGACGACGAGTAGGATGTTTGGCTCTCGGGCAGAGCTTATTGTAACACTCTGGTGTTAAGCATGCATAATCACTTGCATTCTTAAGCATAAGCATCATTATGCATGGCATTGATGAAAAGATTAATTGTTATTTTATGCGAATGCTTGAATTATTCAAATTATGGTTGCATTTCACATGACTTGGGTAAGTGGTATGAGTGTTTAGTGTTTGATGACCTCTAAAGTAACCTAGACATGATTAAGACACCAAATGAACCTAGGTTTATGTTCATGGTTTTGGTTAATTAAGCTTTGTTGTCATGGTTGACCAAGGTGGACCATAAAAGTGGTTTTGTTTGACTGATTTGAAAGTGGTAGCTAGATTGCTTGCATGTGTGTGCATCCTAAATAAAGTTTGCAAAGAATTTCATAAGGAACAAAAGTTTTTATTATCACTTTTCATGAAAATGCTTGGAAGATGTTCAAAAATGTTGAAAAAGGCAGATTTGGGGGCTGTTTTTTCCATTTTAGGGAATTTTAAAGGCATTTTCATTTGGATTTTTGTATTTCAAAATCTATGCAGAATCTGGCCATACTTGTATAGATGAAATGTTCTACTCTTCTAGAGCCACATTTTTTTGAGTATAAGTTTTGGCTAATTCGGCTTGGTTTGAGAGTTATAGGGCAGAAAAGTTTGTATTAGAGATCATGGAAATAGCATTTCAGTGACGGTTGGTCAAAGCCGTCAAGAAATGGCCGGCCACCGCCCATCGCGCCCAGCCCGCGCGCTCCGCGTGGCGCGCGTCCACCGGCGGTCCGGGGCGGCAGCGGCCTTTCCAACCGCGTTAACTCGCCCGAGCGCCCGCTGTTCTTTCTGTCCCCGCTCCATTTTCCTCCTCTCCCCACCTCTCTTCTCCCCGCAGCGCAGCTCGCCGGCGTCGCCATCGTCCGCCGCCGCCATTTTCGCCAGCCACCACGCCATTTTCTTCCTGGAAGCCGCCATCGAGCTCGTCCGCGTGTGCTCCATCCTCTGCTGCCCTCACCTCGTCAAGCCGAGCCCGAGGTATGGCCAATCGGGCGTGTTGCCGTCCGCCGCCATGACCGTGGCTCCGCGAGCTCGTGGTCCGCCGTGGCCCCGGCGATTGAGCTGCCATTTCCTTTCCCTTCCTCTAGCATTAGGTGCGCCTCATCGAGTAGCAGCTGTAGCCCTAGCTAATGGAGCCAATGCGGGTCACCTCTCGCCGAATTTGGCCTCACCGTCGGCCGGGGAGCCGCCGCTCCGGCGTGCGCGCTGCCGAAGCCGCCACGGTCGTGCTCTGCCCTCAATAGAACCCTAGACTGATGCGCCTTGACCCACTCATGCTTCCTCGCCGCTCAGCCGCGCCGGAGAACCGCCGTCCCGGCCGGCAACGGTGAACCGAGCCACTCCTCTCTCTCCCCCTCTCGCAAGGACGTCGTCCTTGAATTCAAGGAAAGTCGAGGGTCTTCGTGCATATCTGCTAGACACAGGATATTTTTTTATCGGGCTTAGTGAATTTCTGTTAACGTCAGGGTCTCCGGTGCAAAAGTGTTTTTCTTTTTTGTTTTAAATAACTGTTTCCAGATTTGAATAAAACCTTTGAAAAATCATATCTTGCTCATTTTTCACCCAAATGAGTTGGTTCAACTTGCAGTATTTTTCTTATGAGCTATGCATGAAAAATATGAAATGTGAAGTTTGTGATACTTTTCTGTATAGATTTATTTATCTCTATTAATTTCTTTTATCTTAGAAAATGCATAAGTAATTCTCTGTTGCTCAGAAAAATATGAGACTAAGTTTGTTAGTCTTCTTATGTCATGCTCTATCTGTGAAAAATGTTGTGAGGCTATGTCCTGTGAAAAGTTTGCTCTGTCTAGTTATGGTGCCTATTTCTATGAGATGATAAATAATTCATAATAAATAATATATAAGGAATTTGTGCATGAAAATTTTTGGAGGATGTTTTTATGTCAATCTAGAGCTAAGAATGTTCTGAGATCTGTTGTTTAACATTTTTCTATATACAAAGTATTTTATGCCCATTGAATTGTGCTGCCTTGTCATTTTTATGTAGGATAAAGTACTTACTGTTTTGACCTAAAATTTTTATGGTAGTCTACACTAGACATGCTTAAGCTTCTGTAATTTTTACAGAATTTTTTGAATAGTATAAAGTCATGTTGTAGTTCTACCCTGATTTCTTTTAATAATTAATAATGCTTTAAGTTATTATTTCATGTGTATAATAATGCTTTTTCTGATGTTTGTGATAGGTGAAATCTGTTATTGGTTTTGGTTCAGTAGAGGTTAGTGTGCAAAATAATAGTCGTTTATAATTCCTTTTAATGTGTAAGTAAATTGTAATGTGAGGCTTGTATAAGATTTGATGGTAGAAGAAAATACAGATGACATGTGCTTATCATGCATATTTTAAAATCATGTCAATTATCTTTAACTGAGTATTCATTCATATCAGCATGTACCTTTGTATTTACTATGTATTCGTGGTATTCATACACACCATGCATCATACAGGATCGTCAGAGCTCGAAACGGTAGTTCCCGGAGTACAAGAAGAGGAAGGCCAGCAGGAAGCCTTGGTGCAGGGGATAGCAGCAGAAGAGGATCCCGAAGTTGATCTTCCGGAGTGTCCTGACCATCAGCTAAGCTCTTTCCTAAAAGGCAAGCCCTGGAGCATTCTCCCTGTGGTTTGCAAAATAGCTAACTTGAGTACTTTACTTGTTTGATGCATTAAGTTATAGGCGTTATTTTATACCGTTGCTGTATTACTTATATTCCTTGCCACTGTTATACTTCAACCCTGTTAGGTTCAGGTGCGATTATCTGCTTAGCCTTGCTTAAACTAGATCGGTAGAAGTCGGGTGATTTCCTGTCATCCGCGAGTTATAGGTGGTGACTCAGAATGGTTGAATACATTGTTATCTCGGATAACCATGTGGAGATAATAAATTGAGATCGGGCGGGATTGGTGTTGGGACTAAACTGGAGGTTCGGTGAGGTCATCCCGTCTGTGTTGAACTAGGACCCCGTCCGTTGTACGTCCTCAAGTCATATTGAATTTATGCCTCACATTTAGCTGGAAGGATAAGTCGTTCCGACCGCGAAGCCTGGATTTGGTTTGGGCCGGGAGTCGACCTGCTGTACGCATTGTATTGGTGAAGATGGGGGACCACGGGTTACATAGAGAGTAAGTTCGAGGTCAGGGTCGCTCTGAATAAGGCAGCCGGGCGGTTCCTGGATACGATGGTACCTGTTGATCCCGCGACTTTTCCCGAATTGAATTTTCGGTGATCTTTAGCTCACCTTAGCGGGTGAGTGTAGTTTGTGTGAGGAATACCTGCCAGCTGGTTAGTAATCGATTATAATCACCATCATTCTTGGACAATGAACACTTGACTTGAGCAGCGGCATCGTAGTAAGAACTTGAACAAGAGATGAGATGGTTGAGCTGTTGAGATTGAAAGATACTTAACCGGAATTGGTTACTTTTCCTATTGAATAATTATTACCATGCTTGTTTAGTACAGGTGCTAATTTAGCATGATAAGGTTAATCAAATTAAAATACAATGCTAGAAGGTTATGATCAAATCTTTATTTAATGCAAGCTTTTTTTCGCAACTTATGAGTCAGCTATCCTTCTTATACAGCCTTGCATACTCCTTGGAGTCAATTTATTTTTAGTTTATGATGGGTAAGTCTAGCTGATTACATTCTCGTACTCAGGGTTTTATTTCCCCTGTTGTTGCAGATGGTGAGATATTTTATGGCTATTGTCAGCACTGCTTCCATCCCGCCTTGGGAGATGACTAGACCTTGGACATGGTCACTCTACTCTACCTTATGCTTTTGTTGGATATTGACCGAGGACCTGGCACAGTATTTGAACTGGTGTGTGTGTATTTGAACTTAATCGCTTCTGTTTATTTGAAATTTGAACTTGGTTTGTAATAACTTTATTCGTACTCCGATGGTGTAAAACTATGTGCGAATTATGTACGTTGTGAATGGTGAACACTAAACTTATTACGATCTTGGTCGTGCTAAAAATGTTTGAAATCCTTCGAGATTCTGGTATGACTACCGGGTTTATTAGGTCTCAATCATGTAGTTTGCCGTCCTAATGGCGAATTATGTGCTTGTGCTCTAATAAATTGGTCGGTTCTGTCACACTAATCACCTGGTATTGTAATAAAGTTATTTATCACTACTCCACTACTGCTATGGTTTATAATATTTAACTTATAGTTTGTAAGCTTTGAAACTAAATAGTTTATAAACTTATGTTATTGTAATCCTTTCGCTATTTTACTCCAATATATCTTATTTGTATAAAACTGTTGTAACACTGCAATGTCTCTTTGTAATGATTGATCCTGCTCGGAGAATCGTGGATGATTCGAGATTTATCCGATAGACCTTTAAGTCATATGGAACACATTCATGGTTATTTGGAGTCTGTTTAGACAATAATAATGCATGTGAGCCATATGATTTACGAGATTCTACCACAGCTGGTATCGGAGCCGGATCATTATTAAAAAGAGTTGTTGTAGTATTCTTTTGTAAAAACTTCAAAAGTTTTGAGTCAAATAATTTTAATTTGACTATTTTGGGTCTAAATTGCTTATTTATTATCTATGACTCTTTCTATCGACCCTTATTCTTATTTTTTTTAAAAAATGTGGTGGTGGAATAGCATAATATAGTGCCCTATGTTATAAAAATTATCTTTATGTATGTGTTGCTTTAAAAATCTTTTATGCTTAGATCGTAAGTTCGATTCATGCATCATATTTAATTAACCTGTTTTAATTACCTTTCCCTTTAAAGTGGTTTGGGTTAAGTAGTATCAATCCTATTCATGATAACCTTCAGATTTCTCCCTATCTATCCTTATTCTTATGACTTATCTTTTTTCAGGATGGCCCTTACTAAGCAGACTCCCCGCAAGAGCACTGCACCAAAGGGAGTACCTCGACATCAATTAGCTTCCATATACGAGATTGGTGAAAGTAGTAGTAATCCCAATCCAGATCCTCAGGTCGAAATAGCTAGACTTAGAGCAGAGCTGGAAAGGGCAGAAGCTGATAGGATCGAAGAGGCCGCTGAGATTACTCAGTTGAGGCGATCTCGGAGGTATATGAAACACCAGAGAAATGATGCTTGGGCACGAGAAGACGCAGCAAATGATCGTATCCAAGAACTTGAGGATTACGTGGAAGAGTTGGAGGAATATGCCGATGAAGCCGATGATGAGAATCAAAGGCTGAACAACCTGTTGGATCCTGAATACCAACGACAGGAAGCACAAAATGATCTCGGTCTTGAATGGGTTCGGATGAAGAAGAAGAAGATCCTGAGGAAATAGTGTCCGTCGATGAGGATGTTATTGATGAGGAAGAAGAAAATCTTATGGATGTAGAAAATGAGGATGAAGAGGATCCTATGGAAGAGGAAGACCCTGAGATAGTGGAGGAAGAACCTGAAGAGGAAGAACCTGAAGAAGAAGAGGAACCCGAGGAGGAGGAAGAAGAGGAGGATGTAATCCCAGTGAATGATAGTGAGGAGGATGAATAAGGAGTTGGAATAGTGAGTAGTGTAACATATCTTTTCCTTGTTTTCTAAACCCTAGAAGGAATGGGAAGTCTTGCCAGAATGCAGACTGTTGTAACAAAAATAATGTATCATAAGCGTGTTGCACGTTTGTAATATCTGCTTATGAAATCCAATAAGGTTTTGTGAATAAAGTATAGTTTGTTTATTAACAGATGCCTGCTCACACTCGTTCCCGTGATACTGCTGGTACATCTCATGATGGAGGTGATGTTCCAAATCCTCCACCAGTTCCACCAACTCTGGCCGATGCAGTTGCGGCCTTAGTCAATGCTACCACCATGATGGCCTAAAATCAGAACCAGAATGCATATCAAGGGAATCATGGTCAAAATAATAGAGATGAGACCACTTATGTGGACTTCACCGATACACGTCCTCCAATCTTCACCAGGGTAGATGAACCTATGGAGGCAGATGATTGGCTTCGTACTATGGAGTAAAAATTTGGCCTGATTGAGTGCACCGAATATCAGAAGCCCATGTTTGTAGCCCAACAGCTGAGAGGTACTACAGGGGCCTGGTGGATAAACTTTATTGCTGCACAATCATAAGGTCATCAGATTACTTGGACTGAATTTCGTGAAGCTTTCTGTGCTCACCACATTCTTGAGGGAATCATGACTATAAAACTTAAAGAGTTTCTTTCCCTGCGACAAGGTGATATGTCAGTGATGCAGTATTTTAGCAAATTCAATCACCTGTCCCAATATGCCTCTGACAATGTTAGTACTGACCGCAAAAAGAAGGAATGTTTCCTTAGAGGTTTGAATAGTAAGATTCAGAGGATGATGATAGGGAACCCAAATGCCACTTTTCATGAGACGATGAACATTGCTATACCTTGTGAAGAAAAGAACCGTCAGCATTTGGAGACTAAGAAAAAGAAAAGTGTGACATCTGGATTTTCTGGTAGCAATCAAAAGCGCCAGAAAATGATTTATCATCCCCAGAACTATTTTCGTCCTTCTTACCGTCCACCACAATACCAAGCCCAGCAGCAGACACTTGTTCGTTCTACTGCTGCTCTTTCTTATCCATGACAGCCGAATGCCTCTGGTATTCGTAACCCCAATTTCTAGCCACAAAGTCTCCCATGCTTCAATTGTGGTAAGCCTGGTCACTTTGCAAGATACTGCCCGCATCTGAGGCAGAATAATCCTTATGCTCCCAGAGCTTTTGCACCAGAACAACAACCACAGAATCAAAATAGGGCTGTTAACCAGAATGTGCAGAAGGGAAAAAGTGATAAGAAGGTTGGTAGGGTGTTTTACACTCAAGCTGGGGAAATTCTAGAAGGAGAACCTATCATGATGGGTACATTTCCTGTTGCTGAACATCCTGCAATTCTGCTTTTCGATTCTGGTGCATCCCATACATTTATCAATGGAACTTTTGTTAAGACACATGAAATTCCAACAATGGGGATAAAAGAACAATTCTTTATACAATCGCCTGGGGGGCGTATGTGTACTAAAGAAATGGTACATGATGTGCCTATAAATTTGGGTGGGTATATTTTTCCCACTGATATGATAATATTAAAGGATCAAGATATAGATATGATCCTAGGTATGAATTGGATGAAACGACATGGTGCTGTGATAGACATCCTGAATAGAACTGTGAGAGTGAACGTACCTAATTGCAAATCTCAACTTCTTATCCAACTTCCAACACTTAAGAGGATTGTTGAAAAGGTATGTGCAACTTCTGTGAAAGAGATTGAAGATATATCAGTGGTCTGTGAGTTTTCGAATGTGTTTCCTGATGAGTTACCGGGTTTACCTCCTGATAGAAGGGTGGAGTTTAGAATTAGTTTGAAGCCTGGTACTGCTCCAATATCCAAAAGAGCTTATCGGATGGCGCCAACTGAGTTAGCAGAGCTCAAGACTCAATTGCAAGAGCTACGGGATAAAGGTTTTATTCAACCTAGTTCATCACCTTGGGGATGTCCTGCCCTCTTTGTAAAAAATAAAGATAAAAGTTTGAGATTATGTGTGGATTATCGTCCCTTGAATGAGGTAACAATCAAGAATAAGTATCCTCTACCCCGTATTGATCTGCTTTTTGATCAATTGGCGGAGGCAAAGGTGTTTTTTAAAATTGATCTTCGATCCGGGTATCATAAAATCAAGATTCATCCGGAAGATATTCCGAAGACCGCCTTTACCACTCGGTATGGTCTGTATGAGTATTTGGTCATGTCTTTTGGACTCACCAATGCACCAGCTTATTTCATGTACTTGATGAACTCAGTGTTCATGCCAGAACTTGATAAGTTTGTGGTTGTCTTCATTGATGATATACTGATATATTCCAAGAATGAAGAAGAACATGCCAAACATCTCAGAATTGTTCTACAACGTTTGAGAGAATATCAATTATATGCTAAGTTTAGTAAGTGTGAATTTTGGTTGAAAGAAGTGAAATTTCTTGGACATGTTTTATCAGACAAGGGTGTTGCTGTTGACCCTAGCAAGGTACAAGATATACTAGATTAGGAACCACTAAAGACTGTGCATCAAGTTCATAGTTTTCTGGGAATGGCGGGTTATTACCGTCGTTTCATACCTGATTTCTCAAAAATATCAAAGCCCATAACTGAGTTGTTGAAGAATGATGTTAAGTTTGTTTGGTCACCCGAATGTGAAGAGGCATTTCAGAAATTATAGAAATTAATAACCACTGCTGCAATCTTAGCACAACCGAATATCGAGAAGCCGTTTGATGTTTATTGTGATGCTTCTGGTATTGGTATTGGATGTGTATTGATGCAAGAAGGGAGAGTTATTGCTTATGCTTCTCGACAGTTGAAGAAACATGAGGAGCATTATCCAACACATGATTTAGAGTTAGCAGCTGTTGTCCATGCATTGAAAATATGGCGACATTATCTGTGGGGTAATAAATGTAATATCTATAGTGATCACAAGAGTTTGAAATACATTTTTACTCAAGATGAGTTGAATATGAGGCAAAGAAGGTGGTTAGAACTAATCAATGATTATGACTTGGAAATATATTACCATCCTGGTAAAACCAATGTGGTTGCTGATGCACTTAGCCAAAAAAGTCATTGTCATTGTATAACAGTGAAGCCTTTGGATATTTCTATATGTCAGGAAATAGAAAAGTTGGGTACTGAGATGGTGCAACAAGGTAGTTTGGCTAACATTGCTGTTAAGTCAACCCTCAGAGATCAAATTATTGCTGCTCAGAAAAGTAATAAGGGAATTAAATATATCAAAAAGAAAGTTAGAAAGAAAAAGGTTTCTTGTTTCACCATAGATGAAGCAGATGTCTTATGGTATAAGAATCATTTGGTTGTACCAAAAGTTCCTGAGTTACGTCAAAAGATCCTTGATAAAGCACATCTTTCAAAGTTTTCTCTTCATCCAGGAAGTAATAAGATGTATCATGACTTGAAACAGAAATTTTGGTGGACCAAGATGAAAATTGAAATTGCTAAGTATGTGGCTCAATGTGATACCTGTCAGAGAGTCAAAGCTGTGCATTTGAAGTCAGTGGGAGAACTTCAACCATTACCAATTCCATCTTAGAAGTGGGAAGATATCAGTATGAATTTTATAGTAGGTCTACCCAGGACAGCAAGAGGTTTTGATTCCATCTGGGTCATAGTGGATCGACTCACAAAATCTGCATATTTCATTTCGGTGCAAAATGCTTATACAGCCTCGAGATATGCCAAACTATATTTTGAACGTATCATCAGTCTTCATGGTATATCAAAGACTATTGTGTCTGACAGAGGCACGCAGTTCATCAACAAATTCTAAAAACAATTACAAGATTCATTAAGTACTGACCTTTTATATAGTATAACTTATCATCCTCAGACAGGGGGTCAGATTGAAAGAGTGAATCAGATACTTGAGGACATGTTGAGGGCTTGTGTTCTTAATTTTTTAGAAAAATGGGATGAGTGTTTGCCTTTAGCGGAGTTTTCTTACAATAATAGTTACCAAGAAGCATCAAAATGGCACTGTTTGAAGCACTATATGGTCGGAGATGTAGAACTCCATTAAGTTGGTCTAAACCTGGAGAAAGAAGATTCTTCAGAGTTGATCTTGTAAAAGAAATAGAAGAAAAGGTTAAGCAGATACAGCAAAACTTGAGAGTGGCCCGGTCTCGTCAGAAGAGTTATGCGGACAAAAGGCGTCGACCGTTGTGGTTCAATAAGGGGGATTATTTGTATCTAAAGGTGTCACCAATGAAGAGAGTTACTCGATTTAGAGTCAAAGGCAAGCTAGCACCTTGTTATATTGGACCATTTCAGATCTTGGCACAAATTGGGAAGGTATCATATCATTTGCAACTACCTGAACAATTGTCATTTGTACACAATGTATTCCATGTATCACAATTCAAGAAGTCTCTCCATGTGCTAGATAAGGTTGTTGATGTGGAAAGTATTAAACTTGAACCTGATTTGACTTACTCTAAGTATCCAATTCGAGTGTTAGATCAGAAAGACCGTGTCACTAGAAGCAGAATCAATAAGTGGTACAAGATACAATGGGATCAACATTCAGAAGAAGAAGCCACTTGGGAATCAGAAGATTACCTGTTGGAGAATTTTCCAGAATTCTATGCTTCCCTCTAAGTTACAATTCTCTCTATGAGTTGTAACTACTTTAGTGTGAGTTGTAAACCCTTTTTCTTATGAACTTCATCAAAGTGTGTTTTCTTGACACATTTTCTTTTCCATTACTTTACTCCAGGTTTTAAATCTCGGGATGAGATTTCTTTAAGGGGGAAAGGCTGTAACACCTCTGGTGTTATATCAACTAAAACATGCCATGACATCATATGCATTGCTAAGCATTCATGTTTAGGTCAACCTTGATGTGCATCAACTAAAACAAGTTTACATTTCATAGGTTGATTGTGTTTCTGAAATGTTTTGCCACATGAAATCATAAAACCCTACTTTCAAATGTCATCTTAAATACTTAGTTTATATTCTATGTACTTGAGGTGTAAACTATGTTTACACTAGTGTCAAGCATAGTATATGAATCTAAGTACAACTCCTAGAAATGATTTATATATTTGAAGTTGAATTTGGATTTCAAAGCTTATTCACAAATTTTGCAATTCAAACTTAAATTCAAATTGGAAAACTATAATAATGTTTTTCAAAAAGTCAACTTGGTCAACCCAGGGTGTTATTGGGTCATTGACCTAAAAATGTCCTTGTATGATGTTTGTGATCATTAATGACCAACCAATTAAATTAGAAACCAAATCGAGTTTGAATTTGGTTCGAAAAACCCTTTATTTCAAAAGCTTGTTTTATCCCCTTTTGTATAATTCAAAATCTATATAGAATTTGGAGATACTCTAAAAATATAGTTTGTAGATCTTGACAAGAGATACAAAGTTAGTATTCAAAGTTTTTCAAGTTTCTAAAAATAATTTCAAATAAATTTGAAAATACAGTCTTTCAACGTTTATTCCCTTTTGATTTTAAAAGCATAATTCAAAATTTATGTATATTTTGGGAAAATTTGTATATGAAAAATGTTTGGTTTGAAAATCTGAACATTCCATAGTTTTGAATATTTTCAAGTTTTATTGAAAAATTAAAAGTAATTTCAACTATTTGTTTCTAGGGTTTTATTCCCTTTTTGAATTTGAATTCATACTTCAAAAACTAAGTAGAATTTGAAGATTTTTGTTAAATAAAAAGTGTAGCTCTTGAAAAGTTATACAAATGATATTTTTGGAGTTTTTCAAGTTCTTATATAAATTCTGAAGTAATTTGCAAATTTCACCGAGTGACCTCACTGTCTACAATGGCGATGACGTCACCTTCATCTTCTTCCCTCTCTGTTCACCGGCGTCGCCGTGGCCGCCGGCGCCATACCGCCCTGCCGCGACCGCTAGCTCGCCCCCGAACGCTCGAAGCTTCACCATCGTCGTGTCGCCCATCCGTGCCTCGCCACCGTGCACTATATAAAGGCGTGGTCGGCCGTCGTCTTCCCTTTTTCTTCCCCGCCGCCATCGCCGGTGACCTCCCTCCGCCGCCGTTTTTCGCTGCCGTCGACCCACCGCTGCTAAATTTCTCTTGCCAGAAGCTCCGCCACATCCTTGCGCTCAGTTTGAGCTAGCTCGCATCGTCCCTCGCCGCCCGAATCGCCCAGGCCGCCAACTTCTTCTTCGCGGCTGGCAGCAAAGCCGTCGTGAAATCGCTGTCGTCCACCGCCACCGGGGTCAATTATTTATCTTCTTCAACCCCACTATCATGTTCTCCATGCAATCCTGCTCCTCATGCGCACTTTGGTACGTTCGTTGGTACACAGGAACTGCTGTGACGCCGTTCTTGCCATTGGAGCGCCGCCGCCGCCATCAGCGCCGCCGACCACAGCTCGCCTCCGACCATCTTCCAACCAACCAACATGCGCACCGTGCCCGTGGTGAGCTCCTGCACCTATTCTCGCCCTCATTTTAACCTTTACCGCACCGTAAGGTCCGGCCGCCGTGGCTCGCCGCCGGCATGGTCTTGCCAGTGCCGCCGCGTGCGTAGCCGTTTGAGCTAGGGGCCAGGAATGGCTTCATCTTCTGGCTTAACGAGTTTGCGTTGATGTCCTGCATCTGCCCGTGCGCTCGCCGTCACCGGAAAAGCCTCCGGTGAGCGTTGCCGCCGTGCCGCCATAGCCGCCGGCGTGGGTGTCACCGTCGCTCCGTCGCTACGTTAGCTAGCTCAGTTTGCTCGCCGTGTCGAGGTGATCGTGTAGGTGCCAACCCCGTGGCCGGAGACCTCGGCGCCGGTGAGAAATCGCCAGTCAGCGGCATCGGCCGACATGGTCAGCACGGGAGCACTGTTCCCATTTTATTTTTTTCTATTTTCATAAAATCCTTTAAATGCTATTTTCTTTAGAAAATCATAGTAATTCATGTGTAGCTACAAAAATTCTGAAAATTTTTGTGTACGCTCTTTATGATGTCCTCTACATAGAAAAAATATGAAATACAAAATTGGAGTAATTTTTGCATAAGTTAAAATTAGCTCTTTTAATTGAAAAATACATCTTCTATGATTTTTAATAAATAAAATAATTGGCTTTTATTTCTGAAATTTATTTTTCCATCTAATTAGGCCAAGATCTTTTCAAAATAAAATTTTGAGCTTAATTAGACAATTTTAATTTTTATGCCTTTATTTTATGCTTTTAATTAATTAATTAATGCCTTTAATCATGATTAATCATTATAGGGTTGTTTGACTTTAGGATTTGCTTGATGACCTTGGGTTATTAACCCTAATGACCTTTGACACTTTAATTAATTATTTGTGCTTATCTTAATCATGTCATTAAGGCTTAATCAACGTTATTTCATGTGCTTAAATAATCTTATTAATGAAGTAATTAATCTTAATGAACTTAGTAAGTAAGTTTTGTTGGCTTGCAACTTTATCGTGAAGAAGAGTTATACTCAAGCCCTTAATCTGATCGTGCATTCATCAAGCATCGTGTTTATTATTCCATCATGTCGAATCATATCATGTTATCGTGTAGTCTCCGTTAACGAAGAGTTTAACGTTGTCGCACCAGATCCCAAGGACGAGCAGATTCAGGAATTGGGTGTTGATCCAGAGCTCGAGACCGTCTACCCCGAATACCAAGACAAGCCCCGGATGCATTCCAACCCTACCTTTATTTTATAAAAGTTTTATCGCTTCAGTTATGTTATGTTGCATTAGGTATTAGGCGTTGAGTGGTAACCTACCAATTGCATTACCTGTCTTAATTCCATATTTCTTGTTACCTGATTTTGGAAAATGCTTAGTTATGCTTAGCCCTGCTTAATTAGTAGGTTTTTAAAAAGAAAAATAACGAAAAGATGAGGATGGCTTTACTTGTTGGAATCATGACAATAGTTAATAAATCGAGTCCGGACGGGTAATTTGCATTGGGAATGGAGTCCCTCTATAGTGTTTCCATCTGTTGATGCCCTAGGTCCCGTGTCGATGGTGATCTGGTGATATCGAGAAACTAGAAATCCATATGCATGAAGTTATATACTAAGGGTTGAAGCCCAGGTATGCCATGGAATGATATATAGTGGGTCAGAGCCCCCACATATGTCATAGTGTGTTATACTGTGGGTTTAAGTTCCCATGTATATCGGTACACTGGGTCGAAGTGCTCATGTGTATCATGTGGTGATATATGGCTGCGGTTGTTATCTCGGTATATCTGTGGTCTGGTATGCAATTTGGTTGGAGCCTCATGCATATCGAGATCTAGGTCCCAGCTGGGTATGAAAATGGATTTGAATGGCTTGCTTCTCGGAGAAGAAGACTCGATCGATGTTCATCATCTAGAGCAAGACAACTTTACTTTCTGTCAAGCTTTTCTGCAAAAATTATTGTCTCTTGCAAGCCTTACCTTGTCCCTCCAGCCAACATTTCTGAGTCTTCACCCCTCTTTTTCGTCGGGCCAGTCTTGTTGAGTACTTTTGTACCCAGGGTTTGTTGAACCCTTGTTGCAGGTGAGCCCCATGCGCAGGATTGCTTTGCACCCGGTTGCATGACAGTCGTTGCGGAGAGTGACGACGAGTAGGATGTTTGGCTCTCGGACAGAGCTTATCGCCTGATATTGTAATAAAGTTATTTATCGCTACTCCACTACTACTATGGTTTGTAATATTTAACTTATGGTTTGTAATCTTTGAAACTAAATGGTTTGTAAACTTATGTTATTGTAATCCTTCCGCTATTTTACTCCGATATATCTTATTTGTGTAAAACTGTTGTAATACTGCAATATCTCTTTGTAATGATTGATCCTGCTCGGAGAATCATGGATGATTCGGGATTTACCCGACAGACCTTTAAGTCGTATGGAACATATTCATGGTTATTTGAAGTCTGTTTAGACAATAATAATGCATGTGGGCCATATGATTTAGGAGGTTCTGCCACCCCCTCGCCCCAACACTATATCTTTTTGTGAGTGTTTATCTTAGTGTTTTGATCTTTGTAGTTTCAGTGTTGGTTTCTGCAAAGGATTCTAAGGGGGTATTTGGATCGTATCCTAAATTTAGTATTAAACTTTTTAAGGTCTTTTTTCGCTAAAGATTTTAGCACTCATTTAGTGTTTTGGGACACTTTTAACATTCATTTTAGCACTTGGATCCATTGCCATATGCTATTTTGGTGCTGAAGTTTTTAGCACTCATTTAGTGCTTTGGGACATTTTTAACATTCATTTTAGTGCTTATATTTGGATCCGATGCTAAAGTTTTTAGCACTTATTTAGTGCTTTGGGACACTTTTAACATTCATTTTAGCGCTTATATTTGGATCCCGGTGCTAAAGTTTTTAGCACTTTAACATTTAGTTTACCACTGGGATCTAAACAGAGCCTAAACTGTTAGAGCAACTCTAACAATTTTGTATTTTTTGTTTGACAAAATATGGAGTTTGACAACTCTTAAGTCAATATGGAGAGGAGAAAAAAAATGTTATCTCCAACGGTTTGATAAAATTGACTTACAAATCCAAAAAAGAAAACCCGGCTGAGCGGGAGAGAAGAGCGCGTGCGGGACGGAATGCCAAGCCGATCGTAGCTCGCATATATGCCAATCCATTAGAGGATTTTGCCAAGTTAACAAAAATACAAAACTCATTTGCAAAATTATTGGATATGAGTTTTGTAGACTTTTTTTATAAAAATAAGAATACAAAACTTATTTACAAAACTGTTGAAGTTGCTTTTAGATAATATGAGAACGGAGAGTACTGTCTGTTCTAATTGCCTTTCGATGGTACCAAGCTGATGTTCCTGTGTTCTTTCTCTTTTTTTTCATGCACGATGATCGGGTTCCCTCTATAGATTCCTCGAAGTGGAGAAATTTCCTGTTTTGTTCGCTGATTGTTGCTCTTGCAAGGATTTTACTTTAGTGTCGTAAAACAAAGGATTTTATACTTACTTTAGTAGAACATAATATAAGGACCAAAAACGCAAAACACATCGTCGCCAGAGAGAAAAATGATTTCGAAAGAGAGAAAAATTTGAACTAGCTTATAGAATTAGAAAAAGGAGAGATCGGGCTAGGCTATCTTTTTTTAAAAGAGACAGACTTTTATTAACTAAAACCCCTTTTATAACAGAGACCTCAATATAAAATAAAATTACGTTGAAGTACACCACTAAGTCTTGAATCTTCATCTTTCACGCGTACGGCGGCGTACTCTTCAGGAAACTCCATGGAAGTACACCAGATATGGATCCGAGAACCACAGTCCCTATCAACAGAAGACTCCACGAACATGGAGACCGAATAAGAGGCGCTATGTGCTCGACTATTATAAGGAGTAAAGGGCGCCGAGAGCACATCGGCTATATCTTCTGAAGATTGAACTGAACATCAAATCCGACGTTGTTAGCATCACCATCAGCAACCGGAAGGAAAAAACGATCTCGCAGAAGGGAAAAATAGATCCAATCCCTCCTCGAGAAGAATTATTCCAACATACCTCGATCTCAGGAACATGCCATCATCGGAGATGACGACGCATCCACCAACAGTCTGGTACGAAGCAGGAAGCCGAATCGAAGACATTGAAGCGGCTAAACAAAATGTAACCCTAAATATTATAGTGAAAAAGAAAATAACTAGAAAAAATCTAATAAAACAGTAAATTTAAGACGATGGATCCTCGTTCTTTCTCTCCACCTGCATGAGACCGAAGACGAGAGAAACGGGGGCAGGCGGCGGCGGCGGCGGCGGCGGAGTCGCCGTGGGAGAGGGCGGTAGGCAAGAGGCGGCTGGTTCGCTGCTTTTTTTTTTCGCCTCCCAAGGGTCTTCCACCGATGACCATGCGACTATTCACGTCGCGGTTGATTTCTTCTATTCTTTTACATAAAAAACAAAAAGAAAAGAAAATGTAAAAGATATTGGGTATCTGAGATAAAAAATAATAATAAAAGGTATCAGGGATCACAAATCGAATCCACATGATTACATTCGTGATTTCTTTGTTTAAGTTAATTTATAGTTTATTTGTTATAATAATTAATTACAATATCGCCCTTCGTGCGTGTAGTATATAGTCGTGTAGGAGATCGAATTAAGAGATGCGTTCACACTCAAACGGAAGGTGATAAAGGTTGGCGCCATGGCGCTCCACCGTCCCATCGCGTCGTCCGGCTCCGGCTATGGCGGGGGCGGGGGAGAAGGCGAGGGTGGTGGTGGTTGGCGGCGGAGCCGGCGGCTCCCTCCTCGCCAAGACCATGCAGGGCCACGCCGACGTCGTCCTCGTCGACCCGTAAGCCCCTCTTTCTTTCCTCGCCCGCTCCGTCCCGCTCCTGCGCCGGCCACCCGTTCGCGGAAATGCCGAGCCCACCAGCTGCTTGCTTGCTTTCTTTCTTTCTTGGACTGGCTGCCGTGCCTGTGCGTGCTTCCACTGCCCTGGCATCGGGAGACTGGTGTGTAGAATGCCGAGCTTCCTGCTTACTCACTTGCATGGGCAAGCCGGTACGCAGTGCTCGGCGCTCGCCAAGCCCAAAGGTGCACAGACACTATAGCATTAGATTTTTTTTTTCTTTTGTCCCAAAGGGAGAAGCGGAAGTGGAGGTCCTTGCTGCTGTTAGTAGAGTATAATGCAATTAGGTTTCGTTGTCAAGTGATCTTGCAATTTTTGTGACGGAGTAAACGGATCACCACACTGACACACTCTGAAACGTCCGTTTGTGGAAGTACATTCCCTGTGCCCAGGCGTCAAAGCGTGGTGCACCAAGAAAAACTTAAGGCTATAATACTTCTCTGGTTGCATCTAAGTCTCAATGTTCCTAGTGTTTTAGGATTCGCATTTCCAGATGTCTTTTTTTTTTGTACACCAAGTTTTTATGATTAATGTCATTCACTAATTGATTTATCTTTCAGAAATGGGGATGATTTTGAGTTTTCTTGTCTACATACGAACTTCAAGCTCTGAATCTAATTAGCTGCTAACTGCTAAGAAGCACTCTGGAATTTCTAAAAAATATCTATCTATTCTGTGCTGGTGATAATGTTGAATGTAATGGAACATCACCTGGTTCACACTTGATCATAATGACAATGTTCCTTCATACGTGCTATCCCTTTTGGATGACAGGAAAGAGTACCTCGAGATCCCCTGCGCTGAGCTGCGGTCGATGGTGGAACCATCTTTTTCTGAGAGATCATTGGTCTATCACAAAGATTACCTCAACGGCGCAACTACCGTGAGATCTTCTGCAGTCAATATCACTGAACACGCTGTCCTGACTGCTGATGGACACTCTCTTCCATATGATTATCTTGTCATAGCGACTGGTCATGTGTTGACTTCTCCGGCCAGCAGAGCTGAGAGGATAAAGGAATTCCAGAGAGGTAACTACAGTCAAACCACATACTGAAAAACAGTTACGCTTTTGTGACCTTCTCTGTCGTGCTTATGTTTTGTTTTTTATATGCTTGTTACAGATAATGGGAAGATAGAGTCATCAGAATCTGTGCTGATAATTGGGGGTGGTCCAACTGGTGTTGAACTAGCTGCAGAGATTGCAGTAGACTACCCAGGGAAGAAGGTGACCCTTATCCATAAAGGACCGCGTCTAATTGAATTCATTGGAGAAAAGGCTTCAAAGAAGTGCCTTGATTGGCTGAAGTCAAAGAATGTAGACGTGCTTCTTCAGCAATCGGTTGACTTGGGCTCATTATCAGACACAGAGAAGGTGTACAAGACATCAAGCGGAGAAATAATAACAGCTGATTGCCACTTTGTGTGCATTTCAAGGCCACTAAGTTCGTCGTGGCTACATGACACCATCCTAAAGGAATCTTTGGATAGCAAGGGGAGAGTAATGGTGGAAAAGGATTTAAGAGTGAAAGGTCATAATAACATTTTCACAATTGGTGATATCACAGATATTCCTGTAAGTTCTTCACTTCCAACTTGTGATTTTCCTTCTATCTTTTACTTGGTTTATCCTTGTCCCAATCACGATGACTTAAATTTGTAGAGAATAGCAACCACTTGATCTAAACTGAAGTACTGCCCAAATTTGTGCATAATGAACTGTTAATGAGTGAATGTCTATGTAGGCTGATTACTCTCAGCTTTCCCAGCAGAACAAATTGAAATTTTGCACACAGTAACTACTTAAAATTTGCACATGGTAACTATTGGCTTACCTAAATGAAACTTTGCAACGAATGAGTATTTTCCATTAGTGCATGTCTTTGTATACAGATATATAGGCTTCAATTGTTTGCAGATGGCACGCTTCATTTTATGGTTACTCCTAAAACCTTCTTCCATTTTCAGTTAGATAATAATCTAAATGATTAATGTGCAGTAACCTAATTCTTGGCAGTTGGATAATATGACAGTTCTCACTATCGAACTATTAAAGGTGTTCCTTTTCTTCATTATGATGCTCTGGATAAAGACTTGTCTGTCTAGTGGATACTGATTACTGATCATTACAATTCACCCATAGAGCATCATTGATCTTTAATGAAACTAGCAACATTATCGCAAAAACACTGAAGTTGTTGGCACTAATATCCATGAATGTTCAGGAAATCAAACAAGCGTACATCGCCCACAAGCATGCCCTGGTAGTGGCAAAGAACCTGAAGTTACTGATCAAGGGTTTGCCCAACAGCAAACTGGCAACTTACAGCCCCGGTTACCCGCTGGCACTCGTCTGTCTTGGACGGAAGGAAGGGCTGCTTCAGTTTCCCTTGCTGACGCTCTGCGGGCGGTTGCCAGGCAAGATCAAATCCGGGGATGTTTTCGTCGGCAAGACGAGGAAGCAGCTGGGCCTGAATGGTTGAGTCCGGTCCGTGGAGCTTGAAGATGCTTATGCCCTGGTTTCCAGATGATGGCTCCGTTCATACAAAGCTTGTGTGTTGCTCATATGGCCATATGCCTCTGTGTTTGTGTGATGGTGTGGATGCTTGGAACGGTGACGAGCAGAGTGTATATTATTTATATACATGTATACAGGGATCTTTTTGGTTCAATAGAATGTTGTGTTTATATTCAATATAAGCGCATTTTGTTTGCTGGCAACTAAACAATGAATAGTCTTTGCTTGCTGGCAATACAATGTCAGCAATGGCAAGTTGATGTCTGACATTAGCATGCACTGCTGAGACATGAGGAAAAAAAAAGATTTTGGTAAATTCCCTTTTTATTTTTTGCCGCATACTGTATGTCCAGTCTTTCATGAGCCATCAGGTCCCAGTGTCCATCCATTGCACTATGTTTCCCAAGCTTTGGCTTGCACTGTTCTTTCCTTAGGTATTCTTGTTCAGTTTTAAACTTTTAATACCTGTATATATTAGTTGGGGAGGGTGATGGGTTCATGATCCTTATCAGACTTGACATGTGCACTGCTTGCCTAATCAGCCATGTATTGCCCTTGGCCTTTGTTTTGTTTTTGAATCCGGATTCTGCTGCCGCGCCTTAGCACTGTGTTTCCTTCCTGAGAATATAGTATCATATATATTAAGAGTCAACCCATGTTTATTACTGCACAATTAGCAAATGATGTAATACTCATGTCTGATGAATAAAGCTTGCCGATTGGCTCCGGCGACGAGGCGTAGGCTCCAGTGCTCTAGTTTCTTTATGTCACAAATTGTTCATTATGTAATCACAATATTGTGTTCTTAGGACGTGGAGGGACTCGGTAACCATGGTGTTACCGTTTCTTTTATGAAAACTAATTACTGCTTAATGTATTACGCGCCTGTGGTGTGTTCTAAAAAAAAGATTGGCTTTGGGTCGAGGCTTGGGGTTGCTCCTGCCTAGTACAACGTACTCCTCCTACACCTACAGTACTTGTACATGTTGTCGTTGCTGCACAGCACCAGAGTCTAGGAGTAGATTCGAGAGGGGCAGAGGCGATGGATTGGATAGGATGACGGGGCATAAAGACAGCGAATTTTTTTTATTTTTAATTTTTTTAAAAATTTTTTTACAAAAGTAATCTTTGGTTTCGGAATATGACAGAACTAGTCGTCTACAGTGGGTGTTTTTTAAAAAACGCCCACTGTGTGGGGCGTTATATGTGACGTGGCACAGAGCCGGCCGCCGCCGGTGCCGGCTCTTGCGGGTGGCCCACCAGCGTCCAAAAAACGCCCACTGCGTAGGCGTTTTTTGGTGGGGAGGGGGCCGCCTGCAAAAGTGCCCGCTGTTTTGCGGGCGGGCCGCGGAGCAGTAAAAAAACGCCCACTGTGTGGGCGTTTTTTGCACTGCAGGGGGCCGGCTCTGTGCCACGTCACATATAACGCCCACATAGTGGGCGTTTTTTAAAAAATGCCCACTGTAGGCGACTAGTTCTGTCATATTCCGAAACCAAAGATAACTTTTGTAAATTTTTTTAAAAAAATTAAAAATAAAAAAAATTCTAAAGACAGCACCACGGTCATTCCGTGTTGGGTCTGTGACGTGTTTATTTGGCCCATTGGGCCAGGACTTTTGGGCCATGTACTCCAACAATCTCTTGCATCGTGATGTTCTCTTTAGTAGAGCCTTCGAACCTCTCAAAAAAAAAAAAGCAGAGCCTTCGAACGAGAGATAGATGGAACTGATGTGTGGCCCTTTTGTGCACTTTTTTGGGATTTATTATAATACTGGCCTTGGCTTTTGTTTGTTTTGCACGTTTTCGAAAGCAACCGTGTATCGATCTCAGCAGGCAGCGCGCGGCATATGGCACATGCGCGTGACACGCATGCAGGCGACGGGTTCTCCTTGCACAGCGACAGACGGAGGAGCTTGGATGGTGGCCACCCGCTACTGCACATGGCCTCTGACAGGTTGCCTCGATCCATCTTCCATCCACTTGCACGAGACGAGCGAGGACGACCGCGACCGGATTACGTTACCTTTTAACACTCCTCCTGTAATGTAATTAAAACGATCGGTAAAGCAAAGGGAGTCTGCGCGCGTGTTCACACTGGGGCGAAAATGCTATCGGGATCGGCCAGATCGCACTTCTCCCTTGACGAAGATTTTACCGAACTCTACTCCCTCCGTTTTAAAATGTATTCTAAGAAAAAACTATCAATAATTTTATATTAATAAATATTAATATTTATAATATATAAGTAGTATCATTAGAAAGATCTTTAAATTTAATTTTTTAATAAATTTATTTAAAGATATATTTTTAAAATTAATTTGAAAGTAAATATGTATGTCATCTCGGTTGAGAAGACAAACCTGGGCAGGAGGGGTCCGCCTCCGCGGTGACAGCGAGCGCGCGCAAGGAAGGGGAACGGCCTCGGAGAGGTTCACGTGCGGGCGTTGGCGTGTGGATATGGAGCCGCCGTAGCGTGTCCCGCGTGGTCGCCTCCCTGTCCCGTCGCGGCCACCCGCCACAACCAACGGTCACGCTCGCCGCTGGCTCCGCCTCATCCGCCGGGGGCGGTTGGCGTAAACCGTACTAGTACTAGTAGAAGCGCGCGTGGTAGAGAGGAGCACATCCCAGTCGCCGTACCGTACGTCGGGGCCGTCGGCGAGGCGTCTTGCAGGATCCCAATCCGCCACGTTTAGATCGTGGAAAAAAATGAACCCGATGAATAGTATCATTTTCGTCTTATTTGATAAATATTGTCCGATCATAGGCCAATTAGGCTCAAAAGATTCATCTCGTGATTTTGAACTAAACTGTATAATTAATTATTTTTTTACCTATATTTAATGCTCCATGCAAACGACTAAATATTGATTTGATGAAAAGAAAGTGAAAAAATTATAACTTTTGATGAATCTAAACATGGCCCCATTGTGTTGGTGCGGCGCGCACGACGCGCCACCGCCACCGGTCGCCGTCTACCTGATCGGCTGATCCCCTGCTGCTGTTGCTAGCCAGCTCGTCTCAATTAATACTGCCTCCATTTTTCTTCCAACATCAAAAATCACGCATTCGATCAGCCGGCGGGAGACACATAACCAGGCACGACTCGTAGTATTTGTTTACAACACTCGGCTCGTGACTCGTGCGCACGAAAGCGCAACCAGCTGCCAACCCACGCCCAGTGCGTCGCGTCGCGCGGTCGCGAGTCTGAAGCTGGCACTCCCCAAATTCACAGGGAATTTGGCCCCGTGCCCCTGCTCCGAGCAGTGCCTGTCTGCCGCCGAGCTGCCAGGCCAAGCTGGGCAATCAGACAGAACGTGTCGCCTTACGAAACCATATTTCTGAAACAAGGACGACCATTGGCAGGCCAACAGCGCACGACTTGTCCACACCCCACCACCAACTAGCAAAAGCCGGTCCCCGATAGGTTATCGCTATAGTGTACAATCCAAGATTTTTTTTTCTGTGTAGATAGAGAGATGTTGCGTCTATGCTTATGCGATTTGCTTGTAAAAGGTAGCTCATGTTTGATCACAGACAAAGCGATGATAATTAATGATAATATTTATTCCTTGGTGGCCACCCCCGCACGCACGCCTATATGCGCTGCGCCATCGATTCGTCGATGCCACAAGCCCACAACATGTGGTCGGTGAAGACGATCCTCCCATGCCTTCCTCATTTTTTTTAGGCTTTTCGTCGGTCATTTTGTGTGGGGGTCTCAAAGTTTGATTGTACAGCCCGGCTGCTTCTTTGCGCCTATATTTATGTTCTTCTTTTGGAGGAGCCTATATTCATATTCTATCCACCACACCGCTGCTCGCGCTGAAATCATGTCTATATTCTACTACATATAATATGCTTAGGACAAAGATCCCATTTTTTCATTTGAACTCTCTCTTTTTTTTTAATGAAAAAGGTCAAAAAAAAAGCAAACGCTTTATCTTCATGGTCCTCTTCATTAGGACTTGGTGATAATAATCTTATTGTAGCCTATCCATCAAACATCATCTTTTATTTACGTAGTTTTTACAAAAAAAAAAAGGTTATATCCATCGTCCATCAGCTTATGCGTGCATATATCACCCTTTGCTATATTATTATTCAAGAGTGCCATGAATCATAGCATGCTAACTAATATTCTATTTTGCTTTGATTTTATTGGATAATGATACTATCTATAGGAAGAGGCAACAAATCGAATGTGTCATAGTTTTCATCCATTATTCTGTTGGAAACTTATGAGCGTTCTCCTCTTCTTTGGATATGATTATTGCTTCTTTCCCTTTGGGTTTTGCAAATATCTCATTGATCTCTATACGGATATATAGCATTGGAAGTAAACATGCACTCGCACTCCACTTGTGCAATCCACATGATCATCTGTTGTTAGGTACAAAACAACTCCATCCATTGATTATCGGTGTCATTACTCATATCATCGTGTGCGTCTCATCCTCTACTCTTCTATAGTTGAATTATTTTCTAGATATCCCCTCATCATAGAGATATGTCTTCAGTCTACAATGTTTATATTGATTATATGAATGTGAAATACCCACAGGTTCCATAAAAGGGTCCATGTCCCTTGGCCGCACAATCGCTCACAAAGACAACCTCAACCCATAAATTAAATACTTTTTGTGTTCATTAATTATGATATGAACTAAGAAAGTTGGTAATGGTGATGTGGCACTATAATTAATAAAGAAATAGGAGGAAATGGTTTCTTACATAAGAAACTATATGTACACGGAAACTAATATACGAAGAGATGTAATATAGGTAGATAATAGGAGAGCGAGAAATTTATTTTTGAAAACCATCCATTAGAAATATAGTTTCTATGTGTAGTGTCTTACTATAAGTATAGAAATTATCTCTTAGTTTCTGGGCTAGGTCTGCCCTAAGAATCTCATCAGTTGGGCTTAGATACTTTTAGCATACCGATATTAAGGGCGTTGCATCCAACTATTTAGTTGGTCCAAAATTTTTACTAGCTGTTAAAAAGCTGATCACAAAACCAGTTTAATTATTTGGATCACTCAACTCATAGGCAGCTTTGGGTTAGTTGTGCACCTATTAGTTGCTGTTAGCTGGTAGGAGACAACTAATGGTATTACTTTCTCTGTTCCTGGATAACTTAATTTTGAGTTGTTTAATACTATTTTTTTTAGAAAAAAAACACAAGTATATGTTACAACAAATAAGCACATTATCAAAACATATCTTAGTGTGTATTCGATTATTCTAGTTTGATGCCATAAAGCTTGTTGCCCTTTCTATCGATTTGGTCAAACTTAAAAACATTTGATCTGAGATAATTCTAGAAATTGATTTATTCACAAATATCTGGACTACTTTTTATTATCTGTGCAATAAGTTACCTATTTAGATCAACTATAACTTTTGACAAAAACTTTTTACTTATTTTAGCTTGTCCACACTGGACTATAACTAGTAGGAGGCAAGTATTAGTGTTGACTTTTTTTATTAGGCTGAGCAATAAGCTAATCTATTTTTGGGTCAGTTATAACTTATATTAGTTTTGGCTTATCTAAATAGGGATTCAGTTGTCAACCTTGGGTCTTTTGGTAACAATGATGATATGATAATTAAGAAGACGTTATCTGAAAGGCAATTAATGTTGATAGCCACATTGCTTATCCATAATCTAAGCCATAATAGACTTCTTTTTTAATAAATTCAAGATTGTCCCAGAGTGACATACTTTTTTGGATGTAGAGAGTTGATCTAAAGAGGCAACAATTAGTTGTCAAATATCTAAGTCTTCTATTTGTGGATATGACTATCTGTTATAATCTAATGTTGCCACATATTATATTATATATTTGAAGAGCCAACAATTTTAGCACTCAGATAGACAAGTGTTTCTTTCTCTCCCTATAGTGAGGATATGATTGTTTTTTTAAGCTGAATTTGCAAGCCAATTGTATAACTATAAAACCATATAGTAAGTACTCATAATGTAAGTTGTTCGCGCTATCATAATTGAGTAATGTTTACTTAAAGGTTTGTTAAGTTATACTTGTGAGTCTCATCATTACATTAATTACATATTCATGACACCATGTACAAGCGAAGTACACATTCAAATTTCATGTTATATAAAATGGAACCTTTCAAACTTTGATAGACGGGTTACTTATTTTTCTTTTGGCAAAATTGTATATGCACACACAACCTATTTCCATGAGCACATTGAGAGACTTAGCTAGACCGACATCTCAAGACTGATGAAGTTAGCGTAAGTGTTTTGTTATTGACAGACATATTACCTACTTTAGGAACAATATGTTTGTTAAATCCTACAATAAATTCTGAAAAATATAGGCACGCTACTAAGAACTTGAGCTGGTATGAACATATTCTGCGGTAACTATAAGGAAGCCAACGCTAATACCATTGTTCTTATAAAGGAAGGACATACAACTTTCCCATGAAATAGCTTGAACAATTATATTTCTTATTCGCAAAAAAAAAGAGAGGAGAATATTACTTTTTGGTGGCTTCCAGTGGTACTAGACTGGTAGTGATGGTTTCCTAAAAGTCAAAAGGAGCCGTGAAACACAAGAGAGAAAACAAATGTACAGTTGCGCACTTATGAAACTTGTGATCAAGTACTATTATACCAAAGCGATTGATTGTTGCATCGACCCACACCGAGCAACAGATAAAAAAAAACTCAGATGTTGCTTAAACCACACCGACCCACAAGTACGTTCTCTTTTCTGGTGAATGTATGTACTACCCATGTCATGGTGAATTCCATGCGTAACTGTCATAGCGGTTACTGATAGCTACAGGACTACAGCGTTCCAAGGCATGTGCATGTTCCCGGAGACTATCAAGCAAAGCAACAACTGGCCGTCACACTCACACCACATGGACGATTGCTTAACGATCTTTGCTTCCGTGAGCCCCGTCATTTGAAAGTTACGTTATGCAAATTGCTTTATTATATATAATTTATTTAGACAAAAGCCAAATCTTCAATTACAAGTATCAAATATTTTGCTATCTACATTTTTTTTTTGAAGCGACCATTATCGATCTACCCCTCCATCTAAAATTGACGCCATGGTACAAAGAGAAAGCTATCATTCATGTAGGGGGGTGTTTGGTTAGGAGTCCCTAACTTCAGTCACTAAGCATTCTAAAAAAAAGCCCAAACACTCTAATAAAGTTTAGAGATCACTAAAGTTTAGAGTTTTTAGTCATGAAAGGGTAGCTAGGAGTGACTAAAGTGTATATAAGACAATTGTTTTAATAGTTTTTAGTCACTACAACCAAACATAAGGTCACTCTACCTTAGGAGGTCACGAAGGAACCAAACAAGGACTAATTCAATCACATCTTGGCGTCTCAAGGTCCACCATATGTGCATCATCCATCATGGGTCTCAAAACGCTTTAGCTTTGTCTTACACAAAAACCAAATCTTTGACCACAACTATCAATTTTATTTGATGATCTTGATCTTTGAATCCACCATTATTAGTCTCTAAAATACCCACTCCATGAAAAATTAATCAGCACCGCATTTTCATGGAGCTGACACAAAAAAACAAAGTATCATTTTCCTAAGCTATTCGTATCTAGAAAGTGCTTCCCATTTTATTTTTAGATTACTTCCTAATTCCTCTCAACTCCTGGCGTCAGAATATGAAAATGTCTCTGTAGTCGTTGATATCTTTTGGAAAATGTCGCTTATATCGGAATAAGTTCTAAATGGAAGATTCGATGGTGATAAACAGTATGCCTGATCCAAGGAAGCGATAGGCGTGCCATCGCGGCTATTACGTAGTATACCACCAAAAACACTCTAAAGTTAAGCATATCCATCATAGGCAAATCCATCAATCAGTGTCTCAATCAGGTTGAGGAGGGGCGAAGATTAGGCTGATCTCTAGCCAAAAAAGAGCCAAGCAGATCCCACGAGGTCCCGACGGCGGCTGCCGCGGCGGCCCCGCCGGCATCCCCCAAATCGCCGGGCAGCTCTCCACCGTTGGCCGGTCGGCGGTCGCCCTGCCCGTCCTCCCCGTTTCCTTCATTTTGGCACCACACCAACCCGTGGGCCCAGGGGCACTCAACCGCGATGACCGCGCCACGTCGGCGCCGCGTCCTCCCCACCCTCCCACCAACCCCACGTGCAGCACAGCTAGCCAGGAACGACACAGCTACCAGGCACCCACCTTCGCCGACGCGAGGGCCCCTCCACCCACCGTGGTCCGCTATAAGACGCCGTGGTGCCGAACGGCGCCGGCGCCGGCGACGGCGACGCCCCCGCTCGGTCTGCTATAAATACGGCCTTCCCGGCTAGCTGATCCTTTTTTCCTCTTTCCGCGCCTCCCACTGTCCCCACACCCTGCCGTCGTCGCATCGAGATTCGCGCGGCCGTGTCTCGCTCGCTCCTGCTGCTCTGCTCGGTCCCCCTCCCGTCCTCGTCCTCGGGCACGTCAGCGCCCAGATCTCTCGCCGGCGCCCGGGCTAGATCTGGGCGGCGGAGCTCGGAGGCGGAGCCGGGCGCGTGAGACCCAAGGGGAGGAGGAGGAGGAGGCAGGCGAGGGGAGGGGAAGGCGCACGGTCGGTCGGACGCCATGGAGCTGGCAGTCGGCGGCGGGATGCGGCGGTCGGCGTCGCACACCTCGCTGTCGGAGTCGGACGACTTCGAGCTCACGCGCCTGCTCAGCAAGCCGCGGATCAACGTCGAGCGCCAGCGCTCCTTCGACGACCGCTCGCTCAGCGACGTCTCGCACTCGGGAGGGTACGGCGGCAGGGGAGGCTTCGACGGCATGTACTCGCCGGGGGGCGGCCTGCGCTCCCTCGTCGGCACGCCGGCGTCCTCGGCGCTGCACTCCTTCGAGCCCCACCCCATCGTCGGGGACGCCTGGGAGGCGCTGCGGCGCTCGCTCGTCTTCTTCCGCGGCCAGCCCCTTGGCACCGTCGCCGCCGTCGACCACGCGTCAGAGGAAGTCCTCAACTACGACCAGGTCGGCTGTCGCGACAGAAGCTGAAAATTGTTTTGATTCCGAGCTTGCCATTCGGACGCTCATACGAGTATATATCCTATCTTTTTCGTGGTAACTTGGCAGGTGTTTGTGAGGGATTTCGTGCCGAGCGCGCTGGCGTTCCTGATGAATGGCGAGCCGGACATCGTCAAGAACTTCCTTCTCAAGACCCTGCTGCTGCAGGGCTGGGAGAAGAAAGTCGACCGCTTCAAGCTTGGGGAGGGAGCCATGCCGGCTAGCTTCAAGGTCATGCATGACGCCAAGAAGGGGGTCGAGACCCTGCACGCCGATTTTGGGGAGAGCGCCATTGGGAGGGTTGCGCCTGTGGACTCCGGGTTCTGGTGGATCATACTCCTCCGGGCCTACACAAAAACCACTGGTGATATGACGCTGGCTGAGACACCAGAGTGCCAGAAAGGGATGAGACTCATACTCAGCCTGTGCTTATCTGAGGGATTTGATACCTTCCCGACATTGTTGTGTGCTGATGGTTGCTGTATGATAGATCGCAGAATGGTAAGCTCTGACCATTCAGTTTGCTCATGCCTATGATTAGCATTACTATTTCAGAGTTTATTACAGAATAAGTATCTGGAGCATCACTGATGAAATTTGTCTGAGTTAGGATCTCCCATTATCTGCAAAGTAATGATAGTTTACACTCAGTGCTCTAGTGATATTTGTGAAACGTAAGGTTTAATATGCATGAAACAACTATTTTTTTTTCTCAAACTTGCAGCAGAGCTCATCATAATATTACGGGCAAGGGATATGGCTAAAATCTGACATTGTGGAAACACTATTTTATGGCTAGTTCAGGTTGCTATTTGTTTGTTCTTTGTAGTGGAGCTCGTACTTTAAGTTGTCCAATAAAGTAATGACATGTTGTGGATTAGCCTTCATCATACTTTAATGATTTAAACTTGGTGTTGCTGCTATTTTCATTTAACATGTATCATACTAGAAGGGCGGCCCTGGTGCAGCGGTAGTGTCTTACCGTCTGTTACCGGAAGGTCCAGGGTTCGAGCCCCGGCCTCCGCACATTATGTGCGGGTATGGCTTGGCGCAGAAATCCCTTCCCCAGACCCCGCACAGCGCGGGAGCCTACGGCACTGGGTACGCCCTTTTTTTAATGTATCATACTAGAGTTCCCAAAAATTAACTAGAGTTAGTAATTTTCTATTGAAAATATCACCAAATGCCTCTGCTAATCTTTGAGTGTGAACTTGCCTACAACAGATGATAAATTTAGATTAATATATGACAGAGTATTAGCTGTTGGTAGAAGCACGTTCTGCTTTTGCATCTTCAACCTTACATTGCAGAGATACATGAGGACTGTCTCCTATATTTGTTAATGGTTATACAATTATGCATTTTTGTGGACAATCACCTCATCCAACCCCATAAACACTACTGTATGTGAAACCTGCTACGGTGCTACCTGTCTCATTCTGTCATAATGTCATATGCAACTAATTTGTCTTTTTTCCCCTGATAGTTAAGAATTGGAATATGGAAAAACAGAGTAGTTTTCATTCCACAGAAAATCTTTCTTGAGCAATATCTATTAATCTTATCCACCCTCCTTTGTTGTTGGCTTTGAACATATGCATGCCAATCTCTAGTTACTTGTGAATGTAATTGTTAAATTTCTTAGTTATAAATGCTATTTGATTTCTAACTGAGTTTATGTTTGTTCTTATTGTCATTCCTACTTGTAGGGTGTATATGGCTACCCTATTGAGATTCAAGCCCTTTTCTTTATGGCACTAAGGTGTGCTCTTCAAATGCTTAAGCATGATAATGAAGGGAAGGAATTTGTGGAAAAGATTGCCACCCGCCTTCATGCTTTAAGTTATCACATGCGCAGTTATTTTTGGCTTGATTTCCAACAGCTAAATGACATTTATCGTTACAAGACAGAAGAATATTCCCACACAGCCGTCAACAAATTCAATGTTATTCCTGATTCAATTCCGGACTGGCTATTTGACTTTATGCCTTGTCAGGGTGGTTTTTTCATTGGTAATGTTAGTCCTGCCAGGATGGACTTCCGATGGTTTGCACTCGGAAACATGATTGCTATACTTTCTTCTCTTGCAACACCTGAGCAATCTGTCGCTATAATGGATCTTATTGAGGAGCGTTGGGAAGAGCTTATCGGTGATATGCCTCTGAAGATATGTTATCCTGCTATTGAGAACCATGAATGGCGAATTGTGACAGGTTGTGATCCAAAAAATACTAGATGGAGTTATCATAATGGAGGATCGTGGCCAGGTTAGTGAGCTTCACCTAGATTGTTCTGTTCTCTTTCTGCAAACATTGAACTACAATAAACAGTGGGGATGATAAATTAAGTATGTACTGGATGTTCAATAGTCCATACATTAATATTTCCAGAAATTTTACATTCAGAGTTTAAATGATTCCGTTTTAGTGCCAAGAAGAGCATGTCCTCTTTTTTATTGAATGTCCAATGCCTTCCCTTTGCTCAAATATCATGTGTATGGAATTATCCTGATCTGTACCACGGAAGACATAATACTTTTGGTTCTTATCTGTTGAACGATGTTCCTAGTTTCTTATCTTTCTAGTAGAAATTCATAACATGACATGTTGTATCCATTTATTGTTCTTAGTCCAAGAAACCCGTACAATACGAACTATTTTCACACTTCGTTTTCATATTTCTGTTCATCTTTCTGCAGTACTTCTGTGGCTGCTGACTGCAGCCTGCATCAAAACTGGACGGCCGCAAATTGCAAGAAGAGCAATTGACCTAGCAGAGAGGAGGCTGTTGAAGGATGGCTGGCCGGAGTACTATGATGGGAAGCTTGGTCGGTATGTTGGCAAGCAGGCAAGGAAATTCCAGACTTGGTCCATTGCAGGGTATTTGGTCGCCAAGATGATGTTGGAAGATCCTTCACATCTTGGCATGATCTCCCTGGAAGAGGATAAGGCGATGTTGAAGCCTGTTTTGAAGCGGTCCGCATCATGGACAAACTGAGATGGCGACGAAAATTTTTAGGGAAGCAAAGTCAGGTGAAAACACGAATTCTTGGGGTAGCATTCCCTTTTCTGCTGACCCCCTTCCTTTGACTTCCAAACCGGGATGGTTTGTGTCTTCTGAATTTTCCTTGGTTGTACAATATCTCAGCTCGTTTCCTGAGTTGAAAAAAAGAAGCAACTGCAGAAATGGGCGTTTTGCCTTTTCCTCCCCAATCTCTCTGTAAGAAGATACTCTGATTCTTGCTTGGGTAATCATAAGTTATGGATCCTTTTGGTTAGACTCAACTTTGTTGTACCAGTGGACTATACAGATGAGTAAGCTGATTCCAGCTTCCCTGTGAAGCATAAGTGCTATTTCTAACGAATGAATAAAGCTCCTTTCTCTGCGTTGCTGCATGCCTGTGTTTCTATTGTGTTTACTTGACTGCCTGTCTGTTTGTCCTGTGATGACAAGTCATAGAAAGAGTGCCTTGTGTGTCTCTTCCTCCTTTTGTCTCCCAGAGCTTCGTGGTTGTACTTGTGTTCAAGGAAAGAAAACAAGTCTGATCCAGCCATCCCTGTTCCCTCTATATATTTCTTATGTAGCAGATTTGCTACTTCTGTGCAGGGCATGCTTGTTTCCTGGCTGCATTGTGCCGTACTTCAGCTGTGGCGGCGCCATACTTGTGGCGGCAAAATTAGGCGCCCCAGCCGAGTGGAAGTTATACACTATAAAAGCCAACCAAACATCAGCAAGAATGGATTAAACAACATTAGGCGTCATACAGTGATGTATGGGAACCAATTAACCAAACGTGCTCAAAGTCCTAGGCCTGGTTTGAAACACATGATCCTTTTTCTCTATTTCTGTATTTTCTTTTTTTTGAACTGTTATTTCTGTGTCTTATCTATAAAATTAATCTGATTCCGGTAAAATTCCTACGCAAATCGTGTAGTATTCCTTGGTTCAAATAGGCCCTAAAACTGTAGACATTTCAGACTAGAATAGCCCTATATGATTATTTTTTATATAGTTCTTGATTTCTTTACAAGGCCTCTATAGAGACGTTTGAGTCCGTTGCCAACAAAATATGATTAGGCCAGGCCGGTTTATCATCCCTTGGCCCCTATTTTCGATAGATAAAAAGGATAGAGGAGGGAGTATTTTGCAACACGGAGAAAGACCGGTTAAGCCATGTAAATCGGTTCGAACCTATTCTGACCGTACGAGTTTGATGGGACGCCTAATGTTGTGCCAAACTTGCAAATCTTATCTAGAAAAGTTTCTTTTCCAATGATATACCAAAGGATCACGTCACATTAAAGTAATCTATGACATGAGTAGTGCAATGTTAATATAGCTCCAAACTTTTTAAAAAGGGGAGAGACAAGCTACACAAGCGGGGACACAAGGAATGAGTCCATAACACGAGTGATGCTGTGTACTAATGTAACTCAAAGCGAGAAGGATGAGAGTGAGAGAACGAACATGAAGGAAGTGCGAGAAAAAATATATTTAATATTAGATATATTTTTAAAGAATCGACGAAAATTAATACTGAAGAACTTGAATGACATTTTTTTAGGAGACAAAGATTGCGAATCGAGTATTATTGGCTTTGGCCCGTATATTATTAAAAGGAAAAACTTTACTTTTGGTCTCCGAACTATCGTAAAAGTTTATTTTTTGTCCCTCAACTTTAAAACCGGATTAAATTGTCCCTCAACTTTTAAAACAGTGCAGATTTAGTCCCTCGGCTACAGTAACGACGGGTCTGCTACAGTAACCACTGGTTTTGCTACAGCGACCGTGTTTTGTTTTTTTATTTGGTTAAATCTTTGAAAAATCATAGTAAATCACAAAAAAATCATAAAATAAAAAATCTAATTTGTTTAGACTCCACATGAGTAGATCTACACAGTGAACATATAATACAGTATACTTTAGTATAAAGTTTTTATAGCAAAGATTGAGTCAAAATAAATAAAAAAGAAAAAGATAAAATATTTACAGCAAAAACTTTGTACTAAAGCATACCATATTATATGTTCATTGTGTAGATCTACTCATGTGGAGTCTAACAAAATTATATTTTCTATTTTATGATTTTTCTGTGATTTACTATAATTTTTTAAAGGTTTAACCAAAATGAATAAAAAAGCAAAATATGGTTACTGTAGCAAACCCATCCTCCAAGACTGCCGAAGGACTAAATCTGCGCTGTTTTAAAAGTTAAGGGGTGATTTTGTCCGATTTTAAAGTTGAGGGACCAAAAGTAGTTCAGATCAAAAGTAGACTTTTTCCTTATTAAAAGCAAATCAAAATTTTACTGCAGGCCCAAAGTCCAACATATAAGCAGACAAACGAAGAAGCCCAGTACCCGCATACAATTCATTTCCAGCCCACTCCACCTGTCGACGGTCGACCAGACTTTTTCGTCTTCCAGATCTCGGCAATCTCGATCCCCCGCTGCGCCATGGCTGCTGCCTCCTCCCCGCCCCCGCCGCCGGCGACCGACGTCGCCGCTCCAGGCCTCCCCGATCTGTCGTTCCCCTACGACCTGGCCACCCGCGGGCAGTGGCAGGCTCTCTTCTCGCACCTCTCCCACCCGGCCCACACGCCCCACCCGCACCACCGCCTCCTCCTCTCCGCTCTCTCCGCCCTCTCCCTGGCCAAGCTCAGACGCTTCCCCGACGCCGCCGCGCTGCTGGCCTCCCTCCACCCGGACCCGGCCTGCCCGCCGCCGCCCTTCCTCATCCGCCTCCTCCACGCCCTCCTCCCGCTCTTCCTCCCCGACCGCCCGCTCGCGCTGGATCGCCTCTACACGCTCCTCTCCTCCGTCCGCATTCGGCCCGACGCCGCGCACCCCGAGTGGCGCCGCCGCGAGGCGGTCGTCGCGTCCGTCCTCGCCGCCGACCACCTCTCCCACCGCGAGTTCGACGTCGCGCTCGCGCTCCTCGCCGACATCGCCGCCCGCGCGCCGGGCGACCCGGTGCTCCTCTCGCGCCTCGCCTACGCGCACCTCCAGATTGGCAACCTCGGCGCGGCCTCGGCCGCGTTCCGCCACGTGGAGTCCGTGGCCGCCGCGTACGAGGACCCCGCGCGGCACGCCAACCTCCTGGCGCGCAACCGCGCGCTGGAGTGCATCGTGGCCAAGGACTACGCGGCGGCGGTGCGGGAGTACGAGCGCTGCATCGAGGCGGACCCCGCCGACGCCGTGGCGCTCAACAACAAGGCGCTGTGCCTCATGTACTCGCGGGACCTCGGCGACGCCATCAAGGTGCTGGAGGGCGCGCTCGAGAGGGTTCCCACGGCGGCGCTCAACGAGACGGTGGTGGTCAACCTGTGCAGCATGTACGAGCTCGCCTTCGTCAACCACGGCGAGGTCAAGAGGAGCCTTGCTGAGTGGATCGCCAGGGTTGCGCCCGACGACTTCGACACCTCCTGCACGCGCATGTAGGAGCAGGAGGTACTGCCGCTTTGTATCACTGTATGGCTGCATATTGAAATATGACTATCCCTGTTTCGATAGCATTCAATCCAACCAATTCCTTTAGGGTATGAATGAAAATCGTGACATCCACATGTTTGAAAACAGAAGATTGAATTCTTTGCTAGTGGCACTCAACCTTAATGGTCACAACTCTCATGTTAGCGAACTATATATGGATCTGCCAGAATGCCAAATTAGCGAAAGAGGCAGGTTCCCACGCCATTACAAAGATAAATATTTACAATAAGTCGAGAGGTTAACATGGGAGAGAAATGAGAATATCTCTCATATCGTACATAATCTTGAATAGCTTTTGCAGGCCTGGCTAAGTGTTTACTATCAGTACAAGCATACTCGAGTGAGACGAGTTCCGAGATCAGGAACGGAAAGAATCGTACTCGAGCGACACGAGGTCGGAGGTCAGGAACTGAAAGAACCCTACCATGCTAAGAGATGGCTTGAAAATTAGTTTTCCCAAATGAGTTAGAAAAGGTCCTTAATCATTTGTCCCCCAGTCAATTAAATGGAGCAAAACCCGAATCACACCTACATTGCCTTATACACAAATCTTATCTTATAACTCTTAGAGCAACTCTAGTATGACCACTACTTGAGCCCTCCTAGTTAAATATAGGTGTTCAGACCAAAAATCAAGCTCCAGTAGGGCCTACTCAAGACCACATATTAGTTGGGACCCCAAATTCTCTTTCCAGACAGCCACATTCTTTGGTTCTGTCGTTCCTCTCCCCGCGCAGCACGGAACTGCGAGACGGCGCTCGTCCTCTCGCCACCGCCGTCGCTGCTCCACCCTCTGCTGCGCAGGCGTGCTGCCCTGCTGCGTCGGCGCTTTCTTCGCTATGGCGACGCTTTGCCACCGCTCGAGGTGCTCTGCCGTGGTGGCGCTCTGCCGTCGCGCGAGGTGCTCCTTAGTGTGAGAGCGCGGGCCTCTCCTCCGGGCGCCGGTGCTCTGCTCCGTTGAATGAGCCGCGACTCCAGACTCTCCTTCCCTCACCAGGCTCCGTCACATCTCCCATTCGCGCTGCTGTGAGCACCAGCGCCACGGGCTCGAGCGCGCCCCCCCCCTTCAAACTGTCCCCATGGATCTCGCCTATGCTCGCCATGGCTCGAGCGCCGCCCGACCATGGCGAGCACGGACGCCTGCGCAGGCGGATCCGCGATGTGCGGCTTGTTGCCTTGCCCCGCCCCGTGGGAGCTGCTCTACCGCGCGGGTGATAAGCTGCCGCGCAGGCCTGCCCCACCGTGTTGGCGGATCCGCGACGCAAGGCCTGTTGCCCTGCGCCGTCGCGTGGCACTGGTGTTGTCCGTCTGGAGGTCGCTGTCGTCCTGCTCGAGCGGAGGAGGAAGAAGAAGAATAGAAGAAAGAGAGACTGATGAGTGGGTCCTGTTTGTCATTGGTACACATAGATTTGAGGGCTTAAATTTAGGTGCTACTGTTGGAGCAAAAACAAAAAATTGAGCCAACAAAAATTGGGGGCAGCACACAAATCAAAAGTAGGGGCCTTTTTAGAGGCTTCTGGTGGAGTTGCTCTTAGGGTCCCTTTGGAACATAGGAATAGAGAAACGGAGGAACAGGGGAAAGATAGGATACATATGGAATAAGGATGGTAAGCTGTAAGGGATTTTGTATGAACTAGCCTTTGGATGACCATAGGAAAGAATAGCACGTCTAAAGTTAATTAGGCCCCCTTTGGATGATAGGAATTTTATAGGAATAGGATAGAAAAATCATAGGAATCCACATGTCTCTTCTCTGTTCCTATTCACCTGCGTTCGGTTCCCCGAAACCGATCGGTTCCATTTTGGTCCGATCGGTTCCATTTTGGTTTTGAGTAATTTGGTTCGGTTCTCGAATAATTCGGTTCGGTTTCGGGTATACCTGACAGAAACCGAAAAATAAGAAAAATGAAAAAACAGCTCATTCAAATGTAAATTTCGACAGCATTTCGCCTTATTTTCATGCACATAACAGGGAGAATTAAAGAGCAATGAAACATAAAGCGGTAGCACACATATATAAAAGTCTCCAAGGCAAACAAGCAACTTGTCGGATCGAGGCCAGC
Organism: Bothriochloa decipiens; assembly: GCA_023333625.1. Classification (NCBI taxonomy): domain Eukaryota; kingdom Viridiplantae; phylum Streptophyta; class Magnoliopsida; order Poales; family Poaceae; genus Bothriochloa; species Bothriochloa decipiens. Next base: position 36,667,308 of record CM041635.1, on the reverse strand, counting down.
GTGCCTCCTTCACGCTGCCTAGCATGGATTTGGAGCGGCGAGCGTCCCCCATGGACTAGTAGAAGTGGAGTAGGAGATGGCCATGGTTGGGGAGGATGGGTACTGACGGTCAGGGCGGGGGCGCGCGTGGGGGTCCTCGGCCGGGCTCGCGTCGGGGTGGATCCTGGCGGCGGTGTCGGTGGAGCAGCGCAGCCGCGGACGGGGGAGCAGCGGCCGTGGAGCGGCGCTGTAGGTGCTCGCGGGCGGCGGCGTGGATTTCCAGCAGCGGCGCGTCGCGGGCGGCGCGAGTAGGGGCGGAGACCGACGACGGCAGCGTGCTCGAGTCCGGCGTGAAGGGACCGCGCGCGTGGGTCCTCGGCCGGGCGTCGGGGGTGGATCCCGGCGCCGGGGGGACGCTCGATCTGGATCGGGGGCCTTGGTGGCGCAGGGAAGAAGGGGGTTCGGGCGTGGAGTCGGGACCGAGGGGGGCGGCGGCGCTTGGAGGACTGGAGGCCGTCGGGGTCGGGGTCGGGATAGGGTTTCAGGGGAGGAGTGACTGCTGAGTGAGTGAAATAACCTCGTTGGGCTTCATAGGCTGGGTTGTTTTTATTTTTTCCATTATTTTAGGCTATTCGGTTATCTGAGGCCTAGAACCGAATTATCCGTAGTAATTTTAGGTAATCAGACGCTGGAACCAGAAACCAAAACCGATTATTTCGGTTAGTTCAGTTTGGTTCTTAGATATCGATTTTTCGTGCCCAGATTGAGTTCCTCTGTAATCCAACCTAAACCCAAATCTGAAAAAAGACCTTTGGCAGGAGCACGTGAAATACAGGATGCTGACGTCCCAGGCCCAAGAGCGAATTGCCCATCCCAGTGCCATCACGTAGCCTTTTCTCAATAAAAAAAAAGAAAAAAAAAACCTCCCATCACGTTGCCCCAACCACATAGGTCCTAATCTCCCATCGCGCTTGCTCGACAGCGCCTCTCTGGCATCGTGCTGTGCACCTCCAGTTCTCTATGCTCCCTGTCACGACCCTCCGCAGCTCGTCGGCTCCACGCGGCGGCCTTCCCTCTCACCGCGCTTCCTCCCCTCTCCTCTTGCTGGGAATATGTCTTAGAAATAATCACAGAGATGATGATATTCTGATTGTTTCTATAATATGTATTAAGTGCTCATTGAATATCTAATATAGACAACATATATTGATTGACAATTATGTGAATTATTTATGAAACTTATTTACTTTGAATAGTTATTCTAAAGATGTCCCTGGTCGGCGTTCTTGTGAGAACACATAAATACTAGACCAGCATATGTATTAGTTGATGGCTATGTTTCACAGGTAATGGTCATGAAGATATCAAACTAATAATGTGGGCACATGTGAGACATGTAGGTTAGACAGACCCAACTTGAGATTATCTCTATTCACGTCATGTACGTTATATCCTTAGACCTAAGATTGTGGTATGTACTCAAGATGTAAAATGGCCTACTTAGGGACGGTCAAACTTTGCTCCGTAATTGGGTAGTTACAAAGGTGGTCTTCGGGTGATCGAAAAACATGATATAAGACATAGATAGTCAAGATGAAATTTGTCCTTCTCTGCTGAGAGAGATATCACTGGATCACTCAAGTGATTGGATCAACAAATGCATGGTTGTGTTTGGGTTAAGTGTTAACCCACAAGTTGAACCATATATCGTGTGGCAAAAGGAATAACTTGTACATGGTCGTAGGTGGTTCATCTGATATGATCTTTGCGTATACATAAGAGTTGTCATGCCTTGCTAGAAGCCGTCGTCAATTATTGGGCGAGTAGGAGTACTCGGTCCATGGCTATGTGTGCGTGAACCCATAGGGTCGCACGCTTAAGGGCTAGAAGCTTAATTCGGGTTGGACCTGAATTAAACAATGCTTCGGGTTTCCTCATGGGCCTCCAGGTCAGGATCGCATAGGGATGCCTATATAAGCAAGGGGTAGGGGTGAGGCCAGATCGAAGCAATCTGTTCCACGCCTGTTGGCAGCCGCCGTCGCCCACCCCACGCTCACGCCTTTGCTCCTCATGGACCAAGCAATTCGGTGGCGCATCGCTTCTCCCCGCACGTGTGGGATTCCTCGGAGGTGCTACATCTGTAGCACTAGGACGGATCACGTCGATCATCTTGCTCGGGACTGGTTGGCGACTGGTCGGACTGGTCGGGGACGTGCTTGGACGATCCGCAAGCGAAGGGTGATCGTGACGGACGACCACGCAACTGCACGACACAGCTGCGACGCGTTGGACTACTTCAAGTCCGCTGCATCTGCGCATCTAGTGGTGATCCTGTGACCTATATCTAGCAGTAGATCCTTGTTTATGAGGTAGAAAAGTTTTTTTGGCTAGCGTAGCACCCTCATAACCCTTCACCTCTCCCCCAAGCGACATCCTAGGCCGTTGGATCTCGCGCGCCCCTCTCCTTCCCAATGCGCCCGCTTCCCTCTCCTCTCCCTCATGCGGCTGGTTGGCGACGAGTGGCGCGAGCCTAGCCATGGTGGCGGCGTGGGGATCTCCTCTCCGGGGCGACCTCCTCCTCTTGGCGGCCTGGTGGTAGCAGCGCGCAGCAGGTCTGCTCCCTCCTCCAGCTCCTATAGCCGGCGGTGGCACAGCCCCAACAGAGGTGGATCCGCCCTCTCCCTTCCTCTCCAGCGAGCTGGTGCTCGGATCCGGTGGCTGGGGGCTTCTCTCCTTCGGCGTGGGGCGGGCCCGCACGCCGCAAGCGTGGTGAATCGGGGCAGACGTCGCGTGGTTGTTTGTGCTTGCGTGTCTCCTTCCCGCTAGGATTTTTTTTCATGAAGTCTGACCTCATGCTCGATTTTCTACGCAATGAAGGTGCAGGATTCCAATCCTATCGAATATTTCCTTTGCTTCATTTGTCAACCAAAGAGTCGGGAAGGAAAATCTCCCATGGGAACCCAATACTACAAAATTCCTTCACTTCACCTGTGAACCAAAAGATCCCATACTATTTCTCACAGCATGCAAGGTATCTAATTAGACAATTCACTATCACATATAATTTAACATCCACTGAGTAAAACTTCACTAGCTATTTATCTTAACATGTAAGTTGTCTAGGCAATGCACTGCCACATACAATTATAATCCACTAGCACATACAACTGTAATGTCTATGTAAGTAAGACACCACACCATATTTTATTATCCATGTCATCATACCATGCAATCCACTAATCCATAATCCCCGCAATAGTGCGGGGTAGTCCACTGTTGTATGAATGCTTCATATTTACATTGCATTTTGAGTGTGAGCTTGGATCCAACCTAGTTTCATTTTTGAAGAAAAACAATTTTTAGTTTTGAAAAACAAGTGTTGGCATGACTTGACCCATGTCTGAGTTATGACAAGGTTATTAAAATTTTGGAATTGATATTTCATAAAATAGAATAGGTGAGAGGGAGGTAGCACAATTTGAGTTAGGTTTAAATGTTTTCATTAGACTCCATTGTATTTTGAACGAGAGAGGATTATACATGTGTTGACTGGAGTTAACCAACACTAGTAAAGGGTTTATTGGATTTCCAAAAGAAATTAGGATTTGCTTTTGGAAAGCAAGATAAGAGGTTTGAGGTTTGAGTTTCTTTGACCTACGGACTACCTGCAACACATATATTACACAAAAACCTAGGATATTACACGGAGCAGTGAAGGATGGCCGTTGTTGACACTTGGACATCGACAAGCAAGTGTACATGCGGAGTAGACCATGTTGACCAAATCAAGATGGCGGTTGACCAAGTTAAGGTTTGCAAGAAAACATGGTGACCGCATGTCGAGGACTACAGTGACATGTGTCGAGATCGTGGAGGCATAGCGGATAAGCTTCTTTAGATGGGTTTGGTGGTTTTGGCCTCAAAACCATCGGTGGATGGTTTTTATGTTCACGTTGGGAGTTCCAGTGGGAACGAGAGAAGGCACGTGGTATCATCGTGAAGCTTGTGTCGAGGTGAAGCAAAGTCGTGAACCCGTAGCCATCAGATGCTTAGATCTCAAGTTGGACAATTTTTCCTCTAGGGTTAAGTGGTTCGGCAAAATATCTAAGGATATGTTAGGGGTTATGTAATAGTTCTATAAATAAGAGGATGGCTGCTCCTAACCAGCTCATCCATTCGATTTTCATTTTCTAGTCGTAGGCTCTTATTTTCATGTATAATTTTCTAAGATCGATTTTGAGATCCACAGTGTAGAGATTCATTCCCCTATTGTGTTAATATTTCCTTTGCAGGAGACCTTATTCATCTTAGAATAAAAAATCATTCCTCTATATCAAGTCTTCAGGATCTTATGTTACAAATTGATTTTATTTTTCTTTTCCTGACCTCCCTTTGTTTGCTCTTTTGGTGACTTTCATCTTTCTGAGATTTTTTAGCATAATTTGAGTGGAGGGATATGATTTGGGCGGATAACTTTCGAGCATTTAGATACATTCTTTAGATGAAAATTTGAGAGATGAGATCTAATCAACTAGCAATTGTTATACATGATGACAAGTTAAAGGACATAAGTGCTAAAGAAATTAAATACAACACAAATGCACACCAATAATTTGATAACTCAAACTTTGAAAATCTTGCCAAAAATAAACTTAATATTCTCTTAGTTCACTTAGAATTGTCGTGTCCTACCTAACCTTTTCTCCAAAACACATTAAGTTAAGAAAATTAGGTGCTCAACTATGCAAGCAACACTAAGTTGGATTGTTACCCTAATTATATTCCTACCATGTTGTCTTAGCCATTCCAACCCTATCTCGTCCCAAGATGGCGGCTGACCCTACCACTGATCTCCCCGCCGTTGCCGCCATCTCCAAGGTCCGAGCCACATACACGATGCAGGAGACATCAACATTGTAGGCGATGTAACTGACGAAGTGTAACAACCCTATAAATCCGGTCACCAAAAATACGGGCTTTCAAAATTTTTTTCTAAAGTTTACCAGTGTATGATGGATGTCATGTAGGAAACCCGCCAACAGATGCACAAATAACACCTGACGATAGCCCGAGCATTGCATTTAAATAACCAGAGTTTGATTCGCCTCTTATTCGATTTTATGTGATGTTAATAAAATCGAATAACCTTTTATCGCATGTATATATATGCCCACTAACTCCGGAAATGGATCCATCATGACCTAGAGACCCTAGTGGACCCACCATGGTGTATACATCATGGTCACTAACCTCACTAACCTAGGGTTGTGGCTAAATTAGTTGCTTTGCAAGAAATAGAAATGGAAAAGGTTTTGAAAATAAAAAGAAAAATGAAAAAGAGAAACCAGCTTGGCAGCCCAACCGGCCTGTCCGGCCTGCCTGCCTCTCTCCCGCGCCAACGGCCCGGCCGCTCGCCTGCCCCCCGCGCCTGCCGCGGCCTGCTGGCCCAACAAGGCAGCCCGCCTACGCCACGCTCGCCTGTGTGGTCGGCCCGCTCGCGGGCACGCGCGTCGCCCGCCCGCTCGCCGCGCTGCCAGGCCCAGCAAGGCCAGCCGGCCCAACAAGGCGGCCCATCAAGGGCCTGCCGCCGTTTGCGCCCGCGCCTCTCCCCTTTCTCTCGCTGACAGGCGGGGCCCGCCTGTCAGCTTCCACTTTAGGCCACCCGCCCGTTGCGTCCGCCGTTCCAGAAGTAGAACGGCGAAGCTCCGCCGTCCACCCGCGTCCGGCCGCGCGCCGAGCCGTCCATCTCGCCCGCCCGCTTGCACCACACCTCAGCCAAACCCTAACCCTAATCGTGGCCGCGCACAGCCGCCCGATGGGCATCTCCCATCCTCGTCGTCGGCAGCCGCCCGCCATGGCTATAAGAAGAGAGCTCGGTGCGTTAGGGTTTCCTAACTCCACGCTGCCTTCGGTGAGCTCCACGCCTTCTCTGACCACGCCAGAGAGAGAGTGAGGAAGGGGGAGGAAGGACGGGAGCCAGCGCACGCCCCGGAGCGCCATCGTTGCTCGCCGCCGGTGCCGCCGCCCGTGCACCGGAGGAGGACCTCGGAGCACCGCCCGACCGGCTCGACGCCCCGACTCTACTTCCCTTCACCAGACCTGCCACCTCGTCGCTTGCCTCGACCACCGCTGCGCAGGTGAGCTCTCCCGCCCTCGCCCTGTTCGGCCATGGCCGCCGCCAGTACACCGCCGCCGTTCTTGCTCCCCTCTTCTCCTTTTCCGCCTTTGACTCCACCGACGAGCGCGTCGTAGCTTAGGACGCCACTTTGGCAGGGTTTAGGGAGCCAGCGGGGACTACAGCGAGGGCACGCCGCTTTGCTGCCTTTGGACCCCCGGGCTCTGGCCGCCGGAGCGTTCGCCGTGGCCGCCGAGCCGCGCACGCCCTCGCCGTGCCTCGATTAGCCCCGGTAGCTAGCTCATAGAGATCCTGGCTTCTCCAATTGAAAGACAAGAAGGAAGATGGAGACCAACGCCCGGCCTCACCGGCGAATTTGGCCTCGCCGTCGCCGGACGCCGCCGCCGCGCCTTGCTGCCCGTCGCCGGCCTGAGGGCCGATTTCCCCAAATTGGAGCACCCAGCCCCGCTCGTTCGATCCCGCGAGTCCGATACGATAGCCCAAGCCGCGTCCCGCGCGCCGTAGTGCCCTGCCGCCGCAACCTCGCCGCCGGCCGCCGCCAGAGAACGTGCGCCGGCGAGCCAAGCCTCGCGTGCGCCACCCCAACCCCACCAGCACCTCTGTCGTGCCCTTGCACCGCCCTAGTCACTCGCCCGTCGAGCTCGCACTGCCCGCAGCCACCGCATGCCTGCTCGCCGCTGGCCGACCGGCCATGTTCGTCGCGTGCGTGAGGAAGATGGGGAAACTTCCCCGTACCCCGTGTGCACCGCGTCCTCCACGCAGGACCCAGCTGGACCAACCACGCAACGCCACCTAGCCCCCCTGTCTGTGGTCCATGACAGACCAAGTCCACGGAGCCAACACTCGTGGATCGAGCCCAGTAAGAACCCAGGCGGGCCAGTGGATGAACCACGAGCCGACATGTGTCTGGGCCGGGCCGGCCCAACCCGGCCCAGATCCAGCCCTACCCAGGCCCGCCGAGGCCCGGTTGAGGCCCGGTCGGCGTTGACCGTTGACCTGGCCCCACCTGTCAGTGACCAGATCCGTGGGCCCCACCTGTCAGCCACTGACTGGGTCCCTCAGTGCTGACGTCAGCTTGACGTCAGCATGACGTCGTCCAGCCTCAGACCCCGCGTCAGTGCTGACGTCAGCATGACGTCAGCACAGCCCCGGTTGCACTGTTCCCCCACACGCCACGTGGCCCAATCAGGAGTCGCCACGTGTCAGCACCAGGTTAATCTGCCTTTTTTATTTTTCAAAAAATAGAATAAACTTCAAAAATTCATAACTTCTTCATACGAACTCCGAAAAATATGAACCAAGTGTCTAAATTTTTATAAAAATGAGCTCTACGTCATAGGCTTGTGTATGAGTGCATTTGGAGTTATTGAATTTTATTGCTCCTTTGTGTTGACTCTATAGGAGCCGCTAACGCGGCTATTATGTCTTGTTTCAGAGGAGGAGCAGCTTGAGGAGGAAGACTACGAGTACGAGGAGGAGCTCGGTGACGACTTCGCAGGTGCCACACCCCACCCAACCTCGTAGATCCTATTACGCATGGCATAATATCTAGTTGCTAGTGCTCTAATTATGAATATGACCTGATGATAGGTTGCATGATAGAACTGCTTGATGAGCCTTTACCTTGTCGCAACCATACTCCTGCACACCTGCTGATAGGCTAGACGCTTACTTATTTACTTATGATGCTTTACTTCTTCTACGTCGATATCTGTGTGATGTGGTGCATGGTGGAGAGCATGGTTACATGGTTAAGGCACGTGGTGCCACTTTACTCGGGGAGAGTGCTGCGTGCGTCTTAGGTGTGTGGTGAGGGTTGAGTCAATCGGACAGGATTCTATGACGAGCCATGTGGGTGAGTCTTGCCGAGGAATGTGTTCTGGGCATTCCCGTGTGAGGTGCTTGTGGCGGGCACAATGTGAGGTATAAGGAGATCCCGGGGGTGAGAACCTTCGTGGAGCGAAGCCCCGGGTAGGAGGTGCTGTTGTAGCACGGACTGTTGTAGTCCATAAGGGAAGATAATCCTATCTGATCCCCCTAGGACCTGATATCTCTTGAGGACCGGAACCTTGGGACTTACGTGCTCACCATTCGCTCTTGTATGGGGGGGACGGATGTCTGACTAGCTAGGACGGTGCCACTACTACTAGGTGATTAGCAGATAGTGTCAGGAGGTACGGGCGTGGAGACCCACACCCTCCTTAGACAACATAGTGACCTCGGAGGCCCGGTACTATGTCTCACAGTCTCAGTGTGCCGCTGGTACCTATCCAGGATGTCCCAGTACTGAATGGTAGGGTGGCATCGCACCGGTTAGAAAGCAGCCGGAATCAGCTTAGGCGGGGCACCGCCGATGATAGTGATCTTGTGGTTACGGAGCACACACTCTGCAGAGTTTATGAATCTATATATATAGTCCGCGAGCCACTGGTATGGCTTTTTCCTAAGACCCACGCTTCTCGGGAGTAGTGAGAGGAGTCCTTCTATTTCTCCCCCTGGTGTTACCCTTCTGGCTGTGAGCCGCTGAGACAGGCTCCGAGAGGGAGTTGGACCTGTCGACTGAGTTCGAGAGGGTGAGATGTGTGTGATGGAGATGGAATGGGTTTGGATGTGTGGATGAGATGGGTTAAAACTTGATGAATTATATTATATGATTTGGTCCCCGTTGCATAGGAAACTACAGCCACATATTAGGTTGAATTGAATACATCCTTTGCATCCCACCAAATAATACATAGCAAAAGCAAAGCATAGGGTGGAAGATGTGGCCAGTACAAACCGTACTGAAAATTATTTGGCAGGCGAGCCCGACTATGACTATGACGATGAGGAGGAGTAGACGTCTCGTTCCTACGCTCAGGCTTCTTTTGGAGAATTATTGTACTTCCGCCTTCCGTAGCTATTCCAGACGCTGCAGCTACTCTGATGATCCCGCCAGTGTGGCGATGAACTATTTATGTAATCCCTTCTAAATGTATTCTTTTGTTCGAAGTATGGATTACTGTATCAACTAACGCTGGATGATACGATGGTTTGAGCTTCAAACTATTGAATTATTCGCCATTCTGTGTATTTTCCCTTCGTGGAAAATTGAGGATGTTTCACGAAGGATGCGATGAGCGAGGCATTGGTGGTGTAGCTGTAGTCAGCGCAGCATCCTGTGGGTGAGACATCACCGATAAAGGCGTAGCCGGCGGAGGATGTTGTAGGCAAGATGCGACGGTGGGATGGAGGACGTTGTGAACTAGAGATATGTAGCTAACGGAGGACGCGATGGACAAGATGACATTGGCGATGATATATAACAAAAAGAAGGTGGCGGGTTTGAGGTCACAAACGGTGTTGGCAACGTGGCTAGCAAGGATATGATTTTACGCAATGAAGATTCTCACGATATGCTTATGCTATAGGCCTTAACAGGCGACATGCCCACACCCATCGGTAGGCCTGCTAAGGGCCCTTTTGACAAAAGAGGGTTTATAATTATACAACATTCAATGTAGGATTAGAATTTCTAATAGATTCCAAAGGATCCTAATGGTTTTGACTAGATAGTTGATGGTTTAGTTCCCTTTGGAATGAAAGACTTTCACATGATTTAGGTCATTTCATAGTAAAAAAACATAAAAAATAGCAAAAAAAATCTAGCAATCCAATGGGGCTATTAGAATTGAAGTTTCTTGTACCAAAGGAGACTAATGGTTTGCCACACCCTATTCTCTTGAGCTTATTACCCAAAATCAGCACTACTTTTCAGCAATGGAACAATGTTTTTTAAGCCATGTGAAAACTTAGTTTGATTTTGGATAACAGATGAAACCGTAGGTACTATCCTTTGGCTCTAAGTGAATATGACATAAGTTAGTACACGCCAAGTGGTGGAGCATGATGAAGTCCATGGAGGTGGATGAAGGACACATGTGTCAATAATAATCAAGCTCCAAACATGGAAATGAAGAAAGAGCAAAACAAAA
>CM041635.1:36529810-36657209 GCA_023333625.1 Bothriochloa decipiens | reverse complement strand
AAAGGGCTTAAGGCAAAGGTATATTTGGTTGGAGCATTTTGTTTTGCCACTAAGGCACCAAATGGATGTGAGTGGGTTTAGGATAGATATATAGTTGTACTATTAAGAGGGGTGAAACTCATCATGAAATGCAGCTATCAAAGTGCCACTAGATGCTCTAACTCATATGCACTTAGATTCTAGTGAGTGCTACACCCTTGAAAATGCTTTGGAAAAATTCTAAAACACGTGCACAATAGTGACATACTTGGTGATTAGCACTTGAGAGCAAGGATTGAGAAGTTTGAGTTGAAAAGTAAGTGTTTCTAGTGATCGGACTCCGGTCCCGGAGGGACCAGACCTATCGTGGGTGCGTTCGATGATCATAACAGAGGTGGCATGGCCCTGGATCCTTGACTCGACTCTGGTGAAAGGGCACAACCTGACTCTGTGGGAACACTGTTCTAAGTCCATCCATGGTGACGTGGCACGGAAGCGGTGGAAGTGAGGATCGAACTCTGGCAGAGTCTGGTCGTGGTCGAGCGGACGCATCCAATCTTGAAAAACCGGCTCTGTAACCTCTTTGTTCCATACCAGACTCTGCCTTGGCGCGAGTTCGGTCATCTGTCATCATGGCTGGTCCATTGGTTCGGTGGCACGGCCACACACGATGAGATTGGACTCGACCTTTTGTGACTGTTGCCAATCAACGGTCGGCGTTTGAAGGTGGTGAAGCATCACATTCAGTGTGCACCGATCCAATGTTGAGCCTAACGCTCTATTCTTATGTGTGTAGAGGGGTGTTGGGGGTTGTCTATTTAAGTGCATTGACCGACCATGCTCACTCTCTTGACCATTTCTATTGATAATACATACTAGTGAGCCTAGTGATTCCTCTCGAACTCATCTTGCTAGAGCAAAACACATTATCGCCAGATTAGCGAGAGGGAGGTTCCCATGTCAACACAATAGTCGAGAGGTTGACATGAGAGAAATGAGGATATCTCCCCATCGTACATAATCTTGAATATCTTTTGTAGGCCTGTCTAATTGTTTACTAGGAACGCAAGCATACTCGAGTGAGATGAGGTAGGAGATCACGAACTGAAAGAACCCATGCTAAGAGATGGCTTGAAAATTAGTTTTTCCAAATGAATTCAAAAAAGGGTTGTAATCTATAAGGGGCCTAAGGCCATTTGACACGTGGCAGTAGGAGCGGGTGTGGCAGAGGAGGGCAGCGGTGGCGCTGCAGTAGCGCTCGCCCTAGGACGGTACAACAGCGCTCGCCCTAGGGCTGCGCGCGGTTGGGGCAGCGGTGGTGTTGTGCGCGGGGCCAAGGGGGCGGCGGCTAGGGTAGAGGAGGAGGGGGACAAGATCTAAGAGCTAGGGTTGGGTTTAGGCCAATTCCCTTTTTGATTGTAATGAGTACATAAGGCCTTTATTTATAGTCCTAGCACGACTTAGCCCCTAAGCAACCGGCGATCTTGCGGATTCACTGCTTCCTATTTTATTTATATCTATTTTCCTAATTTATCTAGGTGACGTAGCATCCTCCATATGTAGACGGCTACGGCGGTGCGGGGGCTACGCCCCCGGCTCTTCCTGGTGCGTGTGCGCGGCGCCCTCAGCCCACGAGATGCAAATGTTGCAGTGCTTCTCCTCTTCTGGGCCTGAGTTGGCCCAATTTCTTCCCAAATTTTGCTGGACCGGCGTTGCACTAGTTACAGTACTTCCCTCTTTTTCACTCGGCGCATCCACACGATGAAATTGGAACCAATTATGGATGTCGTTGCAGGAAAGCGCTCCTTTTGTAGGGTGTTCTCCAGGTTGTAGGTTGATGAGGGACATCACTTGGATAATTCTTGAAACATCTACTTAGTTCATAAAGGATCACCATAACAAAAGCAAACTTGGATTTTGCTACTAAGAAGAAGAATCCAATCTGAATTTTATCTCTAATACATGTTTCTTGGAGTTACTTAGCCTAGAAGTAATGTGATGTCACAACATATGTCATATACATGATACTAGAAGATATTGAGTTATTTCTTAGGTATCATTGAGTAATGTATTAGTTGTCATGCTAGTTGTCATCTAATAGGCTATTAGTTGTCATATTATGTGTATATGAGTTGTTTAAGGGCTCATAGCCTATAAATAGAGGCAATGCCCTTAAGTTATGTAACTTGTTTGTATTCTCTACCATAGATCTTGGATTAGATCTCTTCCTAGAGCTTTGGATTGAGCTCTTACTATCTGTGGATTTAGATTGTTGTTCATGGATTCAGGCTATCCTTAGGGCATTATCTACTAGCACGTTGAAGTTCTTCCTTCACACTTGTGCTATTTCTATATATTAGCACCTTGGAAAGGCACGGGCGGATCTATGTTGTGGCCACTGGGTGCGGCCGCACCCACATCAAATTATGAATTACTTTGTAGTATATAAATTTTTCTTTATTCGCACCCCCTAGCCCAGATGCTTGCACCTACAGCCCAACTGGAAAGGTTGCTTGCGACTCGAAAGCCCAGCAACCAGCAGCATCAATGCGCACAACCCTGGCCGACCATGCAATCATAGTAGGATTGCGGGACGCTTCGCTTCCTCTGTTGCTTTGATTGCACGCCTCCCCTCCCAGCTCTCACAGTCTTTTCTATTGTTCATAGCTTCGCCTTCTCGGCTTCTCCTAATCTGATGACCGTGGCTGCCGCCTAGCCGTCGCAAACTCGCAAGCAGCAGGGCACACCGGTAGCCACCAGGAGGCAGGAGCGCAATAAGGCAGCAGGCAGCAACGTACTCGGCACATCTCTCCCTTCGTGTGATCCTGTCCATTAGCGTATGCGACTTCAAGTATTCTTCATTCTTTTCTGAATTTTAATTTCCATCAATTTGACAATCTAATGATTTTAACTTTGTTTTTCTTGTCTTTTCTCTTGGTACTTTGTACAAATTCTTGTGGATGCTAGGAAAAACATGAAAAGGTTTTTGAAAAGAAAAGCACTAGATATTAATTCTCTTCGTACTTTGTACAAATTCTTGTGGGTGTTGTGGTTCGTTGCTTCATGAACATGGAAGGAAAAGGACATATATTTGATCTATAAGAGGTAATGCACCTATTTCAATTTCTCAATGATACATTATATAAATTTTTTCTTACAATGAATGGTTTATTTCTTTTTTTAGCGAAGATTTCATGCTTAAATATTGTATATTTTGTCAACACTGACAATCTTTTGTTGTTATAATCATGGGATTCGCTTAGTATTGCTTGTTTTATACTATTCATGCTAAAATTACTGCTATTACTGCCATTAAGTTGCATTATTATTGTGCCGTTAGACCGCAAGCCGCACCCTTCTCCGTAATTCTCTAGGTCCGTCACTGTGGAGAGGTTCCTCCAATATAGTGTGCTGCATCAGATTGGTACCAGAGCCTCGTTGATCATCTCAGGCCGCCATTTCCTTTGCAAGAACTCTACAAGAAGGGATAGAAAAGATGGAGGATTTGGGCAAGAGGATGGATGCTGCGGAAAAGCAAATTCAAGAATTACAAGACACACTCAACAAGAGGTTTGATCAGTTAGCAGAAATTATTAGAAATCATGTCTGCTACTAGCACTAAAATAAATTCATCAAAAGATAAGGTAGAAGCCAAGCTACAACCAAGGCATGGTGAGGGTAGAAATTCACCTCATGATGATGATGTAGAAGATGAAGATTTTAGTGAATTACTTGAAGAAGATGATCTTCATGAAAAATCAAGGAGAAATGCTAGCTATACAGGAGATACATACAAGGTGAAAGCTGAAATTCCTACTTTTAGTGGCAGTGTTGATATCAAAGATTTTCTTGATTGGCTATATGAAGTTGAGACATTCTTTGATATTATGAATATTAGCCAAGATCGCAAAGTTCCTTTGGTTGCATATAAGTTGAGGGGAGGTGCTGGTGCATGGTGGCACCGTCATCAAGAAGAACGTAGGTTGAGGAGTGAACCTCGCATAAGATATTGGCATCAAAGGAAGGCACTTTTGAAGGCTAGATTTTTTCCTGCTGATTATGAGAAAATTCTGTTCACTGAATTTCAGAATTGTTCTCAAGGAAATAGGTCTATTTCGGAGGGGTTTTTAAGGTTGTAGGTCAGGTGCAACCTTGCTGAAATGAAAGATCAACAAGTTGCTAGGTACATCAATGGTCTCAATGAATTATTAGAGATCAATTAGTCATGCAACATAATTGGTCAATTGATCAAGCACATACCTTAGCATTAAACTGAAAGACATGTCAAGACGAAGAAGGTAACTAAATCTCATTCATATTCTCCAATAGAAGAAACTTCAAAAAACTATAGTGGGAAAATGGAGAGTAAAGCTACTCAATAAAAAACAACACAAACCGCACAAAAGCAAGCTGCAAGGAAGAGTAGAGCAAAGAGAAACCAAAATGTTGTCAAGTGTTATAAGTGTGGTGAAGAAGGACATGTATCCATCAACTGTCCTTGGAGGAAGGTAGTCAACACTACACGCCATGAAAGTGATGATAAAGATGATAATGGTGATGGAGAATATGAAGATGAAGAAGGTGAGGAAGAACAAGACCTATGTGAAGAAGAGGGTGATGAGGTAGTATGTGTGATCCAACGTCTCTTGTGTTCAACACCACGACATGATGATACACAACAAAAGAAGATATTTGAGAGCAAGTGTACTGTGAATGGCAAGGTGTGCAAATTAGTGATTGATAATTGCACTTGTGAGAATCTTATTTCTCAAAATTTAGAAAACCAATTGAAGCTTGAAACTCAAGACCATCCAAACCCCTACACTATTGGATGGATTAAAAAAGGAGTGAATATGAAGATTACGAAGCAATGCAATTTGCCACTTTCTTTGGGCAGATTTTATCGCTTAAGTGTTCTGTGTGATGTAGTTTATATGGATGCAAGCCATGTTCTTCTTGGAAGACCTTGGCAATTTGATGTGGATGCTACACATAAAGGAAGGGACAATTCTTACTCTTTCATTTGGAACAAGAGAAGGATTATAATCCTACCTAAGAAATTGGATGGTTCTACTTTTAAAGTAGAGGAGAAGAATATGTTATCTATTTTCCAAACATCAAAAGACTTTGCAGAAGACGTGAAAGAAGCAAATTTATGTGTTGCATTGATCGTTAAGGGAGAAGAGCATTCTGTTGCAAAAATTCCAGCAGAGATGCAAGGTTATCAGAGTATACTCGGGGAGCCACAACACTTGCCACCAATGAGAGAAATTTAACACAGAAGCCATTCACATACTCTCCACCGAGTATGTGATTTGCCCAGAAACCATGAAGGGTTGGCGGTGCTAGCTGGAGCTGGGAACCTCGGCCCTGTGCATGATGCTTTGCTTGCGGAGACAATGGCCTGTAAGCAGGCATTGGAAGCAGCGAACACTTTGGCATCTCCCAAATAGTGCTTGAAACATATTCGTCCCTGTTGAGAGAGGCCTTACCTCGTCAAATAGAGATCTTTCTGTTGGTGGTGTCCTGTTCACTAATATTCATAGACTCCTTTATAAAAAAATTATTTGCAGTGGAGTGTGTATTTTTTCTAGATCTTGTAATTCGCCTGCATACAAACTTGCTAGTATGGATAGGAGTTGAGACCCATGTCAGTCTTGTATATGGACTAATCCCTTCTCCGAGTCCGTAAATGTTTTGGCTGGTCGCGATTCGGCTAAGCAAGCGTCTATTAATACAAGTAGAGCCTGGTTGAGTATAAAAGAAAAAATAGTGTTCACCGTTTTCCCAATGGGGCGTTCAAAAGATCTTCCAACACCTCTGGGAGATTTGAATTTGAAGAACATATTCAAATTTACTTGCTTAGCTTCCACTCTTGGGATACGGTCTCTTGAAGTAGGCCTAGTTCTAGGCGTGATCGAAAAAGTAGGCCTAGTCCTATTCTGTTCCGCTCGGTGGTTTCCACAATGTAATTAGGAATTTATTTCCAAATCTATATACTTCTGGTTCTAATGTTTTAATTTATGTGAGCTTTTTATAAAAATATTATTCTTGAAGAAATCACTACCAGCGTTGTCTGTGGTGATGACATGTTTATGGTCCAGCAGGACTCACAACTAAGCACTACCGCCCCTGAACTCATTTTTGCTCGATGGGTCGAGGGAGTAGTTGCAGACTACTATCCTCTCTGTTTTAAATTATAATTCGTTTGATTTTTTTATTTTAAGTTTGACTATTCGTCTTATTTAAAAAATTTAAGTAAAACTTATTAAATTTATGTCATTCTTAAAGATCTTTTGTTAATAAAACAAGTCACAACCAAAAAAATAATATTTTAAATAAATTTTTGAATAAGACGAGATGGTCAAACTTAGGATAAAAAAGTCAAATAAACTACAATTTAAGACACACTTTGAGATAAAAAAGTCAAATAAACTACATTCTGAGATACAGTTTGAGATAGACTAGTAGTACAGTAGCACTAGCCACTAGTCAAGGAAGAAGTTGCTTTGTCTTTTATTATATGGCTAATAAAAAAGGAAAAATAGCGCAGTCAAATCATTTCAGCGTGCACGCATAAGACCAGTCTTCGAATCAGTAATAATTCCGTCGAAATGGGTATCGAAAAAAAAACAGTTTCTCTATCTCTACAATTAGGGATGAATACAACATTTCTCTTAGATAAACCTGAACTATTTATTCTCGCCTGTACTGAGCTAACTCAACTAATTTTCCTGTTAAATTGCTGAACTTCAGACTTCCGCAGTAGCCTAGAAGAATTTGTCGTAGTCTTGAGTGGGCTGCCCCCACACGTCCATGAAACCTGAAACCATATGAACAAAGAAATCGTTTTAGCTTTTGGAATTAACTTAACTTAGGTATCATCCGACAATATATCATCCAGCAAACTCTTTTCAAGTACAGTACAATACAAAACAACAGTGGGAAAACCCCCAAAAAACTGAGCATGCATGTTACTACTACTAATCTGAAAGAGGAACAACAAATAAGTTACTGTCAAAGTTTATGACATATATCCCCCATAAAAAGATCAAGCATCCAAGCTTCGGTAAATTGCCAGGCCATTCAACAAGCAGGTCCAATCAATCTAGTATATGACTAGTTATTAAGTAATACTGAATCTCTATGTGCAATGGTGTTGCATACGAGGCCAGTTTCACTAGCATCTCAATTTTGTCTCAATAGCTTCATGTTTTTTATATAATTTATTAATAAGACTGCAAGATCCTTTTACTATTCCATACATGCAAAAAAAATGACTAGCAGTACGAGCAAAGTCAGCACGGAACATGAAAATAGGAACATGCAGCGTGTTAGTGTGGCCACTTGCTAACGAACTCCTGCATTGATGTAGATTGTTTGTGCAGGTTAGCCAGTAGTGACACACAAAGCTTTTAGGTCACACATTAAAATACCGGCTAGTCACTAAGTTTGAATACCGGGGTAAGGTCTGTATGCGTCAGACAAATGGGAGCCCAAAATAACAAATAGGGGGTTACAAGAGAGTACGTAGAAGGTATGTGAAGGTTGTACCAGCCAGGCTTCAAAGGGCAAGATGATGAGGATATTATCTCATCATAATTGATTTGCTCAAGTACTGGAAAGTTGCTTAGATGATATTAGTGACCCAGGAATCATCCTTTGGCCAAAATTTTTAGGTTCACGGACATAAGTAAGCAGCCCTGATCTAATCGTGTTCTTCAAAATTCCATAATTATAAATACCCGGATGCCTAAGGGCCAAAAAGTGATTGTAAGTTCATTATCAATCTAGCCTGAGATTTACCCTAATGACTGCATCATGTATTTGAAATTTTCATGAAACTTAAGATTCTTTCAGGGCAATTTTTTAATCAATTTATAGGTACAGCTGCTACATTATTTGGCCACATCATTTCCAATTAAGTCAACAGAAATATGGAAAACACGTCATGTAAGTGAAGTTAAAAATCACATCTTGTTCCACTCCTAATAAAACAAAAGAGGTTGCATCCAGAAGTGCCTGAGTATAGTCAATACTCAATATAGGTCATTCCAGCTATTCTCGCATAAGGCAAACCAAAAGAGGAAAGGACATCTAAAACACATTTTGGTCAACACAGGTCAAGAAAGCACATTTGCCCCACTAAAAGGAAAAAGACCAAACATGATCCAATGATACATGCTACCAACACTGACAAGTGATTTTGGAATGAAAACGAATTCAGAACTGTTGAGCTATCTATGGCTATGTTCATAGGACGTGGAGATACTGCAAATTTTGTAAGTATATGCATCTGAAACTGGGAGTACACAAAAAACAGACAAGTGGGCATGGAGGCTTAACGCAGGAACACACTAGACATAGTATATTAAGGGAACAGAAGAAAATCATCAACTTACCAATATCAGTGAGAGACCCATATATTGGATCATCCATGACAGTAATACCCTGAAAGAAGGGAAAATCATATACTTCAATATGTTATTCATGCAAGAAATACAGTAATTATTTCCTGGAACTTTACTAATTGACTGCAAGTAGAAAAAAAAAACTACATAAAAGTAATAGGCAGCCTCCATCCTCACCTCTGAGTGGTTGGCACCTATTCCAGCATGAAGATCTGATTGCAATGATGGGTAGCATGGTATATCAAAATCGGAAAATGCAAGGCTGTAGCCATCTTGAATACCAGGAAGAACATCCATATGTACTCCATTGTCAGGGTCCATGATGCTATCCATGCTTGAGCATACCATCTCATTCCTGGTTGAATCAAATTGTATAACTTTTAGCAGAAATACCATGACACTGAAAACAAACAATATATTTGTGTGCTAACGAAACAAACACCGTCATGAACCATCTGACTGGTCTCTTGACACACAGGGAAAATGCCAGAGAGACATAAAGGACTACGGAGACCACGTTCAGCACTACCAAGAATTCCTATATGATGCAAACATTTTCGCTACGAAAAATTGAAATTTATTGGATCAGCATAGACTAGGAAATAAATTGAAGTTGAAGAAACTCACTTTGAATTTGACAAATCAAATCCACCAACATCAACAGGTGTGCCACATTCTATATCAATGACTTGAACATCATTATTGCCTAATGGAAGCTGGCATAAATCATCTGTAGGACTGGCATTGGCACCTGCAGAAGTTTCAGGATCTTCTTGCTGTTTATTATTTGATGACTCTGCGGAAGATCCAGCTGCAGATGGCTGGACAAACACTGGATTATTGTGTATTGACTTTGACAAATCAAATCCACCAACTTCAACTGGTGTGCCACATCCTATATCAATTACCTGAATATCCTTATTGTCTAATGGAAGCTGGCATAAATCATCTCTAGGACTGGCATTGGCACCTGTAAAAGTTTCAGGATCTTCGTGCTGTTTATTCTTTGACTTTGCAGAAGGTCCAGCTGCAGACGGCTGGACCGACACAGGATTAGCGTGTATAGCGGCAACCTCTGTACCGCCAACTAGGTCAAGACCCGATTGATGCAGTGAGCTAGATTGATCCAGCTTTCCTTCTTCCATGACAGCTTCAGCACCAACATCATGACCAATGATTTTTCTTTGATCGGGCAACTCAATCAGGTCCACATCTTGTGGCAGCATATCAATACCACAGATCTGTGTTCCTTCCTTAAATTGTAACTTCATGTTATTCTCATAAGAAGATATTGTCTGAGTTAAGTCAGTTTCCTCAATCAAGTTGTCCTTGTGAGAAGCTGTTGATGGAGGCAATTTGGTTTCTTCAATCAAGCTATTCCTGCAATTAGCTGTTAACAGAGATAAATCAGCTTCTTGCATCAAGCCATCCTCTTGTGTCCTATCCTTGTGAGAAGCTGCAAATGGAGATAAGGTGGTTTCCTGCATCGAGCTCTTCTTGAGGGCATCTGTTAACGGAGATAAGTTAGTTTCTTCCTTATATTGCTGGACGATCACATGTGGTTGTGCATCAACCTTCTCTTCTGCCATGTTTCCAGTCACAACCGGCATTCCATTTTCTTGAAGAAGCATCGACTCTTTTGCTGGAGCACAGACATCACCAGAGCTAGTGTTCTCTTGGCAAAATTTATCCTCTCTGATTTCTGACACAATGTTAGTCAAAGATCTCTCAGCAGATTCACTGATTACCATCTGTGAAGCTTGACCAGAAGAAACTAGATCAACTGTTTCAACTACTGCAGTTTCTCCTCGGATAGACGCTGCATTTCTGTGTGCACGCACTGACCTAGGCCTTGTTGGGGTTCTTGTGAAGTTACAATAGTCAATCAAACTCTTCTTACCAATGTGCATCTGAATTTCCATATTTGTCACCTCACCATCAGAAGTGTTGTGATCCAAAGTAGCCTGATCCATTACATTTTCGTCATCTTCAGCTTCCTCACCAGGAATCTCATCTTGAATCTTAACATCTGGTAACTGGTTGGCATCTGACTCTGTAATAACACGGCAAGAAGCATGGTTTACATCGGTGTCTATCCCTTGCTTGACCACCTCAGTTTCTGAATTCTGCGTCTCACTGTCATCCTCCAGTTCGCCTTCCTCAGTCTCCTCCAGCACCTTTGACGCATCATTAGCATCCTTACTAGTATCTTCAACAGAGCTCATAATCTCTGACGTTGCATCCTCCATGCATAACCCTGCTTCAGCCTTCCCTGTCAATGGTGTCCCCTCACTCACTGCCTCTGTAACACTAGTCCTTGCCTCATCGCTCCACCGACTGCCGCGCCGCTCCCTCCAAAACCCAGGTGCCCCATCTTCATCTCCGTCCTCCTCATAGCGCCGGCCATTTGGAAATGGTCTTCCCTTCTCCTTCTCCCTGTCCCTCCCTGAATCGAAATGCCCCCTCCTGTATTCCCCATACTTCCTCTTCCCTCTTCCATTGTAGCTGCCACGGCTGCAATCATCTCTGCTGCTGGTGCTGCTAGTAGTGCCATTGGGTCGCCTAGGCCGGCCGCTAGGATTATTGCTGTATTCATCTTCGTACCTCCTCCGGCCATAAAACCCGGGGGGTTCCTGCGGTGGCAGCTGCGGGGGCGGAGGAAGAGGATGAGCGGGCCACGCGCCAGGGACGCCGGCGCCGCGCTGCAGGGCGGCCGGCGGGAGCACGCCCTGGGCGACCAGATACTCGGCGGCGAGGCGACCGGCCTCCATCAGCACCTCGTACTTGCGCTCTAGCGGCGGCGGCGGCGGCGCCGGAGGAAACGGCGGCGGAGGCGGCGGCGGAGCGTAGTATGGCTGCTTGTGGCCGCGGTGATACCCGCTGCCGCGGCCGAACGGCGGCGGAGGCAAGCGGCTGCGGTGGTTGTACTGCATCGCAAAGGTCACACCTTTCTCCACGGAATCCACGAGAAATTCGTCGGGGAATTCTGAGGCAAAGACCAAAAAGAAAAGGTGTTACGATTTCCGCGGCGGGGAATCAGAAACCCTAAAAGGAGGGCAAGAACTCACGAGTCACGATTCAGCGGCCAATCTTGGCACCGTATTGGATAAATCCACCAAATGGAGGCCGGAATTACCACTGGCTAATTCAGTTCTTGTGTCTTTCTACCTGTACCGTCTGTTCTTGGTCCGATCGATGCGGGAGAAGGGAAAGGATTACCGAGAAATGGAAGAATTTTTAGTAGATTACAGGAACGCGACGATGCACCTATTTCTGCTGGGAATTCTAATTTCTACGGCAAGAATTTGCTGCTTGGTTTAATCCCATCCAAGGAATTAATAAAATCTAGGGGGAAAGTTAATGGTCGCTGCTTTTGGTGGGTCGGAGCATCGAGTGTTTCGGATGCGCGCGTGAATGCGCACGTGGATCCAATGCCTCTACTATCTGCTGGTGGATGTCATTAGCGAGAGACGGTTCGCAAGTGGTTGTTTGGAAGCAGTGCAGAGATATAGCGCATCAGACCGTGTCTGCCATATGGGCCGTGCGCTCATAGTAAGTCTTTTTCTTTCATGTAACTGCTGTAGATTTATCATAGTATCCACCAACGACTTGGAGGACTCAGATTTCATAAACAATTTTATGATGTTTCAGAACATTAGCAATATTTTAAAATGAACTTTGGAACGAGCTCCTTTAGTTTGATGTCTTTGACCCTATTTGATTCCACAAGACTAGGACCAGAGACTAGATTTTAGTATCTTTTAATTACTAAATTGTCAAACAAAAATACTAAAAATATACTAATAGTCCTTAATTCACTAGTCTCTTAGAAGGTGCTGATTGAAACTAGCGGTCCTACATGGTCTCTAGTCCCTAGTTCTAAGAATCTATCTAAAGAGGCATGCAGGGATAGATTAAACGTGTAGGTGGAAGACCATGTAGCCATGTAGTAGAAATAATGAAAATGAGAGACAGTGAGAATAATAGAACAAAAAGATTTG
Source organism: Bothriochloa decipiens (assembly GCA_023333625.1). NCBI lineage: Eukaryota > Viridiplantae > Streptophyta > Magnoliopsida > Poales > Poaceae > Bothriochloa > Bothriochloa decipiens. Next base: position 36,644,818 of record CM041635.1, on the reverse strand, counting down.
GTAAGTCCTTAACCGGTCGTTCTAGATCCGATGCGACACACCTATGTGCCTATGTGTTTAAACACTAGCAGAATTAGAAGCCTTTAGAAGATTGGACGATTTTTATTCTGATTATATATACAAAAACATATACCTAATAAATTATAGTGTTATATTGTTTCTATTTGATACAAACCTCGCCAGTGAGACTGGCCGGTCGACCAAGGTGGGCAGGCATTGACTTTGCCACTAGCTACTGCTAAGGATCCTAATATGACTTCTAAATTTAGAAACATGAATCACATATCTCTCTCTTTCTTTGCGACGATGAATCACATATATCTCTACGTATGGTGTCAAGCCCATTATAAGAAGGCCATGTGATATCGTGTTATTGCACAAAAAAGAGTGTTAGTTTACTTTTGTGGTTGCAATTGGCACAAAAAATCAAAAGATTTATCTTGTTATCAAGTGCTATGAAAGAAAATAATGTTTAGACAACATAGGATGTCATTATCACATGCAAGGGCGGATCTAGGAGGGGCCGGAGTGCTCCAGCGAGAGGTTGAAGATGACTTTTGATGTTGGGCTGCCTTCTTGGGCCAGGATGTGTATTGGGCCAGCCCTCCCTAATTATTGTTTCTAGATCCGCCACTGATCACATGTGCCCCAACCACAACACCATTCATGAAAATGGGAATAGATGCTCGAACTATGGTGTGATTTGTTACAAGAGGAACACTAGCTATCACATTGATGTGAGCGATGCATGGACCTTGATGGCGGCGAAGAAGAAGCAAATCAAGGTGAGTGGGAAGAGTGTCGTGGTTTGTCACGACTCACGAGGAGGAAGAATGATAGATCTACATGGAAAGAAAAGTCATGACTTCATATGAGAAAATGGTGGTGTGCAAGTGGGTCAAGGTCGGGGTGGGGTTGAAATTGTCAACAGGTTTCTCATCGTCCAACATCATGAGCCTAATCTTGATGAAAGATTTATCACTAACCAATAATTGTGAGGATTGCCACATGATAGCGTTGGTGCTTCTCAACATTACAAGCAGGGCTATTAGTCTAGGGTACATAGATATTGTCACCAGACGAATGCCTTATTTCTTCAATGCTATCTCATATAAAGTGCCCAATAGTTCTAAGTTCAATACTATATAAATAAATGATCTGTCGATACAACCCCATGATTTTTAGAGGCGAGCAAAAAGTTTATGCATCTCCTAAAATATGCAATAGTTTTTGGAGACGGACAAACCAGTTTTAGAGGCATAAAAAACGATCATATCTGTGAATTCATGACTGCCGCTATTTTCAGAGCATGCCCCTTCTATTCATAGGTTGAGCTCGTACCGATTTGTGTGGCCCAATATCGCTCTAGTATATATGTATGGGCACTCAGGGTTTATTCTCATTATCTCCCCTCTCTCTTACTAGAGATTTTAGAGTCGATGCAGCTCTCTCTCGCTCCCTCCCGCATCTGATGGCAGTGCTTGCATAGAAGACCCTTGTGGAGGACGTATGGAGCCTATCGCGCCTCATCCGATGGTGGGAGGGTGGATCCGATGGTGCGAAGGAAGATTCGGTGGAACGATGGTGAATCCTGGCGGCAATGCATGGGCGCGTCTTCCAGCATCGTTTACGGCGCCGGTTGTGCGAGCACAACAGTGAAATACAAGTTGTTCATGGCGCTGGCTGTGCGAGCACGGTGGCAAAATACAAGAGGGCCTAGGATTGGATTCAGTGGTGGGCCTGGCAGGGGGCTCAATATTGGGCTTGTGCCTTTTTATTTTTTAATAAATTTTCACGGACGGATGTAGTGACCGCCTCTAGATGATTAACACAAATATATAGGGCGAGGCGGATGTGATGCCTACCTTGGAAAACCATATCTGACCACCTCTTATCGAAAAATTTTTAGGTTGAAAGACGGATGCTTTCTCTACAAGCATTCATCCCATAGATTCTTAGCCAAATCACAACCACAACCTTCGAGCATGGGAGAATCTAGCACTTAAAGGATACTACGAAGAGCTTGACTCTGATCCTAGATTAATTTAATGATGTTATAAATGTATAGACAAATGAATTATGTCTTTACTTAGCTTATATATTGTTGACGCAAAAACGTGACTCCTGCATCAACGGTCTCTTGCAAGCCAGGTAGACCGGAGCGAGAGCGTTTCTCCGATCCCTGCGACTTGACCAGCAGCTAACCAGTTGATCAAGTCCGAGGCATGCCAGTCAATTTGACCCTGCAATTGACAAGGAGAGATAAACGTAAAATTCTGGAACCTGTCGGTGTGGTGCCAGACAGTTCCGCATATATGGCTAGATAGCCGATTTGATCGGGGCATTGACTAAAGAGTCAACATCCATATTTGAAGGTAACAAAACAGTAAAGAATTAGCTAAAATGGCCTAACCAATACGATATACATAAATCCAACACGCGTTGCAATAATCTAGATCAAAACTAATAGATCTATTAAACTTGTCGAATTTAAAATCTAAAGACCAAGTCGCGCCCAACAAGCTCAAAGAACTTGTCGAATTTAAAATCTAAAAACCAAGTCGCACCCAACAAGCTCAACAAATCAACTAAAATTCAATCGGATACATGTACATAATGTTATGGGTGAAGCTCTGGCTTATCGGCTAATTAGCCGATGCTGACACAAGAACGAACTAGATGCATAAAAAACTCTAAAAGCAAAGCCTACTAACCGACGGCGTCTGAATCCGGATGTCATCTTAGTGAGATTAGTAACTTAATTCACTGCAGCCACGAAAACCCCCAGAAGAGACTAACAAGCTTTATCATAAAACCATCTACACCCTAGAATGCACTACATGTCATGAACAAGATTGATAAAACCTAGCTAATGCAAGCATGGAACCAATCATTAAAGCAAGGGAATAAACATGGCAAGCATTGATGACAATTGAATTCAAGAAGATATAAACCAAATCTACCAATCTTGATCGGGCAACAATGTTAATATGAATAAATAAACATTATAAAGTAAACAACATATATAACTTAATAATTTTACTAGGTTGTCAAGCCTAATAAAGCCGATAACTAGCCATGTCAACGCATAACAAGAGGTCGGACGATCCGATACAGCCTTATCAAACGAAAACACGAGCCATGACGGTACTTACACTAAACCAGAAGTCGGACGACCTGATGCTGCCTAGTTTGACGAAGAACTCGTCGAAATCTATATTATTCCTACTCTTAATGGGTGACGTAAGCTGAAAATGTTGTTGTATTGACCTGTTACAATGACCGGGGTTTATATTTATACCCGTGGCCTGCTGACTCCTAGATAACCGACGCATAAGCTTGTCTTGAAAGAAAAATCTAAACAAAAGGAAATATTAAACTTTATGGACTCTTAACTCCCTTTACGTAGAATTCTTGCCAATAAAGCTCCTTCGGCCGACGTCTGTTCTTGCCGTATCCTTGAATCCTTCGTGTACGCATATCTGTTCAATATATGTCGGTCTCTAAAAACAAGCGCCATGTGATTTCCTTGCCTCCTCGACATCCAGGCGGCCACGTGTATATGCATATATATGATACGCTGATGAAGCTTGCTTGCACCCTGCCTCGGTACGTATTCCAGAGTCCATGGTCTTCAATTCGTGATAAGCTTCTTCCATATATGTGTATATTAGCCAACACGTCCATGTACCAAGAAATCGTGCTTTGCTAATTTGCCCACGTAGATAGCATGCGCACGAGGTGGACTCGGATTTGAATTTCCATATGAAACGCCAAACCACCGAATGACACCCCATCTTCATATCAGCTTCAGAATAACCGATAGCTGCTGATCTCATAAGTCTGGCAACGCATATATTTTCTTGCTTGATCTTCGCTAGCAATCATCAGAGGTCTTGATTTACTCAGAATATCTCCTTGCCAGTGATATTTCTCGGCTGTCTAAATTTTGGTGCAAATATATATGTCTCGTTTATAGTTTGTAATGTTCATGTTATACGAAACGAGCGAGCAATATGATCTATATATTGATGATCAAATATATATTCATATCGCCCTGTTGGTGTTGGTTGTGTATACCGCTCAATTGCCGAGATATGTATTTTTAAATGGAAACAAAAATACAAAAACAAAATTTAAAAAGAATAAAAAATAAAATATTAAAAATTGTTAACAATGACAAGAATGCTAGGTAGGGCGCATCTTTTAATGATTTATAGAGGTGGCGAACCCTAAGAGTGTCAGCCTCTGAAAATGACTCACAGAGATAGTTGGGCCACCAACTTTTTAATTAAAGAACAACCGCCTATAAAAATATCTTTGTAGTAGTGTTTGAAAATAATAAGTTCAGAGCGCAACGTAATTTATGAGCTTATTTATTTAACAGTTTTTATATGATTTTGAGCATAAGGTACTCCTTCTGTTTGTGAAAGAACACAATTATTCTATACTCCCATGAAAGGGCCTTTAGCCTACTGATTAAAGCACCTGAGTAGCACCCAATAGATCTGGGTTTGACTTTCCGTGGAAGCGAGTTTAAACAGGTCTGTATTATTAAAAAAAATCAAAAAAAATAGGCATAAGGTTCCTATGCTGACTTGGATAAAAAAAAATTATTGTATACTCCCGAGATCTGCTTAGTGATTGAGAAAAATTACCAACATACCCTCGCTTTATTCCTGATGTAGACGCTTGAGGCACACTGTAAGTACTTATCATGTTTCATGCTTACAAGAGTAGTATTTGTAAAAGCATTCATGTTTCTCTGTCTCATGAAAACTAGAATATCCACGTTCGAAGGATGGAATCACTCCACACATAACTTGTTCCCCTATATTCATTATTTACAAGGTACACTACACTAGTTGATCAACTACTGCCACTAGTTTTCTTGAGCTCATCTGTTGGCTTTATTGTAGCTTCGTCAACACTAGCTTTTTTAGACTTTATTGCCAGCTTCGTCCACACGTGTAAAATGTTTGTTGACTAAAGACATGTTGATGAGCTCTTATTTAAGTTTACCAATACTGTCTCATATATAGAAAATGTTACATCTTGAAGCCCCTAAGGGTATGTGCATCTCATATGTGCTGCATGCTTGCATTTCAGACCACCGCTCCACCCTTATATATTATAGTTATAAATGTCTACATCAGTTGGCCACGCATATTAGCTTGCACTAAAATAATGAGCAAATACATTCATTGTTGAGGCTTCAATATGACATAGCTAGCACGGTTGTGCCTTACCTATGACATAGCTAGCAAATACATTCATTGTTGAGGCTTCAATATGACATAGCTAGCACGGTTGTGCCTTACCTGTGCCAGCTCAACCATACTCTCTATTTTAGTGGAAATTGGATTTGTATCTTCAACTATCAGGCGTCCCTCCTAGGTTGCTACTCATTCTTCTTTGGCTGCTAAATTGAACAACAAGGAATATTGTTATCAATTTAAAGTATAATGACAGTTTATAAAATGAATATAGGCCAATCTTTGGGGAATAGAGGACACACTTGTTCATTGGTAGGAGCTTTGTCACCATCATTATTGCCACCTGTGATGGCGCTAGCATTTGAATCTTCAGTTTGTTCTGATGGTCGAGATGCTGAAAAAGAAACATGATCAAAGAATGAACTAATAATCCTTGAGAATGAGTCATGATATGTTTAGGAATAAAGATTACATTGCTATACAATGGTTAAGAATGCAAGTTAGATAGTGCACCTTTGTAATTTCCCATGGCATTAATAGGTGCAAGGAACGTTTTATAATCCTCTTCCTTCTGATCCTTCGTCCATACCCCATGCCTATCCAATGTAAACTCCGGTAGCTTCATCTCTTTCTTAATACGCACCTCTTCATCCTCTGTATCCTTTGTAACCTCACTCTTATCCTTTTCTCGTGTTGCATCTTATTAGTAACCACAATTTCCACATATTCAATATTCTGCAGTTCTGAACGGATATACTTCCATTCCATTGTGAACTTCTTGAGATACCTCAAACGCAATGTCTTGATGTTGTTTGATTTATTCTCAATGGAAAACCTTTTCATGTCTCCACCTCTCAAGTAGAGCTTCTCGAGCTTCCCATGCCATTCAAGTTTTAGCTCTTCCTTGGGGTAGCACTGAATGTCCAGTTTCATGAGGTCTTCTGGCAACTGAAAGCTAGTCCATCTCGCAACAAGTTCTTGCTTACTCTTCACCTTTTCACCCTCCAGTATGCTTGGTATCTCACTCCATGTAATTGTGAGTTTTCGCAGGCTGGTGATGTTCTTAAGTTGTGCCATCTCACCCTTGTGTACAATAGCATCAGTGGTGATGCTAACAGTGAACTTTTGGAGCCTCTTCAACTTTTCGAGGTCTTGTATTCGGCATGCCTCGTTCCCTTGTGTTTCAGTTGCGAACACGAAGCCCTTGAACACCTGCAACTCTGTGAGGCATGTGATTCCTCGGCCAATGTGCTCCAGCATGTAGCATTCAGTGAGATCCAAATGGTAAGCTGTTTCAATTGTGTGATGACACTTCTTTTTCGCATTTGATGGTATTGTTGTCTTATGATACTGTCACTTGCCTCCACTTTGACTAGGTTTTGACAACCTCGCATGTCTAGGATTAGAAGTTTCTTAAGGCTCTCAATTCCTTTTGGGAGCTTCGTTAGCCGTGATAGCCCACGGAGACTAAGGTATCGGAGGTTCTTGAGCAAGCCGATGGCATTCTGTGAATCCAGTCCAGCCACCTCCATGTATGTCTTGTCGTCAAGATTATTCCATCGGCCAAGCTGCAGCACAACCAAGCATTCGGCAAGGTGCAAGAATGCAGACCTTGAGATGGGGTACACATGTGCATTGACATTGATGATCACTCGCTTCCCTTCAAATAATTGTGGAGGAACCTCATCATCATGTCCGGTCTCAGAGCTGAGCTTGATGTTTGGCAGTCCCTAAACAAACCATTTATGTGTACATTAGTATATGTAAGTGCATATATATTGCTGCAATTTAGTAGTACATAGTTTGTACAACAAAATTAGAATTAAGTTCGCTTAACACGTACATTAGGCATCTATAGGGCAAGCACTGGTTGCCTTAAATAAATTGAGCAAAAGATCAATTGGGTCAAATGAAAGGAAATCAAGCATGCCTATATAATTTAATATATATATATGTTGTTATTGTGATAGATTAATGTCATATGAATGGTATATGAACTACTACCAGATTCGGAAACCGGGCAGTATTTAATTGCATATTAGGATTTGTTTGGATGTATATGTATTTAGCTTAATACATGTGGATTGATGTGAATACATGGACATGGAAGCTAAGGTCTAGGGTATATAATCTTATCCTAATATGTCGTTCAATAATACACAGACATGAATGACAATATTGTAATAATTTAGCCTCAAGCATAATTTACTCTTTATTTGTTGGCTAGGCAGTGCTCGTTACATTGCTTTTGAAAAAATATAAACCAAAGTGCGCTCTTAAAAAATCATATAAGGTACCCCTTACACCAATTTTTAATTTCCATGCATCTCTTAACCTAAAAGTACAATTGTCCTTTGCATTGTTTCTATGCTTTTCACCTAAATAGTACCCCCTCCATCCTAGAATGGTCATCATATTTGTACAGGGATTGTATAAAATTCACATATTTTATATGAGTTTATAGGATATCAAACTTGCATCAATATTTACATTCAAAGTGCCTTACTAATTTGGTTCTTTAGGAAATGGCAATACATTGTAAGAGGAATTGTAGATCAAATATATATTTTAAAAATTTTCTCGGATCAAAACACAAGAGTGTTGACCAAATGTACCTTAGTTAGCTGGTCCTTAGTTTGGGTTGGGTCCTCGGCCTTCTGTGAAGGTGCCTTATCAAGTGTTGCCATGCTGGCATTGCTCGTGACCTGTGCCTCATCTTTCGTCGTCTGTTGCTGCTGTTCCTGGACATGGAAAAATGAAAATTCATAAATTTTGAAAAAAATAGTTATTCAAATTATATACAAGTTTATAGGACATAAAACATGCATCAATAGTTTTATTTTTTTTAGATCACGCCAAAAGCACTTATTGCATCAATAGATTTATGTTCAAAGTGCTTATGAGATTTATGTTCAAAGTGCTTATGACATAAATCTATTTTATTTGATTTTACTCTAATCACTACTATGTGGGCATGTGTTATGAGGAGTCAAGAAAAAGCAATTTTGCAGAGGTCACTATATGCACATATAAGAATTCAGACACATCATATGCATTTGACAAAGTTCTAATTTTGGAACGGATTGAAGTTTCTTATTGCTATACAGTTGAGTTAATGAACTAGTGATATATATGACCTCATCTATATATAGAATCGAACCTTTGCAATGTATTATTATTAATAGATTTTTGAAATATATACACACAAGGGGAACAACCATATTTCTTATCTTAAGAAGAAATGTAGACGGTGAAATATAATTGCGATGTTGTAATAGACTATAATTATTAATAGATTCGTTCGATAATGAGTGTTGAAGAATTGTACCTTGGCTAGCGGGTCCTTGGCTTCGATTGGGCCTTCGTCCTTGTTGGAAGGACCCTTATCTGCCGCTGCTATGGATTTGCTCCCGACCTGTGCCTCATCTTTCGTCGTCGGTTGCTGCTGGTCCTGGCCATTGTTGCTGTTGCTGCCCTGCAGGGAAGGTTTCTTTGTTACCTTCTTGCTTTTCTGTGACTGCTGCCATCCTGGCTCATCTTTGTTCGTGCTGGCCTGTGCCTGTGACTCATCTTTCATGCGCATCTTCTGCAGAACGGGACGAATGCCCGGTGTCAGGCAAAGGATGCTGGAGTTCAGTTGCTTGCGGTCCGCGGGGCTGCCCATGTCGTTCAGCTCCGCGAAGCGATCACCCCTCGCCTGGCGCTTCAGCATCCAGTGCACCAGGGGGTTTACCTGGCAGCCATGGATCACCTAGTTGCTGCACCAGTTCTTCAACGGCACCAGGAAGCCATGATCAGAGAGCATGAAGAAGATGCCTTCGGCGTCATCAGCATCCCTACTGTGATCAGCGTCCGGGCCTTTTCGGGCGGCGCCTGTGGATCGCTCCGGTGCCGCAGGTTGAACTCCGCCACCCACCAGTAGATCATGCCCTGCTTCTTCACCTCGGAGGCGAGGTCGAAGACGGAGAAGGTAAGGAGGCACCTCTGCCTCACGCTGCGCAGCTCCTTGACGTACTCCGCCGCAACAAGCCTCGCGCAGGCTTCCTCGAGGATGTCCTCCAGCCGCACTTCCTCTCGCGGCCAATTCCGATGCTGCCGCCGCCGCCGATGATGCTGCGTCTTCTTCTCGTCCTCGTCCTCCTCATCCTCCTCATACATCCCCAACGCTGGCTGCTTCTCCTCCTTCTCCGGCGGCGGGGGCTGGGAACGGTGCTTGTTGAACAAGGACATTAGGACCTGAACCAGCCTGATCGCCTTCCGGAGCTTCTTCCGCATCGGGCGCTCGTCCTCTTCCAGCTGCAGTGGTGTCGCCTTCCGCTTCCCCGCTTGGGTTTCGGTCTCATCACGGCGGCGCTTGCTCTCTTCGCCTTGCTCGTCTTTCACCTTCCTTGCAGCGCCGGCGCTGAACTTCCGGCTCGGCTTCTTCTCCGCCGCTGGCTTCGGCTCTTCCTGCCCCGACGCCAGCTTCTTGCCATCCTGCGCCGACGGCGTCATCTCGTCCTCGCCCTTCTCTGTTGCAGGCTTGCCAACGCTGTCCACCACCGAGAGTGGCGGCGTCTCCCCCGGCGTCGGCGGCTTCGTCTCTCCTCCTTTGGGGCGGAGGAATAGCAAGCCCACGGCAGCCTGGAGCCATCGCCACCGACGACGCGCTGCTTTCTCTTCTCCCTCCTGCGGCCTTTCCGGTGCCGGTGCCGGTGCCGGTGCCGGTGCTGGTGCCGGAGCGGCGTCGCCTTCTTGCTTCCGCGGTGGCTGCTGCGGTGCTGGTGCAGCGATTTGCTTCTCAGCCCCAGCCCCAGCCGCCACAGCCGTCGTCTCCTGTGAGGATGTCTGAGCTGCCGGAGGCAATGAGGCCACTTGCTCCTTCCCTGGCTCCGCCCGATTGCCGTCCATCGCCGCCGCCGGCTTCGTCTCGCCTTCGCCCTTCCCCTCTTTAGGCTTGGATGGAACACGGACAGCACTGCCGCTGTCCTTCTGGGGCGGCGGCATCTCCCCTGCCGTCGGCTTCTTCTCCTGCTCCAGCCCTGACGCCGGGTGCTTGTCGCCCGGCGGTGTCGTCGCCGGCTTCGTCTCTCCGCTTTTGGGGCGGAGGAACAGCAAGCACACGGCGGAGCGGAGGCATCGCCACCGACGACGCGCGGGCTTGTTTTCTCTTGCCTTTGACGCATCCTTCTCCTCCTTGTGCACCGAGGAGGCTAGTTCCGGATCGCCTCCTTCTTGCTTCTGCGGCGGCGGCGGAGGTGGCGTAGGTGCGGCCGGTGCCACACTCTCTTGCGTCGGTGTGTCAGCTGGCGGAGGCAATGCGGGAGCTTTCTGTGGCATGGTTGCCACAGGTGGCCGACCGTCTGCCTCCGTCCTGGTTTGCTCCGGCTTGCCAACCGCAGCCATGTCTACGGCCTCTTGCGGCGGCGGCGGCGGCTGGTGAACCGGCTCTGCTTTAGGCTGCTGAGCGGAGTCGAGTGCGGCAGAACCGCCGGGAACGGTTCCGATGTCTGGTAAGGCTGAAGTCGGCGTGCCAGTTCCCAAGCTCGGCCCCTCCACGGCGGCCGGCGCTTGGAGAACCGTTTCTTGCGGCGGTGGAGGGGGTGTAGGAGCACTTCCTTTGCCGGGCTCCGCCATGGCTGATTGGCTCTGTCTCTCTGTCTCGAGGCAGGAAGCCGAGAGGAGGTTTGAGGCTGTGATAGGAGCAGAGCAACGAGGAAGACGACGCTCACCGGATTTTATAGACGCCCGCAATTCCTAGCTTACTTGTGTGCGTCACGTGTCAGCTTTCCTGATACCTTGCTCTTGCTTGCTTGCTCCGTCGACGTAGCTTTGGACATGAACCCCACTGCAAGCCAAGGATGCTCCCATGGCTTCTGTGCTGCACTTTGCATCTACCGTTCTGAATCAGACATTCAGACACTATAGTTTGTTGAATGTGGCAGTGTAAAGTTAATGTAACTATACTGCACTTTACATTGTAATTGTGCTCTGTTCTCCAAGATCTTACCTGCAGTTCAAGGCAATAACATAATGTCATCAGGTTTTGCGAGAGCATTCAGATTTCAGATCCACTAGCAACGATCTGAATTCCAGCTGTTCTGTTCCGTCTGTGTTTTACCCCCTGAAACACAGTATGGCAGGGCAGCTGACAGTCATGGAATCGAAACGGTTGCTTGCTGTTGCAGCTGGTATAGGAGTACGTTTCTTGCTTATAACAGTTCAATTGAAGTGTCGTGTCAGCTTAGAACAAATCCCTGAACTCCAGCTTCTGCCTTTGAAACCTGCAAGAAAGCATTAGATCATGTTATATACTCATGTAGACCGTAGGGGAAACCATATGACGCAAGAGATCTCAAGGCAAGGTAACTTGTCGTGATTCATGAACCATATTCGGAAATGAGGTGAAGTTGCTGGGCCGAGGGTTTTACTCGCAGTTTTTCATGCAGCAATTTTTTTTTCTCGAACACGACTTCATGTGTCATTTTCATTAAGAGAAGGTGGCCGAAAGTACAGCAAATACAACGAAACACAACACGACACAAACCAAAAAGACAGTGGCTAGAACAAACACGACAAAAACAAGAAGAGGAAAGACCATCCACCATGCCTAACACACAAAGGCCCAAAAGGGCTAGCAGGGGTAGGACTCGGCGTCGGAGGAGCTTCGTGGGCGCGACAACGGAGCCTTCAGGAAGGAGATGACGCCCGCGGACACCAACTTCATTGACACATGCGCCCAGGGGATCTTTCGTTCCCGTCTTGCTCCGATAGCAGCGTTTGAGGAGCAGCAGAGACGACGCCTTCAAGAAGGTGATGAAGTTTGTTCGCCACCGTCGTCGGTCCTAGGCCCTCGTCCTGAGGACATGGTTTTCACCCGTGCTGCCCTGGATCGCTGCTGCTTCCAATGACGCCGTTGGATGTCTTCATGGTGTCTGCCCCTAGTGCCGAAACAACGGAAAGGCCATGATGGAGAAGCGTCGGTGCGTGGCTACCGTCAGAATGGCCGAGGCCCACCGCACACCGCAGGAGTGGGTGGGTGGACCAGTCGGCCTCTGGTCACCGCTGCAGCGCTCACCCTGAGCGCTGGCAGGAGGGCGCCGCCAGAGCGGCCGAGGCCCAACGTCCACCGGAGGGAGGGGGTGGGGGGCCAAGGCACGATAGCGGGGAGCACAGGCCCCGGTCAAGGGCGCGGAGAGACCAAGAAGGGGTCGACCGGCCGTCCTGCCACCCACCCCGAAATAGGTTGGCCGGAACTGCTACCGGTGGCCGCCGTGCCCCGGCCTCGAACCATCGCCGTCGCCGCACGACAGGGGGTGGAGGGACAGGCGCGCGCGAGGCCCGCCCCGACGCCAAGGACTGCCCCGATGAGCCGGAGTTGTGGGTGGGGGCCTCCCCACCGCAACGACCCCGATCGAAGCGCTCCACCTCGAGGCCGGGGGTGCGGCGGGCGCGGGGCACATCAGAGGCAGTCGGCGGACGGAGCCGCCGCCAAAACCCTAGCCGGGGTCACCCGACCACGCGGCCAGGGCTAGGCGAGCGCCGGAAGAAGGCCGAGCGCGCTCCAGGGTTCTCCCCTGCCGGGAACGAGCCGAGGTGGGGCCCGCTGTCGCCACCGTCACTGCACAACAGGGGGAGGAAGGAAGCAGAGGAGGGAGGAGGAGTGCCCGGCCTATTACCGTCGCCCGCCAGCGTAGGCCACTGCCGGAGCGAAGCCATGCTCGCGAGGCCCGCCCCGTCGCCGAGGTCGCCAGGCGCGACCAAACTTCGATGCGCCATAGATGTCAGTGGAGCTCCCCCACCGCATCGACCCTGGCCGAGGCGCTCCGCCTCGAGGCCGGGGGATGCAGTGGGCGGCCGCATCGAAGCCACGCCGGCGCGGCGGGGCCGTGGAGCCGCCACCAGAAACCTAGCCGGAGTCGTCTGACTCCACGGCTAGGCTAGGCGAAGCGGTGCCCCAGGAGTGGAGATCCGGCCACGGAGCGGCCGGTCAGCCTTCGGCGCCGGAGAGGAAAGGGGAGGAGGGGGGCGGGGGCGGGTGGGGAGGGAACGCGAACGAAGAAAGCAAGGGGTGGGCCTTTTTGAGTGACCCCCTGCTGGCCGCCGCCGCCGGCGACGAGGCGCGGCGGCGGTGGCCCGACTGGCGAGGAGAGGGAGGTGGGTGGCGGCGGCGACTGGGGGCCCTCGGGTCGCCCCCATGAGGGAGACGACACGAGGGAGTCGGGGGTGAAAATCATGCAGCAAAATTTCTGCACCGGGATATTATTATAGATAGATAGTTAACCGCAGCATCAAGACAAAACAAAGTGGTTCCCTTAAAAAAGACAAAACATGAAAACAAAGTGCGTCAATCAAGGTCTCCTTTTCTTGCGTTGTCGATTCCAAGTCTCCTGGGGACATGAATGCAGTTATCCTTGGCTTGAGGTATTAGCAAAGCGGAGTGTTGCTTTACAACGTCCAAACAGAATAATAACTTTAAGCACTGATCGTGTTTTGCACCCGTGCAGCATCAGAGCAATGAATCATCTTCTTGTCTAGTACCGCCACCGTGCATAACAGTCAGATAGCTGTTTAGGTATATAAAAAAAACTGCAACTACATTAACAGGCCTGGGCTGGAAAGGTCCACTGAGCTCGATTACCCAGAGCAGAAGGCCCATTTTGAATTGGTTGGGGACACGCTAGACCGAGGAAGCAGTGCAAATCTGAGGCCCTTGTGGCAGGTTATTTTCACAGAAATAAAATTGTATATAAAAAATGAGCACAAGGCCACAAGGCCCACAAGTAATGCACGGTGCTTCACAATTCTGATCAGGAAAAATGTCTACATAACTCTTAACTATAGGAGTAGACTTTGCTAAAAAAACTATAGGAGTAGACTACTTCACTCCTAAAACTATAAAACCGGTTGTTCTATCCATAAACTTTTCAAACTGGTCAAATAACCTCAGTACAGTTTTAGATGGTAATTTTGCTACAATGGTGTGGTTTTTATTATTTATTTTGGCTGAATCAAAAATCATAATAAATTATAAAAAATAATAAAATAGAAAACCTAATATTGTTGGACTTCACATGAGTAGATCTACGTAATGAGTATAAAGGTTTTGCTATAGATTTAGATCTATAATTTTCTATAATGGGAGGTTGAAGATGACCACGAGATAAGGATGTGATGGTTTCGTATTACAACCTGTTTCAGGGTGTAATGGTCCTCCTCGGAACAAGTGTGTAGGTGGTGCATGAGGGGGTGGAAAAGAGGGTTTCTTTTTCCTTGCTTTACATACATCAAGAAGGACAAACGCGACGGTGGTGATCTAGAGAGCGAACAATATATCTACTATTGAAATATAAGTGAATCGTCACATTTCCTGTCGGATTAAGTATTTGGGTTAAACTAGTCAGTACACATGCAACTCAAGTCTCAAGATACTTTATAAATAGAGGTTTTATTTGAGAGTTCAAATCCAAACGGGAATAATTAAATAAAATAAGTGCAGCCCACTCCTACCTCCACCTTTATTTGGGGCTTGACTTTTTCTTCCTAACAGCTTAAAATGGATGAGTTGGTGACGCCGAAACTGCTTGTTTTCTTCTTAGGATAGGATTCTCTCTAGATTTGTAGTATAACTATTGGCGTGTTATGCTTTGTCCCATTCCTTATGATCTGAGCATGGAATTGGTTATTGGCAACTTGGGAGCTTTGCCAATCCATAATTATGCAGACTTCCATAATTTGTTCGGAAACACCGACATCCATTTTGGTCGCTTACGTTTTTACTTTTTAGTAACATAATTGGGGTCCCAGTTAGTGATCAGTTTTGTTCATCTTTACTTTAATTCCTCCTTAAAATGAAGTAGAACAATTGGTTGTGACTCCAAATGAATTTGTTCATTCATTGATAACTGATTGTGTGTTTCTCAATACTTCAGGAACAAAACTTCTTTAATACGGACTCAGTAGTAACTTCATGGAGATTCAAAGCTCACAAGTCACAAACAAAACGCCGACATCCATTTTGGTCGCTTACGTTTTTTACTTTTTAGTAACACAATTGGGGTCCCAGTTAGTGATCAGCTATGTTCATTTTTACTTTAATTCCTCCTTAAAATGAAGTAGAACAATTAGTTGTGACTCCAAATGAATTTGTTGATTCACTGATAACTGATTGTGTGTTTCTCAATACTTCAGGAATAAAACTTCTTTAATACGGACTCAGTGGTAACTTCATGGAGATTCAAAGCTCACAAGTCACAAACAAATATTTCTTGTTCAGCAGGAGCTCTAGGTATGGGAAGGTTTAATCATGCACTCGGAAAAAAAGGGGGAAAGTGTAACGGTGAAAATGATAGCATTGAATTCACAAAAAGAGTTGGACCATCTAAAAAAATAACATATTTACACCGAAGTTGCTGACTTGCTGTTAAAACATTACATAATACAGCATGACAAGTTCAGCTATACTGAGCAGAAACTGTCCATTTCTTAACAAGAGGTACCCCAGGGATTTTAATAAAGTTCTATTTTACCTTTTAAATGGCACGGGTTTGTCATACATAAATATCTCCACCTATATAAACATAAGCAGGAAAATTTACTAGGGCTAAATTACTCTTTTTACATTTACAGGTGATCTAACGGTATCCATGGAAATCTTGCTGCCTTCATCAGCAAGATGAAAGTTCACGACTTCAGTGGATACCATTGTTGGCTTGTTGCTTCATAAATCAAGAGGATTTGGCTTTCCTTTCAGTAGTCTAACAAATACTATGCCCCTGGGTTTCTCCATCTAAAGGGTTTAGCTTGTGTGGAACTGCCGTTTCCACTATTGTCAGTCTCAGGTTGACCTGATCCGCCTGCCGGTGTCTCTGGTAATCTTGCTTGTCCTGGTGCTCTACTGCCTCGGCGATCCTAAAACCAATGACAATGAGTTCATGTAAATGCAAGAAGACAAACTGATGAACTGATCAGGATATGCCAATGGTCCTTGAGGAGTTACAAGGGTTTCAAATGAAATATTTCAGAGGTATTTGTCAAGATTCGCCTAATTCAGAGTGGTTGATATGAGTAAACTTTTGCTGGAAAGTGGGAACAATAACAAAGTACACTTAGCATTGAATCATGAGACTGGTGTAGATAAAGAAGATAGTGATTAACATAGATTCTCACATGGTATCATTATATGATTAAAACACTTTGTATCACATATGACAGAAGTGGCCACAGGATAGTTGACACTATATGTCCGTGCTTCACAACTGATAACAGTACCGGCAGAGAAGCAACATGAATTTAAAAGCATACATTAGAAATTTTCTGAAATGTAATTGAAGAATATAAAAAAGACTTCGCTGACTTACATCTCTGTATGGGAAATCATCGACTTCAAGCATGTGAATGATGTGTCCGATCCGTGGTCTCTTAAGAGCATCAGGGTCTACACATCGCAGTGCCACTAGCAAAGCCTTCTTCACTGCTCTTGAAGAAGGTTTCTTGGGTATCTTTGGATCCACAACCCCATCTGAATTTCGGGTGCTTACCATTGTCTTAAGCCAATCAACTAAATTAACCTGAAAAGTATGATCTGAAGGTTTATAATGCGCTAAAATAAGCATGTAAAATAGCATTGTCTATAAGGCGGTACAGGCATGGCTAACCTCTCCTGGTGGCCTGTTGTAGTCCACTGGTACCCTACCAGATATTATTTCCATAATAAGAATTCCAAAACTATATATGTCACTTGTTTCATTCAACATTCCAGTCCCTGCGTATTCTGGAGCAACATACCTGTGATGAGTCAGAATGAAATTAGCACCCATTAGTCACAGACTCACAGCCACCTGATGTTAATAAAAGCCTAAAAGTGCACTGGACAGAGTCTAACCCGAAAGTTCCCATGACTCTTGTAGTGACATAACTCCTTTCTGAACCCAGAAGCTTTGCAAGTCCGAAATCCGAGAGCTTAGCATTCCAATGCTTGTCCAGAAGGATGTTGTTTGACTTGACATCACGGTGAACCACTTTTGGTTCAAGCCCCTCATGCAAATACATTAACCTACACCAGGGTAGAAATGTAGGTAATTAAATAAGTAGACTGTCAGTTAAATTCAGCAGACCAACAAGAATAAGCTGACAGCACACATACCCCTTTGCTGTTCCTAGTATGATTTTTATCCTGTCATCCCAGGTGAGAGGGCTTACGGGTCCAACATCCCCATGCAGCCATTGTTCTAATGTTTCATTATCAACATACTCATATACAAGTATCCTAACAACAACCACGCAAACAACATTCATCTTATTATTATGCCAACCAAATAATCTAAACAATTGGTCTGCACAAAACTGACGTACCTGTGACTACCCTCGGCACAGTATCCTAGAAGGCGCACAAGGTTCTTGTGTCGCACACGCCCGATTGCTTCGACCTCAACCTTGAATTCCTTCTCTGCCTGCCCCCTAACAAGTCAAAGGGTACAAAGTTTATAAATTTTACCAGCACACTAAAGAAAGTCGGTCATGTCAAATTTCCACAGAATTCAGTCATCTCGTTAAAGTATGCCTCTCAAAAAAGGTAGACGAGTTTCTCCATTTGATATGCAAAATGAAATCCTCCTGCTGAATGTGACATCTAAATTCAGCATTGGCGAGCTTAGTAGTCGAACAATCAGTAGCCATGTGCAATCAGCACAATGCCAAGCATTTTAAAATTCAGCACTAACACGGCACTGAAAGTACAGAGTACTCCTAAAACTAATCGTCTAAGCTGCACTGGCAATGTCGGATAGTCAGAGGCGAATGCCAATTGAACGCAAGTTTTGCGGTCTATGAAGTTAACATCCATTAGTAACTGGTTCGGTACCTGTTGTTTAGCAAGTTCTTGACGGCGACCTGCGTGCCGTTGTCGAGCACGCCACGGTACACGATCCCGTACCCGCCCTCGCCGATCACGTTCCCGTCGGTGAACATCCCGGTCGCCGTCTCCAGCTCCTTGAGCGTGTACCAGTGGCCCCACCCGAGATGGGACACCTCCGGCACCGCCGGTGGCGCGTGGCCCGCGGCGCCGCCTCGCGCACCGCGGCTCTCGCCGTTGCCGCGCGGCGAAGGCCCGTCGCTCCGGTGGCTGGGGTGCTGCTGCTGCTCCGGGTACGTGACGTGGCGCTCCTTGCCGGTCACGATCTGCTCGGAGACCGGTGGCGTGGGGAGCTGGAGCACCTGCGCGAGTGGCGTCTTCGCTGGGGCGGCGGCGGCAGTGGCGCGGGAGGGGACTTCTTGGATGTCCTTGGGCGCCTTGACGACATTCGCGGGACTCTTGGAGGGAGGCGCGGTGGTTGGGAGCTCCTGGGCGGGGTTGGCCGGCCGCGGCCGCCGGCGCCGGCGGCGACGGCGGAAGGCGAGAAGGCAGAGGACGGAGATGAGGACGAGCAGCAGCACGAAGGCGGCGCCAACTCCGATGCCGACGAGCACCCACATGCGGAGCCCGAACACCACCGTGCTCTGGGACAGCTCCGTGTCCGACATGGGAGCCGCTGGCGGAGCGCGAGACGCCAGGGCGGCGACGCCTTGGACGGACCTTGTTTCTTCTTCTTGCGAACTGGCGGATCTCCTCGATCGTGTTTCTTGAGCGGAATCAGGTGGCAAAGCTCGGATTCCGTGGCGCAAACAGCATTGCCTGGACTGGAACGGGGGCAGCCGGCGGCGAGCACGACGGTGGATTTTGCGAAGAATCGTTCTGCGGATGGAACAGTGTGGTAGCAAATGCAGCAACTTTGTGCACAGTAGCTGGATTTGGGTGGGTAATCGGGTGCGAAAGGAAGGTTAGGGGGCTGTTGTCGGCGACAATGTGGTTGTAAAGATTGGGATTTGGTTGGGGGAAAAGTGAGGAGTGGATGGTTTGGTGCGATGAAAAAATTTGGATTCTGGTGTAGTGTTACTGGAGACCAGAGGTGGTGGCGGTGGGCGTGATGAGGATGGATCCCAGGGGCAAAAGCAAAACGAAGAACACAGGCAGGCAGAGGGAGGGCTACAATTCACTGTCGATGTACCAGAGATGTGGCAGAGCGAGAGTGGCTTCACTCTCGCAGAGGATCAGAGGAGCACTCAAGAGGACAGTGAGGAGGAATGGAGGGAGAGTAATGCCGAGTAATGAAGATGCTGCTCCTCTGCATGCATGGATGGAGGTGGAAGACAAAGCCAGCAAGCAAAAATAATTCAGTGTAGAAGAAGGGAAGGGGCATCTGATCTTTTTCTTGGTGATGATGAGGTGGATGGAATATAGTCAGGAGCGCGTGTACTGATAGTCTACTGGAGGAGCTGGCATGAGGGAGAGCACGTTGCATGTTTTCTATTCTGTTTTTTTTCCTCCTCTTTCAAATGTCAAATGTGGATTTTTTTTTCTTTTTGCAGGTGTTATTGTGCTAGAGGTCCCCCAGCTAACAATGTATTGCATCGTGCAATTAGCTGTCCCCCTCACTGGCATAGATGCTTGCAACAATAAACATGCAAAGGACATGTTCGTAGGGAAGAGATTTAGTGCTCCTCGGTACGAATCTCACGTGTGTGTGTGTTTTTCAATTCTTAGGGTTGAGAAAAATCCGTATGAAAAAAGATAAGGCCTTGTTTGGATCCCTATAGATACTAATTATTTGCTAATATTAGTTATGTGTCAATATCTAGCTAGCTATTATCAACAATAGACTACTGTTATCAACTGAAACATGAAACACGTATAAATAATAGACTAGCTGATTGTTAGCTTGACCTCCTAGATAACAGCTATCTCACTAATTAGACCAAATGAGATAATATTAGCTAGTAGATGGAGAAATAACAATTATCTCATAAATTAGTTGTGTAGCAAACACGCTTCCAGCTAATAGGTAGCTAGTTAATTGTTAGCCAGCTAATATTAGTTATGTGTCAGTATCTAGCTAGTTATTATCAACTAATACATCTAAACATGGCTTAAGTACCTTCGTTGCACACAATTTCATTTTACCATGAAAAGGCATCATTTCTTTGGGCTATGATTTTGGATGCTTGACCAGACCTGCTTGGACTGACAGTGACTGACCGTGACATTATACTGAAATTAGTGAGCTTATAGCTCATCATCTCCCCTTGCCGACGAAACAAAGCCAAAGACCACATCAGTACATCACCATGACACAAGCGCATCGGATTTTCTTTTACAAGAACCAGACGGCTAGACCTAGCTCTTCTGAGATGCCGCTCACCATATTTTTTTCAATAAAGAAAGTTTTATTACTTTTCAAAGTCATTTCGTTGAGATCATATAAACATAATAGTATCGCTCGCCATCCATTTTACTCCTTGTACCCTTTTTGTTATGCGTGGCAGTAGCGTTTAGCATCCACAATTTGTCTTTCGAGATGACCCTATAGTCCTACACCCTGCAGGATGATTGCAAGCTTCCAGCAACACCACCAAGCCAAATGTACTCCCAATGCTTTATAACTCGGTGTTATAGCCAAGATTGTCATGTCGTTGCTAGAGCATTAATACATAATACACATATTAATATACATGTGTAGAAATAATATATACAACTCACTGTTATAGGTGTTTAAGGCCCTGTTCAGGATTGCTTTTTCAAATACTTGATTTTAGTCTCATTATTATTTTTCTATAAAGCTGGTGTTTAATACAATGATTTTGGCAACAGCATCGGACTAACTAAATAATGAATGGTCCTAGTCTCATAGACAACGTCGTCATGTTCACTCGAACTTATCAACTGCTTATCAGCTGTATAATGTTTTTTCTCTACAACAAAACAGCATCCTACCGCAGAAACCATCGGTGACGCATATTTTTCATATATATTGTCAATTCTAGCTAGCGTTCAGGTTGATTTATTTTGTTATTCTATCATGATATGATATGAGTATTTTTGTACCCATTTGATGGACATCCAGCACCATTTGCTGACCAGCTCGGGGGGAGTTGATCAATGAGCATTCAGGTCAACCGTGCGCCCACCTCCTGTTAAATCTTTAGAATTTTTGGACTTGACATCTTTAATGCAATTTGGAGGACGAAAATACGGAGCATAGTACTCTATATACTAAATTCAATAACTGAAATTAGAATCTTACCTACTTCGTAACATGCGACGACATTTCGAAGTTATTCGTTGTAGCGTGTGCTTTGTTTCTTTCGAGTTGTGATGAGGATCACCAGCATTATTATTTCTTCATTCACGCTTGCTATTTCAGCACGCACCAGAGATCGATAATTGGCTTCTTCAGGAAATGGACAGTCACTGCGGCATTATGTCAATAACAAAACTGTTGAACGAGTGACCTATTAATATTCCTACAGGTGATGTGTGGACACTTAAAGAACAAACTTACTACATTATTATTGAAGGTGTCCCTACTAGAGAAAAACAAAACACGTTCTTGAATGTGCGTATTATTAAACAATGTCGATGGCTACCTAACTAAGCTAGCTACATGATTAATTGGTCATTACTAGCAACTACTCCTAGTTTAGCTGTTTAATAAGTAAAGATAACAGATCGAGAAGGATTAGAGGCAGTTCAATGCCGTATGCCGTATGGTGCGTCGCTTGCTTTGGAAGCGAGGATGCAACACGAATCGTGGTTAACTACCATCCACGTGGTAACAAAGGTGGTGGGGCATGCCCATCCAAATAATCAGTTGCAGTGGATTGGAACGGCGCGCAGTTGTCTCATCTCTTCACTCACATCTTGCCAACTTATACATGGCCACCCTGTCGTGCCGGCACGGCACGCGGCACGGCCGTGCCGTGCCGCCGTGCCGGCTGTGCTGTGTCTGGCCGTGCCATGGGCCAGGCCTTCGGCCCACCGTACGGCACATGGGCCGTCGGGCCGTGCTGAAAGCACGGCGTGCCTGCCGTGCTGCCGTGCCGAACTCCTGACCAGGGCCAGCGCGCGCTCGCAGCACGCTGTCGAGAACCGAGGTCGAGGCATGGAGATGGTTGGAGTTGGAGGCAGGGAGAGCAGGAGGCGGGGACGGAGACGGCCGCGCGCCCGCGCCGCCCGAGCGTGAGGAAGCCGCTGCCGGCGCGCGCGCGCCGGAGGTAGTGCCGGAGCGGGGGAAGAAGGAGCAGCGCGTGTTGCTGGGGAAGAAGGAGCAGCGGACGACGCGCGTGGAGGAGCCGGAGCCGTGGCGCTGCGTGAGTGCGGCGCGGCCGCGCGCGTGGAGGAGCCGCGGCGCTACGCGGCCACGCGAGTGGCGGGTACGGCGCGGGGAGCATCGGGCATCGCCGCGTCGGTCGTCGGGGTCGGGGTTTAGGGTTAGGGGATTGGGGTTGGCCGGTTGGGAATTTGGGATTGGAGGGGTTAGCTGTTAGCAGGCCGCCAGGCCGGTTGGGATTGGAGGGGTTAGCGGGCCGCCACCGTGCCCGTGCCGTGTCATGGGCCAGGCCGGCGGCCGAGGCACGGCACTGGGCACCGGGCCGTGCCGGCACGGGCACGCAGCCTGCCGTGCCGTGCCGCCCATGGGCCGTGCTAAAAGGCCGTGCCGCATGGCCATGTATATGCCAACTTCCTTATTTTTATTACTATGCTATACTATGGATGAATTCCATCCGCGTTGCTCTAGCATTAAGCAATCTCTAGCGTTATTACTAATAGTAGCTAGCTTATAGAAACACCGGATCTACTACTATATGAATCTCTAGCTATATAGATGGATTGAATTCCATCCGGTGGTTACGTGGTCGACCTCTTTGGATTTTTTATATCATTTTTTCACTTCCATTGCATGAAAAATACCGACCAATATATAGAACAAGGGAAATGCTTCGTGGTCTTTTTTTTTTTTAACTGGCACGAATCTCATAGCACCTGGGTAGAAAAATGTGAAACAACAACAACATAATCCACAATATCTTCCATTACTTTCAGTTTACATATTATCACAGATTGCTGGGTGGAATTAACTTTATAGATTAAAAAATGCATATATATAGTTATGATATTCTTAGTATGTCTAGACGGCTCCATCGTCTATCTTAATCCATCAGGGCTAGTATGTAGCTCGTATATGTTCATATACTTCACATATAGATGACTCTGAGAGCATCTTTGTCTATGCTATGTTCTTTACAAAAATATCTCTCTCGAGGAACGGCGTGAGCTACATTCTTGGCCATGCTTATTGCCACAAAAAAACCAGTATTAAATAGAAAAAAGAAATAAAATTCAGAAACGTCATATATTCGGTGCTTGGAACTCTTAGGCTCTTCATCAGTGAAAACGCCTGCATCCATCACGTCGGCAGTGGAAACTAATCATTGTGGATCTTGACCTGATTAGAATGCATGGCTGGCAACCACTAAAATATAGGAGTATATTTGTATATATGTGTGTGGTCTATCTCCTATATGCTCTCTGTCCATGTAAGGTTAGGTGGGAGAGAAGCAGGTAATTATTGGCCATATCTTCTGCTTACGTCGATGAAACAATTGATGATTATATATCTCCTATTTGTCCTTGTCTAAGAAAAGAAAACAATGGAGAAAAAAAAAAACCTAGAAACCGACATCGTGCGTGTGTACAACGGAAGGCATTGTTGTGAACTGCACCAAATAAAGCGCATCAATTGAAAAACAAGAATGGCTAGGAAATCGCAGTTTTCATACAAAATCGCATGAATCATCCAATCCAACCCAAGAAGAATTGCTGGGTGGGTTCGTCAAATTAATGGTTCACTCATCACTGGCACGGAACGTTTCAACAGTATGGGCAATTGAAATTTGTACAAAATGCGTGTTATATTTCCTTCCATGAGTAGTCTATCTGGTCTACATTCAGATCAAATAAGTTAAAAAGGACATAAAAGTTATTTTCAGCAAAACTCAATAAAAGTTGATAGATAACACCAAAAACTGAATTTCTGTGTATTTATATAACCAACTGATGTGGCTTTGTTTCCTAGCAGAACTGTCACAGTGAATCTCTTCTGAACCATAATAGGCACCTTATATGGGCTTCAATTATTTCCAGCCCATAGAGTCCATGTCCACCTGTAGGCCCGTTTAAGGGACAAAAACCGGGCCATGGCCAAGCGGTCCATGGCTGCTCTAAACACCATCGTGTGCATCGAGCCCTGGAGGGCCGAGCATGTTTGGAGACTTGGAAGCTGCCAGGCTAGAGGTACATAGAGTGGGTTTGCGGACGGCCATGGCGATGGGCGGGGACGCACGACTGCACGATCGAGCGGCGTGGCCGGGGAGACGCCGACGTGGAGAAGCCGGCTGTCGGGTGAAGAGATCAGGCACCACAACTGGCCGGTGGCCGCGGAGGAGATTGGCGCGGGTGGTTTCGGCGTTTCGGCTCCAGCCTCCAGCCATTGTAATAGGGCTCCTATCATACTCCGCATCTTGTTGCTGTCTCGGTCGTTCAGATATTCAAACGATCGTTGTGACTTGTGAGTCGTGACCAAGCATCGATCGAGGAGAGGACGGGACGACAGCAGGCCGCAGATCAGAAGCGAGCACCACCTGAAACTGAAAGTGAGCAGAGGCCAGCATCGAACAGCGCACCTGCGGGCTGCGGGGGCTGGACCGGCTCGTTCGCGTGGCTTGGACAGAGGCACAGAGCTCTTGATTGCACTGTGGTTCGCATAGAGAGCCCAATCTGACGCACTGAGAGCACCTGAAACTGAAAGACGCACAGAGAGCTCTTGATTGCACTGCGGTTAGCAGTCATACGTTGAGGAGAGAGCCCAATCTGACACATTGACGCTGATCTGAGAGCAGCCTGAGCCACCGGGCCCGGAACCACGAAGTGGCCGTGAGTGTTATTCTATGGGCTATACTGTGGCACAAAGAGAGGTTGCACGTCTGGTCATAAAAACTTGCTTCCTCGCTCAGTTCTAAGATAAATGTCCAACTCACATTTCAGAGAGTTTAATTTTGTGAACATTTGTTTGTAGCTAATGGAACTTTTATATATGAACATGAATACCCATATGCTCTGTAACGTGAACTGAATCGGTGTAATAGATTCAATCACACGTTTGCCAAACATGCTTCATTTGTTCCAATTTCGTATCCATGCTTTGTAGGCAAGCTAGCTCACAAGAAATGACTCGGTGTTGATAAATGCTTCTTCTCTGTAAAGAAGTTTGAAACTATTTCATGTCAATATGCATTTTTTTACTCATATAGTAGTCATATATCAATAACAAGTGGTTGTTCTTACTACCACCTTTCACCAATTGTTAGACAAATGAAGAGTATGTATCGGTGGTTTAATTCCAAACACATCGAGATGTATGGTTCCAAACCATAGTCTGGCTCAACTAACCTTAGGCAACTGGTGTAGCAAGTCAAAAAAAAAAAAGGCATGTACCGCAAAAAAATTTAGAGCCATATTTTTACCAAAAGCAGTCTGTGATGCATAATTCCCATATGCAGTAATGCTTGCAGCACATGACATTGTCAGATATGAAAAAGGTATTGAGTTGTCCCCATTGTGCTCAAAACAAGGCAAACCTTTTACAATTCTAGTGCTTCTTTGTTGTCTAAAAATATATCTTTGCTTAACAAGTAGAGATGGAGTGGATGGTAAAGCAGTTTGCTGTTGGTTGAACAAGAAAAATACTTTTGTTGCTTTTTCCATATCCATATTTGTGAATTCTGTGTATTATTCATGTTGAACATGCAGATGGAGTGGATGATAAAAGCAGTTTACTATATTATTTTGTATATATGATATATGTATTGATAGGTAACTAAATATTGTGCTATGTTGTGAATTCTGTGTATTATTCAGTTGTACTATGTTGTGCCACGAACGCACGGAGTACATTTGCCAGCATCGGCTCAAAAATTTGCCAGCAGCTGATACTCCCCGTACATGGTAGAGCCATATTTGCCGGCTGCCTGTTCAATTCCGCCGTGCCCGGGATGCCACCACGGTCCACCACGCCGCTCGCTCGCTGCCTTTTTCCGGGCGCGACGGGAAGGGGGGCGATTCCGATGCTCCTCGCCTAGTCGCCTCGCCTCGGTCCACCACCACGCCGCGGCCGGCGGGTCTCCTCTCCGATGCCTCCCGTTCCCGGTCCCGCCCTGTCCCGGAGCGCGCAGAGCCAAAGGCAGAGCAGAGCTCTGGTGAAGCCTGATCGGCGCGCAGCGCAGACGCACAGTACAGTACGCGTGCGGTACAGCGGCCCTGACGTGATCGGCGATCTGACGGCCAAGTTGATGCCGCGACCGTGATGTGAGAGCCACAACCCCCGAGTGTTTTGTGTTTATTATTCCGTGCCACGACACGGGCACACACGACAGAGCTCGCGCGCGGCTGGACTGGAGCCACCGCTCCCTCACAATTGCTCGCAAAACCAAACTTTGCCCACGCTTGCAGTCAAGGTTCACAGGCCGCTACCACTGTACTCGTACCAGTATCGATCAGAAAACCATTTCGTCGCGCTCGTCCAGCAAAGCTCCGGCGGTGGATAGGTGGCCGGCCGTCGGTCTATTTATGCAACGCCAGCATTGCCAGGCGCCTTTAAAATCTCCCAGACCGTCCAGTACTATATACTACAGCTGGGTGGACGTGGACCGGACTGCGAGGGCGACGACCTGGATGAGTGGTAGTGTGGGAGCGGTAGCAGCAAGAGCTGGAGTAATCCCCAGAGGTTATTGTTATTTATCCGCACCACCAGCAGAGGCCCAACGTTTTCCGGGCCGTCCCTGATCAGTCCATGCATGCGCCAGTGCCATGCATGTGACGTGAAAGCTCCAGGCCTCAGCTGTCGGCGCTCCACTGCTTTGGGATTGGATTGCTCCGGCCATGTCGTCGTCTACTAAGACAAAAGTCTGCCGCGCTGCTACTGGCTGGCGCTCCCACTACCACTAAACATGTGGCGCAAGCCTGATGGGTACTACGCACGTTCCAGTTTCATCACTGCACGGGCATAGTTGCCCGCGCTATGCTTCACACCGTGGTCGGCACACACGGACACATGCTTATCCTAACGCTGTTTCTTTCGTCTTTTTTTCTCTAAATAAACAGCGCGTCCAAATTAGCGCTCTCCTCCTGGCTACTGATAATTTTGTCCTTTTCTTTATCAGGTTTAAAGAAGATGATGATTCAAAACTACGTGTGCTTCCGTAGTCTGGCGTTGCTCACGGCCCTAGTTGTCTGATCGTAGCGCAGCTAGAAATGTCGCACAATTGATTTATTTTCTTAGCACAATCATTTATTTCCACCACTAGTTGGTGACTTGTGTTAGTGTTTACTCAAGGATATGTACAGCTGCTCGCCGTGCACATCCGTAGAGCGTGTATGAAACCTTCTCTTCCACTTAATAAAGCACGTGCTATTGCATGCTTTCGAAAAAAAAAACTACGTGTGCTTCCAAGTTTGGCTGACACATATGTCTTCCCTACTAGTATGCATCTTTTGCTCGAAGAACGAGTACTCTCAAGGGTCAAGGGTGTAATATATTTTTGTATGAATTGGGCGTTTTTTTTTCTCTCCAACACGTAAAAGATTTATGTATTTTTGTATTAAGACAAAAGAAATGTTCATTAGGCCCGTTTTAATGTATAGTTTCATGGCACATTTATCAATACTGTAAACTAGGTAACCGAGCCAGATGAGTTTCACCTCCATAAAACTTCTCTCTCATCTGATGAAACTCCCTCATTTAATGATCCTGTCAAGTCAGCAGTTTTGCTGATGTGGCATACTATTTAATGTGCATGACACTCCTCATGAAACATGCATTGAGACTAGCCTTACAATACACCTTAGTAAGAATTATGTATGTTACAACTAGATCGATTGAGATCCTATGATTCTAGCGCTTTTTGTGTTTCAGATAGATCAAGTTTGCCATGGATTTGCGTAGTTACTCTTGGCACTTGTCGCCATCTGGACGGTTTGGTGCAACACGATTCCATTGTCTAAGCACTAGATCGAAGATTGTGAGGTTCTATGGAGGTGATTGTGAGGGGTTAGTGAGTTCATCCTCATTGTAAGAGGCAAAAGAAACCGCTCTAGTGGCCGGAAAAGGGACTTGGAGAGCTCCTTGTGATCGAGGCCACTCGAAATCCATTGCTCAAGATAGAGTCAACTTTGCGAGGCTATTATGATAAATGAGTGTGTATCGATCCTTAGGCATGCCTTTTCCAGAGCCATGGTCCATGGGGATATAACTTTGTGTCTTTGTGTGGTATCGATATCTACTCTTGTGCATTACAATTTTTCCATATGTTTGCGCTTGCACAAATTTTAAATTAGGCTATTCACTCCCCCCTTTAGCATTCAAAGAACGTTCTCGTTCATAGTAGCGAGTAGGCAGCCCTACTTTCTTTGGTCTGTACGCAATGCAAATCTCATGTAAACCTTTGCCTCATGGCTACTACCCCCGTCCCATGTTTATTTGTACATCTAAGATTGTGCATGCAAACCAATGTTGTGTGGAAATTACAAAATTGCCCCTATCTCCGTGAACGCCGCAGACAACCCGTTGGTCTGGTGCGAACATGGCCTGTCACGCGATAGACTCAACGACAAGCTTCCAGACACTTCGCCATTGTTTTCTTTCTTTTTTTACTGAAGAGAAATGATTCTTTTATCTGCTTGGTGCCATGAGCTAGCAAACTTGACACTGGACCTATTGTACTGATCTGAGACTACCCGCACTGGCGACGCTACCGCGTGCACTATGCGCATATAGCGTACGAAAGCGCTGCAGCGGGGTACGCTATCGCATGCGCTGCGGCCCGGCGCACATTACCTGTGGCGCGTTGTGCTCCGCCACGCCATGTGCCGCCCCGCGCGCTCCACCACGCCGAGCGCCGCCGCCCGGAGCACAAATCGAAGTCGAGCTCATTGGTCGCCGCAGGGGAGCAGAGGAATCAGTCGGCGCCACCAGAAGGTATCGGCCATGGCCGCCCGCAGCTCGGAGCCGACCGTCCTGCCCGCCACCGCGCTGAGCTCCCTGGGCCTAGGGATGGCAGCGGATCGGGTTCAGGGTGTATACACGCGAGTTTCGGGTCCTGCGGTTTCGGGTTTGGTGATGATTTTTCACCCATTGTTTTCGGGTTTGGTGATGATTTTTCACCCATTGTTTTCGGGTTTGGTTTCAGGTTCGGTTTTAGGTTTGGTTTCGGGTTTGATTTTTCACCCATGGATATCCCAAAATAAAGTATTTGGAATTAAAACTCATGTTTTATGATATATTAATAATAATTTGTTTACTTAAACTATTAAATTTATTCAAAGTTGACTCATGAAAATATTTATTATTTGTTGCCCCTTATTTATACATGTGAATATGTGTATAGATATTGGGATTTCGGGTATCCATTCGGGTTTTGGGTATCCGCGGGTTTGGTTTTGGTGATGGATTTCCACCCGAATCGGTTTCGGGTTCGGGTTCGGGTTTGATTTCGGGTTTCAGTTTTGGGTGCACGGAGACTCCACCCGATCCAAACTCGACCCGTTGCCATCCTTACCTGGGCCGCCATCGCCAAAGCTCCACGGAGGAGAAGGGGGTGCGGGCTCGCTGGGGAGGGAGAGGCCGGCCTGGGGCTCATCTGCTCGCGGCCGCCCCGCTTGCGTCCGCCAACCGCCGTGGCCGCGCCGCGCCAGCTCGCGCTCGACGGAGCACCGGCGTCCGTCGCGGCCGCCCCGCACGCGCCACATCTACGCCCGCACCCACGCATGCGCCACCTCCATACCGCGGCCGCGAGGTCGGTGCCCGTCGCAGGGGACGCGCCGGCGGTGCCGCACCTGCCGCGGCTGTACACGGACACGCCATTGGGGTGGAGCTGACGCGACAGCCAGTTGGGAAGGCGGTGCGCCGCCACCGTGGAGGGCCAATCGGCCTGTTCCATCTCCGCCGCCGTTGAGCAGAGATCCGGCGTCCCCCACCGCCGCCCGTGCTCTGCCGCCGCGTCCTCGACGACCACACGTCTTCCAATGGCAGGTCCGCCTCAGACGGCTCGGCGGCCTCGGCCGTGGAGGCGCGAAGCGCGACGCTGATGGCGCGGGCCAGGAGGGCCGATGTGGCCCCGGCGGCTCGGGTGCGCAGGGTGGGCGCGGCGGAGCGCGGCAGCCGCAGCCGCGGCGGCACAAGCGAGCAGGCCAGGGCGCGGCATGCGAGCGCGGTGGACGGTGGGGCGCGCGCGCTGGGGCGGCGGATGGACTGAAGTAGGGTGACGGGAGAGGAAAAAAGAATAAAAAACCTGATACGTGGGTCCCACTATTGTATAGAGTAAGATATAGAAGATAGATGAGTGCGGGAGAAAGTGGTATAGAGTACAGAATCTTGATGACTTGGATGAATAGAGTATGAATATAGAGCTCCATGAGTGCGGATAGTTTGATGGCTACTTCTACTGTACATGCCTCTAGGCATGGTTCAGGACATCAGGTTTGGATTTGAGATTTGAAACCTTTTACAGGATGGGTAAAATATAGATGTATTTCAGTTTCTGGATAGATGCCTTTTTTCAGAGTACTTGTAACGTGATGATGTACCCAGCTATATTTTAATATAATTCTTTTTTTATCTAAAAAAAAGGTTGAGAACATCTGGCAGATCTATGAGACCGATTAAATGTGAGAAAAAAAATTGAACTTCATGCATCCAATTAAAGGTGGGACGGAGGGAGTATATAAGGTGAGGCAGGAACCGCTTGAGGTTGAAGAAGGGTTCTTGAACCTGATTTTTTTTTTTGCCTGCAGCATGGTTGGACCAATCACTAGTGTGTTCTCAGGACCCTATAGTGTTGGTTGTATTAACGCCGGTTTCTAGCTAAGAGAGCTCTGTCTTTTCTCGGATGAAAAAGTATCCACGTTTTCTGTAACTGCAAGTCTAGCCACGCAAGTCATTCGTTCATCATTTGATTGGAGTTTGCGAGTGCCGTGTGATTCCCTTTTTTTTAATGCCGTGGGATTCTTGACGTTTGAATTTGCCGTGAGATTAGTACGAGGATCTGACGCGCCATGGGTCCGCGACAATCTCCAATCCAGCTGGTTGTGTAGCAAACCCAGGGAAGAAGAGAACACTACTCAAGAGAGATGCAAAGGTAGTTTTTTTTCCGAGAAGAAAGTACGGAGTATAAGATAGAGATAGCATCACCAGCACACTCGTACCGCACGCAATAAACGAGTACTAGGAGTAACCCGCGCTCGGCCCATCGTGCAGCGGTACGTACGAGTACGACCGTCCAAGAGGGGCCCGGGCGACGATTCCGTACCGGCGAGCGCAAGGCCCCCCCCGCCGAGCACGATGCGGTCAAAACTCGAAGCACCCGCGCCAGCTGTTCCACACGTGCACCCAGCCCGATCCTCCGCACCCCCACGAGCACCCAGCGCGCTGCCTGGTTGACCGGGGACAGCCCGATCCTCCGCACATAGGCGCCCGCCCCTGCCGCGTGGCCCCGCACGCCAGGGACTCGATCGCTCCCGTCCAGTCCAGCACGCCCGGGCGCGCGACCTCCCCTCCCGTTCGACACGTCGCCTCCGCGGTAGATAGATGACGAGCCTGGCTGGGGCCCGCGGCGGCGTCCGACGTGTCGCCATCGGTCGGCGATGCCCGAAGCCGGAAGACCGACGTCGGATGGCTGTCCTGTTCGGTGGGTGCCGTGCGGGGGGTGGGTGGGGGTGGTGGTGTGGGGGGGCGC
Organism: Bothriochloa decipiens; assembly: GCA_023333625.1. Taxonomy (NCBI): domain Eukaryota; kingdom Viridiplantae; phylum Streptophyta; class Magnoliopsida; order Poales; family Poaceae; genus Bothriochloa; species Bothriochloa decipiens. The sequence continues at coordinate 36,612,962 of CM041635.1, read as the reverse complement.
AGGAATATTTGCGCCCCGAGGAGTAGCGCGTCCTGTGGTGGCTATCGCGCGCTCCGTCGTCGTGGGTTCCTCGAGCGAGCGAGGAGGAAGCGGCAGTACGGAGGCTTCCACCGGCGATCGATCTGGCTTCGTCTCCGTCGCCGGGGCACGCGGCCGGGACGCCGGCGCGGCACCGGGAGCGGGGATTGACTGCTTTGACCGGCGGACGGATGGGCGGCCCGGATTGGGCGCCTGGGTGCCGACACACGCGGCGGGCGTACCAGGGGCGCACGCAGCGAGGCGCGCGGAAACCCACGCCCGTGCGGCTGTCCTGTCCGGGCACAGGCAGCGGACGAGCACAGCGCCAGCGCGTCGGAATCCGCGGACGGGGACGGGATGGACTGGGACATGGCCGCCGGGGAGAGATGTTGCCATTTGGATAATCTGGGTTCCCTAAAAAAAATGGATAATCTGGGGCACCGCAAGGACAGTCGTACGAGTAATCTTGGGCCGTGCGGACGGCTCTGACAACCGTTAATTATACGGAGATGCTGTGATAGACATTCACTGCGTGCTTGCTCGATTGGTGCGTTGAACCTGCATGTTAATGTAGCCAACGACCGAAAGACAGCTGTGTTTAACACTGTTGCTGTGCGGCAGCTGAGCACACTGCACACAGTACAAACGAAGATGACTGTACCACCATGCTCAAAACACTGTACAACAAGCGAGAGAAAATCTGAGGGAAACCAATTAAAGAATCGAGAAAAAAATACTACTCCCTTCATTTTACACTATAAGGCATTTAACATTTTTAGATACATACCTTGTCAAAAAAACCTTTTTACATACATAATCCTTGTTATGTTATGAGATATAAACTACTACTACTATGCAAAACTTGAGGTTAAAAAATCAAGGCATAATTTTTTTTAATAAGACGAATGGTCGAACTTGAGGTTAAAAAAAAGTCAAACGAAACGAACTATAATTTGGAACGAGGGTGTACACACTTTATCCTAAAATACTAGGGATTTTTAGATGTCCCAAGTTAAAAATTTACTAACTTTACTTGATTTGTAAAAACAAACAATGATATTGATAATATTAAATCAAAGTCATTATGTATAATACAAAATGTAATTTCATAATTTACCACATATATAGCGGTATCTTAACTCTACTATCAATGATTAATACACAATATGCATTCTTATGATCAAGTTGAAATGGCCTTTTATTTTTGTTTGCAAAGAGTAATTAAATGAAAAAAATCATACTCTCTCCATCCTGAAATCAAGCTATCGAACGTTTCAATTTGAGCCAAATCATAAGGTAGTCTTTTGAATTTCTAAACCTCACCCATGTGGGCTTGCCTTTTAAACCTATACTTCCATACATACCATTTGGATATCATCATCTGTAACACCTCTGGTGTTATGGTAACTAAAACCTGTCATGTCATCATATGCACTACAAAGCATTCATGTTTAGGTCAATCTTGATGTGCATCAACTAAAATAAGTTTTGGCTAAATTGGCTCATGTTTTGCGTCTGCCTAGTCACGCTAGTCCTTCTGATCATGTTAGTCATGCCGGAAAAACTCCGGTGAGCTCTGCGGCCGTGCCGCCATCGCCGCCGGAGAACCTGCTCCACTAAGTCTGCCGCCTCATTAACTAGCCCAGGAGCATCGCCTTATTGCGCTGAGTCCGTAGAGCCCAAGCTCATCGCCGGAGACCTCGCCGTCAGCGAGATATCGCCGGTCAAAGTCGCCCTGCCGCCGGTCAACGTCGAGAGCCGATTTTCCTTTTTCTTTTATTTATTTCAGAAAATGATTTATTTGGTATTTTCTTTGGAAAATCATAGTAATTCTTGTATAGCTCCAAAAATTCTAAAAATTTTTGTGTATGCTCTTTATGATGTCCCCTCCTAGGAAAAATATAATATGCCAATTTTGAGTACCTTTTGCATAAGTTAAAATTAGCCCTTTTAATTAAAAAAATACATCTTCTATGATTTTTAATAAATAAAATAATTTGCTTTTATTTTTGAAAATTGTTTTGCCATCTAATTAGACCAAGATCTATCCAAAATAAAATTTTGAGCTCAATTAGACAACTTTAATTTTATGCCTTTATTTAAATGTTTGTAATTAATTAATTAATCCCTTTAATCATGATTAATCTTTATAGGGTTGTTTGACTTTGGGATTGATTGATGACCTTGGATCATTAACCTTAATAACCTTTGGCACTTTAATTAATTGTTTGCGCTTACCTGGATCATGCCATTAGGGTTTAATCAACGTTATTTTATGTGTTTGATGAACTCTTTTATGAAATAGTTAACCCTAATGAACTTAGTAAGTTTGTTGGCTTGCAACTTTATCATGAAAGAAAGTTGTACTCAAGTCCTTAATCTGGTTATGCATTCATCGAGCATCATGTTTACTATTCCATCATGTTGAAGCGTATCATTTTATCGTATAGTTTCCGTTAACGGGGAGTTTAACGTTTTCGCACCAGATCCCAAGGAAGAGCAGACTCAGGAGTTGGGTGTTGATCCAGAGCTCGAGACTGTCTCCCTCGAATACCAAGGCAAGCCTCAGATACATTTAAACCCTTCCTTGATTTTATAAAAATTTTATCGCTTAAGTTATGCAATGTTGCATTAAGTAATAGGAGTTGAGTGAAAACCTACCTATTGCATTACCTGTATTATTTACGGATTCCTTGTTACCTGTTATTTGAAAAATGCGTAGTAGTGCTTAGCCTTGCTTAATTAGTTAGGTTTTCAAAAAAGTAAAAGAATGAAAAAGATGAGTATGACTTAGTCTGCGAAATCATGATGATATTTAATAAATCGAGTCTGGACGGGTAAATTGCATTGGGATTGGAGTCCCTCTGTAGTGTTTTCGTCTGTTGATGCCCTAGGACCCGTCCGATGGTGATCTGTGTGTATTGAGAAATTAGAAAATCCACATGTATGAAGTGATATACAGTGGGCCAGAGTCCCCACATATGTCATGGAGTGATTTATAGTGGGCCAGAGTCCCCACATATGTCATAGTGTGGTATACTGTGGGTTTAAGTTCTCACGTATATCGGTACACTGGGTCTAAGTGCTTACGTGTATCATGTGGTGATATATGGCTGCGGTTGTTATCCCGGTATATCTGTGATCTGGTATGCATCGGAGTTAGAGTCTCCGGTATCCCAGTGATCTAGGTCCCAACTGGGTATAAAAATGAATTTGAATCGCCGTTGCTTCTCGGAGAAGAAGACTCGATCTCTGTTCATCATCGTAGTAACAACTTTAATGATGTTTAAGGTCTAAGGATAAAATTGGTTGGTAATCTTGAGCTAGAACAAGACAACTTTTCTTTCTGTCAAGCTTTTCTGTAAAAAAAATTCTTATCTCCTGCAAGCCTTACCTTGTCCCTCTAGCCTGCATTTTCTGAATCTTCACCCCTCTTTTTCGTCGGGTCAGTCTTGTTCTTTGTACTCAGGGTTTGTTGAACCCTTGTTGCAGGTGAGTCCCATGGGCAGGAGTGCTTCGCATCTTACTGCATGACAGTCGTTGTGGATAGTGACGACGAGTAGGATGTTTGGCTCTTGGGCAGAGCTCATAGCCTGGTAATGTAATAAAGTTATCTATCGCTACTCCACTACTATTATGGTTTGTACAAATTAAACTTATGGTTTATAAGGTTTGAAACTAAAAGGTTTGTAAACTTATGTTATTGTAACCTTTTCACTGTTTTACTCTGATGTATCTTATTTGTATAAAACTGTTGTAATATTATAACGTCTCTTTGTAATGATTGATCCTGCTCGGAGAATCGTGGATGATTCGGGATTTACCCGATAGACCTTTTAAGTCTTATGGAACACATTCATGGTTATTAGGAGTCTGTTTAGACAATAATAATGCATGTGGGCCATTTGATTTAGGAGGTTCTGCCACATCATCTTGTACAGAAAAACCACTCATGTAATTCGTAGCTGAAATCAATGTCATGGTACATGCCTGCCTTTTTAAACTATGCCGGCAAGAAATTAAGCGGTTAACAACCAAACCAACTAATTGGTGGGGGCAAGTTAGAATTTTACCAACCAAACTAAAAAAAGGTTTCTTTTGTAATAATTGGGTAAATTATTCTTACCCACAAAAATTTTTAGTTCCTAGACTAGAAGGGACACGAAGATAATCATCGTAACTTTGGAATAAATCCTCAGCATAAGTGAAGGTGTTGAGTGCCAGGTTCCAATTTCACTCAATATACCAGAGGTCAAGCTCTATATTAGGATAACCCCCTTCTAATTATAGTCTAATACCAAAGAAATGGGTCTCCAATGCCAAATCTCATTCTATATGTATATCCAAACAGTAGCATTGAGGAAATATGGTTCCAATTCCTAATTATAGGCTCCCATGTCGATATTTAAATTGGGTGTAAGGAAACTATATGTGACTAACAAATGGATGTCATAAAAAGGATACTGGTTTAAGGGTTCCTGACGGAGTTGATCTTAAAAATAAAGAACATATAAAAGTAAAAGCCTTAAAATGAAAAGTATCTACCCTGATTTGCAGCTCATGCTGCTAGAGCTGCTCTTATAATAATTGGTTGAGTTGTAACTTAGAGTGCGTTTGGTTTGCTAGATATCATGGATGGGAGATGGTGATCCATTGACGAGCCATGTTTGCTTTGCAGGCAAGCTAGATACGAATATCCCTGATATGAGAATATTCTCTCGGATGCTGGATATCCTTGCCACCAAAAATTACATGGCGAGCTCATCCATGTTTTCTAATTTATATCATTACTAAATAATTAAGGATTATTAGTATTTTATATTATTGCTTAGTAATTATGATATCAAGATTAATCTTGATAAGTGCTAATATATTAATTAGTATATATTTTGTATGCTAATTAGGATATAGTTAGTCCACATAAACCGGTCTCTCTTGACTTACTTTTATTAAAATATGGATTAGTTAATTATGCAAATAATTATTTTATGAACCAGAGTCTTGATAGATTATTGTCTAATAAAATCTAAAAAAATATATTCATATAATTCCGGACAAAAACTTCCATGTAAAAAAAAAAAAGAGATCTTGATATCAGAAACCGGTCCTGTAGTCTGAAGATGAAATCGACGAGGATGCAGAGGAAAGGGCACCGTGGACTGTGGTGCATTTCAAGAAGGTATCCGCAATTTGCCATCTACCCTGATGTGTATGGGTGTGGTGTGTGGAGTCGACTACTCGCAGTACCTAGCTAAAGGCTAGTGACCACGATGATGGGCGCCATCTCACGCATGCCTGCCTAAACAGGCTAGCACCCGTAGGCTATCCTGTTTCCCGTCCTCTTCTTCCCTGTGCTCTGTTTCTTTAGAACCACCCAAAGCAGCAGGTCAAGATCATTTTCTAGTGCACAAGAAGCGTGAGGGGAGGAGAAGCCAGTGTGGCCTTGCTAGCGAACAAGGGGCATGTGACCATGAATGTGTGCCGTGTTACGTAGCTGGTGGGCAGGCAGACCCCGATCCATGGATCCCAGCTTGCTTCTCCGCGTGCAGCTGGGAAAACTATTGCCCTGGCTGGCCGCAGATCGCGTTGCGTACGCCCGTGTGGCTCGTACTCGTATAATAAATATTTGGGGCAGAGCTTGCAGGGGATGGCAACAAGCCTTCAAGTTTTTGCTCCATCACCATCATCAATCGTCGCCGGCGCGCTAGAGCGTCGTCAGCGAGTAATAATCTCAACAAATAAATATAAATATTCCCGGATTTGTCTGGCCCGCTGTGCTGTGGGCCCCCGCCGTATCAGGACCAGGTGGAGGCGTGTGTCGCCTCGGCCCAGTCAATTGGGCCTGACGGCCTCTGGCCTCAGCCAACAGCCGGTTAAAGTTAAAAACGCCGTCGCATTGGCGCCCGCGCTGCTGCGGCCAATCGGCATCCGCCAACGGGGACGTCGCAGTCGCGCCCGTCCCGAGTCCCGACCGGTGGTGGTGGAGCCGGCCGTCGTCGGACTGGGAGTGCCGGCATGGACTCCCTTCCCGCCGCGGCCGCGGTAGAACCCCTAGTCCGTAATGGTACTTCCCACTCCCAGCACACGTGCTGGCCACCTCCCGCCTACTTATACCCGGCGCCATTCGTCGTCCTCCCGGTCGAATCGCCCGGCCGGTCTCCTTCCCTTCCCTTCCCTTCCTCCACCACTCTCAGTCCTCACCTCACCGCGCCTGCAGTCAGCAGCCTCCTCTCCTCTGATCCTCTCTTCTCCACCCACCAAGAAGGAGGCACCAACCTACCACTCGCTCAACCACCTCCCGTTCGTCTCTCCCCTTCCCCCCTCACGCGCACCACGTCTCCATCCATCCATCTCCATCTCTAGCGCCGGCGAGCGAGCTAGCAAGCTCCCTAGGTCAAGATCCATCAACATCGCAGGCGCACGCGCAGACAGCTAGTAGCAGCAGCTCCAGCGCACTTGTAAGTAATGCCGGGGAGCGTGCCGCTGGGGGGTCTGGGCCTGGACACGGCGGGGGTGCAGGTGCCGTGGTACTTCCGGTGCCCCATCTCGCTGGAGCTGATGCGCGACCCGGTGACGGTCTCCACGGGGCAGACCTACGACCGCGCCAGCATCGAGTCGTGGGTGGCCACGGGCAACACCACCTGCCCGGTCACCCGCGCGCCTCTCGCCGACTTCACGCTCATCCCCAACCACACGCTCCGCCGGCTCATCCAGGAGTGGTGCGTGGCGCACCGGTCCATGGGTGTGGAGCGCATCCCGACGCCCAAGCAGCCCGCGGACCCGGACCTGGTGCGCTCCCTCGTCGCGCAGGGCCCGGGGCTCCCGGCCCTGCGGAGGCTCCGGGCGCTCGCCAGGGAGTCGGACAAGAACAGGCTCGTCATGGCCACGCACGAGACCAGGGCCGCGCTGGTGGAGGCCGCGTTTGGGGCTACTGCGGCGAGGGTCAGTGGAGACAATGTGGTGAGGGTCGGGTTGAGCGACGCTACGGGGAGGCCACAGAGAGGTTGACGATCGATGGTGTCGGGAAGCTGGCCATGATGTAGGGAAGTGAAGTGGATGGTGATGCAAGGTGCTGGTGTGTGAGGAGGCAGTGTCAGTGATGCGAGCAGGAGTGCTGAGAGATAGTGCAGCGAGGCGGAGAGTTGAGGAGTAGTGTGTGGAGGATTGGATGGGAGCCCTTGAGGCACACTCCAAGCCAAGCAGCCATCTACACCCCACACGATGCCAGGCAAGCTTTCCAAGAGTAAACCAAACAACCCTGAGATGCACAAAGGTCGAATGGTGTTGGGGATCGAGAGAAGAGTGTGGGAGAGCGAGAGACAGATACAGAGTAGGGATAAAAAGACTCTAATATGGCAGGTATGTTTTCCCCATGTATTGGTGGGGATCGTCAGTTTTGTTGTTTTAACATCTTTAGCAATGATCATAAACAATTTTAGGTCACTGTTCTGATCGTCTTGTTCGTTTGAATTTATCAGCTCAGCTTATTATCAGTATAAGACGGCTGATCATCGACAGAGTTGTATTAGTGTATTGAAGAGCTATTGAAGATCCTCCTCTAAGCCGATGGCGAGAGCCAGCAGGGCCAACCACGAACCCGTGGGCTGCTAGGACGCGATGGAGGTGCAACGGACACAAGGCAAAGTTTAATGATTCTTTGCTTTAGCCAAACTGTTTCGTGAGATGCTTTTGAGCTGTGATGATGCGGCCGCCACCAAATGGAGCTTTTCTTTGGTCCGGAATTCAGCCCGTGGATCTGGATCCCCGTCCAGCGGATCCTTTGAACGCAAACGAACTCACGGGATTCATGCGACGCTTGTCGTAGCAGATACGAATCGAGCGCGTTCAAAGCCCTATGAGTAACTTGTAGTATACATATATAGGGAGGATGAGGAGAAAAAAAAATGATACCTTTGTCGTCACCATGCATTATCCATTGCCAATTGCCATGTTGAGACTGAGATCGAATTCCTACCAATACAATAATCGATGCTGACATGTACTACTATCCTCCTCCCTCCACTGGCAACTTTGGCACGGTCCTGGTCAAAGTGATGCCAACTCCCAAAGTTTATGCAGCAGCTATATCAAATTAGCCAAATACCATATCCGAATGCAAAGTGAGGACGAGCTGAAGCGCAAAACTAGTCGTCTCGAGCCCCCACCAACCGAGACCGAGCAGACCAAACGAAGCGGAATTCGGTAGTTTAATTTAGTTGACAGATGGAGGTTGGGGAAGACCAGCCGGGGCCCTTTCGCCGGTATCTGCTGACAGCAACTGACATTATCTATATATCTACTACTTGTTGTATGTATACTTATATGATTATGAATGAGCAGAGCAAGATAACATAGAACACAGCAGCAGCACCTTTCTGAAAGAGGAGATCGACGACCGGTTGAATAAAGGGAAAAATGATGCTGCGCCCTCCCCCCTGTGCTTTTTGGGTTGGGGAGAATATAATCTGTACTGTGGTCTTCAGTGGAGTGCAGTAGTTTAATTTAATTTGTAGGTGCTGCATTTGCATTGTTGTTGTTGTAGGAGAATCTACATCAGAATTTGTGCAGAAACGACGCTAGCTAGCTTCCCTACTATACTAGTAGCCTATCTAGTCGTACTCCTACGCACCAGAAGGAAATTGGGATGGAGCACCAATGGCTACTGCTTAGCTTAACTACCCTGTCTGCCTGTCTCTGAACGCAACTTTTATCATCTGACTCCTGCCTCCTGCTGTTCCATTCCATCGTTTAATTCATTTCTCTCATGGAGACTTGATATATAATAGTCGGCCATGCATTGATCTGCCTGCTTGGCACAAATAAAGCTACACTACTGTGTGGCATGCAGGCATGTGGGAGCGAGCTCCGGATGCCGGGAGCAGGATTAGTGTATGCAGGTCCAGCACAATGATATGGTACGACCGGATCGACCCGTCCATCTGTCTCTGCAGGACGACATGCTCCATCGTCCTGCTTTGCTCGCCATTTGTTGGATATATAAGCTCTCGCTCGATCGTGCCCTACCCTTCGATCTTTGTCTTCTTCTTTTTTCATCCCCATGTGCAGCACAGTATTCAATTCCCCTCGGGTCTTTGACTCCCCCGAATACGGCTTAGAGCTTGCTTGATCTATATTATATATAAGTAATCATCTTTGGAGGGAGGGAAGCACATGCGGGTGACGGGGTGAGCGTGCGCGAGAGGGCGAGCGAGATGAGCAGGCAGTTCTAGAATACGATCGATCCATCAATGGCCGCCACATGAGGTGCTGATCCACCATCGTAGCTGTCACCCACATGCCCATGAGGAGACGCACCAGGAGGATCAGAGATCAGCACGGTCCACCGATCGACTTGTGTTTGTTTAACGCTGCTGCTTTCTGCTAGTCTCAGACGGCCGGGACGACAAATCTAATGGGAAGGAAGGAACAATTCAAACCGGCTTAACTGGGCTTGGTCCACCTGCTACTTTCATTATGGGCCTTCTGTACCAGAGCAGCTTCAACTCAAAACCCGGCCCAACCCAAAGAAAAATCTACGCTCGAAGAACGGCTGTTCCTACACCTGGCGCAGCATTCACCGTTCAAGGCATAGAAGTCCTCAAAAAGGGTGTAATATGGAGGGTTGGGAGCGGGCAGCATATCAGCATATGGACAAATCCAGTGCTCCCAAGAAGAGGGAACTTGATGCAAAAAGTAGATGAACTCATAGACCCGGTATCTGAACAATGGATGTGCAACTCATTTGGCCACTGCCGCTGCATATGGAGATGGAAGATGTGGTGGGGTGGCACTATGACAACAAAGGAAAAAATTATCCGTGAAGTCCGCTTAAGAAGTTCACAGAGACACAACGGGAAGAAACTTGCAACGTTCGGGTCTGGCCGCTGCAGAGGGAAGTGGAGCCAAAGACTGGCTTTTTGGCAAAAATTTTGGAAGATTGACTGCCCTCCGAAGATCAAACACTTTTTGTGGAGAACGGGTCGTAATACGCTAGCAGTGAAGCGAGTACTCAAAATGCGAGGGATGCAAATAGACACTAAGTGCTGCATGTGCCAAAGACTTGACGAAGATGGAGGCCACCTGTTTTTCAAATTAAAAAAAAATAAATAAAAGAAATTTGGCGTGAACTGAATCTGGAGTCAGTCCGATGTGATCTGGCCGAAGCACAGTAAGCTAGCTAGCCACGTGATGGAGATGAATCTGAAGATGAATTCGAAGCTCCAGTTGGCAATGATACTACTGCTATGGCTATGGTAGGGAGAACAAAGTACATCAAGAGAAGAACAAAGGAGGCGAACTGCTGTCGAGGTGGTGTTTGTAACAGCAGCCTTGGCAGACCGCTTTCAGGAAAAGGAGGCACCAGGCGTATTGTCGGATTCCCGTCAGGCAAAGCGATGGGCAAAGCCACACCTGGGTGAATTCAAAGTCAACTCGGATGAGCCTATGATTCCAAAACAAGAATGGGAGGCTGGGGTTTACATTGTGCAGGAAGACCAAGCCGCGGCTGTGCTCATGGAGTCGTGGGGATAGGAAAGGAAAAAAAATGACGAATGCTTTTCACGCAGAATTGCTGGCTGCCTTGGGGGAGCGAAAGCTGCAGCTCTCCTGGGTCAGCACACAGTTGTGTTTGAAACTGATGCAACACTGCTGAAGATCGCTGTGGAAGGTGAGGATTAACGACTATCGGCGATGGGGGGGCATAGTTATTGAAATTAAGCTTGTTTTTTTAGAAAACAAAATTAAGCTTGTCATGTCAGAGTTTGTAATGTCCAGTATGCAAGTTTGTCCTAGAAACTGTAATTGTGTAGCCGATGCTTTAGCTGCCTATGGTTGCAATAATCCAATTGATGAGCCTATCACATGGCAGTCTGTACCTCACTTTGTTGAGGAGCTGGTGACCGCCGATTTAGCCGTCTCTGTTGAGTAATGAAAGCACTGATTAAAAAAATGCAGAAGATGACGGTGACAAACTTACGGCACGACCAGACAATGCAAGAAATTTGGTATGCACATGGACACGGCGACACCGCCATGGTTCTCTTCTCCATCAGTTACGATCTGACCTGCAGAATGCCAGAGTATCATTCACATCCATCGACCTACATGCTGCAGCACAGCACAGTGCACACAACCAGAACAGCAGAAAACCATCTAAACAAGCCAACATCCGGCACTTCTTAAAACGGTTCAACAGCAATTCAGAAGACAGAGGTTCAACAGTCACGACACGAAGAGATATGTTGCAAAGAAACGTCGACACAGACACGCACACGGCACTCAGTTCGACCAGACCTGACGACGACGACCACGTCGACGACGCAGAGAGACAATTATCACACCTTCCAATGATAGGAGCAAGTTAAGCAGCAATCAAGTTTATTTATTTCAGTTGATCGATGATCGCTCCAGGTCGAAGGCTGCAAGCTGTTGAGCAGATCGATGCATGGCAGTGGCGCAGCTTGACTGAGGCCTTGATGGTGGCTCTGGGCTGTCTAGTTGTTGCTGTTGTTGTTGTTGACGAGGAGCCTGAACATGATCTCCGACACAGCCCTCTGGTACACTTCCACTGACGAACGGTTCTCACCATTTGTTCGATTCACCTGTTATGTAGTAGAAAGATACGAATAATGTCACTGAGCTGCCATAAAGTTTTACTACCTCACGTACGATGACAAGTTTGACGTATGATATGAGGGAAACAATTGAAAATGTTACCACTTTCAATATATGGAATGTAATGACATGGCTCGGGCGCGGAAGGCAGCGGAGCGCGGCGCCTATGACAGGGCTGCGCGGATCCTCAACGCCAGCTGGGCGTCAGTGAGCCGATCGGCGCCGGCGTTGGCCGGCGACGCCATGTGCACGGCGCTGGTGGCCGAGTTGCAGGAGCTGAGCCAGCGCGTGTCGGACGGGCGCCAGTACAAGAAGACGGGACACGCGTGCATTCTCGCTAGCATGAGCTCGCACTGCCTGCAGCGTGGCTCCTCGTCGCCTCATTTTGGGCTCGTCGGTGTTTGCGACCCCGGCAATGCGGAAGATGGAGAGGTTGTCGGAGATGATGCGAAGGCAGCAGGAGGTGCGGCCGCCGCCATTACTGCCGGAGAACAGAAGCAAGACCGTTCTCCCTCGTTCGCGATTGGAGGCAAGGTTGGCATCGGCTGTCCCTCATCTCAGCATGTTGAGCAAATACCGCCGTCTTCTACTCAAGCGATAAGCAAATCTCTACTTTATGAAGAGCTACTCCTATACTCCTAGCTAATCAAAAAAGGGTAGGAGTAGCAGAAATTATACATAAATTTCTATATAATCCACTGAAATGCTCAATTATATAATTGTTAGTTTGGGTATGCATTTGTTTTCAATGTTTCCTTCGTTAGTAGCGTTCTCCGCTTCCACCTCGTTACAAAAAGCCTCTGCGAGTTGATCAATAGTAACAGAATGGATGATGTTGTCCTCTGTTGAGAAATCGACGCCTCTAACCTTGATGTCAACTTTCTAGAAGTGATACCAAACTAGAGTGATATCACTTCTTCTGTGCACCCTTAAACCCACACTACTATGAGGAGATCTTCACACCGACACTTACACGGGAGACCGACTCTCTACAATAGAACTTAAACCTTTATTCACTTGCTCACAACTTGATACAAGACTCCCTACACTCTTTATGTGGCTATCCTAGACACCTCCACACTATCATGGCAACCTCTCTATCTCCTACCTTATGCCTATGCCATGATATGTCCTTTTGGTGGTAGTATATTGGGAGGGAGGGGAGCACCTCTATTTATAGGTGCTCATGGCCCTTGTGGTGTTGCCATATGGCAACCTCCACACTCTTTCTTATAAATATCTATCTCTAGAATTTTTCTACTATATAAAATATCCAAGCTTCTAGAGTATTCCTAAGTTGCTATGAAGAATGACAACTCTATGCTCTCCACATCTCCAAAGTCTTCTAGAAGCTTCTCATCTTGCCATGATATTATCCTTATATATGGAAAAGTCTCTTGTTATTTCCAAAACTTTCTAGAACCTTCCAAGTATGCATTGCATATTTCAACATTCTCATTGGACACAACGGTGAGGTCACCTCCGTTATTGGCTCGATCTTCATGCATCTTGACCCCTTTATTGATCTCCTTCCCGAGCAAAGTTGTCAAATAAAAAGTGTATGTGTCGACGTTGGATTGAGATCCAAATCACCCCAGCAAGAACTAACATGCCCTAAGTTGCAATCAACCTATCACATGCATCAAGAAACTCTAGGGATGAACTAAACCGAAATAGATCGTTTAGGCCGATCTAAAGGACGTCCTTTACCGCAGAAGCCTGGGAATGCCTCCTGGGAGGACTCATCCGAGAGGAGCATGACTATCGTTGTTCTAGGATCAGCAAGACTATATACAACGTCGATGAATCTCGTGGAGAGATGCAACCAACAACATAAGGGCTAGGAAAAAAAAGCAAATGTAATAGGTGCAGAAACAATGATTGAGTGTTGGATCCTTCAATCAGCCACGATGCTCTCGCATATACAGAGAGGGTGGTCTTATCCCAGTAGTAAACAAATTCGAAACTTAATCTCAAACCTTTTCGATGCCAAAAATAGAGTCAACACCTATTTGGAGGATTGGAGGAAGGCACGGCATCCTGCAGTTGCACTTCTTCCTCCCCTTCCTGATAGGGAAGGGAGGTCTCCGAACTAAGAAGAAGGGAGCTGATGGGGAGCGTGGCAATGGATGCGGTTCGACCAGTGAGAGCGAAGAGATGGGATGCCACCGAGCGGGAAGGGGAAGGCAACTAGTGGGTAGGGTCAGCGGCAAGCAGCAAAGTGCAAGCTTAGGAAAGGGCTAGTGGCTATGATGTGTGGTAGACGTGATTTCGCCGGCGGGTTTGTGGGCTGCTAGGGTGTCCAAGGTGGTGAGGCGGTATAGTGGGAAAGATAGTTGATTGGGATTAAGATACAATGGGGAAGGAGTGGTAGATGGCAAGGTTTTCAATGGCCTGGAGGTCAGGGAGAATAGCGGTGTGTAGGGAAGTTGGAAATTTACAGTACGACAGGGATGATGTCACACTCCACTTTTAAGGATAAAAGTAGAATGCATAAATAGCCTTATATGCGCCCAAGGAACAGTCACACATATAGGATGACAAATTACAAAGAGTATCATCACCCTGTTTATTACATAGCGAACCAATATTTATTACAGAGTATTGCGTATAAACAATAAATAACTAAGATATCTTTATTGCGGAAGCTCCACACAGGGACACGTCAACTGGTGAACACCAAGCCTAGTACTCATCACGATAGCTTTCATTCCAACCTTCATCTGTTACCCATCCGGGATTTTCCAAAATTAAAAGTAAAGCAAGCGTAAGTACACAACCGTACTCAACAAGCATAACATGGGTTAATGAGGCTCAAATAAGCTGACACTGTTTGACTGCATTTAGCTTTTATAAGTTAATCATATTGAAGCATAGCATCAAGGTAGTGATAATTCCCATATACTCATGATCAAAATAGCATTAACCAGTGTGTAGCAATAACGACATTAAGATGCACACATTAACAATTTGAGAACCATTATCTTTTATAAATGTGTCAAGGCCGCCCTAACTGAAGGGCACGGATAATATATTGATTTAAACTCTGATCAGAGGTGTACACTTTCACTGTGAGTCATGTTTTGTAACTGAGTGGACTTATAACTTCCAAACCACCACAAAACATATAAAGTCTCCTATAGGTTCTTCTAACCAATCAGAGATACGAAAATACGTTGTGTGTAGAAACCCCCCTTCCAATATGGCACAATCCTTCCTGGCTATACTCATAAGGACAGAGGCAGTCCTATACCCCAACATCCAGACCACTAACCAGCTAGAAAAGGGCCTACAAGTGACTAGAGCCAGAGCCATATGCCCTCATAGTTGTACGGATTCTCCATGATAAATCACTTACAGATAAGAGTCTATGTTTGTTAAAAGTCATCGTTTTCGTTGATAGCATAACACACATCAAGTTATAAGATCATGACCATTAGAGCACTAGCATCATAACTACCCAATGCAACCCAAAAGGTTCAAGGAATCAAGATATCAAAGCTAGTTATAATTTCTAGGTCATCAAACAGACCCATGCAAATGAATTGTTATTTATAGTGAATAGGTAACAAGGATGATCCATGCTATACTTGCCTTGATTCACAAAGTCCTGCTAATCCTGCTGATCTTCAAAGTAGCTTTGCTCAACAAAAACCTCACCGTCTGAACTCGACATTAACAATCAACACCAGATAATCCAATCGAGCATACATACACGAAGCAAACAAAGAATTATTAGAGGAACAGTACATCAATCTCATCAAAACAGACAAAAGTTTATAAAACTATTCTACTCGCTTCTACGATCACACAAACGTCAAGTCCACCGAAAACGGAGTTATAACGGCGAATTTATGAATTTTCAAAGATTTCCTATAGACAAATAAATACATTAAATATAGACTAAAAATATAAAGTTTCCAAAATACTTTAAAAGTAGCACCACTGTGTATATTATGAAATTATGAATCTAACAAAATTTGAACGGACCAAATCGGAGTTAACACGTAAAAGATATAAGCCTTTAAAGATAATGGCAAAACTATAAATAGATGAACATGTATTCTGAAACTGAAAAGGAAAAATACGTTTTTCAGAGAAGAAAATGTATTCTGGAAGCTGTTACAAGGAAAATACGCTTTCCAGTGGACAAAGCGTATTATGGATCTGTTAAACAGAAATTATGTTTTCCAGTAGAGAAAACGTATTGTGTCAAAACCGCCAAGGGTTCTTAACAGAATAAACCAAAACCCAAGGGGTTTTTGGCAAAACTACCACGCAAAGGGTTACGGGCATCTGTGGGCTGTTGAATCTGAGATCAACGATTCAGATCGGTCTGGCCAGTCGGCCTCGCCGGGGAAGACGCCCGACGCGGCGGCTGCCATCGCCGGCGGCGTACGGAGCTCGCCGGAGTTATTGGAACTGGCGATTCCGGCCACTACTAGCAACGGGACTGGTAGCATTCGATAGAGGAGCTTACGCCGCGCTCACCTGGCAAGAAGATGGCGGCCGAGAGGTGTCGGGGTCGGCGAGCGGCTCGGAGAGACTGACGACGGACAACTGCAAACGATGAGGGCACAGGTTAGATGAAATTGCACCAGAAGAATGGCACCATCATGCGCAGGAGATCGGGGCGGAGCTTGCCGGCCAGTAGATGATGAAGATTACCCGAGGACGGTGGCCAATTGCAAGCTTTGGCGGCGGGCGGCAACGACGGCTAGGGTTCGGCGGCGTTGGTTGCTTGAAGACGACGCAACCGCGGCGCTAGGGTTTCGGGAGAAGTCGCGGACGCGATTAAATCCTTAAATAACCCCGAGGGCAGAGGGATGCAGCCGGACGTGGGAGGCACGGGGTGGCGCGGGTCGGAGTCGGGCTTGAGTTCGCGTCCCGGTCGGAGGTGGAAGGAGATGCCGCGGGCCCTGCTTATCAGCGACAGAGAGAGAAAGCGCGACGCGCGCGGAGCGACGGCCGGCTTGCTGGGCCTGGCCTGGCAGCCCATGATGTTGGCGACGGCGCGCGCGGTTGGGCCGACCAAGCGGAGAGGAAGCGGGCCGGAGCGGAGAGGAGGGCAGGCCGAGTGGGCCGTTCGGGCCAAAAGCCAGGAAGAGAAAAGAAATGATTTTTCTTTTATTTGAATCATTTTGAAATACAAATTCCAACATATTTTGAATTTCAATTCAAATTCAAACTCCACCACAACAAAAATATGCACCACCATGTATGCTCAAGCAAGTTTCTACCATGATTCATCCTCATTTTCATAAAACATTTATTTAGCCTAATTATTTATTCACCAAAATTCATTTTGACTATTTTTTTGAAAATTTGAAAACCTAGGGTGTTACAGATGACGAAGAAGAATGGTCGTTCAGGGATGACGAAGGAGAATAGTCATTGGCGGAAGAGAGAAGAAATTGTGTGTCGTGATATAGAAACATATGTGTCTACATCAACTGACTTGAGATGATACTGAAGATGAGATAGTGAAGATGACTCTAGAGGGGGACTTCAGGATATGGAGAACCTAGTATGCAGGGAGGTAAGAGCATCTCCAAAGTTTGCAAGAATCGGTTTTGATGAATGAACGAAACATGATCAAGGATGTTCAACCACCAGTCAGCATGTCAAAGAGGAGAGCATAAAACACACTAAACCATATGTGGGATGAGAAGGAGCAATCTTATAAGTTTGTTTCCCTTAATTAAGGCTAGTTTTCCCCCACTTGTTCATTTTCCTTTAATTAAGGCTAGTACTGAGAGCGAGTTTCAATCTTTTCTCCTTTCTTTTTTTTCTTTTTACCATTTTTATCTTTTTGTTACATATTCATAAGTTATATTACATCTAAGTCCTAATATTTTCTTGCATGTACTTTTCGTATTTCTACTAATATATATGTTATGATATTAATTTATACATCTAAGTCCAAATATAACTTATACTCCAACTTTACTCTAAATCGTTTATCAAGTTATATATCTAAGTTATATAACCAAGTTATATAAAAAAAGTGTTGTTAAATTTTTGTAGATTTCTATGAAATTATATTGATAAGCCAGTGCCATAAAATATTATACATAAAAGTTATGCGTATAACTTTTGTTACATAGTTTGTTATGAGTATGAGTTATGTGTGTAACTTTGTCATGTCCAGGTATATGTTCAAGACATGTGTATAAGTTATATATAAATTATAATTTGAAGTTTGTTCCACACAAGTTATACATAAAAGTTATGAGTATAACTTTGTAATTTCCTAAAAAGAGAAATTTCTGACTTTTTCTCTTAAAATAGTAAACTTCCCAAGAAAGAAAGGTTGCGGATTTTATTTTGCCAAAATGGAAAGTCATTTGTTGGATTGTTTACTAGATTTCTCTAATTGGCAAGGTTGTTCATATTTTCTGAAATAAAACAAAATTCAAGGACTAGATTAGATTTTGGATTTTCAATTGCATACTTTTATAAAAAATATTTTGATGATATATTTTAAAAAATAATTCCATAGTCTACTTACTTGCTCCTTGTCCTGCCCTTCTAATCTAGGAGTAGCTCTTCATACTAGCATTTGCTACCTGTTCAACATGCTGAGACGAGGGACAGCCGATGCCAACCTTGCCTCCAATCGCGAGCGAGGGAGAACGGTCTTCCTTCCGTTAGCCGGCAATGGCGGCCGAGGCCGCATCTCCTGCTGCTTACGCAACATCTCGGACAACTTCTCCATCTTCCGCATTGCGGAGGTCGCGAACACTGTTGACAAACTCACGCTGTAGCCAAACCGAACCGTCGACGGCGAGCCGCGCTGCAGGGAATGCGAGCTCATGCTGGCAAGAATGCACGTGCGACCCGTCGTCCTGTACTCCCGCTACTCCGACACGCGCTGGCTCAGCTCGTGCAGTTCGCCCGCCACCGCCGTGCACATCGCATCGCCGGACTGCACGGGCGCCGACCGGCTGACCAACTCCCGGTGGTTGTCGAGGATCCGTGCGGCCTCGTCGTAGGCGCCGCGCTCCGCCGCCTCCCGAGCCAAAACCATGTCCACCTCCGCCGCCACGCGGAAGAGCTCCCGCTCCACTTCCACGCATCGCGCCACGTCCCTCGCCTCCTCGGGCCTCTCGATATAGTCGCCAGCGTCGCCGTCTTCGAGCAACACTTCCTGCCCGCTCACCACGTCCGTGTAGCCGCAGCGAACATTGATAAGGCGGGTGCGACGTCCACATCTCGGGATGTCCAACAACAACAGGATGCGCCTTTCCTCGTCGGCGTAGAGCTCACCGACGTGGACGTCGGCTATCTCGGACGAACTATAAAGGCTTCTTGCCTTGTAGCGGCCGGACTTGACCGTCGTGATTGGGAACGGCGCGCAACTGATCTTTAGATAGACACCCTGCGCAGTAACCGATAGGAGACCGGCGATGCACTGCGCCAATGCGTCCTGGACGACGGCGTGGTCCTCGACGAAGGAGAAGGTGCCGCCGGTAGCCTCCGAGATGTTGTACATGGCCGTCGCATCCAAGTCCGAGCCCAGCCCGAACGTGTGCACCGGAGTGCTCGGCATAGTCCAGTCGCTATCGCGAAGGAAAAACTCCAGCAGGACGCAACTATCATGACCGTCCGAGACAAGGATCACGCTGGCGACGGCCTTCCAGTGCCGGCTGCGGCCGAGCACCATGGCCGCCTCATCGAGACCGGCGCGGACGTTGGTCGATACCGGCGTGGTGGACGCTTTGAGGGCCTCCACGGCGAGCTTGGCGGCGGCCTTCCCGTCGTCCGTCATCCGCGTCAGCGGGATGATCTGCCGGCCGTCGCCTGAGAAGGCGACGACGCCAAGGCTGTCGCGGGGGCCGAGGAGGTCGATGACGAACGCCATGGCGCGCTTGACCTGCGCAAGCTTAGCGCCGGCC
This sequence comes from Bothriochloa decipiens, assembly GCA_023333625.1. Lineage (NCBI taxonomy): Eukaryota > Viridiplantae > Streptophyta > Magnoliopsida > Poales > Poaceae > Bothriochloa > Bothriochloa decipiens. The sequence continues at coordinate 36,593,433 of CM041635.1, read as the reverse complement.
ATGCTCTCGCTGACGTCGAGCACCGCGACGAGATCCAGCGGCGCCGCGGTCACCAGCGCTGGCGCCTTGAGGTGCACCATCACCGCGAACCCGCGGTGCTCCGCGCCGTTGGCAACCGCCGGGTACTCGCAGTACGTGTTCTGGACAAGCACCCCGCTCCGCGATGCGTGCTTCGGAGCCTCATCTTCGTCGTAGATGGAGCTCATCGCGCCAGTCTTGGAGTCAACCTCTCCTTGTCCTTGATCAATCTCCATGGACAAGGAGTAGCAATAAATCACCTCGCAAAACAAAATTTTAATCTTTAGCTGGAAAGACGACAATCTCTATAATTATGGAAAGAATGAAGTATAATAATATTTGTAGAAACCAATCTTTTTTATTACTATATCTATGTATACGGAAAATCCTCCGCCGGCGTTGCGCGCGTGTAGCCACCGGACGAGGAAAAGAAAAGACGTTTTGATTTTTTGCCAAAAAAACACATTGACTATTTTTTTATCCTAAAATCGCTTGGGAATATTAGGATTCGTGGTAGTACACAATTTCTTTTCTGCTTTAATTAATTTTTAAAATAAATTATTATCCCGTAGGTGTGCGAACCCTCTAGTTCGATTAAAAAAACTGCAATTCTAAATTATAAAGCCTCGTTTGAATGGACTCGACAACTTGTTAGCCATGGCTAAAAAAATAATGAACTAAAAATTAGCTAACTAGTTGGTATTCCATATAATTCTCAAAAAAAGTTGTTACTCCATATTGTTTGGACCATGAACTAAATTTCGGTTCTATAGGCTAGAACTTGTTAGCCCTTAATAGTTGGATTCTATAGACAAATAAATTAGTTGTTAGCCCTTAATAGTTGGATTCTATAGAGAAATAAATTAACTGCAGTTGGGGCTTTAAACTCTAGCCCCACCCATTAGTCCTCTTTTTTGGATCTTTCAAGTGTTAAAGTTTAGCCAACTAGTTATTAGTCCTACAAAGAAGGTCACACTATTATACACATATGTTTGGGATCTAGTCTATGGTCTATGCACTAGTGCATGAGGCTATTGCTGGACATCATCTCATCACATAGGGGAAACTCAAAAGTGCAACAACCACACCTCCTATTGCCACTGCTACTGCTCTGTCTCTTGACTATTAGGCATTGTCTGCTGTAGCGTGACCTCCTCAGGCGAACCTTCTAGAGGCTTGCTTGGCCTTCAAGAAACCCTCACTTGAAGGGGTTGATGGGTTGGCCCAAGGATCCTTCACCCCTGTATTTGGCGTCTCTTTCATATTGTGTCAAGCCGGTTGCGTGAGCCTACCGAGAGAGTGGCCGACAGAACCTTGTGCCCATTGAACAAGCAGACGGTGTGACATCTTCATACGTGTTAGACCTCAGATGCCTAGCAGGCTAGGTTCTTGAGCTCACCCTGACATGGCTCATGGCATAGGTTGACAGTCGGACACTTGCCTGGGTACGAGCTAGGTGGAAGTCAAGCTCGGGTTGCTAGTCGGTTGTCCGAGGTCGGTGGTCGAACCCCCCAAGCCTCAGTTGGCGATCACAGGCGTGCTTGGACTTTCCTGACTCCTTCGGGAGTGTGTGCGCAAGCATACTCGATTAGTATAGCTCCTGAGCCCCGAGACACTCGAGAGATCGGTCGGGAGCGCGTCGGTCGGCTTCCATTTTCTCGGAGACTTGAAATACCTCTATGTTAGTCTTTTTGCCACTAACTTGCCCGAGAATCCACAGAACCGCAAACCGCTGCAATCGAGTTTAAATTTTTAATAACAGACCTATTCACACTCCTTTAAACCTTGCTATTCCTTCCATAAACTCATGGTTGAACACAGCCTCATGTCCTATTTGCCTTTGTCACTTGGAAAGAACGCAACATGATCTAGGTTGTTCAACCACCGGTCAGCAAGGGAAAGATGGCTTGTGAAGTCACGATTGATATCCGCATGTTAAAGAGGAGAGCAGACAACAGTGAAAACACTCCCATCGCATAAAATAGTTCCCCTTCGTCCCTTAAAAATAAAGTCGCTGCGTGACTCGATTATTATGAAATATATGTCATTATCGAAATATATATAATGATCAATCTGATTATACTAAATTATATGTCATAAATAATAATAGTTGTATATATATTTGATCAAATGGAAATACGTTTGACATTTAGGAAGCGAGTTTATGGGACGAAAGGGAGTACGTGGGATGGCAAGGAGCAACGTATCAAGTTCTAGATTTTCAATCTTATGCATCTTTTTGTTCGAAACTCCGTTTCCGCGCTCGAGCGCTCGGTTGCCTTCCCAGCGAACACTCCAACGACAGCACAGCCAGACACGTACGTGCACCTGTGTATGCTGATGACGTCACGTAAAAAATAAATATATTTATTTCAACTTGCTATAATTTCTAAACAATGTATCGTTTTTAGTTTCGTTTGCACCGTGTGTTGTACGTGACGAGACGAACAAACTAGATCCCACTTGGATATGTTTCGAAGAATATTTTTTTTACTTTTTTCCTATACCGTAGTCATTGTGTGTATAAGTTTTCTTCAATGTGCTAGTACCTAAGTTATAGGTAAAAGTTATGTGTATAAGTTAAATTCTAACTTTATAACATTGTAAGATATGTGTTTTCATGTGATAACTTAAATGTATAAGTTAGGAGCATAACTTATAATCCATTAAAGATTACGTAAGCTACATGTATAAGTTAGATTCTAATTTTTGTAACGTGTAAGATATGTGTTTTCACGTAATAATTTAAATGTATAAGTTAAAAGCATAACTTATGAGCGTTAAATATCATGTAAGTTTTGTGTATAAATTAGATTCTAAGTTAGATGTATAAGCGATAGAATGGAAGCTATGAGTTTTTCTCTGCTAAAAATAAAAAACTTTCTAAAAAAAAAAGTTGCGGGAATTTGTTTTTACCAAAAATAGAAAATTGCATGGTCTGAAATTGCTCGCTCGTACGGTTACTGGCGGGCTCGCGCCATTTAGTCACGCCGCTTTTTGTTTAGGGATCATATCTTCTCTACAACTAAAACATATGGAATGTCAACGTCTGTCCGGCAGCGCCAAAGACTATCCACGATCCATGATTGCCTGGCACATATGGAAATTCCCGCAACCGCACGCACACTCTCTGCATCTCCACTGCATGGAAAAAAATCCGCCGGCAATCACGCCCTGGCGGTCTCCTTCTTCCTCTTCCCCCCGCAGCCCCTCCCCACAAAAGGAAAAAAACCGCAATCAAACACGCACGCCGGCGCCTTGACACCACTGGACTCCATCTTCTCCGCCCTCCACCTATCCAGCACCGAGGTTGTCGCTCACATGGGCGAGGTCGCCTTCGGGCTCCCCAGCGAGCGGCATGCGGGGCATAGCGCAGGCAATCCCCGTCGGACCACTTGGGGCCGGACGAGGCAGCCACGTCGCGGAGGGCCTGCGAGGCCATGGCGCACCGTGAGACCACGACGTGGTGGCCAACAACCGCCTCCCCACCGCCCACGCCACCCTCCGGCACCGCAACCATTGGATCCCCGCCGTACTGCCCCTGGGCGGCTTTGGTTCGCCGCGTGCCGCCGTCGGCGGGGCCTCAGTCTGTTTGCACCCGCTCCTCTCATTCTCATGTGTGTTTCATGTTTTCAGCTCTGGATCGAACGATTCAATAATCAGGAACCACTAGGTTGCAGGTTCATACATCTTTTTCTTTTTCAGTATGAGCAGCAGGGGCCCTGTTCCCCTTCAATTTTGGGGACTGTTTTGAGTATATCAATTCTGCAAAAGCATATATAATTACCTAGAATTTGGAATTGGTTGCTGCAGAATTGACTAGCCTTACGCGGTTGGCAACCTAGATTATGAAAAAATGGAAGTTGTCATACGCGGTGGTTGCTACTATTTTACACTTCGTATGAATCAATACTATAGCAGTTTATGGAATGAGGTACAATTGCAAGAGAACTCGATCAGAATCTGGGTTGGGCCGATAGCGGGCTCCTGACCTAGCCCCCTCTCCTGGCCCCCTCCCCGCCGCCGGCGGTGGCGGCGCCGGCCGCCGCCCCGGCGCCGGCGCCCAGCCGCGCCTCCTCTCCACTCTCCCCGCATGGATCCTCCTATCCTCCACCTCACTCGGTCCTCTGCTTCTCTCCCCCATGACGTCGATCCCGCGCGAGAGCCGGCGGGCCGCCGCCGCCGCCTGCCGCGGCCGTCGCGAGCACGGGCGCGGGCACACCTTGGCCTTCCTCCCCGCGTGCCCCTGCAGCGATGCCCCTACCTCAGCGCTACGGGCCAGGGGCGAGGTCGGGGGTGCCGCCGCCGCGAGCGCAGGCTTCCTCCCCGCCGCCGCCCTCGTCCATTCCCTGTGCCGGGTCGGCGGGCCGTGCCGCAGGGGGCACTGCAGCGCCAGCTGCCACGCAGGGGCCGGCCTCGCTGGCGGCGATCTCATCCCCCTTCCCTGCCCCTGCCCCTCAGCTGGTGGGTGGGGTCCTGGCCCCTGCCGGGTCGGTGGACCGAGCCGCTGATGGCCCCGCAGGCACCATCGCGGTGTGTGGTGCTGCTGCAGCGGCTGGCGACGTGGACGGGGTCCCCCGCACGCCGCCGGTGCGCACAACCGAAGCACCACCGCCCAGTGCTACCGTCGACGAGCGCATCGAGGACGAGGTCCTCCGCAATCCTCCGTAGCCGGGCAGACTTTCGGAGACCACGACAGTAGCTTGGCCGGGACTGACTACTCCATGGGGGCCATGGGGCCTGGCCCACGCTGGATGACGCCGAGAAGCCACCGCCGGGGTTCCCTGTCTTCGACCTCTTCTGCTCCTCGCCTGGCGAGGAAGATTGCGCTGCTACGACAGACGGCGTTGAGGACGGGGTCCTCCGCACGCCACCAGCGAGCGCACCCTCAGAAGCGCTGCCCGACGCAGCCGTCAAGGTTGGCGTTGAGGACGTGGTCCTCCGCAAGGTCGGGCAAACTGGGGTTGACTACTCCATAGTCGTCATGGAGGAGATCCCAGAGGACGACAACGACGACGTAGATGTGGGCGGTTGTGGCCTTGGCCTCGACGCCTTCCTCGTCAACCCATTCGCCCCCACCGCGAGCCTGTCCTCGCCCCTGTCCCCGCTGCCGCGCCTTTTCATCTCGGGAGCTGCACGCAGGGATGCTCCAAGCAACGGCGTTGGGCGGGTGACAGCGACGCATCCGGCGATGAGCAGCCCTTGTATTACTTGGATGCTACCCGTCGGGCGCCGAGGCCTGCCGCTGCGCCTCGAGAGTGGCCGAATGATGTCTGTCACCCACCAAGGGCAGCGCCTGTGCCTCCGGTCAATGCGGCAGCCACTACTCCTGGCTGTCGCAAGGCGGTCGTTGGGCGGCGCGAGCCCCGACGAGGTCGGTGGCGTGAGCGACCGCGTCCCCAGCTGGTGAGTGGCCTTGCTGTCCGGCCATCAGAGGGTAGCGCCCCTGACCGTAGCCGCCTCGGGGGTCGCAAGTGTGCGTCCGCCAGGTCGGTGAGCGGGCAAGAGCGGCTACCTGTCCACCAGCGGCTGGGATCGACGCGCCAAGCGACCGCCCTGAATGCCGACGGGTGGCAGTGCGTGCTCCCCCAGCTCCCTACCCGGCCAGCGCAGGTGCCACGTCCCCGGCGGCGCCGTGGGGCGGGCGCCAGGGGCGGCGTAGGGCCACGGCAGTTTTTGACTTACGCCGATGGCCGCTGCTTCAAGTGCCTCGCGACGGGGCATCATGTTGCCACCTGCAACCTGCCATGGCGATGCCTCCGCTTCCGGGGCCTTGGTCACGTCGCACGGGAGTGCATGAGGGTGAGGCGCGTCGACGTCGTCGCCGAGCAGGATGTGCTTGAGCAGCGGGACTGTGGCGACTGCGCCATTAGCGATGGTCATGGTCGCCGATCGCGCCAGCACTGTCGCCAGTGGCGGAAGAGGGAGATGGGGTCCGCCGACCGACCGTCCATGGTCTGGCTGCCGCGAGTCGCTCGCCCCTTGCATGGAGCACCTGTTGCGCCTCTGGCCCAGAACTCACACCACGGATCAACGGAGCCTGCCGGTCCGTTGCCCGCTTCGATGGATGTTGCCTGGGCCATCATCCTTGAAGGCCCGCTACCACCGCTCGACAACACGCGGACCGGTCAGGGTATGGCAACCCCGGAACCCGCATCGCCGACCCCTCCGACGACCAACTCTGCTCTGACCCCTCCAGAACCCGCGTCACCGGTGATCAACTGGGTGGTGGAGGCCGATGGCGCGCCGGCCGCGTCATCGGGGCCTACCTCTTTAGCCATTGTGGATTCGCTGCCGCCTGCGCAACCGGTCATGCTGGGCACGGTGCCCACGGCGCTGTCCGTCGGACCTTCGGAGGTGGCGACTGCTCCGCTCTTGGATGTCACGCCACCATCATCGCCGCTTGTGACCAACGAGGTTGTGGCTGTGGACGCCGAAATCTTCAGCACGTCGGCGACCAACGTAGCGACGTCCAGCCACCTCAGCGCCGACAGGGACGTGGAGGACAACAATGGAGGCCGCTCTGCTTCACTTTCCTTCACCGGGCGCTTGAAGCGCATCACGCAATGGGTGTTCATGAAGGCCGCCTCACCACTGTTGTCTCCGCCGACCGTCAAGTCTTGCTCATCTTGGATGCCACGACGGAGCAGGCACATCACGGCACAGCTGTTGTCCAAGCAACCGGTGGCCAAACGAGGTAAATATCTCATCTTGCAGAGGATGGAGCGGCTACAAGGGAGGACTACAGAAGAGGCCACGCAGGAGCTTGAGGTCATGTTCAGCGGCAATCCTGGTGATGCCGACACAATGCGGGAGCTTTTCCCCGACGCTGCACGGCCATGGCGGCCGCGCGGCGGACGCGGACGACGCGGCGGACACGCGACCACCAATCTAAGGATCGAAGCCGGTGCGTGCAGACTAAGTTGTCGATTTAGTGAGTAATCCGCTTACGATGTAAGGTGCGGGAGTAGCGCTTCATGTAATACCTTCGCTCCCAAAACACGCGAAAGCGCGGGTTGTAAGAAACTTTTCTATTTAAATGTAAAGATGCGCAAGTCTTTTACGCATTCGAGAAAAAAGGTACAATTGCAACAGACATTGTTGCTTTGTTATTTCGATAGACATATTTGACATGATCCATATTGTAGTGTGAATATGTTGTACAGGTTCAGGCAACTCAACCAGCTAATCAAATATCATTGCCATTTTTTTATGTGGGTAATAATACCATGACACTGCCCATTACGTTGTGGTTTCTCCTCTTCATTCATTCTGCAAGATGTTTATCGTAATTTCTAAAATGATTCATGGATATTAAAGTTTGTTATCACTATTAAAATTGGGTTGGATGGTGACGACAGTGGTGCAGTAGGAGATGGAGATGGGCCACATACCTCAAGACGGTTTTGTGGTGAAGCATCACGGTGGATTGGAGGGTCAAGTGATTGCAGGAATGCAGGGTCAAGTGACGGCCAAAACTGCGGGAATGGTGTCTACGAATTTTGGTACAATACAAAAGATTACATCTGGTGGAACGTGTGGAAAGAACGCAATAGGCGTATTTTTCAGCAACAGCAGGTATAGCCGATTCAGGTGGCCTTGATGTGCAAGGATGACATCAACCAATTCTGTTTAGCTAAGTCCCCGAGCAATCATGGGGATCAGGAGATGTAGACTACACTCAGTAGTGTTTTCAGTTAGTAGTTTGTTTAGGCTGTTGGTCGACTTGTATAGCAGTCGTTACCGCTTTCTTTCCTTTTTTTTTGCACAGAGTTTTTCTTGCTTATACAGACTTTTTTTCCTTTTTTTCAAATATAAATCAACGGCAAAACTTTTGTCGCTCCTTCAAAAAAAACAAGAATCAAGTGCCTTGCTTCCTTTTTAAGTTGTGAGAGACTTGGTTTGGTGTTTGATACTTTGTAACTCATAATTTTTGAATGGTTTGGTACAAGCAATCTTAATCAGAGGCCTCTTTCTAATGCTTGGTGATCCATGGCATGCAGCAAGCTAATATTTCACTTGTCATCAACACGAACAGTGATCAAAGTACAGGTACATTGTCATACTCCTTTGCATTTGGTTGGCATCTGAATTTGTGAGAGCTAAACTTGTTTTCATTCACCATTAATTAAGAGGCTTTTCGCATGGAAATGGCCAGCTTTGTACACCATGCTACAAATTGTATAATAAACTATGCTACACACGTCTCCCTTTAAAAATTAAGACATATGTGGATTAAATTTATATTGGGGGCAGGATTTAATTGTCCGCTATATGGAGCTCCTTTGGATTGCATTGCCACCTTGCCGGTAAGCAACAACTTCAATTTGGTTGCCCTTCATTTACTACAGCAGTAGTGTTCTATCTAGGTTTGAATATGCACAAAATAGTCACCAGATAATTAACAGTTTGGTTTGTACTTCAGTTGCCTCATGAAGTGCTGTGTGCTGAAGCTTGCTTATCTACTTCATTTATAGAAAGGCTGCAAGATGTGAAAGTTTTGTAAGCACAACTAATGATCTTTAGAGATCTTTTGATCAGGTGAATAAGATGGGAGTTCATAGGATTCAGATCATATTTGTATTAATAGTACCTTAATATAAACCCAAAGTTAACACAACATTGGTTTTTCTTCCCTTAGCAAAACCAGTGTATAGGATTTTCACCAAATCATATATAATTTTTTTTTGTTGCAACGTACAGGCATTTACTTAGTTAGTGATGGTAGAAATGTGAAAATATTCTTGGACCCGTTAAGAACAAGCCTAATAAGGCTCTGTCCTGTGGGCTCGATAACAATCATGGTCTGGGCCCAACCAACCTCGTGGGAAAAATCCGGCCCAGAAAGAAACTGTTGTTCATTTAAGCCCTATATACTCCTAACCCAAACCTTTGCATGCTCATCTGACAAATGAAAGCAATATTGTGCTTTCGCACCGATTCTGGAAATAAACTTTAATTTTCATTACAGGATACCAAAAGTTCGATTTTAAGAGTATGTTTTCAAGTGCTGGTTCGGTTTCAGCCCTACACCGGTATATTGGGCTGTTATTATTAGCAATAGCAATTTTCGTTAGCACCAGAAGATGGGCTGCAACCATAGGCTTATACTTTACTTATCACAACAACTTAAAAAAACTTATGACAACAACTAATGATGACGTACCAGACCACGCTATCTTACTGTTAAGAAGCATATGACTTAAGCTAGCTAACCATCACATGATTAGACTAGAGCAGCAGTATTAATTATAAGCATCTTCATATATATGTTCAATCGTCTTGGCCTGCAATTAACAAGCTAGCAGCATGACGCATGTACATGCATGCGTGATGCATCAAATCAAAGTCAATACATGGCAAAGAACTTGCCACAATGCGCACTCGTGACTTGTTGCGTCATCATCAGTAGTCTGACATAAAGCCCGAATATAGGTCGTTGTGTATTGTTTTAAGAAATTATTTTTTTGATGAGATTGTTTTAAGAAATTATTGGGAGTATGCATATATTTATATATGTATATATATATACGTCATGATGAAATAAATCATAAAGCAGGTCAAATTAGCACCATCTTCCAGGCCTCGCTCGTGACTTAGTGACGCTGGCCTGACATCAAACTCAATGCGAATGGGGTCCGCACCACCCGGTCCATCCATGTCCATGACCCACCGACGCCTCGCTCAAAAAAAAAAAAAAACAGAAGCCTATCTCCAATTCACAATCCTCGCAAGTCGCAACTGGGACGATTTTGTATCTGTTTTTTTTTTGGCCGTGATTTTCTCTCCTTTCGTCCCTTCGCAGTCACGGGGATTGGATTTGATTCAATTGTTATTATTCTTTCCTTTCAATCACACCGACCGTAGTAATTCTCTCTCCTTTATTTTCCGAGATCCTTCTCTGGCATGGCTGTATACACGCACGCACAAGCTAGGGCACGATCGCGAACGGAGGTACTGGCCGCTCTTGGCTGGTTGATCGGTGACGTGGTGGTGACCACCGATCCTACGCTAAGGAACAAGGGAGTGTACGCTTATATTGGAAATGGAAATGGTCAAAGTTTTCTATTTATATTTGGACCCACATGCTTACTTTTAATTGGAACAAGCGTTGTTAGATACAAGATCATGCTAGAAGATCGAGTAGGCCTGTAGTACAGTACTACGGTTGTGGGCAAGTCAGGCGGGACGCGAATTTCCAGATGCAGCCCGTGCAGAAGTTTGACAAACTGGCCGGGGTACACGGAGCCGAAGTGGCAAGCGCGTGTGACGACGACCTTGGATTGAAAAGCAACCATTTGACTGGAATGACGAAGCACGACGACGCGGACGTTCTACGAACTCGATGACGGACTCGGGGTGGTGGCCGTGGGCCCTCGGCCGGGGCGTGAAGTCGTGCGCGACGACCACGCAGCGGCAGCCGGCTGCTGGTGTTGCCAGGCGTGGGTGCGGGGCATATTCGGAGTGGAGAGCCGAGAATGTGTGGCGCATATAATATACCCCGTGTGCCGTGGGGCTCTCGGACTCTCGGGGGTCCGCTCCGCCGCGGCCATGGCCAGTGGCCACCACAGCCACAGTTGCATCGTTTTCGCGTGGACTGTCACGGCAAATGGCACTGGGCAAGTGAACGACACGTGTTCTCTCGCGCTCTGTGCCGCGTGGATGAACGGATGGACAGGATACGATACAAGTACTTATCGTCTCGTCCGCACAAACACGAGTGGCAGTAATGCAAGTCTTAATGCATATTTCATGAAAATGCTATACACATTAAATAAAATGTCACATAAACAGAATTGTTGACTTAGGAGCGTCATTAAATGAGGAAGTTTCCTTAGATGAGAGAAAAGTTTCATCCCCATAAAACTCATCGGTTAACTAGTCTGTAGTCTTGGTAGCCGTATGATAAAAATGTACGTCGAGACTAACCTAACGCAAGCAAAAGGCAGTTCCATCCACCAGGTCCATTCGAATCGATGCCATGGCCGATGGCACGCCCTGGGCGTCGGACAACCACGACCAAACAAGGGACCTCGCCGTCAGTGGGCGGACACTCGCCGTGCGCCACCAAGGAGCAAGGACCCCGGCCGGGCAGGCACCTTCGGCACGGCCGCATCCAACGCTGACCTACGATTTTGAGTGTAAGCATCTATTATTACATCCAACGGTTTTTCCATTTCTGCAAAAACCGATGATGACCACACATAATAAAATAAGCATGTTATTTTGTGATACGAAGCAAAAGTTTAAAGTGGAAAAATAACAATGAAAATTTTGTAGAGAAAAGGAAGAAGAAATTATTACTATATAATATAATATATAGATAGGATATGTAGATATAAGATATATGTAGAAAATACCATGTTCCAAACATGCCCATATATTATAGTTATAGAGAACAGATTCGATATGATATATGATATGTTGGATATATATTTATTTCCTTTTCTTAGCTGGATATCTTTATGGCCACTATTATTTGTTTGAAAAAAGAAAAAAAACAGAGAAAATATTCCTTTCATCTTCGGCCTCGTTTAGTTACTAGAATCGGTACCTCCCGAATCCACTATAACGCACTGTGTGGCAGTGTAGTAATTTTGTTTTTATTTGGTAATAATTGTTCAAGCATTGATTAATTAGGTTCAAAATATTCATCTTACAAAATACAACAAAACTATATAATTAGTTTTAAATTTTATCTATATTTAATACTTCATATATTTATCGATATTTTAATATAATGGAGAATAAAAATTCTATATAATAAAATTTAAGATGAGTTTGGAAATCTAAACGATGCCTTCATCTTGCGCAACAATCCAAGCCCCGACAACAGAACGTACCTACCTAATCCGAGACGAGCATCCCCTCCATGACACGTGGGCCATCGCAGTTTCTGGGCTACACGTCATCCGGACACCTGGCCCCGCCTGCGCCTTCTGGAGAAAGGAGCATTGGACATGTCATCGCCGCACCTCATTCCACAATTATTTGCTCCCATAGTTTTTATTTTCCAAAGCACTTCTACCAAGTCGCATTTCGCTTTCTCCGTTAATAATTAATTAAAAAATCTTACCTTTTCTATTTTTTTTTCCTTCTCTTGGGCTTTATAAAGGACAACCGCTAAACCCCGCACCTTATCCCATATCCGTCCGCTTCTAGACGCTTCACTTATCTCCAGCAATCTCCCGTCCCCGTCGTCTCCTCGTCGTCCTCGCTCCTCCTCGACCTCGCCATGGGTAAATTCTTCGCTCCCGCCTCGGATTTGTCCTTCTGATTGCTGCTCCCTCCTGCTTCGGACGCAGATCTGGTTTTGCTGACTTGTTTTCGTACTTTTTTTTTTCTGGCTGGATGGATCTCTGGATGCAGGCAAGATTAAGATTGGAATCAACGGTGAGTTTGTACCCTCAATCTATCCTACTTCTCCTGCTGGAGTTCGTTTGGTCCTCTTTGTTTGGGGTTTGGTCTGATCTGAGCTTGTTGTCTCTGCATCTGCGTTTGCTCAGGTTTCGGAAGAATCGGCAGGCTCGTTGCCAGAGTCGCCCTCCAGAGCGAGGATGTCGAGCTCGTCGCCGTCAACGACCCCTTCATCACCACGGATTACATGGTATGCCCCTCAAACTGCTGCTTCTGTTCCGTTCATCTGGTAGGTCTGTGGTATTTTAAGGTGGGTCAGCGTGCTCGATTTGGTTAATCATGGCTTCCAGAGTTCAGTTCTTTACTGGCTTTATCAGTACTGTTGTTGGTATGAGCAGCTTGAGGTGCTATAGATTTGGTGCTTCAGTTTCTGAATTCTGAAATCTCTGTGCTGTGCTCATGGTTTATGTGCTCCCCACATCTTGCGTAGACCTACATGTTCAAGTACGACACCGTGCACGGCCACTGGAAGCACAGTGACATCAAGCTCAAGGACTCTAAGACCCTCCTCTTTGGCGAGAAGCCGGTCACCGTCTTTGGCATCAGGTACTCCCCTCATACTTCTTTCAGACATGGATTGCGTTTATGTGTTCAGGCTTTGAGCTTTACAAGCTGATGCTTGAACTGCTTCAATTCTACAGGAACCCGGAGGAGATCCCGTGGGGTGAGGCTGGTGCCGACTATGTCGTGGAGTCCACCGGTGTCTTCACTGACAAGGACAAGGCTGCGGCTCACTTGAAGGTATAATTGAAGCTTCACGATCCTATGCCTGTTTCAGGGTGTTTGTATATCATTTTATTCCCAATTGCAGACTATCTAGAACAGACAGGATGATTCAGTGTGGTGACTAAGATCTAATACACCCATCTACTATCTATACTATGCTGCTTTACTTGTCAGATTGCCTTTGAGTCTTGTAATTTCCCCTGTTAATTTGGATGTCTCTGATAGCTGTACTTTCCTTTTATGAATCATTATATAGGGTGGTGCCAAGAAGGTTATTATCTCTGCCCCAAGCAAAGATGCACCCATGTTCGTTGTTGGTGTCAATGAGGACAAGTATACCTCAGATGTCAACATTGTTTCCAATGCTAGCTGCACAACAAACTGCCTTGCTCCCCTTGCCAAGGTGTGTTTTTTTTTCCCTCTTATTTGGGTGTTTTTTGTAGCTGTCTGCTCTTCTGATTTAGATCGATTCACTAATGGTGTCTAATGTTGTGTTAAGTAGGTCATCCATGACAACTTTGGTATCATTGAGGGTCTGATGACTACTGTTCATGCCATCACTGGTAAGTTAATATTTGGCTGTTCATTACCTCCTAGGATTAGTGACAAGTCACATGTAGTTGGCTCTATAATGACAGCATGGTACTTGTCTGTCAGCTACCCAGAAGACTGTTGATGGACCCTCAGCCAAGGACTGGAGAGGTGGAAGGGCTGCTAGCTTTAACATCATCCCCAGCAGCACTGGTGCTGCCAAGGTATATGATAAATAAATTCACAATGTTGGATGCAGTGAGCTAATATTTGTTCATTTAGCAAGTATTGGGTCATTTATCTAAACTGATTTGGCCTGCTGATTTGGCTAAACTTAGTTCCTCTGTGTTTTGGGTTCATGTAGCCGAGTGAATAAATTTTACTGCCAATGCATTTGCATTTCTGCATCCTGTGTCATTGTACGCTCATTCCTGCTTCCTGTTGCTACATGAACTCGGCATGACTACATAGCTAATTTACATAACCTGAGGATACATAGTTAAATGAGTACACACATACATTGGCATTAAGCACTGAATGGCCTGGTTGGTTGATGTGATAGTTCCAACTGATAACATATACTTTTTTAGTTTGAGTGGTGGGACGTTGTTCGCCTCATTTTGTTTTTTAGTGTAAAGTTTGTATCGCATATTAACTTTTAATATTGATGTATTGCAGGCTGTTGGCAAGGTTCTTCCTGATTTGAACGGCAAGCTCACTGGTATGTCCTTCCGTGTTCCCACCGTGGATGTGTCAGTTGTTGATCTCACTGTTAGAATCGAGAAGGCAGCCTCCTACGAAGACATCAAGAAAGCTATTAAGTAAGTTACTGCTCACTTCTATATTTTTAAAACCATTCTCTGAGTGTATTATAGACCTGTTTTGAATCAATCTAGTTGGCAAGGACTGAAAGCATTTTGGTATGTAATTTAGTTTGTCCATCTATTTTGGTATGTTACCGAAAAGTTCATTGACATAATTGCTGTTGTTTTACAGGGCTGCTTCTGAGGGACCACTCAAGGGGATCATGGGCTATGTGGAGGAGGATCTGGTTTCCACTGACTTCGTTGGTGACAGCAGGTATGCCTTTTTTGCTTTGGATTGGATGCATTTAGGAGCCACTGAATTATTGTGGCACTACGAAATTGTTGAGCACACCGCTATGTGGAATCCCAATAACTAACTAGTGGCTATGCTGTTTTCCACCTAGGTCGAGCATCTTCGATGCCAAGGCTGGTATCGCCCTGAACGAGCACTTCGTCAAGCTCGTCTCATGGTACGACAACGAGTGGGGATACAGCAACCGTGTCGTTGACCTGATCCGCCACATTTTCAAGACCCAGTAGAGCGGTTTCTGCTTCCCATCGACGGTTGTCATCCCCTTAGGTGCAGACCACAGACCAGCCTGCTGCTTGTGAATTCTGAGAATAAATAAATGTGAATGGTGTGCGTCTCTGGATGCTGGGTTCATGCTCTGTTTGGACATGAGTTGCCTTATGTTTTTTGTACCAGCTACCTTTCTGTAATATTGTTGCTGAGTTAGTTTTTGGCTTTTTGCTTGTGAACATAAAAACAACAAAAATTTTGCTGTGCTAGTCGGTTTGGTTGCATAGATGACCTTGTCTTTGGGAATAATACTTTTCATGTTTGTCCTGCTTGTTTATGTTAGTTTGAATTTGAATTCGTTTTTTCTTGCGAATTTGGTGGTTACTTGTGCTAATAAAGGTGGTTCCTCTAGGCCTTGCAAACGAGCATGCTGGCCAACGGAACCTTGGCGCTCCGGTTTTGTTGGTTTTGGGCTGGTAGTAGTTGGAAGAATGAGATGCCTCGTTGCTGGTCTCCTATGCTGCTGTGTTGGCTGTCGCTGTGGTTCTGATTCTTTCAGGCTGAAAGCGCTTATTCTGTTACCGAGAGTGGTGCTTGGTTGCTCCCATTGGTTTCCTCGGAAGTTTTGATTGCATTTCCTTGTTAAAAGTTGAAGGACTGGTCCCGGTGTCCTGTTAGACGCACGCCACAGAGGCCTATTTTAAAATCCATTCAATCTCCAATAAAGGGGCAAAAAGGAGAAAGGTTTCTTATATTAGAAGAAAAAAACTGAAATTTCAAGTCCCAGATAAAAAAGAGTTTTTAGATGCCAAGGTTCTTCCTAAAGTTGTTTAATGAAACGACGTTTTTTTTTTCCTACTGGTGAAGCTACAGTTAAAGTTGGAGTTAGGGTAGAGCTCTACCGACCGAGCCTTTAGCATTTTGGGCCTTTAGCAATCTATGTCGTATCCATGGCACAAGACCAAATTTTTTGACAGTGTCAGTTTAGGTTGAGAATTCAATTATGGCTAACCATGTTATACGAGTGACATTGGAAGGTGTATACTGGAGTTGGAAAAGGCTGCAATAAACTACAGAAAACGTTTATCATTATTTGAAGTAAATGAAGCAAACTAAATCGCAGTTCTCGTGAGTTGTGATTTGTCACGCTGGTGGCCTGACGTGACATGAGCGCTTGATCACGAATTGCTTAACGAAAACACTCGGCAATGATTTGACAAAATATGCACAGGACAGAAAGTCGAAGGATGAAGCGGCTGAATGAAGAGAGAGGCGCTGGTGCAGGATTATATGACGGTGCACCGAGCAGAACTAGAAAAAGCTCAAGCTGACCAGACCAGGCCATTTTGCTCCCCGTTCCGTTCTCTACAATTATGCAGGGTACACTCGTGACTCGTGGCTTGTACCATGACGCGGACGTATTTTCCAAACTCGCCGTGGTGGTGGGTCGTCACTCGATCGTCAGGCAGTCCCTGCTGTGCCACTATTAAGTAGATTATAGAAAGGGATGTAGGGGCAACGTTTTCGGAAATCTGAAGCCGAGGATGGACGGGCAGGGGCGGCGGCACATCTCATCTAGTCATCTGCCTGCCGCATTCGACCTGTGCACACTGCTGCTCCCCGTCACCGGGATGCCCGGGGCACGCCATCGTTTTTAGGCGCACCGTCACCGTTGCATTGCATTGGAGTATTATAACTCTGAAACCAAAAACACGCCCTTTTGGCAACTTGGTTTAAGGGTATTGAGTATTGGACCAGTGGTGTTGATTATCGTTGCAGATTTAGGCATTCAGGAAATAGTTTTAGGGCTGAAGCTGTTGGAAATAAAAGCAATTTAACGATGTATAAATTAATTTTGACAATGAGGAAAAGACCAATAGCATGTACCATAGGTATGTGATTTGATACTAGCAACAGAGAGAATACGAGAACGAACAACGGAGAGAGAATCGACATTCTTACAGTGGGATTGCCGGCGAAGGAAGACGTAGCAGACCGATGACTGAGATTCGGATCAGCGGCGTAGAGGAAAGAAGACGTCCAGCGAGCAGTCGCGACGGCGCTTCTCAAAATCCTGATACGCCCCCTACCCCGTGCAGGGACGCGAGGAGACGTAGGCTTCGGAGCCTGCTCTCCCGACACCGATGGCACGTCGGCGACAGGATGGGGAAGACGACGGCAGCGCAGCACTGTGGCGAGGAAGAGATGAATCTCTCGGTACTGAGGACGACGTCTCGCTCCATATTTATACATGCGTCACAGCAAATAGAAAAGTAATTAGCCGCTCAATCACAGTATTATGGTAATTGACCTGCCGTTTGTGCACTTACCATAATACGAGAATAATTGCTTACCAAATAGGCCAGCGTAATTTTCTCCATGCATGCAAAAATTCGGAGTGGCAAAAGGAGGCCGCGCACCCGCGAGGGTCGGAGCGGGAAATCGGCGGACCATTCACGCGCATGTTGTGCGTGTGCGCCCATTAGCCCCGCCCCGCCCGGCGAGGCGAGCGAGCGCGCGCGCGTGTGGTTCTTCCTTTTTCTCTCCCCAATAGCTCCAACAAGATAGAGATAGCTCAGCTATTTAAGTTGGCCTCACTCCTCTTGAAGTAGCAAGGTGAGACTAAAATCCTCCACCTTTTCATATATACATGCATGTGTGAGTGGGCCTTTGGACTTTATTTGGAATTGTTTAGCCCATGGCCCAAAACATTTAACAATCCCCCACCACATCCCAAGGGCACGCGAGTCATACTCCCTGTACCACAATACTGTTAATATACCAGCTATTCAGTGGAGACCGGTTAAGGTTGAACATCCACCTAGAACAACAAGATAGGCTCATTCGTAACTGCATAATAGACTAGGCCTTGAATTGGCAGTTTGGTGTGAATAGGCTTCACTTGAAGTCTTGACTGATACTAGGCTGCCATAGCCAACCCCACGAGTGGAGCGTATGAGTCATACTCCTAACTCACTTCATGAGCTTATTAAAGAATACCCAATTCTTATAAACTACAACTAACAGTTGGGCTCACATAGGTGTGTTCTTACAGGGATACTCTATAGGACAGTATCTCGCTATAAAGCCTCAGAACACATTAAGACAAAGTCAACCTGCCTTACAGAGATGAGAGTACTGCATCTCCAGCGCAGTGGGTCAAAAGGAAAGATTGTACTCTCCCATTAATCAACAACTTGTTCTTCCCAAGTCCTAATTCACGGGATCTCCGATCACATAGGTTGGGTTATTACTGAGGTTAACTCACATGGGTCTCAATCCCATCTCCTTCGATGCATTGTCAATCACGGTGCGTGATAGTCCCTTTATAAAGGGATCTGCCAGGTTCTTATCTGTCTGGATGTAGTCCACAGCTATTACTCCGGAGCTCCTTAATTTTCTGACAGACTTCAGTCTACGCTTTATATGTTTGCTGGACTTCTTTTCGTTGTCCTGACTATTCTTCACCTTTGTGATCACCGTTTGATTATCATAGTTTATGAGAATAGCAGGAATTGGTTTCTCAACCATAGGCAAGTCCATCAACATCTCTCTTAATCATTCAGCCTCAGTCAAGGCTGTATCCAGAGTTGTAAGCTCTGCCTTCATTGTGGATTTTGTAAGTATTGTCTGCTTATAAGACCTCCAAGAGACAGCACCACCACCCAAAGTGAATATGTATCCACTAGTGGCTTTAAGCTCATCAGCTTCTGTAATCCAGTTTGAATCACTATATCCTTCGAGTACTCCTGGGTATCCTGAATAATGAATTGCATAACTCATTGTGCCTTTTAGATAGCGCATTACTCGATCAATACCACGCCAATGTTAGTTCCTGGATTAGAGGAAAATCTACTCAACTTGCTTACAGCAAATGAGATATCAGGGCGGGTTGCGCTAGCTAAGTACATCAAAGATCCAATAATTTAGGAATATTTTAAATGATCCTTTCCTAGCCTTTTATTCTTTTGAAGTATTAGGCTAGGATCATAGGGTGTTGGAGAAGATTTGCAATCCATATAACCAAAGCGGTTCAAAACCTTTTCCACATAATGAGACTGCAAAAGAGTAATCACATTCTTATCCTTATTAAGTTTAATATTGAGGATCACATCGGCTTCTCCCAAATCTTTTATGTTAAAATTTTAGGATAAAAATGATTTTATATCATTAATCTCTTCGATACTTGTCCCAAAAATTAGTATGTCGTCAACATACAAACACAGGATTACTCCTTTGCCCCCACCATAACGGTAATACACACAAGTGTCGGCTTCATTTATTGCAAACCCAACAGAGGTCAAAGTCTTTTTGAACTTCTCATGCCACTGTTTAGGTGCCTGCTTTAGGCCGTACAAGGATTTAAGTAACCTACACACCTTGCCCTCTTGTCCTTGTGCTACAAATCCATCAGGCTGATTCATATAAATTTCTTCCTCTAACTCTCTATTAAGGAAAGCCGTCTTCACGTCCATCTGATGAACAAGAAACTTATGGGAAGCAACCAACGATAATAACACTCGGATTGCAGTTAATCTAGCAACAGGTGAGTAGGTATCAAAGAAATCCTCATCTTCTTTTTGTGTAAAACCTTTAGCAACAAGCCTAGCCTTGTACTTTTCAATAGTACAGTCAGGCCTAAGCTTCTTCTTAAATACCCATTTACAGCCAATCGGTCTGCAACCCACTAGTTTATCTACTACTTCTCATGTGCCATTTGCAGTGATAGAGTCCATCTCACTACGGACTGTATCCTTCCAATAATCCGCATCTGGCGATGCATATGCCTCTGCAATGGTCATGGGAGTATCATCTATGAGATACACAATGAAGTCATCACCAAAGGATTTTTTAACCCTTTGTCTCTTTCTTCTTCTAGGAGCTACAACATTGTCATCCTCTTCAATACCAGGTGGGTCTATAATTGGCTCTATCGAGGGTGTAGGCTCAGGAATAAATTCACTAGACGAACTCGATAAAGAATAAGCAACTTTCATCGGGAAAATATTCTCAAAGAAAGTAACATCCTGTGACTCCAAAAGTGAATCAACTAAAACATCAGGCGCTTCAGATTTATCACTAAGAACTTATAAGCCGTGCTGTGATACGCATAACCCAAAAAGATACAATCAACGGTCTTTGGTCTGAGCTTGCGTTTCTTATTAATGGGTACACTAACCATGGCCAAACAGCCCCATGTACACAAGTAATGGAGTGATGGTTTCCTTCCTTTCCATCCTTCATATGGAATAACTTCACTGTTTTTAGTTAGAACTCTATTTAGAACATGACATGCTGTTAAGACAGCCTCCCCCCACCATACCGGATGTTCCTAACATGGCATTCACCAAGTCCATTAATGTCCGGTTCTTTCTTTCGGCAACCCCATTAGAATGGGGCGAATATGGTGGTGTCCGTTCATGAATTATTTCATTCTCCGCACAGAAGAGATCGAACTCATTGGAAAAATACTCTCCACCGCGATCAGACCTAACATGCTTGATTTTCTTTTCTAATTGTTTTCTACCTCAGCTTTATAAGTCTTAAAACATTTAAACACCTCATCTTTAGTTTTTAGAAGAAACACATAACAATATTTAGTTGCATTATCAATTAAAGTCATAAAGTATCTTTTCCCTCTTTTTGTCAACACACCATTCATTTCACAAATATATGAATGTATGAGCTTCAACAATGTCGTGCATCTCTCGTCTACAGCCTTGTGAGGCTTACGAGGTTGCTTTGCTTGCATAAATGCTTGACATTTAGAGCCTTTGACAGTAGAAAAATTCAGAATTAAATTCATACTGGATAGACGAGACATACAACCAAAATTAATGTGACACAAACGTGAATGCCATATATCAGCCACCGAATTGTTCGAATCACACACATGGTTCACAACTTTATTACAAAAATCGAAGAGTGAAAAAAGGAACAAGCCTCCGCTCTCATAGCCTTTGCCAATGAATTGGCCATACCTCGAGACGACTACTTTATTAGACTCAAATACCAGCTTGAATCCATCTCGACACAAGAGGGATCCACTAACGAGGTTCTTCTTTATTTAGGGAGCATGCTACACGTTCTTGAGCCGCACGATCTTTCCCGAAGTGAACTTCAGATCGACCGAACCAACACAAGAACAGAAGCATGCGAACCGTTCCCCATCATGACGGTTGAACCTCGTGCGACCTGGTAAGATGAAAACATAGAGATATCAGTACAAACATGAATATTGGCTCCTGTATCGATCCACCAATCATTAGATTGACATACAGAAAATACACTAGGTAAATAATTACCGTACCCAGATCCGCTAGGATCACCAATAGTCACGTTGGCAGACTTCTGGCCCTGCTGATTTTTCTTGCCCTTGCGGTTCTTGCACTTCTTGGCGAAGTGTCCATTCTCACTGCAAACGAAGCACACAACTTCATCCATGTTGATCTTCTTCTTCTTGAACTGAGTAGTCTGAACAGGCTTTTGCTTATTCTTACCAGCATGCTGCATCACATTGGCACTGGACTATTCTGGAGCTTTTGGTGGAGCATCCTTTGCCCGAGCCTTCTCTTCAACATCAAGACTAGCCAACAGATCCTCGACTGAGATCTTCTGTCTTTTATGTTTTAGAGCTGTGCCAAAGTTTCTCCATGACGGAGGCAACTTGGCAATCATACCATCAGCCACAAAATTATCAGGCAAGACGTGTCCGAGTTGTTCAAGTTCCCTCACAATAAGTTAGAACTCATGAGCCTGTTCCACGACTGAATGATTTTTAACCATTTTAAAGTCGTGGTACTTCTCCATCACATACAACTCGTGCCCAGCGTCTGTAGCACCAAATTTATATTCAAGTGCATCCCACAGTTCAGCAGCACTTTTGATGTTCATATAAACATCACACAGCTGGTCAGAGAGCACACTAAGAACGCATCCGATGAAAATCGTCGTAGCCGTAGTAAACTCCTGCACCTCTTTCTCAGACGCGAGAGGTAGTGCGGGAGGATTACCCACGACCCAAAACATGCCCATAGCCGTGAGCCACAACTGGGCCCTCGTCTGCCATCTCTTAAAATTCACACCAGTGAACTTCTCTGGTTTCATCGCATCAGTATATCCCTTAGTCATCGCTAAATGCCTATCAGGTTTTTGGATTGTTGGAAATAAGAGTAATTTAGCGATGTATAAATTAATTCTGATAATGAGAAAAAGACCAACAGCATGTACCACAGGTATGTGATTTGATACTAGCAACAGAGAGAATGCGAGAACGAACAACGGAGAGAGAATCGACATTCTTACAGTGGGATTGCCGGCGAAGGAAGACGTAGCAGACCGTCGACTGAGATCCGGATCAGCAGCGTAGAGGAAAGAAGACGTCCACCGAGCAGTCGCGACGGCACTTTCCAAAAACCTGATACGCCCCCTACCCCATGCAGGGACGCGAGGAGACGTAGGCTTCGGAGCCTGCTCTCCCGACACCGATGGCATGTCGGCGACGGAATGGGAAAGACGGCGGCAGCGCAGCACTGTGGCGAGGAAGAGATGAATCTCTCGGTACTGAGGACGACGTTTCGCTCCATATTTATACACGCGTCGCAGCAAATAGGAAAGTAATTAGCCGCTCAATCATAGTATTATGGTAATTGACCTGCCGTTTGTACACTTACCATAATACGAGAATAATTGCTTACCAAATAGGCCAGCACAATTTTCTCTATGCATGCAAAAATTCAGAGTGGCAAAAGGAGGCCGCGCACCCGCAAGGGTCGGAGCGGGAAATCGGCGGACCATTCACGTACATGTCGTGCGTGCGCGCCCATTAGCCCCGCCCGGCGAGACGAGGCGAGGCGAGCGAGCGCACACGCGTGTGGTTTTTCCTTTTCCTCTCCCCAATAGCTCCAACAAGATAGAGATAGCTCAACTATTTAAGTGGCTTCACTCCTCTTGAAGTAATAAGATGAGACTAAAATCTCCCACCTTTCCATATATACATGCATGTATGAGTAGGTCTTTAGAATTTATTTAAAATTATTTGGCCCATAGCCCAAAACATCTAGCAGAAGCAGCCCCGATCACACAGGCAACTATGGCGCTGCACGGCTGTACAAAAAGGAGAGAAGTACGGAGAATTCGTATGGTTTCAGAGTAAAGGTCGGCCGATCACGTTGCTACCCGCCTACTCCTTCAATTCGGCGATGTCACTGTCAGGTTTGGAGACCAGGAAGGAGTGGTGGCCAAACGAGTTCGGCCGGCCAAATCTGTCCAACGCAGCAAGAGTGACATGGTGGTGGTGACTGGTGAGCAATGGAGATGCAGAAGACATGGTATGCGTGGCTTGCAGACGTGGAGCGGTATGTGCAGGTTGGTTGCTACGGCCACTGACTAGTTTCGGCGCCTGCATGTCACATTGTGACACGAGGACAGGGAAAGAGTGTTTTTTTTTTTTTTCCTCGAGACCAAATAGATTTGCGTGTTTTTGTATTAAATGAGGGAAAGTCTGATTACTGATTAAAAGAGGTTGGGCTTTATAGAATTTCAAATAAGTTTAGGCCCACACAAACTACAGTTTGTAGATGGTCGGTACCTGATTCAACGACAGGACATAAGGGATTGGGAAGAGAAGTGGCGCTTCGAGATGCGCATGATTCCCAGCCGCCGAAAACTTCAATAAACAAAATAATCTTATCAGATTAAGTAGAGATTAACCAAGCAAGTTCTAAACTAATTGCTCGCTCTAGTTACTGTAGTAATATTAAATTGGTGCGATTACAATACTTTTTTGAGACCAAAAAGTGTCCAGTAACAAAGTCAAAATGTACGAGACACCTATGATAACCGAGCCTATAGAACCTCTGGGAAAGAGTTGAAGCGAGGCCCAAGACCAAGTGACGAAAATAATTGCACATTTCTTCTTCGAAGAAGTCAAACCTTTCTAAATTTGACCAAATGTATATAAAAAAATCATCATGTTTATATGACATGTAACAAGTATCATTAGATTGATATTGGAACATACTTCTATAATAAATTTATCACGAGATATAAGCATTGGTATTATTTTCTATCTAATTGGTCAAAGTTAAAAGAGTTTAACTTCTCGATAAGTGATGTGTGCAATTATTTTCGGACGAAGGGAGTAATATTCTTACTGTTGGTACTATTTGGATGGAAATATATACTCCCTCCGTCTCAAATGGTAAGTCATTCCAAGAATCTTAAAAAGTCAAAGTATTTTAAGTTTGACCAAAATTATAGGAAGAATTATAAAGATTTATGAAATCAACCAAGTATATTATGAAAATATAGTTAACAAAGAATCTAATGATGCTTAGGTGACATCATAAATGTTATTATTTGAGTAAAGTACATGACTGGTCCTTAAACTTGTAGGAGTGTGTCATCCTGGTCCCAAAACTTAGAAAGTGTGTCGTCCGGGTCCTTAAACTCTGTTTGGGTCTCATATACATCCAAACGGGTATTGATTCGTACCGGTAAACAGAGATATGACTTGATTGCTTAAAATAGAAGAATAGCCGGGGTTACATACAAAATCGCCTAGACACAAAAATAACACTAACATTTATAAACTTTATGAGGGGGTGCTCTAGAAAAAAACCGCTGCTGCCTGGCAAGACGCAGGCTCAACATCGTGGGAGGTGGTGGCCATGGACCTCGTTGCAGTCACCGCGTGAGCTGGCGCTTAATTAATTTGATCCCTGTGAACCACGGCAAGGATTTCGGGACATGATCGGCGATGCCGTGGGACAACACTTCTTCCCCACCATCGATCTCCGGCAGTGTCAGGATGTTTCCCTGCAAAACACTAACGAAGATGTTGGAAAGGATCACATGACTGGAGCTAGCACGTGCTCAGGCCAGCGCCCTCACTTGCATAGTGCGTCAGGCATAAGGGGGCTATTTGCTCACAGATGGGAAGTGGGCTTCGTCGGAATGTCATCCCACAAAGTGGCTTCGTTAGGATGCCATTATGAACCGCGACACAACCGCTGAAATGCCATCCAGATGGCTTTGGAGTCTTTTCTTCCCCTTTTACCCCTGGCCTTATCCTCTCCACGCAGAACGGATCGAACGGAACTTTCTTCTCCGTCGCGAGAGCTCTGGCCTTCTTCTTCGCCGCCCATGCCCGCCCGTCTGCCCTCTTGGCCACGCCGCCGCCCCTAGCCCGCACGCCCACCTGCCCTCCCGGTCGCCCTCTCGCCTGCCCTTCCCACCCGCCCGCTGCTCACGCGAGCACTCTCCGCACGCCCGCCCGCCGGCGCAGGCCTGAGTCGGCCGGTCGCCATGGCTGGCCCTAGCTCGCCTTGGCGCAAAGCGTGTGGTAGCCAGGCGGCGGCGAGGGGAGGGCGGGTCGGGCGCTCGTGTGTCCGCGGGATGGGGAGGGTGTTCACGGCGGAGCCCGCGCTCCCGGCGTCGGGGACGGCCCGCGCGTCCGCAGGGTGGGGAGCGGCGCTCGCGGCGGCGCCCGCTGGCGTCAGGGACGGGGGTGTTCGCGGCCTTTGGCTGCCACCGGTGTCGAGGACGAGGGTCCTCGCGGCCTTCGGCGCTCCACTCTCGGCAGAGGGCGCCGTGAGGGAGGTCGGCGACGAAGAAGCTAGGGGTAAAAGGGGAAGAAAAGACTCCAAAATCAACTGGATGGCATTTTAGCGGTTGTGCCGCGGTTCATAATGGCATCCCGACGAAGCCCTATTGCGGGATGGCATTTCAACGAAGCCCACTTCCCATAATGGTCCGTGAGCAAATAGCTCGGCATAAGGGTGCTGAGGCCCGGCGGTCGCTGGCGGCATGCTCGCGCATTTCGCCGTTGCTCGACGCACGCGGCGGCGTGGCCCACGGCCTGTGCACGAGCTGCACGGTGTGGCAGCGACCCGCGGCGCGTGCTCTCGCTTGCCCCTCGACACGACGGCGTGGCCCGCTTGGTGTGGCAGTAGCGGAGAGTGCGTCGGCACGCGGCCATGGCACGGGATGGAGTTTGACACGGCGGCTGTAATAAGAGAGGTGGGAGATAGAGATGACATGTGGGGGCCAAACCCATTTGGATATATATGAGACCCAAATAGAGTTTAAGGACTCAGACGACACACTTTCTGAGTTTATGGATCGGGATAACACACCTTTACAAGTTTAATGACAGGCCATGGACTTTATACTTATTATTTTATTATATAAATTTTGTTTAAACTTGAAATGTTTTGACTCTCTAAAATTCTTGGAGTGACTTATAATTTAAGATAGAGGGAGTACATAAAACCATCCGTGGGTGAATAAAAGGAACTGGTGCTCCGAATACAATGCCTACAGGATGGCCCGCTTATCCGATTCCCCCCTAAGGTTAAGCGTTGTAAGATAAGCAAGATTCCCTATACTTTCTGGTATTTCTCCAAAGATTCTATTTGATGACAAATCTACCACCTCAAGTTCAGTGGCGTTCCCTATCGACGGAGCTATAGCACCAGATAACTGATTCCTAGCTAGATGAAGAAACCTAAGCGACCATGCATTCCCGATGCCGGAGCCAATGCTGCCAGTGAATTGGTTATCCTCCAGGTAAATGCCCATGACGTTCGGGAGGGCCCATAGACCCGCGGGAAGATCACCGGAGAGCGAGTTATTGCTGACTACGAACCATAAGAGCGTCTTGCAGCTACCGTATGTCGCAGGTATCTTGCCAAAGAACTTGTTCCGCCTCATAATCATATTTTGCATGGTGCCTTGTTTGCACATATCTGGTGGAATCGACCCTGATAGGGAGTTATTCGACACGTCGATAAACTCGAATTTTGCCTGGGTCCCAAGACTCTGTGGCAGTTCCCCGGTGACGTTGTTATTGGCTAGGTCAAGGATCCTGAGCTGCTTGAATTCGCAAACTCTTGGGGCACCTCCCCGGAGAACTTATTGAAGGACACGCTCAATAAATGAGCTGTGTGAGGGACCGGACCTCAGAGAGGTTGCCGGTCATCAGTTTGTTCTGGGACACATAAAAAGTACTGTAGCTTGGTGAGGTTGCCGAATCCAACGGGAAGGGGGCCACAAAGGGAATTTTGGTATAGTTGGAGGTCCTGAAGCTTGGTGAGCCTTGTGATCTCTGGTGGTATCTCGCCGGTGAGGTAGTTGTTGCTGAGATCGAGGTGCACCAGGTTTACTAGATTGCCTATACTAGCTGGGAAGATGCCGCTGATGTTGGTCCAGAAGAGGTCGAGCACGGTCAGGTTTGTGAGCTTGGTGATCGATGTCGTCAGGGAAGGAGTTGGTTTGGATAGAGAATGGGTTGTCCCCGAGCGAGAGCACGTCGAGACCCGGCATGGCAGTGAGCGATGCCCATGGGAACATGCCGGTGAACTTGTTCGAGGAGATGTTGAGAGTGCGGAGCCTCGTCAGCGGCGATAGGTCTGGCACAGTGCCATAGAAGCCATTGAACGCGAGGGTCAGATCCTGTAGCCCGGTGCACATGGCCACGCCGCTGATCCCTCCTTCTAGTGCGTTCTCAGGCAAGGACAGCATCGTGAGAGCAGGCAGTCCACTGCAGATGTCATGAAATGGGACCGAGGCGGCGGCGATGCCCAGACGCGGCACGGAGATGCCCGTGACGACGTCACGGCGCCTGACGGTGTCACAAGTGACGCCGGCGAAGTTGCATGGGGAGGTGGCAGCAGCGTCCCACGTGGCGAAGAAGGCCTCCGACGTCTGCGGGATGGTGAGGGCGCGCTTGAAGGCGAGGAGCACGCCCACCTCCGAGGCAGCGACGGCGGCGGCGGTTGCAGTGAAGGAGAGAACGACGGAGAGGAGCAGGAGAAGGACGGGCGGCATGGTTGCAAACTTGAGGACGGTCAGGGAGAGGACAGGCTGGCGATGACGTGTGGCTAGTGGATCGTTGGATCAAAGAGTGCGGCAAAATATATATCTCCCGTGGAGTTCAGGTTCAGGTTCATTTGTGTAAGCAGTTCTGTTACGAGGTTATATTTATACACAACGTTTGCCGAAGGGACCAATTTCTTTGGGACTCACAATCGTAGGAAGAGGACGAGGTTTGTTGTAAGTCAAAATCTAGAGTGAGCAAAACATGGAAGTACATTTGGCAGAACCATAATGTGCATCCGAGACAGTATTGTATAGATCGATGTATTGCACCGCCGGCATACCACTATCTGTCCCCTGTTACGACGAGCCGTTCTGCTCTTGCGACAGATGGAGAATGAGTGTAGTAGTTATTGATAAATTAACTATCTATGCAGTCAATAATCGGTTATCATCGTGGACATGACGGGAGCTCTTAGAGTCCGGCCATTCGGACCAAAATCACCGTCCGGCATGTCCCGCCAAAAGTTTCCCGTTGGAGTCCGGCCATTCGGACCGAAATCACCTTCCGGCATGTCCCGTGAAAAGTTTCCCGCCATTTGAGGGCGACGAAATCTCCGTTCCCCGAACGCGGGGATGACTGTTTCCGCCTTGAAGAGCAGTGCAAGGTCCAGCCCGCTTAAGATTGCCAGCAACAAGTTCACATTCAAGGCTGCACGCATTTCTGGGCCGTATCCGTATGACCAGCCCGCTTCAGCTTAGTTCACATTCACAGTTTATATAAAATTTTTAACTATTTAAAAAAAACAACAAGGAGCCGGAGGGATCGAACCCAGGACCTGATAGTTCACGGTGTCGTTCCTTTACCACCACGGCATTTTCAATGGTTGTGTTGCATACAAAATATTTGTATATATATAATTACATTTATATATATCTATTATCTAAACCTTTGTGACATATATAAAATATTTATATTATTAAACCATATCAGACCAGAAAAATAGGAGTTGTTATATTTCATCGCAAGAAATATATGCAAATTTTCTTGCGACGTCCAGGGCTTCAATCATCGTGTACAGGTCAGATCTGTTATCTGCTATTGATAATAGATTTTAATATGTTATGTCACAGATCACAAAAGATAATTTTTTCTATAAAAGAATAAAGACAAATAAGATGTGTGTTGGCACAAATCATAAATAACAGATTTCAACATATCTTAGCGTAGATCATAAGAGACAATTTTTTCTATGAAAGGACAAGAACAAATAAGAGGTGTTTTTTTATTCTAAATCATAATTAACAAAGTTCAAGATGTATTGGCACAAATAAAATAACAAAGTGCAAATATATGTTAGCACAAAACACAACCTGAGCACGCATCACAAAGCACATCGAACAGACAAGCCGTCGCAAGAGAGAGTAGGTTGATTTCTTGCGACAGAAGCTTAGGAAAAGTGCAGAAAATTATATCACCCACCATCTCAGAAATACAATCTGATAAAATACATATGGCTTGGTCAAACGTCTTTGTGCACGCGTATCATGTGAACATAAAAAAAATACATCAAGAACATAGCGTATATAGTATGTGAACATTAAAAAATACATCTTAGAACATTAAGAAAATATACCACAGAACATCACATGCATGCTATGTGAACATCATAAATACATCACAAAACATCATATTATATTACGTAAACATCACAAAATACATAGTAGAACATTACATATATAATACATGAACATCACATATATACTACATAAATACAATAAAATATATCGTAATTGGATTTGTTTAAAAGAATAACACATAGGTAATGTTCTAACATCCTAAAAAATAATATAGAACATCACAAGTGAACATCACTAAATACAACATAGAACATCGCTAAAATACATCGTAGCATATCATGTATAGATTGAGTGAATATCATTAAATATATCATAGACCATCACATGTATACTGTGTGAACATCATAAAAAACAACATAAAACATCACCTATATCACGTGAACATCACAGGTCACATTAATATTCTATGATCATCACAAAATACATCATAAAGTATCATTATGTAGTACACATGAGCATTGCAAAAAAGATAATACAACACCTCAAGAAATAAAATACAAAAGTAAACACAAGAAAATAATTAATTGAGATAATAAAAGAATTATAGAAATTGTAAAGAAAAAAAAGGGAAAAGAAAAAGAAAGAAAACAAATAATAATAAAACATAAGAAATGATAAAGAAAACAAAAGTAAAGAAGCAAGAAAAACAAAATAAAGGAAACATAAAAATTGAAATGAAAAGAATAATAGGTTACCCCATAAAATAAAAATAAATATAAACAAAAAAGAAAGCATGAAAAAACAAAAAACAAAAAGGAAAAAGAAAAGAAGAAACATGGAAAAAAGAAAAAGAAAATAATAATAAATAATCACAAAAAACATAAATAAATATAAATAAAAATTAATCTATAACAAATGAAGCACGAAATAAAAGAAGAAAAAAAGAAAAGGAAAGAAACAGGAAATAAATAGAAAAGAAAAAAAAAAGAAAACACCATACCTAGCTGCCTATATACCTAGATACGACGACGATGCTCTCATAGGAAAACTCCGTGTCCAAGGAGCCGTCTTCCGTACGTGGGCCACGCTGCAGCGTCCGAAGTCCGTCAATCCAGTGCGGGGCGGGACGTTGGGCGCGAGATTTGCGCGGGATGCTGCTCGGCGCGCGACTTCTGTCCGAGCGCTCGGACGCGAAGAATCGCGGGACATGACGCGCTGGGCCGTTGCTCGTCCGATCCTACCCTGTCGTCGTGGACATGACAGATGCGGCGCCGCTGGGTTCTTACCGTCCGCCGCGGGGTGGCCGCATAAGTTCATACGGGCCGCTGGAATGTTGCGGGCCAGTCTTGCTGCTTCTCGTGGGCTGCCCAGCGAGCTGGCGGCTTAACCCAATACGTTTGCACGCCGCCGACCTTTTTTTTTATCAATCGCCGACCTTTTTTGACACTGAATGAAACCCAGAAAAGAAAATCTAATTTACTCTCTCCGTAACTACTGCGATTGTCATCCAAACGTATGTAGTCCAACGGTCAGGATAATTGCTTTCCACGCAATAGATCTGGGTTCGACTCTTACTCTCCGGCTATAATAAGCACTGCTGATAAGTTCGAGTGAATGTTGTGAATGACGACGGATAAACGACGAAAAATACAAGAATCAACCACAGCGAGACACGAGATTTAACGTGAAAAACTCCTCCGATGCGAAGGGCAAAAACTACGTACGCCAGCTAGCAAACACTCTTCACTGTTACCGATGAACGGCAGCACAATTAATCTCCACCGTGGAAACTAAAAGGACGCAATTTTATATACCTACCTACATCTTTAGCTAAATTATGTACAAATTTCAATTGAAATTATATGGTCAAATGCTAACGAGTAACGAACAAGGCCGGGCTGGGCCCTTAATGCAGCATGGACTTGGGCCGTTCGCTAATACATAGATACGCGCATCTGCTGCTAGCTTAGCTGTACAGCTACAGCTCTACAATTACGTACCTATATATACGCACTCGGTACTTCACGACATCATGATATCGTGAATTAGTATCGTATTGTTTTCGCAGCGGTAAAGAAGCAGGCTCAAATAAGTCGTGAGAGCCGGCCTGCACATCAGAGTTGGGAGGATGAGTGAACGGGATTGAGCTATCATCGACAGCTGACACGGCTGGAGCGCACCCTGCTGCTCCGGTAGTGGAAGTTTGGTGGAGATCGATGGACGGAATGTGTCGGTGTTCTGCCCATTCCAAATCCCAGCTTACACAATGCAGTTTGCTTGCCCGACCTCTTCTTCCAACTGTTTTTTTGGGTTTTTCTTTTTTTACTATCAGTTATATAGCCCAACCCAGGATGGAATGTGTCGCTGTTCTGCCCATTCCAAATCCCAGCTTACACAATGCTGTTTTTTTTTTTTTACTATCAGTTATATAACCCAACCCAGGATGGAATGTGTCGCTGTTCTGCCCATTCCAAATCCCAGCTTACACAATGCTGTTTGCTTGCCCGACCTCTTCTTCCAACTTTTTTTTTGGTTTTTTTTTTTTTTTTTTTTTTTTTTTTTTTTTTTTTTTTTTTTTTTTACTATCGGTTGTATAACCCAACCCAGGACAACAAGCTAGCCAAATGGACTATATAGACTGTCCTAGCTAAAATGTCCATGGATTAATCCAATCATCACGAAAAACAATCGTTGACAACCAAAAATAGCTAAAGGGTGACAAGGGCTTTATGAAGATGTTGCAGATCATAAAATAATTACGATAACATGTTGGAGCTAGCACGGCTTTGACGCCTGGAGGCAAAAGAAATAAAAGAGGAGGGCTCAGCCCTACCAAACCGGCTGGGCTGGTTCCGCAAACTGGTAAGGTCGGCTCTCCTGTTCTCTTCCATCTGGCCAGCTCCATGACGAACCTAGTAATATTTAAATATTAAGTATCATGAGTGTTGGTATTTGTTCATATGAATTTGGCAAAATTTATTCATTATAAATTATAGGAAGTTATGTTTGTTCTAGATATATATCGTTTGTGTTATATACTTAGATATGCACTTACTTATATAGCAAAAGCTACGAATTAAAGAAAGCCAAAATATTTGTAATTTTTTTAAAAAAACGGAGGGAGCACGTTTTGGCGTAATAAAGTGAGAAAAAAGGCTAATGTGTGGTCGTGAATGGTGAATCCAATTACAGGATTCACAATTTATTTTATTTTTTGAGGGGAGGTAGGATTCACATTCACAATTGTACTTGTTCTCATTGCAGACTGTAGAAGAGCCAAGCGGCCTTTGGACTTGTTTATGGGCTGACAACGGCTCATGCCCAACCAGGTCTCGTTTAGATCCTAAAAAGAGTAGCCTTAAGTCTGTAGCAATCACGCTGCAAATGGGTCAGCACCGGGTCAACCAGTGCCTGACCCATGCAACCCACCGAGGCAAACTTTTGGTTTTGGGTCGACCCGGTACTTGGGCCACAATTCCCGATGGGTAACCCAAAACACCAGACAGTGCCAGCAGCTAGCATGGCGGAGACGGCGATCACGACGGTGCTGGCCAAGGTGGCGGAGCCGGTGGCGTGGGAGGCAGCAAAGCTGCTGGAGGTGGGCGACGACGTGCGCTTCCTCCGGTTCAAACTCGAGTGGCTCCACACCTTCATCCGCGACGCTGACCGCCGCCGCCGCCGCGACGATGAGACGTCGCCTTCGAGGCCGAGGCTGCCAGAGCCGCCGTACTGCTGCCACCGACCCCAACGACGTCCGCCTCCGGAGCCTTGACCTGCCATGGAGCCGCGCTCGCTGGAGCCCAAGCCGCTGCCGCCCCGTCCAGACGCCGTAGCCGAGCACTACCGGAGCTATTTCTGCACCTCGCCATCGGCCAATGCGCTGGACCCGAACATCGCCGGAGCTGCCGTCGCTCTGCTCCGCTCCCTCTGTTCCGCTCGGCTCTGCTCTGTTTCCTCCCTCTCTGCTCTGCCGGTGCTATGCTCTCTGGAGAAGCCACCATGGACACCACGGGCGAGTCGCAGCCGGCGACGGCGGGACGAACACAGCCGGCGGCTGCGGGACGGACAGACGCCTAATTTTTCTGGGTAACCCACTGACCCACAGGGTTCAGAACCACACAACACCAATGTTTTTTGGGCCGGCCCTATAGTGTTTTTACACCACTACTCGTGAAATGGGTTTTGGGTCATTGGGTTGACCCATTAAATCATACATCCTGATGTAGCAATATTGTCCAATCATGAGCTAATTAAGCTCAAAAGATTCGTCTCCTGATTTACAACTAATCTGTGTAATTGGTTATTTATTTTTCTAACATTTAATACTCCATGTATACGACACAATATTCGATGTGATAATTCAACCTTTTGCTGGAACTAGACAAGGCCCGAGAGGCCGCAGCCCAAACCAGAGATGGCCCAACAGTCGATGCACATGCAATGGAGCAAGCCTGGCAGCAGTGCAGTAGCCATGAGTCACTGACCTCCGATCCAATTCGCGTCGTTGTCAACCAATCGCTCGACTTTCCCCTCTCTACAGTATCTGTGGCGATAGCCAGGCGATTCACTCGATCTCGGCAGGATCCAACTGGTTCCTCCCCTCCGGTGTCCTCGCCACGCCGACAGGAGTGGAATCGGCGTTGGATCTCGGCCGGTTGTGCATATTTCTAGCTGTAGTTGTAGATTTCGTAGTCTAGAGTTGTATCGTAGGGTTGGGTTCCCAGTGTGCTGATGACCTCTCCACTGGTGCGTTGCTCCCTGCGAGCTGTCTTCGGTGAGTGCGGCATTAAGGCGCCTTCCGGTGATGGGCTCGTCAGGTATGTGCACCTTGAACTCGTGAGCTCGGGTTTGAGGATCCAAATCCCCTTTTAGGGTTCTTTGTTCTCCGTCGATTGGGGTCTCCTGTTTAGGCGGCAGGCGTCAGATCCCCTTCGTCACGACGAAGCTACGGCCGTCGGCCGTCTGTCGGAGCATTCAGTGGTTCAAGTACACACTATTTTTGGTGTGTCCCTGATGGCGATTTAAAACCTTGAAGTTTCTGCGTCTGCATGGGTGTCGGCTTCAAGCTTCTTCCTTGGTGTTTATCTCTTCCATTCAGTGGTGAGGCAGAGGCTCCAACCGGCGGTGACGAAGAAGATACTATGGACCTCAAATTGATGTCAGTGTAATTTTCTTTTGTTTCAAGGGTCCTTCGATAGGAGGGGTTTGGATGTAAAAGTTTCATATCAATAAACGTCCTACTTTTTTTTTAAAAAAAAAAGAGCAATAAATCCCACTCCGCACAGGCAGGCGTACGCGAGAGTTTCCGGGAAACGGGAAGCCGGCGGCGTTTCTTTGACAGTGAGTGGCAGGTCGATCGGGACTGGACGGGTGGCCACTGGCATGCGTGCATGGCCATGGCGGTCGTGACGACGACTCGTGCTGTGCACTCCGTGTCCGGGACGCGTATAGTAGTCGCCGAAATACGTCGTCCAGGTGCTTCTGCAACTGCTACAGATTTCACGAAACAAACCGGGAACAGACCGTTTGTTCGGTTTATTGTTTTCTGCGGCTGAGAAAAAAAAAACACACTTAGGACACTCGGACTCATCCCAGCACAGATGATACACTTCACTGCTGCTGGCCGCGGTAGTAGAACCTTACGACTGTCAAGACTCAAGTTTTGCGGATGGTGATCGGATAACTCCGTGGAGTTGACAAGTCTTGGAGGCTCGATAGATCAATGATGACAGGTACCGGAGGAAAGGTGAACGGGGCTTGAGCAAGCATTGACAGCGCTCACACCTACCTGAGCCCAGACCGGCGGCTCAGGTTAGTCGAGGGTTGTGGGTTTACTACTACTCTTTTACAAGGAATGGTGGCGTCGTTATGCCCATGCGAATCCCCGCCACATTCTCGTTGCAGACAGCAGAGGCGGTTTTGTCTTTTTTGTTACTTGTTCATGGGCTGACGACGGCCCATGCCCATGCAAGAGGCCGCCAGAGATGGCCCTGCATCCACGTAAGCCTGAAGGCATGCTCTCGCGCGTCGTCGTCAAGAGCAATGAACTCGGAGTACAAGCAAGCTTGCATTGCATTGCATTGCATCAACAGTTGTGTCTGTTTCTTCTCTGCATGAGAGATCCGTAATCCATCAGTCGTGGAAACGGGAAGCCGGTCGCGTTGACAGTGACACACAGGTCGAGATGCATGGCGACGACTCCGAGTCGTGCCGTACCCGGCCGGGCGCCCGGGGTCAAGTCAACGAATGCATGGACGTCGATCCAGTGCAAGATAGCTGCTGCAACTCCTGTACTGCTCTAGTGCTGTGTCAGTGTGTACCTGTGTCGCCGTACGGGTACAGGTTTCACGAAACGAACGGCGCGAGAGGGAGATGCGAGAGAGAGAGAGAGAGAGAGGAGATGGACAAGGACAGAGATACAGACGACTGATTCCAAGAGCATCTTTCTGTAACTGAACTTTTTGTATTTTGTTTCCTGCTTAATATACCTTTTGTCCTCTTAGCTTGACTTAAAATCAGAGAGAGGGGCCTCACTAGCGAAAACAAGACTGGAGGAGCACGCCGAAAACCCGTCGTTTGGCGAACGAGAACGGTGGATGCCGGCGATGTTGATGCCCTCGATTCGTATATATGCCGTATCGTGACGACGTAGAATGGAATAGTGATGGGGACATGCCGCGTTGAGAGACGTCCCAGTATGTACCACTGCCGTGCAAAGAAAGGAAACCTCTTCAGTATTGACTTGAGAACGAGACATGGGGCGCGAGCAATCCATCCATCCAAAGGAAAATGAATCCAATCCACCCGCCGGGAAAATTTCGTTGCATCTGTGTATATATATATATATATAGATTCTGCGGATTCGTTGACTCGTACAGTGTCTGCTATCGATTGGATATGGATCGGCGTACGTGATCATCCTCGATCAGAGACAGTCAGAGTCCCCGTTGGCGATATTACCACTTGCCCTGTTGCCTCTACTTCCTCCAACCCGAAAGAAAGACCACCTCTCTGTCTCATCTTATTTTAAACCCTGCACGTCGCTGGTCAGCAGCACGCAAGGCGAGATGCGCCTCACAACCTCTCGATTATTGGCCCAAATCGTCAATTCAGGGTTGTCAGCACTCTTCAACGATACGTAATAATACTACTACTCCAATAACAAAGGCAGCCAGCTATGAGAATCAGAGAAGAAAATGAGATGATGATGCCTTGTATCCTCTGCAACATGTGTGCATTGCTCCATGATGTGTAAGTAAACTCTGCGAGGAGTTGACCAGAGGAATGATCTGATATATGATATAGCCTGCCTACTCAAATGAGAACACGTGTGCAATAAGCAGATGCAAAAAGAAATTAAACGACGACGACGAGTGTGAAGCGAACTAGGTCAAAGGACGTACGGCGGGGGAGCAGTTAGCTTGTCTTGGCCTGACGGAGAGAGATCGGCCCGGTCTCGTTTCCTGTGAGCGTGTGATGACGCTGCACTGCAGAGATCACTGGTTAACTAGAACCTAGTGTAATTGCATTCTACACGCCTCTGGTTGCTGGTTTCTTAAATCTGAACAGGCCGGTACGTTTGTCTGTTTTTTCTTTCTAAAATCACGCATTTGCACGTGTTGCTTTATGAGAAATTAGAGTTTAGTTACGTGACTCGCTGTGACCGTCGGTGAGATGCCGTAGATCACCGCAGGCAAACACACGCCGGCTCATGCAGCTATAGCTAGCAGATATATACAGTTGGATATATGGATGGATGACGGACCCTCTCAATATGCAACTGTACGTTACACACAGTACTATCTCTACTATGTTTATGTCTCGCGGATGCAATTATGCAAATAATGCTTGTGTGCAACGACAGCGACATATATCAGGGATGCACAGCCGCAACAACTACTGCAAATTATTGCACGCGACGAACTGCAGCCGTTTTATTTTGGTCAACTGCTGAAAGCACTAGTCGGAAGTCGCCACATGCAGTGCGGCCGCCGGACAGCAAAACAAATGCAGCATGCTGTGTTGCGTTGCATCCACCTGCATAGGTGGGAAATGCAGAGCCAATTTCTCTCGCTCTTCCCCGGAACTTGAAGTGCCTCCCTATCCACATTCGCGAGCAATGCCAATTACGCGGGAGGTTCTATGCAATCATTCATATGAGAAGAAGCTTACTCAACACGTACTCAAAGCCTTATTATTATTTTTTTTTTCCTTCGTTTCATGCCTCAAAACATTCCCCACGTTGGTATTTTCCTTATTCTGAAACAACGTTTTTCCTCATTTCACTGTCAGCTGTTATTACATCAGTACGTAGATAGATATACAGCTGTTATTACACCAGTTCACAAGCAGAAGCAGAGCAAGGAAAGGATACTCTTGATCGACCTGCAGTTTTCAGGCTTTCAGTGCGCACGAGGGAATCCGCGTGCTGAATTTAACTGGTCAGAGCCCAGAGCTAGCCTGCATCCAATGCATCCCGCCCCGGGAGGAGACTTGGAGAGGTCAGCGTTTGTGTGCCACGCGCGATTCCGGCTAGGATTCTATTTATTTGGGATTCAGATGAGTCAGTCAGGTTGCTACCGGCGAAAGCGACCAATAATTGTTTCTATTGAATTTGACTACTATTTCCGTCGTCAGTGAGCACAAGTTGTTTCTTTTAAATTCGACGAAATTTGTGAAACTTTGACGTGCTTGCACATCACTACACGGAGTACACTCCTACTAGTACGTACTCCATAGGTTGGTTGCCACTAATTGCTGTTAATTAGTTGCATCGTCAGATCAATCCCTCCCTGATGATCGCAACTTCACAAGGTCAAAAAAGGTCTCCGTATACCTACTGCAATGAGGAATATATCGGTTTGCTGACAGTTCTTACTGCTCTATATATGTCATCTGCACGACTTTGGGTGTTCCGGCCGGAGTTGGTTCTTACTAAAATGACGCCTTATGAGCAATCAATCGTATGTATACGAGTGTCTACATCTGTCTCCGGTTTCTGGAAAAAAAGGAGTATTTCAACAAGAATTTGTGTATTTTGCATCATATGTGTACCGAGCTAGCTAATTAGTTGCCTGCAGCATATGGTTGAACGATGGTGGGGCAAATGACAGGGTTGACGTTCAGAACAAAGCATACAGCAGCTTGAAGCCTTGAACGCCAGCCAGTTGCCACATATATGGCCAGAGCTTTCGCACAGAGTTTTGTAGACCAGGAAAAAAAAATATTGAGTGTAGGAAACCGATGATTAACACGTTGTTATAGAATCCTAGCTGGTGTCAGCACATGAAACTTAAATAAAAAAAAAATCTTTATGCACCCTTCCCCTGTTCCGTCATCGGCAGCATTAGTATATTATCTGCAATACAAAGGAAAATGGGAAATTATTTCCAATGAAGTCCCATCAATTATCACCAACGTGCTGAGCATGTAGCCATGTTAGTACTAGTAGATACGATGATTAGCCCATGATGTTTGAGTAGCGTCACCTTTAGCAAATAATGCCAAGCAATGGGCAAAAGAAAACACACAAAAGGAGGGTCCCAAATATTTCCTTTCACACGGGATTTACAGGACGCCAAAGAGATTCCTACGCACCTTTTTGCAGTTCAGCTCTGGTAGTTCGATTGAGTGGGGGTCATGTACGGAATCACACGATTTCTTCTCTTTTGTGCTTGCATGGAATGGATGCAGACAAGGGACAAGCACAAGCACGATGGCCAAAAGCTACCCCATCACCAATCACCAACCCAACAAAAAGATAGAGAGATGACCGGCAAGCATTCCCATGGCCTTGGAAGATCTGTTTGCCACTACTACTCCATCAGATCAAGTGATCATCTCAATCAAGCAAACTCCAAAAGTCTCCTACTCACCAAAAAGCAGGGAATGAATTCTACCGTTCACATTGAACATTGGTTAAAAGACTGTTTGGCTCTCTAAGATGCATGCAAGAGTAAAAAAAGAAGATAAAAATGGTTTAAACATGCATGTTTACTGCGACAAACCACAAACAAAATTGTCCCTCAAGCAACCTGTGCCAAGTGCTCGTAAAATTCATGCGTTCCAAACATGGTCATAATTGGAGTTCAATGTTGGAAGATTCCGATCATATATGTTCAACTTAGCTAGCTATACATTGGAATGGAGGCTGTACGGAGTTGTCGTAGCAGGAGATTAAGTGAACATACCACATCTTTGGCATTTCAGTGATAATATGATGCTGGCAAAAGGTCATACATAT
Source organism: Bothriochloa decipiens (assembly GCA_023333625.1). Classification (NCBI taxonomy): domain Eukaryota; kingdom Viridiplantae; phylum Streptophyta; class Magnoliopsida; order Poales; family Poaceae; genus Bothriochloa; species Bothriochloa decipiens. The sequence continues at coordinate 36,553,772 of CM041635.1, read as the reverse complement.
ATAGACTACAGTGTTGAAATGGTAATGGTAGACTACAGCTATCAGATAAGGATGTGTTTTGCATTGTTGTTTCCTTATGTTCACATCTAATAGTACTATACAATTATACAAAGATACAGAGAGAAGAGCAGAGCATTGTGGAGACAAGAGTTGCTCACTTTTTTTGTTTGTAGTTTCTTGGAACCTTCAATATGGACTAGTACTACCTAGTTGTTTTCTTTTGAATGAAATGAATGACGGTGACTGATTTCTTCACTAATAATTAGTACTCCTACGTGTTACGAACTTACCTTTCACAATACACGTCAGAACTTAGCAACTATTAATCCACACACACAAAAAAAGGAGTATAGTTGAATTTGCGGGATAACAAAAAAAAAAAAGATAATAGCTACGAAAAATTCTGTCGTGTGATTTCACCGTAATTGATGATTAAGAAAAGGCAGGAAGGTTCCGTCGTACAAATTCGCCATCAATTAACATCAGGCCAATTCTTTACACCTTTGCCGCAGTGTTGGTGTCGTCAGGCATGGATTAATCATGTTACATTTGTCATCTCATTAGCGACTAATTCTGTCCACGGTTGTACCCACGGCTGACCTGAGCAAAAAAAGAGCAAAAAAAAAAAATCTGTCTAATGTGTTTTGTTTATACATAACTCAAGAAATGGCTAAAGTCCTACTGGGCGGCTGGCAGGGGTTCTCGAGGGTCTTTGAGAGTATGTCCACCAGATTTTTATTAGACATCAGATCTCTATTAGATCGAGCAAATGCAATGATCTTTTCTCAGTGATAAAAGAGGAATTAAGGCAAAAACATAAGCTCCAATAAATCTCGTTCGTAATTTTTCTCTCAATCTCTCAAAACCTCCCCTCCCTCCCTTAAAGTATGGGAACAAAGAATTTTTTTTTCTTCGACACTTTTCTTTCTTTCTCTCTTAAAGTGAGCACAAACACAAGTAGTCTCCGGATGATCCCTTCACTTGGCTAGTGTTTGCGCTCGATATTAGCTAGGTCTAGATTACGTATTAATTATACCACATTGAACGTGAGATCGATACCCTTGGTTTAAATCCTAGGTTTGTCACCGCCAGCGGGTGTGATTGCCACCTTTGTGGGCCTGTTTGGTTCCATGACAGCCCGTCGTGTGACGTATGCGTTTGCGATTTCCAAGCGCGCCATTGATTTTTTTTGGCGTTTCATGTCGCATGTGGTCGTCCAATGCAGGACCAATGCAGATCGCGTCAAACGTGATCTTTCTGAGCATTCTCCACTCCGCTCAAACATGTTGCCGAAGCGGGACCAAATAGGTCCATAGGAATTTTTTAGCTTTTTGGGTGTAGCAGGTTAAGAAAATACCCCTGTCAAACAGGTGTAAGGAAAACCCAAGAAGATACGAAGGACCCAAACAACCACCTGCAGCAGAATTCCTCACTCTCGCCCCTTTTTCTTCTCTGATGAAGTCGACTAATTCTGTCCTTATTAGTTGTACACATGATTGTCCGGGCTGCTGGCCTCGGGACAAATCCATCTGTCCGATGTGTTTTTGTTTATGAGCAACGAAGAAAACGAAAAGAAACCATCTGTCCATGCCTCTCAGTCTCTGTTCTCTTCTGTCCATTGAAGTGGCCAGGGCCGCCGGCCACATTCGCCGGAGGCGTCGCATCGCTGGAGGACTGAGCTCTCCACGCGGCAAGACGTCGCTTTCGGAGCTCTCTTGGATTCCGCTCTGAGCAACGGACGCAGGCAACAGGTTTGCTGCTGCTGCTACAGCACAGGTCCTGACGCTATACACGTCACAAATAAGTGGCGTTTTATCTTTAGAAGAACATGGCGCACGTCGTCTGTGACGAAACAGGACCATAGCGACTATCGTCTCCATTTCTATAAGAGTGTTCTGCTGTCAAACCTTTTAAAAGTTGATCATTTTTCTGTACAAAAAGATACTAATATTTAACATACTGAATGTGCATAGTTAGCTCTATAGAATATATTTAATATCTATTTGAATTTCGAAGTCATAAATGCTGATATTACTCTCTCCGTCAGATTTATAGACGGTCTTAGATTTTTTATATATATTTTGTCATATCAGACGTATCATATATCTAGGTGCATAGTATCTAGAAAAGTCAAAACGATATATAATCATTTCATAGAATAAAAGATCTATAATTTTTTAAAAGAGATTGTAATATTGTCAGTGTTTATGGTTTGGACCTAGAATCGTATGTTTTTTTATTGAGTTGGAGGAAGTATTATAAAAGAGAATAAAACAGAGAGGGGACATCAAACATGTTTTCGTTGGCAGTACTGCCAAGTACCCCCATGCGCTTTGAGGTTTGGTCTCTATCTATTTTATCAAACCTATGTAATGTGCATTCACATTGAGGTTTGGTCTCTATTTATTTTATCAAAACCTATGTAAGTGCTTTTCACATGATGTGAACATGAATTTCTTCACGTCCGATCGCTTGCCTCCAGAGACGAAGTTATTTTTACACTGGTCCGCCGGCCAAGTTATAACTCACATTCTAGCCACAAAACATCAGTAACAACCCTCAATTTGAGCCTCTATTCTTCTCATGACATGTGAGACCCTTTTATCATCAGCTTACCCTCTATGTCCTCTGTTGCGATGTGATCCTATCTATCGAGTTACTCCTACCTTCCTTTTCATCCATTGATTGAAGGGGCTACCTACTTTGAGGGATTGAGTAGAACAATGGTAGAGTTGAATTTTTTTTTTGTCCGAACTCCCAAAATTAAATTTAGGACATGATGAGTACATCAGTCGGTAGTGTGGCATGTAACGCCAACATGTGTGCATGGTTTGAATTTGCACGAAGCACGTCTCAAAGAAAAAAAAAAAGTTCAGGCCATAGGCCTGCTAAAGTTACTACAACAAAGCTAGAGGAGATGGTCGGAGACAACGTAGAATTGCTGGTGTGGTCGTGTGAATGCCTGGGATTGGATTAGCCTAAATAGTTTTTCATCCATGAATTTAGGCGTTCATTGCTCTACGAAATAAGTATTCTCCATGGTGTCACATGGAAGCACGCTCGGTTTCTCCGCTTGGTGAGCTGGCCGACTCCAACTCCTTGCCAATCAACGTTGACTCTCCACACTGGGGCCCATCTACACCATCCGATCCCGATCGGACGGACGTCACGGCAGAACAGAGTCCCCAATCCTGTTGCTACATGCGGTGGAGTCAACCGTCAACGTGCCCGGCACTCGAGCCGAGCGAGCGCCTCTATAAAGCAGACGACGCGCCGGCCGGCCGCTTCGTCTCCCTCCCTCTCCCCTGCCTGCCTGCTGTACCTCCTCTGGTTTTCCACCAGCCAAGCCCAGCAGACTCTGTGTTCTTCCATTGTCGACGCCGCCGAGGACGAAGCACCCCTGACGGCCATGGGGACGCAAGCGCCGGAGAAATACCCTCCTGAAAAGGTACCGTCTTCCTCCCTCCCTCTCTCAACCTCGCAATCATGTCCCTGTTCTGAGTGCCCTCCCATCCATCTTGGTGGGTCTTGCTTCGCCGGCCATGGCGATGGCCGGCTCGGTTGATCAACACCTGTCGTTCTTGGAAGCCACTGCTGTGTATGCAATGCATAAGCCACTATTTCAGACATTTGAAGCAGAGAACCCAAAAAAGACTCGAAATTTAGAGTCATGTGGTTTGTCTTAGCTTCGAAAAGTGAAGGAAAAAAAAAAAACAAAGAATCAGCCTGAGCTGTCGAGTTGCGAGGGCCATGGCCGAGTTGAGGGTCCGGTCGGGACACAGAGATTAGATTCAGATTCAGATACCTTTGCGGCTTTCCAGCACTTCCCAACTTCACGGGAGGAGAAGGGGGAAAAAGCGTATTTTTGGACGCCTTTTGCGTGGCGGATTCCTCGGCCTCGCCGGCACCGGCAAAAGTGAAGCCCCCCAAGATAGACAGCTAGTGCTAGTGCGTAGCTTCTGCCCATGCCGGCTGGCCTCTTTGGCTGTTCATCTGATACATGTGAAACCGCGTCCCCTGTTCATCCTCTTTTTTGTTTCCTTTTTTTTTTATTTTTATACTGTTTTCTATTCTAGAAAGAGGTTAGGGTGGAGTATATACTCCGTATTAAATACCTGATTCTCAGGATCGGCGTGAACTCTGATGCTTTGCCTTAATTGCAGAATTTCATTCTTATCCTATTAAAAGATGAGCTGTTACCTATACTTGATGACCTGTATTATCATTAATAAATTTATTTATTTTATTTAACTAGTTTGTTCTACTTTCATAACTTTTCGCAAAAAAGTCATTTTTAACTTACACTGGAGTGCAAATTAAACAATAGAGTTTGAGTCCATCTGTCTGTCCTTGGGCTGTCCATCGCTTGACAATGAAGTCCCCTGCCTCTGTGCAGCTTGCATACAAGACTGACCCCTCTGTATATTTCACTGTCACGTCCGAGCTGGGGCAACATCGCTGTCACTTTGAAATTCACAGCCAATCCTCTTGTCCCTCTAGCTTGTTTGTAGGGTTGATGCTCACTCATGGAGTCCCTTTCACTTGACGACGTCCGTTTGGGACGCAGGAATTTCTTGGGGAAACCGCGTCCAATCCAATAACTAGAAGAAGAGTGGAGCGGAGGATGCGTTCGTACCGCAACGTACAAAGACCTAACTGGCCAATAGAGAATAGTAGTTGATAGGGTTAAACTAAAGCTGTTGGTTTCATCGGAATCATCCCGGGTTTCGCCACTTTGCCGCCAAGAAAGACGATTGTGATTAGCGAGGGAGTTAACCATGATTAATTATTTATCTGATGACCATGACAAAGTGACATGTACGTAGTCCCAATTAGTTTACATGATCATCACATGCTCCAAGAACAAGAGGTTGAGTATTGGGTTAGGAGTAGGTTTAAGACACAACTTGTTAATCTTGTCAGCCTGGCTTTGGGTCTTCTTTAGCAGATATTTTTGTGCCAGATTGTTTTTAATATGTAAAACTACTACCTAACATGCTTGGCGTGAGAAACAAAGAATAAAAGATCTTGTCTTGAGGTGGCCTGATAAGGATCATGGACTGGACTTTGGCAACTGGGCCATGTGACTAGTCAACTGCTGAGCATAAAACACAGTATAGTATAAGTAGGTGATCTCACTGAGGATTCAAAATTCAAAATATGCACTTTAATTGAGTTGAAAACTTCCGCTGTTGATCTGTCGCTTATCAGTCGGCCGTTGTGGACTTATGGGGTGCATTCGACATGTCATTCGCCTACAACTTTATTTTTTTTAAAAAACTAGTTGTACTTATTTCTGTTCTGCAAAATATCATAAACATTTAAATATGTCCAGCTGATGCTCATTCTTGTATCGTATCAATAAAAATTAAATAAACTGAACTATCTTTTTATGGATAGTCAAATATCTCTATTTGCAATACCATCTTTATCACCTGCTTGTGTAGTGTTGTTTCTTTCTTCGTGCTTTGAGTGTGAGCATAGCAACAAAGATCTGCAGATTGTGTGACCCTCAATGGCCGTACCAGCTAACAGCGACAATGGCAAAAACTTGTAGGATGTAAGGAGTGCACGGGAGAAGGCCATCGATGATTGGCTCCCCATTACCTCTTCGAGGAACGCCAAGTGGTGGTACTCTGCTTTCCACAATGTCACCGCCATGGTCGGTGCAGGCGTGCTCAGCCTTCCCTACGCCATGTCTGAGCTCGGCTGGTAGGTTTTTCTTAGTTTGTATGCCGATCAGTTTACTCATCTTGTGTAGTACTGCTGCATTTGTCAAAAAATGATTTATTGACTTTATTTTGTCAATTTACAGGGGTCCTGGCATTGCTGTGCTGATTATCTCATGGATCATCACGCTCTACACACTGTGGCAGATGGTTGAGATGCACGAGATGGTGCCAGGCAAGCGGTTCGACAGATACCATGAGCTTGGTCAACACGCATTCGGTGAGAAGCTGGGGCTGTGGATTGTTGTGCCACAGCAGCTTGTCGTCGAGGTGGGTGTCAACATCGTCTACATGGTGACTGGTGGCAAGTCTCTGAAGAAGTTCCACGACGTCCTGGTCTGCCCAGACTCGGGGTGCGAAGGCAAGCAGAACATCAAGACCACCTACTTCATCATGATCTTTGCCTCTGTCCACTTCGTGCTCTCTCAGCTTCCAAACTTCAACTCCATCTCTGGTGTTTCCCTAGCCGCCGCCGTCATGTCGCTTAGGTACTACTTCACTCCATATCCTTCTCAGCAATAACATTGCACTGTAGTTCAGGGGAAAAGATTGATCACTAACATGGATAAACATGGCAGTTACTCCACAATCGCTTGGGGCGCATCAGTGGACAAGGGTAAGATACCAGATGTGGACTACCACCTGCGTGCGACAACAACACCAGGGAAGGTTTTCGGTTTCTTTGGTGCTTTGGGTGATGTGGCCTTCGCGTATGCGGGGCACAATGTGGTGCTTGAGATCCAGGCCACTATCCCATCGACTCCGGAGAAGCCTTCCAAGAAGCCCATGTGGAAGGGTGTTATTGTTGCTTACATTGTGGTTGCACTATGCTACTTCCCTGTTGCGCTCATCGGTTACTGGGCTTTTGGCAACCATGTCGATGACAACATCCTCATCACCCTCAACAGACCTAAGTGGCTTATTGCCATGGCTAACATGATGGTCGTAGTCCATGTCATTGGAAGCTACCAGGTACATATCCCCCTCCTATTTGTTTCTATTTGAAGATTTAGCATTTGTGCAGTGAAGTGTTTGCAAACCTTTAACATCACTGAACTTTTCATTAAAATGGCCATGTATTATTACAATTTCTGTAAGTTGTCATGATGTAATTCGAAATTGAATGTTTTGATGCAGATCTATGCCATGCCGGTGTTTGACATGTTAGAGACTGTGCTAGTCAAGAAGCTGCACTTCCCTCCTGGTCTGACACTGCGTTTGATTGCCCGGACCGTCTATGTTGGTAATGCCCGCCAGTCTGAACTGAACTTTTGTCACCACATTGGTGCTTCACACTGAAAAAATGGGGACTAATTTGATACAACTTGTGCAGCATTCACAATGTTCATAGCCATCACCTTCCCCTTCTTCGGTGGATTGCTCGGTTTCTTTGGTGGTTTCGCTTTTGCGCCAACGACTTATTTCGTAAGCTCTCATTCATCCACTTATTGCAATGCCATCATACCTGCACTTACATTGTGTTTACAATTGGTGATATAACTTGAGAGCTAATTTTTTTTCTTGATTTCTTCCAGTTACCCTGCATCATGTGGCTCGCAATCTACAAGCCCAAAAGGTTCAGCCTCTCCTGGATCACCAACTGGGTAAGAACTAACTATCCATCCAGCATATCTCCATTCATTCTGCCACAGAATGCATCTCTGCTTAACCTTTCCTCCTATAATTAATGAACCTCTGTGTTCTGTGTTCATCAGATCTGCATTATTCTTGGGGTGCTACTGATGATCCTATCGCCAATTGGAGGACTTCGGCAAATAATAATGGATGCCAAAACCTACCAATTCTACCAGTAAACTACTACCAGCCGTGAGTAGTCGGCATGATTGGAAGTTTGAAATCTGTCAAAGCCTCCTCAACCACGAGTTTTTTTTGTCCTGCCAAACACAAGAGTAAATTGTTCCAGATGTTGTGATAGTTATATATATACATACATACATATACGTATTGTTTCTTAAGTTTCCAAGGTGACTGTGGCTTGTGTGTATGTGCATAAGGGAGATTGAATGATGGTGGTTGTCCAAGATATTGGTGGTTTAATTATTTTCACTTGGCTTTGTAGTTGGCACTTTGAAAGTGGTTAAGAGTACATGATATTTGGAATTTGAGAAGTAGGCTTTTCATTTCTACTCCAACAGCGAATGCTTCTTTCCTGGAAGATAATTATGCTCTCTTTTTTCGCCATTACAAGGATGGCATACATACGCACCACCACCATGCACGCGCATTAAAGCCACACCCAATCAAGTTTGCTTCCAAATCTCCAATAGGACGCTTGCAAAATGCAAACTGAACCTTGGGTGTTTAATCATGGGTGCCAATATCGTGTGATTGGTAGTGATCAAAAAACATTTTATAAATATTTTGAATTTAGATTCCCTTAGAAAAACGTTTGAGATGATGAATCGGAATTATTTCATAGAGAGAACCATTTGACAAGCTCGCTAGATTCTTGAAAGTAGAACTAGAATCTGAAGAAACCATGTTTTGATGTTTTTTTTTGAACTAGTAAAAGTTGAGAATCGGATCTAAGTCAATTCTCCTTGAGACATTTCTGTCTTTGTAGCGTTTGGCAGCGATTCTATCTGAAACGTTTCACTCCACCAAACACATCCTTGTATCTCTGAAATAAAAGGTTCGAATGAGGACGTACTGTAGTACTCCCTATGTTCTTTTTTATGTCATATTAGTTTTCTACTCAGTCAAACATTTTTAACTTTGACCATCAATCAAAAAATATATTCATATTGACAACATAAGATTTATGTTTTAGATTCACTATAACATAAATACTTTCATAATATATAAATTACATGTTGTGAAACTACATGGATTTTTTAAAGTCCGTGATGAAAGATGAAAATGTTTAATTTAGGATAAACCTAATGCAACATGTAAAAACGAATGGAGGGAGTACAATGTTGGTCCGCATTGTTAAGAGAAAAAACTATGACAATTGCACAACACACTCATTTATGATTATACGTTTGGATCAAATATTTGGGGCTTTAAAGTTGTCAATTTTAAAGTTGTAGGTTGTATTGATACTAAAGCTTTGGTATATATCATGTTAATGTCCAATATTGTTTGAATATTTTAAATTTCAAAATATTAGAATAACATATGTTTAGGAATCTAATGAAATAGATTTAAATAAAAAACTTTTGAGTAGTATAAAGTTGTAAGTCGCATTGAGAACTATAACTTTAATTTACATCATGTTTGAAAATATTAACTTTAAATTTAAAAATTGAAGGGCTTGAAACATATTTTTTGGGACTATAAACAATTCCAAATAAAAAAGCAACTACAAAGCTGTAGATTATGTCGAATTCTACAACAATTTTGGTATAACATTTTATCTTTATTTGAATTCATATAGAAAAATGATGATTTTTTATATACTCTTTTAGAGGATACTCTTATAATGACGGTATCTATTAATCGATTTGTAAAGCCAAACACTTAGAATGTCTGCATTTGTCTAAAGCCATTTTTGAAAGCAAACATGTTAATAAGAAGCTTTCCTCTATTAATTGATTAACAAATACAACAACCTTAGGACAACTGCCTCTGTTAATCAGTTATTTTAGGTGGACATCTTAATTCCTATCTATATTAATATCCGAATAACAAAGGTAAAAAAGATTTACATAGGCAGTCACTAGATGTGTCGCCTCTGTTAATCTAAGAGACTTCTCATGAAATCCTTTTTTATAGTGTGGAAATTGAAACAGTTTTTAATACCCATCCATTCTCAATTGTAAAACACTTTTGTTTTTTTAGCACTTCAACTATATTTCAGTTGTCTGAATATGATTTCAGGCAACACTCTGGTATCACTAACTAGCATTGTTACTTTTGTGATTTGTTATTTGTCTTTGTGTCCTTGTCTTCCTATAAAAAATAATTGTAAGCTGTTAATTGTCTTTGTTTCAACACAAATCAATTTTTTCAAGTTATGCGTTTATGTCAATGGATTTTTTATTCTCGGTACCAAAACATGCACACTGCGCCTACAGAAACTGCAATGAACGAAATGTGTAATTTTAGTATAAAACGTGTGTAATAACCGTTGCCTCAAAGAAAACTAAAAGCCAGGCACCCAAATTTAGCAAGTCCCTTTTTCTATTATAGCTTTTGCTATTCATTAAGATATACACTATATGATTATATAGTAAAATAATATGCTAGCATCTAGAAAAGCTGAAATGTTTTCTAATTTATCCACTCGAGCCCAAGTTATATGCTGTTCCGACTTTTTGAGATACATAGCTTCTGCTATGTACTTAGGTGTATATTATGTTTATATACATAGTGAAAGCTTTTACTGTATGTCTAAAAAAATTAAAATGGCTTACAATTTAAAATAGAGGGACTAACTCATTAGACTACTCCTTCCATTCTAAACTAGAAGACATTTTGTTTTGTTTTTCTACATATATTGCTTTTTATTTTGTGTCAGGGATGTACTGTATATCCTTCGTATTAAAAAAAATTTAGAAACATGTTATAATTTGGAATGCAGTATTAGACACACTGTAGCATATAACTGTTGCTCGTCAAAGTTCTTTTCTTTTTAAATAAATGAAAAACATTATCAATAGTTTTATTTTTAGAGCATCTCCAACAGTTTATCGAATTAAATTATCATTCTAAAAAAAATTGTTGTCCAACTGTTTGCCAAGTGAGTTTGGAAATCGTAGGAAGTTGCCATCCGCGGCCTCCGCACGCGCATATTTGCGCGCGCGTACTCCACTGTGCATAGCGGAATCAGACGCCTCACTTCCCCGCGCGCGGACACTCTGCTCCTCCCGTTCCCGCGTCAGGTCCGTTTCTTTTCCTCCGGCGGCTCCTGTCGAGGCTTCAGATGTTTCTATCGATCTCCATGCTAGGGCAAGGCAAGGCCGCCGGCCGCCGCCGCCGCTGTGCGTACCCCGCCGTATTTCTTTCGGCCTCGACGCAAGGAGATCCAATACCGACGCACACGCCGGCGGCTCCTGTCGAGGCTTGAGGTGTTCCCATCGATCTGCATGCTAGGGCACATGAATCTTTAGTTTGTTTGATTGAGCAGAACCATTATCGAATTGCATGTAATTCGTTTGGCCATATATGCATCACTATGTAATTCATTTGCGTTCATTCCCTCCTGCTCAGGTGCCATGTCGACTGCCCTGTTCTTGATTGGATTGTGGCTGGCCGGCAGATGTAGGCTAGCAGATGTGATTGGGTCCTGATTAATGCTGCTGCTTAATCCTACTTCGTGAATATAATGCGCCTTGCTGGAGCATATGGCCGGCTTCATGTAGGAGATGGCCGGCCGGAGGAGACGATGGCCAGCTGAGACGGAGACCTGCGTCTCGAACTGATCGACGAAGAGAGGGACTGCGGCGGCGCGAGGGAACGCTTCACGCTTCCTACAGTTGGATCTGATAGGAGTTTGTGGGTCTATTTTTTAATTTTATCAAGTTAAAACGGTAAACTCTTGAGGAGAGTCTATTTTTTTTACTTAGCATATATTTTAGAAAGTTGACAAATCATAAAATTTATTAAGTAAAATTTAGTAAACTCTTGGAACGAGTACGGTTATGTTGTGGTTGTTGTGCATGTACATATGTACACTTGGTATGTGTGCCACACGCCATCGTTAAAGGTCGTTCATGCATGCAAACCTAAAACACGTCCATGTTCATGCACACCTAGAACACGTACCCGTCCAAATGCCGAGAGGCAGCCTAGCTGCAGGTTCACCCTCCAGGCCTCCACAACCGTAGCTGCGCTGGAGTCAACAACGGTCAACTACCCCCGCGTTGACAGGTGCAGAGACGGCGCTCCTTCCATCTCAGCTCTGCAATAAGTTGAGTATAAAGGAAAGGAGACGAGCCGGCATCTCCATCGCCGATTCCTCTCCCCCCTGCCGCTGCAGTAGTCGTCGTCGCATCTGCCGGCCTCGCCGTGCGCGTCTCCCATCGACTCTCAGCCCCTTTCTTTCTCCATCGCCGCCGGCCGCAGACCGCCGGACAACGACTGCCATGGGGACTCAAGCACCCGACAACCATTCTCCTACCAAGGTACGTCGATCCCATTGCTCTCTCCCTCTCTCTCTTACGGATCTTGTTTTTCTTTATTTGCCGGCCCTGGCCATGGTCTCATTTTCTAGTTCATCTTTTTCGAGCATTTGTTTAAGGCATCCACGATAATGGAAGCCTTATTAGCAATGCTTCCATTATACATAGATTCTGAATAAAAACAACAGAAACTTTAGGGGTTCTCTCTTTTGCACACATGCATGTCGTTCTCTGATACATGCGACGAAATGACCTTTTCATCTTCCTTTTCCTTTCCACTCTCTGTTTTACTTTGGAAGGAACAAAATGTGATATTTTGCCTTGACTTCGAGATTTTCCTTTTATTTTTCTCATGAAGTAGCTGTTGTCACCCAGTTCTTCAGGTGTACGTGTTACCTGCCGCATGTTTTTACAGCGACTTAATTATCATTTCCACACTGCTTTTGATTAACAAAATAAATACCTTTAACTTTGCAGAAGAAAACACTTCTGGAAAACATCTCTGAGATGCTTGTATTTCCGTTTGGTCTAAATGGAAATGGGGAGTCCCCAAATTTTTTTTTTTAAAAAAAACTTCGCACAAGAAAATGAATTATATTCACACTGGTTCTTCATCTCACTTATTAACATTCAAAATTCAAAGACGCATTCAATCCTATACTACTCATATATCTGACGTTTCTTCTGCCCAAGAGTTGAAAGAGAAAAGTTCAGTAGTATTTCCTGCATGCTTTGCTTGTGATAAATCAAAAAAGCCTGTCTAGCATGGCCTTGCATCCAAGCTAACAGCAAACATTCTGCATTGGCAAAACCTTATTACAGGATGTGAGGAGTGCTGGGGATAAGGCGATCGACGACTGGCTCCAGGTGGTGGTACTCTGCTTTCCACAACGTCACCGCCATGGTCGGCGCCGGCGTGCTCAGCCTTCCCTACGCCATGTCCAAGCTCGGCTGGTACGTGCCACTGTCATCTTCCTGCCCCGGCAACCACCATTATCGTGCACTGCATATGTATGCCACATTCTTTTCACAAAGACTGATATACATACTATCTTCTGAAAATTTCCTGTTGTAACAATTTGCAGGGGACCTGGCATCGCGGTGCTGATACTGTCGTGGATCATCACCTTGTACACGATGTGGCAGATGGTGGAGATGCACGAGATGGTCCCCGGGAAGCGGTTCGACCGCTACCACGAGCTCGGGCAGCACGCGTTTGGCCAGAAGCTGGGCCTGTGGATCGTCGTGCCGCAGCAGCTCATCGTCGAGGTGGGCGGGGACATCGTGTTCTTGGTCACCGGAGGCAAGTCACTGAAGAAGTTCCACGACGTGAATCTGCGACGGCAAGTGCAAGGACATCAAGCTCACCTACTTCATCATGATCTTTGCCTCTTGCCACTTCGTCCTCTCCCAGCTTCCCACCTTCAACTCCATCTCCGGCTTCTCCCTCGCCGCTGCCATCATGTCACTCAGGTAACATTTCAGCTACATTACGTACACCCACTCAATTCACTGTAGTATATCCGGCAAATTTCATTTCCTGAAGATAGCAATCGATCATCACTGACATGCATGAGTTCTCATGACAGTTACTCAACAATAGCCTGGGGAGTGTCGCTGCATAAGGGGAAGTTGCCCAACGTGGATTACGACGTTCTGGCAGCGTCAACACCAGAGAAGGCGTTCAACTACTTTGGGGCACTGGGGGTGTGGCGTTCGCATACGCGGGGCACAATGTGGTGCTTGAGATCCAGGCCACCATCCCATCGACGCCGGAGAATCCATCCAAGAAGCCCGTTGTCGCCTACATTATGGTTGCCGTCTGCTACTTCCCTGTCTCATTCTTTGGATACTGGGCCTTTGGCAACCAAGTTGATGATAACATTCTCATCACACTCAGCAAGCCCAAGTGGCTCATCGCCCTCGCCAACATGATGGTCGTTATCCATGTCATTGGCAGCTACCAGGTAGGATCAGGGACATACATATGACCAGTAGAGCATTTTTGTTGTGGTTATTAAGTAATGGGCTTCAAAATCTTCTCTGCTGCTTGTTGCTAATGGATAGACCTTCAGTTCCTCGTGTCACTAATGCTCTTCCATGTAACACTAGTATTGGAGCTAAACTTTGTAACATCTCTTATCCAAATGGTTTTTGGTTGCAGATTTTTGCCATGTCGGTGTTTGACATGATAGAGACGGTCCTGGTGAAGAAACTGCATTTCCCTCCTGGACTTGCACTCCGTTTGATTGCCCGGAGCACCTATGTCGGTGAAGTTTCAACAGAACTTCTCAGTCTAAATAACTACTGTAAAGCTCTGCTAAGCAAATGTATGTGTCACACTGATCAAACTGGGCGTGTCAACTTCTGCAGCATTAACAACATTTGTAGCCATCACCATCCCCTTCTTCGGTGGACTGCTCGGTTTCTTCGGTGGATTTGCCTTTGCACCGACAACTTATTTCGTAAGCTCCCATCGATCCAAAGTTTCTGTCACAGAACCTGCAACTGCTTGTATATTCCAGACATAAAAACTGCATATCTATAATCCTAGTACAACCCATAGGGATATAGAAACTTGAGATCTGACAGATCCTCTCTTGCTTCTGCCAGCTCCCCTGCATCATGTGGCTTGCAATCTACAAGCCCAAAAGGTTCAGCGTCTCATGTTTCACTAACTGGGTAAGAAATTACTATGAACTAACTACCAATCCTTTCTTTCTTTCTACAACAGGATTTCCCTGGTTTGGCAGTACTCAATCATCCATTTCTCCATGTTTTCTGCAGGTCTGCATTGTTCTTGGAGTGGTCCTGATGATCCTGGCACCGATCGGAGCACTCCGGCAGATCATCTTGTCTGCCAAGACATACCGATTCTACTCGTAAACTACCTTGTTCCAACTTCTGACCATGCAAGGGCTCAATCACATAGCGTACTGTAAGTCTTCTGTTCTCCCAAAAGAAGAGAGGCTCCACGAACCCAAAATTGTTCCAAATGATCGATGATACTTGTCAGAGGCATGTTGTGAGTCTTCACTTACAGATGAAGTCAAAGGGCCTGTGGCGGGTTTATCATATTCCATGTATTTTGTTTTGATGTTTTAGGGTGGTTATGTACTTATGTGTGCATAAGGAGGAATGAATGTTGGTGGATTCTATTGCCTATACAAGAATACAAGATCCAATAATCTGCTTGGCCGTTGGGATGCGTTCTGTCGCTACTAAAAAAAATAATTTGTTTTACACAGAACCGAAGCTGCTATTAGAACCTCTCTTGTAGCTCCCCATTCTCATCAAAACTGACATTTAAGCAAAATCGGATTACCCTGTTTTCTCACGTAAGAATCTTATATGGAGGATATCATTCGTCAAAAAAAAAAAAATCTTATGAAGGATCTAACTTTCTCGTCCAAGCATTCCACATATGCTTGTCGATCGTTTCGTCAAAAAAACAATTGCAGGTTGATCGGTTTGACGAGACTGATATATGCAATGATAAAGTTCGTCACTATTAGGTCTTCTTCAAAGCCAGATGATTCGATTTTCGAATTCCTACCAATTTGGATCACGAACAACGTACCGTCATATTGACCGGTCACTGCTGACATATGCACTAAGGTTCGTCACTATTTAGCTATAAGTCCTTACATAGTGATTATCGCCACGTTTTGTCGGCAACTTGTTTGGCCAGTTTCACAGGTGGTCGAATTCATTTTGGAAGCACGGTAGCAATTGCAGAGGTGAAGAAAAGTCTCTGAAGCAGCTGTATATATTGATGTAAAACACTTGTAGAGCGTTCACAAAGATCAAACAAACAAAAAAAAAAAAATCGAACGCAACCAATATCATACCATACGGAACCTGAAACCACGAGGTTTTTCAAGATCCGTGTGGCCGACGCGAAAATGTGGGGGAGAAGAAAAACACACGCTAACACTTATCAGTTGGCTACATATCATCGGCCGTGTGCAGCGCAAGTCGCAGAGAACGGCAAGACCAGGACACTTGAAGTCGGCGGAAGACCGGCCGATGTGTAACAACCTAAGCAGGCAGCAGGGGCACAGACTTGTCTACAATTTCCGTCGACACGTTTCGTCGTCGTTTCGTGCAGCTGGAAACCTGCAAACGCTAAAACGAAGTCGATCGCTTTCAGCATCAACGACACTTCAACTGTTCAACAGGGATTGTGCATGGTTGTAAGTTTTTCAACGAGGAAAATTTGATCACACGGCGCGTGGACGCACACTCCTTGACTTTTATTTGTTTATATTCTCCCTGTACTAGTTAAGAGTCTAGAACGGTGACAGATGCGTGCATATTAGCGCGTATATTTTTGTATTGAAGGAGAATTAGACGATCGATCGACGCATGAAACTCCTCCCCATCAATCACGTTATCAGCAACGTGAGGCTTTGACCAGTTGAGCTCACACTGACACTGACAGCAGGGGAGGAAGCGAATTTCTTCTCCTGCGTTTCATATTGAGAATCGCGTGGCCTGGATCGATCGCCAAGCTAGCAAGCTGCTGCCTGCAGAAGGAGGCATGCGTTTTGTTCTATAAAAGAGGACAAGCTCGATCCGCTCCCTCTCCTGTCTTTCTATCTTCGACTCCTTCTCTCCAGTCTCCATTGCTCCAAGCTCTCTCTCTCTCTCTCATCTTTGGTATCCCTCGCTCCCATCGAGCCTACGTGATGGCGGCAGTCCAGCCGTCGTCCATGGAGACGACGCAGCAAGGGCCGCCTGCTGCCAACTATTCTAATTCTCCCGCCGGGGTATGTTTTGGCCGTCACCAATTCATCACCATGCATATGGAGCTTGCCCGCGACTAATGGCAAGAAACTCAACTCGATCGCATCGCATGCAGGATGGCAGCAGCAGGAGCGCCGCCGCCGAGGACAAGGCAGCGGTGGACAACTGGCTCCCAATCAACGCGTCGAGGAACGCCAAATGGTGGTACTCCGCCTTCCACAACGTCACCGCCATGGTCGGGGCCGGCGTGCTCGGCCTTCCCTCCGCCATGTCCAACCTCGGCTGGTACTTACTCCTTCTGTCTTGACATTCTCACTTCCGGAAAATCATTTTTTTTATTTTTAGAGAATATAAATATTTGTGATATGCACAGTACCACTTCGGTTATAAATTAGAAGACGATTTGATATTTTATATACATAGATTTTACTATGCACTTAGACATACACGCTGACTTTAGATCCATAACAAAAGCATCTGTATCTGAAAAAGACAAAACATTTTATTATTTGAAACAAAGGAAGTAAGTATTATCATATATTTTCATAATAATTTTATTTGTATATGCAAATGTTACTAATAAATATTTTTATAATCTTAGTTTGATTAAATTTAAATTTTTATCTGTAAATGAAACTGTATTTGACTTTCTTTTTTGGATATATGGAGAGAGTGTGTATCAATCTAGCTAGTGTGTGTACCGTGTAATGTTCACCATGAGAAGATATTTCGGCATCCTACGAAACAGTAGATGAATTTTGAAAGTTCTACGCTGGGATTCCAATGTGTTGACCAGTCAAAAGATTCTCTATTTTTTTTCCTCGAAAATTTGGCTGAAATTTTAGACCGAGAGTAAAAAGAGGAAGCTAATTAATGGACTAGGATTTTATCAGGTTTGGCCTTTGGGTTTGGGTCTTAGGCTAGTTGGATTAAAATTTCAAATTGGACAGAATGCCTGAATCCCAGAACCTATGCTTTGCTGAAGGCTGAAGCTGAACATTTATATCAATCATCAGCTGCAATACTTGTCATGAATAACCAACCTTATAATTTTGTAATATCTTCCTGTCAATCGCATGCAGGGGTGCTGGCGTCACGCTTATGATCCTGTCATGGATCATCACGCTCTACACGCTATGGCAGATGGTGGAGATGCACGAGATGGTGCCAGGCAAACGGTTCGACAGGTACCACGAGCTCGGGCAGCACGCGTTCGGCGAGAAGCTGGGCCTCTGGATCGTGGTGCCGCAGCAGCTCATCGTCGAGGTGGGCGTCAACATCGTTTACATGGTCACCGGCGGCACGTCTCTGAAGAAGTTCCACGACGTCCTGGTCTGCGGCGACTCGGCGACGAATCCGTGCGACCACAAGCACAACTTCAAGCTGACCTACTTCATCATGATCTTCGCCTCCTGCCACTTCGTGCTCGCCCAGCTCCCCAACTTCAACTCCATCTCCGGCGTCTCTCTCGCCGCCGCCGTCATGTCGCTCAGCTACTCCACCATCGCGTGGGGCGCATCGGTGCACAAGGGGAAGCTGCCGGACGTGGACTACAGCCTGCCGGCGTCGACGACAACAGGAAAGACGTTCAATTTCATGGCCGCGCTAGGGAGCGTGGCGTTCGCGTATGCCGGGCACAATGTGGTGCTGGAGATCCAGGCCACCATCCCGTCGACGCCGGAGAAGCCGTCCAAGAAGCCCATGTGGAAGGGCGTCGTTGTCGCCTACATCGTCGTCGCGCTGTGCTACTTCCCTGTCTCGTTCGTCGGCTACTGGGCGTTCGGCAACAGTGTCAAAGGCGACATCCTCGTCACGCTTAACAAGCCTAAGTGGCTCATCGCCCTAGCCAACATGATGGTCGTCATCCATGTCATTGGCAGCTACCAGGTACATACATTACATATCTTCCAAGTCAATTAAGAAGTTTTATATGGAAGATGGAAATCTGTAATGTAGCATATCTGAACTGAATGATGGTTGTGTTGGCTGCATAGATTTATGCGATGCCGGTGTTCGACATGATAGAGACGGTGCTGGTGAAGAAGCTGCGCTTCCCTCCAGGCCTGACGCTACGTCTGATTGCCCGTACTGCCTATGTTGGTAATGCCTTTGTCTGAACTCTGAACAGAACACAACATTTCGTTCTAAAACTCTGGTAACCAAATGAGCGTTCACAATGTGGCGCTACCCTGAACAAATAAGACTGACGAGATGCCACATGTGTGCAGCGTTCACAATGTTCCTAGCCATTACCTTTCCCTTCTTCAATGATTTGCTCAATTTCTTTGGTGGATTCGCGTTCGCACCGACAACTTATTTCGTAAGCTCCTGCTGACTCTGATTACGATTAGGCAGTTGTTTTGGGTTTCAGAATTGTAACATGACTACATGAGAGCTGATCAAATCTTGTATTTTTTTCTGCCAGCTTCCCTGCATTATGTGGCTCGCAATCTACAAGCCCAAAAGGTTCAGCCTCTCATGGTTCGCCAACTGGGTAAGAACTAATTGACAATCCTGCCTATATTATCTGAGCTTAACCTTTTGTCGCCTAACTTGTGCTCTCCATGTTATATTCCTCAGATCTGCATTATACTTGGAGTACTTCTGATGGTACTGGCGCCTATTGGAGCACTCCGGAATATCATTCTTGACGCCAAGACATACCAGTTCTACCAGTAAACATGCATGATTGTCCAACCCAATGCAAACCCCTTGTTTAACCAATTACAGCAGAGACCCTGACAAGTGTATCAGGCCACATCATCAGCTGAACAAGTTTTGGATTTTGTACCACGAGATTCCGAACTTCTTGTTTCGCACGACAAAAAGCTCGCATCAGATGCTCTATCGGCAACCGATTACAATGTCTAGTGCGAGTTCTTTTCCGTGCCAAAAAGGGAACGCCATGTCAAACTTCCTTTAGTCATGGCATAACCTAGCTAGGAGTTTGCTTTCAGTGGATCATATGTATATGATGTTTTTCTTCATACTTGTATTCATTGAACGTTAGCTTTTGTGTATGTCTAATAGCGAAATAATGGAAGTGTGGTGCTATGTACTTTTTTTAGATAATGGAAAATTTATTTTTATTTATTGAATTTTTTCTGAGCCTTGGAGAGTTTCCCCGCATTTTCAGTCAATTAATCAGAAAAATACAATGATGATAATGAGTTGTACTTCATGCTCACCTTAGGCAAGCCCAAAACCTCTTCCTCTTTCACCTCTGGTAGCAGCTGACCAACTAGAAGGCATCATGGATCTGGATCAGTTACAATTGATCAGAGAAGACAATACACATATTTATGGGGCTCAACAAAATACAGCAGTAAGAAGGGATATAAACAACTGAAGAAGCAGGAGGCAGCTTCTCCCCTTTTCAGCTGGCTATGGATATCTAGTTGTTTAGGCAAACACAAATTCTTCTTCTGGTTGTTGATTAAGGACAGGCTGAACACCAGAAATATTCTTAGGAGGAAAAACAGGAACTTAGATGACACCTTTCACCTTTTCTTTGAATGTCCACTTAGTCAGTCCTGCTGGAACTATCTTCACATCAACTGGAATCTATCTCGGCAACCCCTGGACATGGTAATCGATGCAAGAACATCCTTTGGGAATGTTGCTTTCAGAGAAATCTTCATCATTGCCTGCTGGTGCCTTTGGGTTATGAGGAATGGGGTAATTTTTTATAACAAGCAAGCTAATATAGAAGTGTGGAAGAGGAACTTCAAGTTGAAGTTTGGCTTTGTCTGTATCAAAAGCTAAGCCGAGCAAGCAGCTCATTCTGAATGCCTTTAGAGATACCCTTATTTAATTGTAGTTTATCTTTCCTTTCTCTTTTATTTGGGCCTTGAGGCCTTGTAAATCCTCTACAGAACATTCTTTCATTTAATTAAAAATAAAAAAATAGTCCAGAGATTCCCCTGCTGATTCGGTAAAAAAAAATAGGCACTCATCCTTTGCCGACCCGTACCATCCTCACTCTTATCTTCTCCACTCCTGCCCTCTAATCACCTCTTTCAGCACTGGGTGAGCACCCACACCTTCAATACATGAAAACACTAATTACTAATGACTCTTCAATGGTAGAGGGAAACAACATGTGTTACTATTATGAACTTTGGGTCAAGCTGGAGAAAAGGGTGTTGCTTTTACGATTGAAAAGTAACACACTACAATAACACTCGTGGTTTAAGGAATCAATGACAACATTAAACATAAAAGGTCATCTATCATTATAGTTATCATTATTTTTCTCATCAGCCTTCGTATAATGTTAAAGTCGCCACCTATAACAATAGGTAAAGTTTCTTTAGAACATACACATATAATATCGGATAAGAATTGTGATTTTTGATCCACCTGTGTTGAGCCATATACCGAAATCAAATTTAATTTAAAATCATCCTCTCTATATCTTCTTAAATTGAATAAAAAATCTTCTTCTTCTATTTCGCCTATGTCATAAGATGACAAATGAATTCTTAGAATCATGCCAACAAACTGTCCCCTAAGAGCCATGCAAGGTTAAAGAAAATCTCTGCCTACACAAATATTATTCAAAGTGGATTGTGAAAAATTGGCTCGACCGATTTTCGATAAAGCGATGAAATCTAAGTTTTTCTCTTTGTTGAGTCTGACAGGAATTTATATTTCTTACTATCAGCAAACCCATTACAATTCCAAAACATTCTTTTCACTTGTAATGATTCTTGTTGTTTTTTCTTTTTGTTGGGTGAGTATCTTTTTTTAAAGTTTTTTCTGTGATACAAGGGTTTGTAGACACTTAGGATCACAACCTCCATCACCTAGCCCCCCTCAATCTCAGCACAAATTACATTTAAAGCCTCTAAGTCTATATGATCCTCAACTGAACAAATTGTCGAAGTGTCAATGACAACTATTTTGTTATCCTCCACAAATTTCTTGTTCTCGACTAAATGTTGTGCTTCTATGTCTCTTAAAAAATTTAAGGAGTTAGAAATGTCCTACTCATTATTTCCTAACAGTACCCCTAAAGACCTAGATGAATTAAGCAAAAAAGTATTATCGCAAAAAATAAAAGAGCTGGATTTTTTATCAATAACTTTCTCTGATGCAGATTCCAAGTTTTTGCAAGCCTTTATTTTTGCCGCCTTTTCCACTGAATCTTGGTCAGATGTTGCCGCATTCCTGGTTGCTTGATCTCCTAGGTGATGTCCCACCATTTTGTCCAATCATTTTGTTCAAAGTTCCAGAGTCATTTATAGGGGTCATTAGCTTGTCCTTCCACTGTCCATAACTATCTTCTGGGCCAAAGAACCATCAAAAGCACCCTCAAGCTGTTTAGCACCACCTGCTGCATGACCAGAGGTAGGTGCTTGTTTCTCAGCATTAGACGTCTGATCCTCTTCTTCCGTCGACACGTTTTGTCGTCGTTTGGTCCATCATCCAGTAAACTGCAGACACAGAACGAAAACGAAATCGATCGTTTCAGCATCAACCAGAAAACAACCGGATTGCGGTTGTAAGTTCGAGGAAATTTGGTCACACGGTGAGCGGGACAGCACATTCCTTGACTTTTTGAATTTATTCTCTGAGTCTAGATCCATCGGCATTTTTTGTTGAAGTGAAAGACACACGAAATTCATTACGTTATCGCCTTATCGGAGACAGCGAGTGCAAGGTCAGGCTTTGACCACACACACTATGACGTATGACACTAACTATGACAGCAGCGACAAAGCGATTGTCTGGCCTGTACAAGCTAGCCTAGCCACCAAGGCAGCAAGCTGCTGGAGCCATGCCTTGTGTTCTATAAAGAAGACGAGCTGATCTACTCCCTCTCTTATGTCTTTCCATCTTCCTCCCTCTCCGATCTCCATTTCTCCCGGCTCTCTCAGTCTCTCTCATCTTTGGCGTCCAACTTATCGTGCGTGATGTCAGTCCAGCCGTCCATGGAGATGCAACAAGGATCTGACAACTATTCTCCCACTGGGGTACGTCCGTCTCCAATTCACTATGGATGAACGTCTCTCTTCTCTAGTCTCTAGTCTCCTGACCTGCTTCATCATGTTTGCACGCCCATTATTGCGTCTTTTTTGTTTGAGTAAGTTCTCAGTGTTGTCAAAATGTATATTGGCTCCTGAGTTTGTAGCACTCATTGTGATGGGACCTACATGTCAGCGATGAGGCTCCACTTTAGAAAAACCCTCGGATGAATATAATTCTTATTTGAAAATTGTAGCCCTTGATGAGATTTATAGCTTTCTAGTTTTGATGTTTTATCTAAGATCATTAAGGTGCTCAAAAAAATAATATAAAGTTTTAAAAGAATATTAATGAGGTATCACAACTTGTCACCTTAGAAAAACCATATATATCTTTCTTATATGGTGTCAGATAAAGATAACTTTCATATGAAAAAAATAGTAGCCTCGATGGCATCTACAACTTTATATCTTTTATATAATTTTTTTTACAAAGGCACGACTAATATGTTTTTTAAATTCTTTATTATTATTTAAGCATATTATGAACTCAAATAAAAAATAAAATAAAAATTACCTTATCGAGAGCTACAGCTTTCATATATAAAGTATCTTTATCCAAAGCCATATAAATAAGATGTGATTCTTCTAAGACGACAAGCCCTAGTACCCAATTCATATGCTACCGGAACTTCATATTATTTTTTAAAATATCTTAACGATCTAAATAACAAAATTTTAAATTAGAAAGTTGTAGATTTCATCAAGAAATCATCTTCACCAAGGTTGGATAAAAAAATTATGGTGTGGAGCCTTACCGTTAACATGTAGGTCCCATATGTCATCCACATAAGCGCTGGATAGATATACCATGTAGGATACTGTAACACCTCTGGTGTTAAATTAACTAAAAACCTGCCATGTCATCATATGCATTGCAAAGCATTCATGGTTAAGTCAACCTTAATATGCATTACCTAAAACAAGTTTATAATTCATAGGTTGATTGAGTTCCTGGAATGACTTGTCACATGAAATGATAAAATCCTATTTTAGAATGTCATTGCAAATACTTAGTTTATACTTTATGTACTTGAGATGTAAACTGTGTTTACACTAGTATCAAGCATAGTGTATAAGTCTAAGTCCAACCCTAAAAATAATTTCCATATTTGAAATTTAATTTGGATTCCAAAGCTTATTTCTAAGCCTGGCAATTCAAATTTAAAGTCAAAATGGAAATGCTATAAAAGGTCTTGTAAAAGTCAACTTGGTCAACCAAGGGTGTCATTGGGTCAATGACCTAAAAATGTCCTTGGATGATGTTTGTGATCACTAATAACCAACCAATTAAGTTAGAAACCCAATTGAGTTTAAACCCCATTTCAAAAACCCTTTATTTCCAACCCTAGTTTTATCCCCTTTTCT
Source organism: Bothriochloa decipiens (assembly GCA_023333625.1). NCBI lineage: Eukaryota > Viridiplantae > Streptophyta > Magnoliopsida > Poales > Poaceae > Bothriochloa > Bothriochloa decipiens. The sequence continues at coordinate 36,529,811 of CM041635.1, read as the reverse complement.
C
>CM041635.1:36490090-36524810 GCA_023333625.1 Bothriochloa decipiens | reverse complement strand
TTCTCGGAGAAGAAGACTCGATCGTTGTTCATCATCGTAGTAACAACTTGAACAAAAATTAAGGTTAATAATGGAGTTGGTTGATAATGGGAGATAGTCCCAGCAACTTCTCTTTCTGTAAAGCTTTTCTGCAAAAATTTCTTATCTCTTACAAGCCTTACCTTGTCCCTCTAGACTGCATATCTTGAGTCTCTACCCTTCTCTTTCGTCGGGTCAGTCTTGTTGAGTACTGTTGTACTCAGGGTTTGTTAAACCCTTGTTGCAGGTGAGCCTCATGGGCAGGAGTGTTTTGCATCCTGCTGCATGACAGTCGTCGAGGAAAGCGACGACGAGTAAGCTGTTTAGCTCGTGGGCAGAGCTTTTGTTTAATATTGTAATCTACTGCTACTCCACTACTATTATGGTTTGTATAACTTAAACCTATCATTGTAAATATTTGAAACTCAGAGTTTGTAAAGGTATGTTATTGTAAGTCTTCCGCTGTTTTACTCCGTGTTATTTTATTTAGATGAAACTGTTGTAATACTGCAATGTCTCTCTACAATGATTGATCCTGCTCGGAGAATCGTGGATGATTCGGGATTTACCCGACAGACTTTTTAAGTCGTATGGAACACAGTCATGGTTATTTGGAGTCTGTTTAGACAATAATCATGCGTGTGGGCCATATGATTTAGGAGGTTCTGCCACAGATACCATGCCAGATAAATACTCATTTAGACCTAGATGAGACCTTTTATAATTTTAAAGAGACAAAAATACATTCAGACTTTGAAGACTTAGATAACACCTCCACCTCCAGAAAACTTTTGAGGACCAATGATGAATTTTACTCTTTTTCTTGACCTTTTGAAAAAACTACACTACAAACCAAAAAATTGATCAAGTTACGAATATCTATTTAATGACTCTTCAAATGGTGATGATCCGTTCATTTAACTAGATCCAAATAGTTAGAATTATCTATTACTTATACTTCCTTGTAGGCAATAGGTGAAATATATATTTATTAAATTTCTAGTTTTACAAAAGTAGTATAAAAGATAACATACCATATTCTGATTAACTGGAACACACCTTGTTTTATAACTAGAAAGTTGTTCAATTGCGAATTCTATTACTATGTTACGTGACGATTGGATTATTAATGTGTTTTCTTAATGTGTTAGCTAACCGAAAATGATTTAAGAAAAGTATCATTATATTCTCACTTATCAAAAAAAAAAAACAAAAAGACTGGATCCATGCTGACAAGACCCCCCTACCCTCGAACATCTACCCCACCCATACAAAGCGGCACTATAGCTACAGATCGAGAAGCCTTCCGAACGTCTGTCTCAACCATACACAGTGACGCCATAAATCTGTGAGATGATGAGCCAACTATAGACCTGTGGTTTGGATGTAAGACAAACGAGGGATTTTTTTACCTCGCTCGGGAAAATGCCTGAAAAATAATGCATGGATGCGCCAAGCCTGGGCTCGAACCCACGCCATGAGGGTGCCAATGAGCGTGCTAAACCAGCCATCTAGCATTTTTTTTTGGTATTTTCACATACCAAAAAGTCAAACATTTTAAATTTTGACCTAATATATAGAAAACATTAATCTTTTATTGAAAGTGGCTTGGCTCGTGTTTCATTAGGAAAGCAGGAACGTTTGAGGTTACAAGAGTGTTTCCATGCTCGCTAGCCAGTCTCCAGCAAGACAGGAACACCCACTAAAGCAGCAACAAAAAACTATATATGGACTTTGCCCTACAATTGTGGGACCAAAAAAGATTATGAATATTCATAAATTAATTAATATCGTTGAATACAAATGTTGATAATATGTTTGATAAACCTAATTAAATTTAAGAATGTTTAGAGAAACTTAACCGAAAAGTGATGTTTCCTGCCACGAGACGTATGATGCTGAGAAGGAAGGAGCACGCACCGCCGCCCTCTAATCAGGGGATTTGGTGGGATTTTTTGTAGGGTTTATTTTATTTGTTTAGTTACTATATATTATATAATTTTTAAAAATCAACGGCAGAGAAAGAGTACTAACTCTTGCCACGGCAGAGAAAGAGTACTAACTCTTGCCGGTATTAAATAGCTGAAGTATTGTACCAAATTCCTACAGTTACATTTTTTTTTCTTTTGTTTTGGGACAAAATTAAAGATCAACCTCGACCGTGCTTTGCTTGTGTATGGGTCTGGGAGCAGTGTGACCAATCAAGTTCAACACTCAAGGAACGCCAAGTGGTGGTACCCCGCCTTCATCATTGTCACCGCCATGGTCGGCACCGGCGTGCTCAGCCTTCCCTACGCAATGTCCGAGCTCGGCTGGTATGCAGCGGTGGAGCTCGTCTATTTTTATATATACATATGGATCTAGGATTATTATTAATTATTATCTTTTTTTGACAACATAATTAATTATTATCAAAGCGTGTATACCACTTACCACCTGCACCGAGTTAGAATATCGTTCACATGGTGCGAATACAAATAAATAACAAAACCATAGTTCATAAATGGTCATATAGTTGGTGTAGAAGCTGAAGAAAAATAGATTTTAAGTCTTGGTCTTCTTTATTGTGTAGTTCTGTAATATAAAAGTTATATAATTATAATGATTCATGAAATTGTTAGATCAAATGAAATTTCACATTAAAATAGAATTTGGATTTAAGAATATAAAATTTATGATGGCCCAAAAGCTGTCGAGTGACTATGCGATGGCTTGACGGGCAACAGGCCGGCGGCTGCGGTCCTGGCGTCATACGGGCTTGGTCCTGGCACGGTGGCACCCTGCGCCCAGATCCTACGCTTGCTGATGAGGCTGGGGCCGCTGGGCCATCTGCTGTTTATATTGAAGTAACATTTCAGATTTTCAGTCATCTGTGACAATTGTCATGAATGAATAACACTATATTCGTGCCAATCGCAGGGGCGCTGGCGTCACGGTTCTGGCCTTTTCATGGATCATCACGCTGTATACGCTGTGGCAGATGGTGGAGATGCACAAGTACGTGCGTCCCGGGCAAGCGCTTCGATAGTTATCACGAGCTGGGACAGCATGCGTTCGGCGAGAGGTCGTTGGTCCTCTGGATCGTCGTGCCGCTACAGCTGGTGGAGGTCGGTGTCAACATCGTGTACATGGTCACCGTCGGCCAGTCCCTGCAGAAGTTCCACGACGTGGTCTGCCATGCCCGGTGCAAGCGCATCAAGCTCCCCTACTTACACTCCATCTCCGGCATCTCCCTCGCCGCCGCAGTCATGTCGGTTGGGTATGGTTATATTATTTCACTCTATCTCTATTCCATCAACTGGTATAGTACGTGATGTTGAGGACTTGCATGACAAGCCTGGGATATGAACAATCATGGCAGTTACTCCACAATCGTTTGGGGTGCATCTGTGGGCAAGGCAATGTCGCCGGATGTGCACTACGACCTGCGCGCGGTGACGACAGTGGGGAAGGTGTTCGGCTTCTTCAGCGCGCTAGGGAACGTGGCATTCGCATATGGAGGGCACAACGTGGTGCTGGAGATCCAGGCCACCTTCCCGTCGACGCCGGAGAAGCCGTCCAAGAAGCCTATGTGGAAGGGCGCCTACATCGTCGTCGCCGCATGCTACTTCCCCGCCTCGCTCGTCGCGTATTGGAAGTTTGGCAACCAAGTTGATGGTAACATCCTCATCACACTCAACAGGCCCAGGTGGCTCATCGCCCTCGCCAACATGATGGTCGTGCTCTATCTAGTTGGCGGTTACCAGGTAGGCATGTAGTTGGTTTCCAATACCGGCCGGTATGAAAAAAAAACCGGCCCCTGGCAATAAACATGATATTTTGGAAGTTTTGGAATATCGGACCAAAAACAAATTCAAATTGTGTTTTAGAAAATTTGGCATCGTTTCACAAGAAAAATTCTGCAATCAATTATATATGTATATCTGCTTCCGTCTTTTTAATATATAAACTGAACTTTCTGGATCTTTTGAAATACATCACGTCACCTGTGCAGCGTTCACTATGTTTGTCGCCACCACCTTCACCTCCTTTGATAGATTGCAAAGTTTCTTTGGTGGGTTCGCCTCAGCCAGCACAACTTATATTGTAAGCTCTCATTGCTCCATCGTCCACTCTCAATATTTCTTCCTTTACTTTCTAAGTTTTTTTACTTTTTTTTATCCCATGTTTCTGTGCCTCAGTGAGATAATATACTTCATCCTTTAGCTATGTATAATAATGTCGTGTCCGCTTTACAAAGTCAGCACTCCAAAATTAGTTGTGCATCAGAGAGATTAGCCACATCACTACCTGCGATGATATTTAATTGATATGGTTTTGCTGAACGAAATGATTTTACCGAATTGCATAAGAAAACATTTCTGCGTAATACCTTACGTTAAAATCGTAGATCCACCATTGTCCGATGCCCATTATCGTCTGATTCAATGCTTAGTTTTTTTCTCGAATACACAAGATCTGTGTATCATTGTATTAAAAGAAGAGCTCAGATGAACATACAACACACATCTAACGAGTGCCGAAGGAGGTCAACGCACATAGCCATCTTAGCAGAAAATATTTGTGTCGATATTACATAAAAGGAAGCGAGCATCGCCACACTCTGCGGGTCTTCGATGATGAGCTCCCATGCACGTCCGTTGAACACTGAAAATGCCTTGTCAAGGGCCTCCACCTCGCTTGACGAAAAGGTCCTCGAACGCAACGTGTTGAGCACAGGTGAACTCGGGTTGGCCGACGGCTTTTTGCCAAACCGCTGCTCGAGGAGTACAGCACCCCGCTGGGAGGTCGGTATGTGAGACCAACGGTTAGGTGGCTATCCGTCTGCTCCTACGCTCCCGTTGGACAATCACCTCATCCCAGAACTGAGCGAGGCGCCAAGCGGCCTCGTGTGGCGTGGGCGTCTTGTCACCAATCTCGACGTCGGAATGACTAACCCGAGGGGCGTCGTCTGCACCAACTCCTGTGCTGATGACCAAGGCGAGGAATGAACCATCACCGGAGATGGATTCGTGGACCCCGTCGGGGTGGCTATGTCGCCTGCCTCGACGTTGGGTAGACCATCTCAATGATGCACCAGCTTTTGTGCTGATGGCTGAGCGAGAGGACAGCCACAGCTAGGAGCTCCGGCTGCATCGGGTCAAAGGAGATTGCCAAAGCGGGACGACCATTGGCCATGCACATCGCCTCTACAAGCGGATCATGCTCAGGGAGGCACTGCACGGATGCCCACACGGTAGTACCTAGTGGCACTTGGGCGGACCCAACCGGTAGAGTTTCGGAAGCATCAGCCGACCACCGGCGATGCCTTGGATGCTTGCGTCACCTCCACCTTTGCCGCCACCGACCATCAGTATCGGGGGTGGTTGTGCTTGTCGTGGCTCCACCAAGCTAGTGCAAACCGCCAAGGTCTACCAGCCCATCAGGGAGAACCATAGCACGACCGCCTGAAGCATGATCGCCCCAACAGTGGAGGCTTAAGAAGGTACCCTACGCTGATGCTTGCAGTCCCTTGCGAGGTGCTGGTACCCCTTGCAGCGGTGGCCGTGGAGGCAGCCTGCAGGTTGCCACCTTATGGGCTGTGGAGAGGCAGTTGAAGCACTTCCCTTGTAGATCCACCGGGAAGCGATTAGGGGGCCGCTAAATAGCCGGTGAGGAGCGGGTGGGGCGTGCCTCTTCGGCACCACCAATTGACTCCAGCGGCAAGACCTTGCGTTAGCCATCGGCGTCCATAGCGGAGATGCTTAGTTTGATGCAACTTATTTCTTTGTTATGTTTGCTTTCGGCTTGGTTCCATCTTATGTTCTTGTAGGTCTTCATCATTTCTTATAAATCCTGCTTGAGTTGTTGATCATCCAGATCACATCACTGCCTAAGTCCAAGTCCACTTTTCGCCCTTTGAACTTATAGCAAAAACACTAGCAAACAATATTAGTCCAAACTAAATGACTGATGCGGCTCCAAATCCACTGGGGAAGATAATAATCAGATTAGTTTTTTTCTCACCCATGGAGGATGATAGCCACCGTCCTTTTTTGATCACTTCTTCTCGTCCCCATCGTCCTTCTTGCCTTCTACTCCTAGGTCGTGGCTCCTGGGCCGATGCGGCCATGCGGGGCAGATGAACTGCGACTGCGAGGCCGCCGCTCCTCACGATGGAACAATACCTACACCTGCAATCTTTTAGATTTTCGATGGTCAAGAAGCCAGGCGCTTCTAGGGCCGGATTTGCAGATATGTTGGAGGTGCCACGCACGGCCTAGGGCCAGGAAGACATGGGACGGTGGTAGGGCAAAATAATAAATTAATTATCTTTGTTTCTTTCTTTGTACGTAGGTCTTAACATATCAGATTCATCTTTTTATTCTTCTTTAAATCTGTAAATAATGGTAGAGTGGGTAATTTTTTTGAAAATTAAAACAGATCTAACGGTTATATATCACCACATCCTATAGGTTTAATGGTCAGTGTTTCTAATTAATGTGAAAATTTCTAACATTTATATTTTTTCTAGTGCATTTAGCAAGAATTAAAGTGAAGGTTTTCGTTGGAGCCACAAATTAATAATAGTAAGATAAGATATAATACAGAGTAAGATATGTTGGCTTTTGGACTCCAAGTGTTCTCCTATATCCATCCAGTAGAGCCAAAAAAATTAAGGCTTATGTAATAAAGAAAATCACCCTCCAACTGGCCACCTATAAACATCCTATATTAGTGGTCCTAATTGATCCTCTCTCCGTCTCCAATTTGAGATGCCCTGCTGTCCACCAATATTAATTGAGATAGTAACTGTTGAAGGAAAAGGATATTTGGCGATGATTTGTGGTCAGGTTGTACCATATATGAGGATATTTGGGAATTTAGTTGAAGAGAACTTTTAGAGATGCTATTAGCTTGCAGCTGGACCTTAAAAATGTTTGTGATTTTCAATAAGACAACGCTGGGTTGATGGGTTCTCTGGATGGAAATTCGGAAACGTACAAAACTGCTGCTTTGCGCTGCTTGTGAGCTTTTCACATTTACTTATCAACGAAAGTCAGATAAGTAATGCTAAAAAACAGAAGTCAGATAAATGGATCTTTGAAAAAAAATATGACCAAGCAAATCGTATTATGTTCATTAAGATAAATAAACAGGTCGGTCTAAAATTATAAACAGATAACTCAAAAAAAATTCCATGTTTGTGCCAGCTTCCCTGGATGATGTGGCTCGCGATCTACAAGCCCAAAAGGTTCAGCTTCTCAAGGTTCACCAACTGGGTAAAGACCTCTTTTTCTTTCTCCAGCCGTCCAGCGTGATGTCTCCGTCTCCGCTTATAAACATATCATCCTCTAATTTTCTCTGTATATTCTTCCTGCTCTCTAGATCTGCATCGTTCTTGGAGTGCTGCTGATGGTTGTTGCTCCTGTTAGGATTAATTAGAATAATTAATTATTAATCAATCGTAGTAATCCACGTAATTAGCATGTGCTAATTACGGATTAGGCTTAGCAACCGTTCAGGCCCCCTGGGCACCAACAGGCACCGTTTCGCATTATCTCACTGACAATGGAAACTGCCTCCTGTATATATACTTTTACTGTTCGTCGATCGATGACGAGAGATCATTCTGTAACATCCCTGAAAATCCAATCCTGAAATTAAGAACTTTCAAAATTTTTTCTAGAGTATACCGATGTTTGGTGGATGTTACGTAGAAAACCTGCTAGTAGTTACACAAGTAGCACCTAATGTTAGCATGAGCATTGCATTTAAATTAACAGAGCTTGATTTGCGTTTTATTCGATTTTATATGATGACCGATAAAATCGAATAACCTATTATCGTATGTGTAAATATATGTCGGTTAACCCCGGAAATGGATCCATTATGACCATGAGACCATAGAGGACCTACCATGGTGTGTGCACCATGGTCACTAACACAATTAACAAGAACTAATGGTATAGTTAAATAGTGTATGGAAATAGAAAATAGAAAAGGAATAAGAAAAAGAAAGAAAAAGAAAAGGAGTAAACCAGCCCAGCAGTAGCACCAGCCCAGCAAGGTAGTCGGGCTCGGCCTGCTCTCACCGCGCGCCTTGGCCTGCTCTCACCGCGCCCGCCTGCACGCGCGCGCCACCTGCACGTGCCTCTCCACAGGCCTAGCATGGCGCCAACGGCCCAGCAAGGCCGCGCGTTGCAGCCCGCCCGCGCGCGCCGCCTACCCGCTCGCCCGCGCTGCGGCCCGCCTAGCCAACGGCCCAGCAAGCGCGCTGTCCGCTCGCCCACGCTGCCGCGGCCCCGCAAGGCCAGCCGGCCCAGCAAGGCGGCCAGCCAAGCACCGCGCGCCCGCGCTTCACCCACTGCCGCTGACCGCCGGAGCCCACCTGTCATAAGCTCCTTTTTTCTTTTCTGCTTGCCGCGCGTCGCGTCCGTCGTCCCAAAAGAAGAAACGGCGAGCCTCCGCAGTTCGCCCGCGTACGGCCATGCGCTGCGCCGTCCGCCTCGCCGCTCGCCCGTGCACGCGTGCCCAAAACCCTAACCCTAACTGCGGCCACGCACAGCCGCACGATGGGAATCGGGCATCCACACCATCCGCCGCCGATCGCGGTGCCTATAAAAGAAGAGGCCCGACGTCATTAGGGTTTTCCCCATGCTCGGCCGCCTTTGCTGGTTCACCGCACCCCCTTGCATTGCCTGCTAACGAGAGGAGCAGAGGAGTGGAGGGAGGAGAAGAAGGCGGGGAGGGAGCACGCGAAGCCTGAGCCGGACCCACGGGTCCCCGCCGTCGCTGCTCGCCGGAGGGAGACTCAGAGGCCCCGCTCGACCACGACGCCGCTGCTCTGCTACGCCTCCCCAAGCCGAGCGCACCCTCTTCGACCCCGAGCCGCCACCGACGCATCGCGCAGGTGAGCTCACCTCCGCCCGCTCCATGGCCACCGCTAGCACCACGAGCCATCTCTCCCTTCATTAGCACCACGAGAAGATCCGCCGCGTCGTAGAACACATATGTGACAAGGTTAGGGAGTTCGGCGAGGCCATAGTGGGGCGGGCACCTTTGCCCCGCCCTGGCCGCCGAGGCTCCATGGCCGCCGGAGTGCCGCCACGGCCAACCCACCGCACGCGCCTCCGCCGTGTCTCCGTTAGGCCAAAGGAAGGACACTGAGCTCTGAGCTGCTCAGAACGAGAGAAGACAGAGGGGAAGATGACGCATCGCCGGCGAATTCGGCCGAGCACCGCCGTCCGCCGCCGCCGAGCACCTCACCGCCGCCCGCTTGCTAGAGCACTATTTTTCCCAAATTGGGGCACACTCCTCATTTGCCTTGGCCTCACGAGCAAGATGCGCTCACCAATGCCACCCCTACTGCGCCGTAGCGACCCGCAGCCGTGGCCGCGCTGCCCGCCGCCGCCGCTGCCCGTGCGCCGGTGAGCAGGAACCCCCGCGCACTCGCTTTAGCCCACAGCCACGCTAGCCTAACCTACGCGGGGCTGCTGCCGTCGCCCTAGCCACCCAAGCCAGCCGGAGGCGCAGCGCCGCCCGACGCCGGCCAAGCGTCGCCGCGCCTGCGCCAGCGCACGCGTGGGAGGGGAGAAGGGTAAATTTCCCCTGGTGCACTGCGCCCACCACGTTGGACCAACTGTGGCTTGCCACGTAGTCGCCCTGCCTGCGGTCTATGGTGCACCGAGTCTATGGACCGGCCGGCCGTAGACCGAGCCCACTGGACTCCAACCCGCCACGTGGCCTAGTTAATGAGTCGACACGTGTCCGGGCCGGGCCGGCCCAACCCGGCCCAGATCCAGCCCTACCTAGGCCCGCCGAGGCTCGGTCGAGGCCCGGTCAGCGTTGATCATTGACCGGTCAACGATGACCGTTGACCTGGCCCCACCTGTCAGCGACTGGAGCCGTGGGTCCCACCTATCAGCCACTGATCAAGTTCACCGTCAGTGCTGACGTCAGCATGACATCATCCAGCCGCCAGACCCCGTGTCAGTGCTGACGTCAGCATGACGTCAGCCCTGCGCCAGCTCCACTATGCCCGCGCGCCACGTGGCCCAACCAGAGCGCGCCACGTGTCAACCTCTGATTAATCTACCCTTTTTCTTTTTGGAAAATTATTTAATCTTCTAAAATGCATAACTTCTTCATACGACCTCCGAAAATTATGAACCAAGTATCTAAATTTTCATAAAAATGAGCTCTACGTCATAGGCCTATGTATGATTGCATTTGGAGTTATTGGATTTCATTTGCTTCTTTGTGATTGATCTATAGGGGTCGCTCCCGCGACCGTTATGTCTTGATTTCAGTTTCCGCGAAGGAGTTGATCGAGGAAGAGGACTAGGAGAGCACCAAGGACCTGACAGAGGACTCGAGTGATAGCTATTCAGGTGCCACACCCACCCAACCTCATAGAATCCTATTACGCATGGCATATTATCTAAGTTTGCTAGTGCTTATTTACGAATATCACCTGATGATAGGTTGCATGGTAGTATTTTCTTGATAAGCCTTTACCTTGTCACAACCTTACCCCTGCACACCCGCTGATGGGCTAGACGCATGCTTATTTATTTATGATGCTATACTTCTACTACGCTTATATCTACGATGTGATGCGTGGTGGAGAGTATGGTATGGTACGTGGTTAAGGCACGTGGTGCCACTTTACTCGGGGAGAGCGCTGCATGTGTCTTGGGTGTGTGGTGCGGGTTTGAGTCGATCGGGTAGGATTCTACGATGAGCCATGAGGGCGAGTCATGCCGAGGGGTGTGTTCTGGGCATCCCTATGTGAGGTATCTGTGGCGGATACATTGAAAGGTATATGGTGATCCCGGGGGTGAGAGCCTTCATGGAGCGAGGCCCCGGGTAGGAGGTGCTACTGTAGCACGAACTGCTATAGTCCCTAAGAGAAGATAATCCTGTCTGATCCCCCTAGGACCTGATATCCCTTGAGAACCGAAACCTTGGGGCCTATGTGCTCACCACTCGCTCTTGTATGGGCGGGAGACGGATGTCTGGCTAGCTAGAACGGTGCCACTACTACTAGGTTGTTAGCAGATAGTGTCGGGAGATACGGGCATGAGGTCCCACACCCTCCTTAAAGCCGCAGAGTTACCTTGGTGGCCCGGGTTAGAAAGCAGTTAGAAAGCAGCCGGAATCAGCCTAGGCGGTGCGCACCGCTGACGATGGTGATCTTGTGGTTACAGGAGTACACGCTCTGCAGAGTTTTATGAATCTATATATATAGTCCGCGAGCCACTGGTATGGCTTTTTCCTAAGACCCACGCTTCTCGGGAGTAGTGAGATGAGTCCTATTCTCCCCCTGGTGTTACCCTTTCGGCTGAGAGCCGCTAAGACAGGCTCTGAGAGGGAGTTGGATCTGTCGACTGAGTGTGAGAGTGTGAGATGTGTGTGATGGTGTTGGGATGGGAAAGATGTGTGGATGAGATGGGTTAAAACTTGATGAATTATATTATATAATATTGGTCGCTGCTTGCATAGGAAACCACAGCCATATATTAGGCCTCTTTGACTATATCCTTTGCATCCCACCAAATACTACATAGCAAAAGCAAAACATAGGGTGGGAGATGTGGCCAGTACAAAACGTACTAAAAATTTGGATCCAGGTATGGATGATGGCTTGCCGACGCCCCTAAAGGATGAAAGGATTAGATGGTCTCGTGCCTACGCTCAAGATGGTGAAAGACAAAGCTACCACAATATCCCTCTACTTCCGTAGCTATTCTAGATGCTAGATACTCTGATGATTCTGTCATGTGGCAATGTAATAAATTATGTAAACCCCTCTATTGTATTCTTTTAATCGATGTATGGCTTTGTAATCAACTGATAATGGATAAGTTGATGCTTGGACCTCCTGGGCTATCATTATATCCTTCATTCTGTGTATTTTTCCTTTGAGGAAAAATTGAGGATGTTTCAATTGGTACTAGAGCCATGCTTGACCCTAGGAGGAGACCCATAGGATTGGACGATAGAATAGGAGATCTTGAACCACTCTCGGTTATATACCGACCTTGCATAGCGCTTTTATGCTTGGCTCATATCCTCTCTTACTCACCTTCTAACTTCTTTCCTGGCTCTGTATGCAGATGGAGAGCTTTGTGGAGGTTCCCTTCTACGAGAAGTACCAACAAGACTACGCCAAGGTCCTGCGTGAGACACTCCAGCACCTTGGTGTCCCCAAGTCAAAATATCATTGGGTCTGTCACTGCAAGATGGGACCCAATGGACCAGAGGATTGCTTCATGGTGTCGATCCAGATCATTGAGTGCAATGAGGTACTGACACTAAAGCCCTTCATCGTCCGTGAGATGGACAGGACTATCACCAATGCCGCACAGCTTGCTGCACACGCCGCCCTCCAGATCGTGATGAGAGACACCTATGAACTCCTCAAGACAGGACTGTTCCACCTGCTACCCCAAGCCCTTGACCTCTCCAGAGGTGACATAGATCATTGGGTCGAGACCGAGAGCATCTGGGGTAGAGAGCATGACCGCACGCTCAGAATCGCAGGGAAACACATGGTTGCCTAGGACAAGCTCATCCTAGTGCTAGAAGGTGACAAGCGCTACTACAAGCATTAGGTCACAGAGCTGGAAGCAAAGGTGAAGGCACAAGAGGAAGAGTTGGCCAAGCTAAAGAAGTGGAGCTGGTCCAACATGGCACACCTTGCCAGGTACATGAAAGGTTGTGGGTATCTGTGCTATGTCATAAGAGCAATGCTAGAGAAGTGGAAGCAGTCTGATGCCCATCGTATCCAGCAATACGAGAAGGTACAGATGCAGCTGCCTGCCCACTGTCGCAAGGTGCCCCTTGCTGAGAAGTTCAAGGTAGGGTCCACCAGCCACAGCATGGATGCCTGCCCCGTGCCCGAGTCAGAACCTACTCCGGAGTTGGAAGAAGCCCACAAGTATGTGCAGAGGATGCTCAAGACCGACACACAGCTCCAAGAGATGGCTGCTAGTACCTTCCCCCTTGTGCCACCAGGTTCAACTCCCGAGCAATGATCCACAGCTGACGCAGAGTAACCCAGCTGAAGACAGCCCCACAGTGGCTAAGAAGACATGACTCACTTCTGAAGTAGAGTAGATTGTCCCCTTTTGAAGCCTACCTGCGCATAGTGCGGAAACTCTCATGAGTCTTCTAGTGTAGCTACTAGAGACATCACCGTGTAACCAACTCAATGTAATGAATGCTCGGATCTTATTGCATTTTATGGATTTTCATTGCTTCTTTGAATGAGTGTTGGATAGATAAAAATGTTTTAAATTAATTAAATCAGTTAGATAAGTTGATAATAGCTCATATCACTTGCACCTGTTCCTAACTCTGGTGATCTTGAAGCAGGATGTCTGCCCATCGTTTAGCACCTCTGAGCCACCGCGCACCACACCCAGGGCCCGCCATGGGCCATAGATGCGGTGGTAGTCAAAGCCACATGGGACATAGGACCCCCATTGGACTCGACCCAGAGAAGGAAGGACATCAGATCAACACTTCGCCACCTGTCAGGACCCATGATGAGGAGCGATCTCCACCACCCTCACCACTTTTGGCTAGGATGATGGATCAGCAAACCCGCCTCCTTGAAACCTTGACTAAAGAATTCCAGCAGAAATTGGCTAGTGCACTCATGTTGGAGCTTCCTACCTTTGATGGCTCCAACGGTGACCCTATCACTGCCATGGATTGGCTATATGACATGACAGAGTGGCTGAATTCAACCAACTACACAAAGGAGGATCAGGTCAAGATCATAGCCCACCACTTCGAGGGTAACACTCGAGCATGGTGGATTGGATTCAGCACGTCCCATCGAGACCCCTCCAACATCTCGTGGGACGAGTTTACTAGGGCCTTTTACGAGCGCCATATGCTAGCAGAAGTGGAAGAGACTCTAGCAAAAGAGTTCTACAGTATCAAGCAAGGAGCTGACACAGTCCACGAGTATGTTGTCCGCTTCATTCGCCTGATGCGGTATGTGCACCCTGAGAGTGTGGTCGCCGAGAAGGACAAGGTGTATTACTTCGCCCAGGGATTGAAGGTTTCCCACCACCTTGCTGTCACAAGGAGGACTTGCCACACCCTTAGAGAAGCCATCAACGAGGCAATGAGGTCAGAGAAGGCCCATCTAGAGACAGGTACACTCGTCCCTGTGAAGCGACGCCTTGAGGAAACATATCAGCACCCGGTCCAGCAACGACCGCATATGCATGATCTCCCTACGAGCAGCTCCTTCTAGAGTCGCCCCTTCAGCATTCCAACACATGGGAGGTTACTGCAAGCACTCCTACAATAAAGGTGCCCTTCTTCTATTATGGATGTGGCCATCCTGGTCACAAGATCCAGGTCTGTCCGAGGGAGAGGACTACCACACCCACACCCACAGGTGGCGTTCCTCTCATTTGCTTTATATGCAGACAACCAGGCCATAGGGTTATCGACTGTGCCAGAGTTGACATTGAATCACCAACTATGATTCCTTTCAAGAGGATTCTGGGTTCAGCAAAGAAGGTTCTCAATGATGCGCGAGCTACCCGCTGGCAACTTACGCACAGTTCTGCTAAAGACGTCCCCGACAATGAAAATCAGGTTGCAAAGAGCACCACAACTCTCGACGGAGTAACCTGTTTCAGATGTTTCCAAAAGGGTCATAAGGCTGCATTTTGCCCTACTCTGAGTACTATGAACCATAGTGCACGAAGAGCCGCCCGTTGGCATTTCGCCAAGCAAGCTATTAAGGACATCCCTGACATAGAACAAGGTATGTGCGTGTAAAGGGAGTTAACGCTGCAATGATGTTTTAAATCTGGTTTTGCATCTTTTTATGCACTTATCACCAAGTCAGTATGAGATTTAACCTTGCACACTACCGTATGAGGTTCCCCTCAGTTCTAGTCCTTTTGTATCTCTACCCCTAGAGAGGTAGATTATAAGGATCGCTACTTGGGGGATACCCTAGTAGCTAAGTTCATCGTGCTACCCTGGAATGCATGAGCAATGCATTACTGTTTGAAAGGGAAACAAAGGAAACAAGATGTCATGCTATCAGGAGCAAGTACCCCTGCCAAGGATAGAGACCTGCTAGAACGGCTACACTATGCCAAGTACTTCGCCAAGTTTGACCTTAGATCAGGCTACCCTTGGATGAAGGAACGAAGAAGACACACCAGAGGAAGACTCATGTCACCCCATGTAAGCAGCGTCTAAGGAAATCATTGGAGAAGATACAGAAGCATCAGCTCTACGCTAAGTTCAGCAAGTATAAGTCTGGCTAGAATAGGTCAATTCTCCTAGACCATGTGTTCGACGCTACCAGAATAACCTATTGACCTGCTCAACACAAAGACAATGGAGGAGTGAGAGCAATCACAGAATGCGACCGATGCGTGAGGTTCTTTGGAATTGGCCGTTTAGTACCGCTAACTCCTTGAGAGCTTCTCCAAACAGCTCACCCCAAGATCAACCTTCCGAAGAAGACCAAGGAGTTTGAATGGACACCTCAGTACAAACAGAGTTGCCAGACCCCAAAAGAGAAGCTCACTATGACGCCGTTCTTGCCCTGCCCAAAAACCTCAGGACCTTGTGGTCTATTGTGATGCATCTCACCATGGGTTTGGTGGTGATCTGAGGAAAAATGGGAAAGTCATTGCCTATGCTACCTATCATCTTAAGGAGCACGAACAATGATTTCCTACCTATGAGCTCGGGATTGCAGCTGTGATCCATGCATCGAGGATTTGGAGGCACTACCTGATTAGGAACAAGCGTGAGATCTACACCGATCTCAAGAACATGAAGAACTTTTCACCCTAGAAGATCTAAACTTAAGGCAACATCGTTGACTAGATTTGAATAAGGGCTATGACGTGGAGATCCCTCACCACCTAGAATAGACTAGAGAAGTCGCTGATGCTCCTAGCCACAAGAGCCAATGACATGCCTTGGTCACCATAGCTATGCCAAGGGAGTGGTGAGAGGACATTGGCGCGATACCCTGAGATCTCTTGAATGAGCTTCGTGCACACTGCACCGCCTTGGATAGGATTCATGAAGCCCAGTGCCATTGCCAGAGAATTGGGGAGTACGCGAGCTCCTGACACAGAGCAAGTGCCTAAAAAGCCATTAAGGATGAACAAAGCATTCTTGGGTACAAGAACTACATCTGTGAATCTATCTGACTTTGCCACGTGCAATAAGACCCTATCAGAAGGGCATGAGCTTAAATCTCGCAAATACCCTGAGAGTACCAGGAAGTATGCGATTTGGAAAAAAAGAAATCCTAGCGAAAGAGTATGAAGGCAATTAACGCGAGACATGCTACTGGGAGTGACATATGCACACGCATCAAGCTAAGCACAAGAGACCTGCAGGGCTGCCAAGCCACCTGAGGTGTCTGAATGGAATCATGATAGCATGCCCATGGACTTCATCGTGGGTTAGCCTCGAATGCCGAAGGACGCGCTATGCAATCGCCTGACCCAGAGTGGCTCACTCTTTAGCAGTCAAGAGTGACACCAGAGATGGACCGCTAGCACATCTGTTTAATAAGAACGTACTCAAGCTACATGGAACCCCTGGAGGCATGATATCGGACCATGAACCTCGGTGTGCGTTCGAGTTTTGGAAAAGCTCCGGATGATGCTATAGGGACTAAACCGGACTCCCGTATCACTTATCGCTTTCAGATCATTGGTCATACAGAGAGGGTAAATCAGACCCTCAAGAATGTGCTTTGGGCATGTGACCTCTAATATGGACAAGAGTTGGACCATGCTAGGTTTCCCTTAAACAAAAGATGCCGAGCAAGTCTTCAGGCATCGTCGTTTGAGGCCATGATAGGAAGGTGGTGCAGACCCCACCCCTGGTGTGGGGATAGAAGAAGGAAAAAGATCAATACCTTTGGACCTGCCACCATCAATGAGGCTAAATAAAGAATCACCCAAATGCGAAAGGATCTAGGACACTCAAAGAAATCGTTAGAAGAGTTGTCCTAACAATGGATGGAAAGACCTTGAGTTAAAGTCAGAAGCTATGCCTGCCTTAAAGTCTCCCCACTCAATGGAACCCTCAGTTTCCAGGAAATGAGGGAGCTAACTCTAGAATAAGAGAAGCCGTACGGGATCAGTACGCAAGCCCGCCTATGGAATGGAGTTGCCTGGACAACTCGCAGATGTACACCAAAGTCTCTATTCCCACAGCATCGCAAGCGTCTGAGGCTGCCAAAGCAACCAACATTCCCCAGTGGCACTTGATGTTCAAAACACAATGGAATACCAGGAACACCCCATCCGCCTCCTAATAAGGGATCTAAGAGAGGCAGAAGCATCAGTTTACCAATGTGCGAGGTTCAGTGAAGCGACCACGCAGAAAGAGAGGCAACTTTGGAAAAGAAGTCAGTACGAAAGAAAGCTTACCCCTATCATTCAGAAGAGTAAGTTACACTTTTGAATCTCTAGGACAAGATTCTCATAAGGGGGTAGGACTGTAACATCCCTGAAAATCCAAGCCCGAAATTATGAACTTTCAAAATTTTTCTAAAGTATACCGATGTTTGGTGGATGTCATGTAGGAAACCCGCTAGTAGTTACACAAGTAGCACATAATGTTAGCATGAGCATTGCATTTAAATTACCAGAGCTTGATTTGCATTTTATTCGATTTTATGTGATGACCGATAAAATCGAATAACCTATTATCGCATGTGTAAATATATGTCGGCTAACCCCGAAAATGGATCCATCATGACGATGAGACCATAGGGGACCTACCATGGTGTGTGCACCATGGTCACTAACACAATTAACAAGAATTAATGGTATAGTTAAATAGTGTATGGAAATAGAAAATAGGAAAGGAACAAGACAAAGAAAGAAAAAGAAAAGGAGTAAATCAGCCCAGCAGTACCACCAGCCCAGCAGTCGGGCTCGGCCTGCTCTCACCGCGAGCCTCGGCCTACTCTCACCACGCCCGCTTGCACACGTGCGCCGCCCACACGCGCCGCTCCACAGGCCCAGCATGGCGCCAACGGCCCAGCAAGGCCGTGCGTTACCACATTAGGAACCTAAAATGGGGTTGCCCTACAAGATAAGCATACATTTACTGCTTTGGCTTTGCTACGGTTTTATATTCATAAGGATCTAAAATTAGAATACCTTATGATTGATAATCCTCAGGATTTATGGGTCTCTCTTAAAGAGCGATATGATCAGCAAAAAGAACTCATTTGGCTTGAGGCCAATCATGAATGGAATAACTTACGTCTCCAAGATTTCAAATCTGTAGCAGACTATAACTATTCTATTCATAGAATTTGCTCTAAGTTAAAGTTTTGCGAAAGAGAACCAATAGATGTAGACAAGATAGAGAAAACTCTCTCTACCATGCTTCCATCTGGTAGAGTATTGCAGCAGCAATACAGGGCTAAGAATTACCATTTTTATTCCCAGCTTATTCATACATTAACTCAAGCAAAAAAACATGATGAACTTCTTCTGAAGAATCATCATAAGCACCCTGTTGGTTCGGCGCCTCTGCCTGAGGTTCACAAGCGCAAACATAACAAGAGACAAAGAAGAAATTCTGACAAGAGGAACAAGGACAATGCGAAGCCCAAAAATGACAATAAATGTCATAGATGTGGGGATCCTTCACATTTTGCCAGGAATTGCCGTGCACCAAAGCATCTGGTTGCTTTGTACCAAAAGTCCTTAAAAGAGGTCAAGCCAGCAGGAGATAAAAGATATGAAGCACACTTCAATCTTGCATCTGAGGCTGTTCAGGGGGAGGGTTGTTCCAAGCAGGCCCCTAAAGAGTTAGTGAACAACAATTCTCCTAGCATTGAAGAGAATCTCCCATCGACTGACAACATACTCCTAGATTTTGCTTCTAGGGATATGTTTGGAGACTTGGAGTAATCTTACTTCAAGACTTGATATCACACTTGATTGTCATTGTAAATAATCTAAGTCACACATAGTTTGGATAGTATTGGTTAGTGTGCTTGAGAGTTGTACAAATTTGTTTTTATTATACAACTCATAGATATTGTAATATCATACTCTTACATTTGATATTCAATATATTGTATGTATACTTCTATATGTTCCTTAGAATTATTGTTTATATTATTATTTTACATATAGATGTCTGTTGAAAACAATCCAAAGGAGGAAGAATTATGCCTTGTGGACTCATGCACCACAAACTCTATACTTAGAGAGATAAAATATTTTCAGACTCTTAAGAAAAAATAAGAAAATATTATGACCATTGCTGGTCGGGACGCATTAATAGTTGGCTCAGAATGAGCTACTGTTACTCTCCCTATGGGTACGCAAATAACATTGGAGGATGCATTGTTGTATCCTGACTCCACACGTACCATTCTAAGTTATAGAGATATCCGTAAGAACGGTTTCCATGTGGAAACACATCAGTGGAGTTTCTTCTCTTTACTAAACTTACTGGATTTGGCAAGCAAATCTGTGAAAAGATTTCTTCACTCCAAACTGGATTGTACTATACATACATAAAGCCCATACTGGCATGATCGACTTGGGCACCCTGGAATAGGGATGATGCAGAAAATTATCGGCAATTCCATAGGTCATGATATGGAAAATGCTAAATTTTCCCAAAATAAAGATTTTTGTTGCACTGCTTGTGCAATTGGGAAATTAATTTTAAGACCATCACATCTTAAAATTAGAGCTGAACCACTAAAATTCCTTGAAAGAATTCAAGGAGATATTTGTGGTCCAATCCAACCATTATTGGGGCCATTTAGGTACTTCATGGTTTTGATAGATGCATTGTAACACTCTGGTGTTAAGCATGCATAATCACTTACATTCTTAAGCATAAGCATCTTTATGCATGGCATTAATGAAAAGTTTGATTGTCATTTCATGTATCATGCTTGATTATTCAAATTATGCTTGCCTTTCACATAAATTGAATAAGTGGTATGAGTGTTTGGTATTTGATGACCCCTAAGGTAACCTAGACATGATTAGGACACCAAATGAACCTAGGTTTATGTTCATTGTTTTGGCTAATTAAGCTTTGTTGTCATGGTTGACCAAGGTGGACCATGAAAGTAGTTTTGTTTGACTAAATTAAAAGTGGTAGCTAGAATGCTTGCATGTGTGTGCACCCTAAATAAAGTTTGTAGAGAATTTTATAAGGAACAAAAGTTGTTTTTACTACTTTTCATGAAAATATAGGGAAGGTATTCAAAAATGTTGAAAAAGGGCAGAATTAGGGGCTGATTTTCCATTTTGGGAATTTTTAAAAGGTATTTTATTTGGATTTTTGTATTTCAAAATCTAGGTAGAATCTGGTAAAACTTCTTCAAGATGAAATGTTCTACTCTTCAAAAGCTACATTTTAAGTATTTTGAGTTTTTGCTAATTCGGCTTAGTTTGAGAGTTATTAAGCAGCAAAGTTTGTTTTAAATTAGTGAAAACTGTATTTCGGTGACGGTTATTTCCTGGCCGTCAGGGAAATCCCCGACCAGGAACGTGCTGTGGCCGCCCGCGGCAGCATGCGTCGGCCGCGTGGCGCCCGGGGTCTGTCGCCCGGAGGAGTTTTTGGCCGCGTGGGCGTCGTCCGAACCCCGCCCGCTCCTTCACTCTCCACGCGCCCTCACTCTCTCCCTCCTCCCCGCTCATTTCCGCTCTGCTCGCCACCGCGTCGCCCGAGCTCGCCTCGCCGCCGTCAGCCACGCATTCGCCTGCTTGACCCCGCAATCGAGTGCGCCCGAGTCCGCTCCACCTTCCTCCACCCTCGTCTCGGCCTATTGCGTCAAGGTTCGCCCGAATCGCCTCGTCTTCTCCCCGTCCACCGTGGCCGCACCTCGGCTTCACCGTGGTTCCACCGCTCTGCCCATCCTCTCTCGCCATTAGGGTGCGCATCCGAAGCGTCGTGGTGGGTAGCTGCTAGGACGATAGTCTATGACGTCGATTAGGGTTTCGTGGGGACGGATTTTCGTCGGGCCGCCGCGTGGAGTGCCGCCGCTCCGCCTGCTCCGACCGCCTCAAGCTGCTCCCTCCCATCTTTAGTACCCTTGATCGATGCGCGCTGTTCTCCTCTCTCTTCTCCGCCGGTTGGTGAAGCCGGAGCGCCGCCGGGACGGCCGGCCGAACGTCGCCGCCGACGAGGACCATCGAGTTAGAATGTAGGAAAACCTAGGGTTCTCGGTGTAAGATTGCCAGACACAGAGATTTACCGGTTAGGGCTCGGTTAGTTTCTGGAAACCTCAGGGTCCCCGGTGTAAAGTGCTTTTTCCTTTTTCTTTTCCAGAAATGATTTCAGATTTCAGTTTAAACTTTGAAAATTCATAACTTGCTCATTTTTCATCGAAATGAGTTGGTTCAACTTGCAGTATTTTTCTTATGAGATGATATATGCATGAAAAATATGAAATATGGAATTTGTGATACTTTTCTGTATAGCTTTATTTATCTCTATTAATTACTTTTATCTTAGGAAATGCATAAGTAATTCTCTGTTGCTCAGAAAAATGTGAGACCAAGTTTGTTAGTCTTCTTATGTCATGCTCTATCTGTGAAAAATGTTATGAGGTTATGTCATGTGGAAAGATTGCTCTGTCTAGTTATGGTGCCTATTTTCATGTGATGATAAATAATTCATAATAAATAATGTATAAGGAATTTGTGTATGAAAATTTTTAGAGAGTGTTTTTATGTCAGTCTAGAGCTAATTATGTCAGTCTAGAGCTAATTATACTTTTATGTACAAAGTATTTTATACCCCTAAAATTGTGCTACCTTGTCATTTTTGTGTAGGATAAAGTACTTACTGTTTTGACTTGAAATTTTTATGGTAGTATTTATTTGGTATGATTAAGCTTCTATAATTTTTACATAATTTTCTGAGTAGTCTAAAGTCATGTTGTAGTTATACCCTGATTTCTTTCATTTATAAATAATGCTTTAGAGTTATCATTTCATGTGTGTAAAAATGCTTTTTATGCTATTTATGATATGTGTGATCTGCTATTGGTTGTGGTTCAGTAGAGTGTAGTGTGCAAAACAATGGTTGTTTATAATTTCTTATAGTGTGCGAGTAAATTGTAATGCGAGACTTATTTGGAGAGTTGTCGGTAGAAGAGAATGCAGATGACATGTGCTTATCATACACGTTTTCAAATATCATATCATTCATCTTAGCTGAGCATTCATTTACCATTAGCATCAGCATTGTATTTATATGTATGCACGGTATTCATATGCACTATGCATCATACAGGATCGTCAGAGCTCGAAACGGTAGTTTCCGGAGCACAAGCATAGGAAGGCCAGCAGGAAGCGTTGGTGCGGGAAGCAACAGCAGAAGAGGATCCCGAAGCTGATCTTCCGGAGTGTCCCGACCACCAGCCAAGCTCTTTCCTGAAAGGCAAACCCCGGAGCATTCTCCCTGTGGTTTGCAAAATATCTAACTTGAGTCCTTTACTTGTTTGTTGCATTAAGTTATAGGCGTTGTTTTATACCGTTGCTGCATTACTTATATTCCTTGCCGCTGTTATACTTCAACCCTGTTAGGTTCAGGTACGATTATTTGCTTAGCCCTGCTTAACTAGATCGGTAGAAGTCGGGTGATTTCCTGTCATCCGCGAGTTATAGGTGGTAACTTGGAATGGTTGAATACATTGTTATCTTGGATAACCATGTGGAGATAATAAATCGAGACCGGGCAGGATTGGAGTTGAGAATGAACTGGAGGTTCAATGTGGTTTATCCCGTCTGTGTTGAACTAGGACCCCATCCATTGTACGTCCTCAAGTCATATTGAATTTATGCCTCACATTTAGCTGGAAGGATAAGTCGTTCCGACCGCGAAGCCTAATTTTGATTTGGGCCGGGAGTCGACCTGCTGTACGCATTGCATTGGTGAAGATGGGGGACCACGGGTTACGCGGTTGTAAGGCCTGGATATAGCATGGTGCGCCCTGCTGGCAGCCGGACGGTGCCCGGATGCGATGGTACCTGTTGATCTCGCGCTTTTCCTGAATTGGATGTCGGTGACCTGTAGCTCATCGTGGCTGGTGAGTGTGGTTTGTGTGAGGAATACCCGCCAGCTGGTTAGTAATCGATTATAATCGCCATCGTTCCTGGACAGTGAACACTTGACTTGAGCAGCGGCATCGTAGTAAGAACTTAAACAAGAGGTGAGATGGTTGAGCTCTCGAGGTGGAAAGATACTCAACCGGAATTGGTTACTTTCTGTTGAATAATTATTACCATGCTTGTTTAGTACAGGTGCTAATGTAGCATGATAAGGTTAATCAGATTAAAATACATTGCTAGAAGGTTCTTATTAATTATTCCTTAATGCAAGCTTTTCCGCAATTCTATGAGTCAGCTATCCTACTTATACAGCCTTGCATACTCCTTGGAGTCACTTTATTTTAGTTTATGACGGGTAAGTCTAGCTGAGTACATCCTCATACTCAGGGTTTTATTTCCCATGTTTTTGCAGATGGTGAGATGCTTTATGGCTATTGTCAGAACTGCTTCTATCCCGCTTTGGGAGATGACTAGACCTTGGGCATGGTCACTCTTCTCTACTTAATGCTTTTGCTAGATGTTGACCAAGGACCTAGCACTGTATTTCAAATGTGTGTGTGTGGTATTTGAACTTAAATCGCTTCCGCTACTTTGAGTCTTTGAACTTGGTTTGTAATAACTTTAATTACTCCGATGTTTTAAACTATGTGCGAACTATGTACTTGTGAATGGGAATGCTAAACTATTACGATCTTGGTCGTGCCGAAAAAGTTTGAAATCCTTCGAGATTTTGGTATGACTACCGGGTTTATTAGGTCTCAATCATGTAGTTTGCCACACTGATGGTGAATTATGTGCTTGTGCTCTAATAAATTGGTCGGTTCTGTCACAGCTGGCATCGGAGCAGGTTTAGCGTGTTACTGTTCACAAGTATTTAAAATAAAAGAGTTTTTGGTTTGCGAAAAGTATTTACAAAAAGTATAGGTGTATATATGTGTTTAAATCTATGGTTTTGAAAACTAGAGTGTGCCAGTGGTCATATCCTTTATGCCCAATAGGATTCAGGTGGCTTAATTAAGTACTAACTTGGGGGAAATTGCATCATATTTGTTATTTTGCCGTTGCCCATACAATGGCGGATTCGTATGGGTGCCATTCTTTTGAATGGTAATGTATGGATCAAATTGCCTCTACGCCCTGGTAAGTGTGAGTTGTGAGCATGATTAGATGCAATGCCAGTCTAGGAGAGTGCTTATTGATGCCGGATTATTTACATGTTGCACACATGTATATATGAAGGTATCCCATGTTGGGACCGTCTTCTGGCGGTGTCGTCTTCTGCGCGACTTGTTAGGGTAGTAAGTAATCGGTGTTTTCACCTTGTTCGGAAGGTGCATGAAATTTTACGTCGAATTGCATTCATATGGGATATGGGCTGAAATGAATTTTCTGCAGGTACACTAACCGCGAACGGTAGAACGGAGTAGTTACGTATAATGAGAGAACGATGTATGCCACCGCATAGAGCGTTAGATTATTAGTTCGTGAGGACGTATGTACGTGCATGCATCATGGTTAAATTGCTCATTCATACATTCATGGTTCCTTCCCTTATAATTAAATTGTCTCATTTCTTTAAAATTATAACTCATGGGATATACTACTTTTAAACAGATGGCAAGAACCAAGCAGACTGCTCGCAAGTCCACTAGAGGAAGAGCACCCCGTGGTCCTTTGGCTGTCCGTGAGTCAGCACCAAGGGAGGTGGACACTTTTCTTGAGGAGCACGCTATGCCTAGCCTTCTTTGGAGGATTCTCTCCAATGCTGGGTACACGGTGGGCATGGAGCCTCACTACTACTGGGACAAGGATGATTTGGTGAACTATGGAGAGGCTCGTGTGGAGGTAGTAGTCCCACCTTTGGACGGTGACCCCCACTGGGTTGGGTGGTGCTGTTTTGGTGCAGGCAAGACTGCTAAGACAGGTGCCACGTTTGCAGCTTTTGACGTGGTGGAGGATCTGATGGAGGAGATACCTCAGAGTGTTCCCCATTGCTCACCGCCATTCTAGGTGGCCACATGCTGAGGGAAACCCACTGGAGGCAGGTCCTGAGGAGGCACAGGGTAGCAGCACGCCTGCCATGAGTGCTATGTTTGCAGTGATGAGGGCCTATGTCAACATGGAGACTAAGGCACTTCATCTAAATGAGGAGTTCAAGGAGGCTCGAGCTGATGCACGCAAGGAGAAGCGTGAGTTGACTCGTGAGCTTCAGCGCTCCCGAGAGGAGGTAGCCCGGGTGTCTCATCATCGAGACAAGGTTGTGCTGGAGAGCCAGAAGTTGGCTCAGGCTAGGGATGAGGCTTGGTCCGAGTTCCATCGTCTTAGCATCCGCCAGCAGCAGGTGCTAGAGGACGTGGAGGAGGTTCGTGCTTACAATGCTAGTCTTCACGAGGAGGTGCACAGGAAGCAGGAGGAGATTCGTCAGCTGAGAGCAGCCTTAGTAGCAGCTAGGAGGGCTATGAATAGTGCTTCTAGTGAGAGTAGCAACAATGGAGAGTAGCCTTGCTGAGGATCGTTAGTCTCTAGCTGTTCTTTTGCGTTCCTGTCCGGTGGTCATGTAACCCTTTTGCTCGCTATCGAGACTTTGATGTAATGTTGGAACATGGTGTTTGAGGTGGTGATATCCGTACAACTTTTAAAAGTCCAGTGTATGTATGCTGGCAAAATTATGGATGTTGTAAGACGCTTTGCGATGGTTCGCAGTAATATTATTAGTGATGTTGTGATGTGAAAAATTGAAATTATTGTGTCTCTATTTATTGTGCGAATTTATTTTCCTCGATAAATTCAGTTTGGCATGATTTTTACATTCACTTCTCATTATAACAACATTCACCTGATACATACTTATTGCTGAAATATGCAGATGCCGGTTACCCGTAGTGGTTCGGGTGCTAATGGCAATGGTGGATCTGAAGAGGGTACTGATAACACTGCACGTGGTGTGCCACCCCCACCTCTGACCAATGCGGAGCAGCTGTTTGCTCAATTCTTGGGCAGCCAGCGCAATGTGGAGCAGCTTCTTCGCGAGAACTTGGCCCGCGATGTTCGCCAGGGTCCTCAACAAAGTCAATACAGCAGCTTCAAGGAGTTTCAGGACACTAAACCTCCTGTGTTTAAGGATGCTCCTGAGCCACTTGAGGCAGATGAATGGCTCAATACCATGGAAGATAAATTTCATCTTCTAAGGTTGACAGAAGAGCTGAAAGCGAAGTATGTAGCCCATCAGCTTGAGGGACAAGCAGGGACGTGGTGGAAGCAACATCGCACCACCTTTTCGCAGGGTGTTCCTATTAATTGGGACCGCTTTGCACATGCTTTCCGGGGGAATTTCATTCCTCCCAGTCTGATGGCTATGAAGAAGACTGAGTTTCTGTCGCTCACTATGGGAACTCACAATGTGAAGGAGTATCTGCATGCCTTCAATACTTTGAGTCGCTATGCTCCTGAGTTTGTCAACACTGATGAGAACAAGATAGCTAGTTTCAAGAGAGGCTTGAGTTCCAAGTTGATGAAGACCATGAGTACTTCTGCTCGTGTTACTTTCAATGATTTCTTGAATGATTGTATTATGCAAGAAAACAGTAACAATGTTCATGCTGCCATCAAGAATCGCAAGAGAGCTCATGATGGAGGTGGTTCTTCTCAGTTAAGAGCCCCAACTGCTTTCCGTACGCCGTTTCGTCCACCGATGTCTGGTGCGAGATTCAGGCCCCCGCAGCAGAAAAGGCATAACAATTATCCAGCTCAGAATCCGCAGAAGCATCACAGAGCATTCAAAGTTCCTGTTCCACAGGGGAAACCAGTACAGAGTAGCTTGACCGGTGCTAACAAGACACCTGTCAATGGACCTTGCTTTAACTGCAACCAGACAGGGCACTTTGCTCGTTATTGCCCTTTTCCCAAGAAGCAGCAGGGCCCATATCAAGCTCGCGTACACAACACCTCGATTGAGGAAATTTTTGCTGGTGAACCAGTGACTGCAGGTATGTTTTCTGTGAATCAAATCCCTGCCGCTGTTTTGTTTGATTCTGGATCATCGCATTCTTTCATGAGTCAAGCATTTGCACAGAAGCATGATCAAAAGATACTTGAATTGAGTATTGAATTCAAGGTTTGCTCAGCTAGGGCTGATATAACTACTAAGCAGATAGTGCAGGGTGCAACCCTAGACCTAGATAAGTGGAGGTTTCGGTTGAACTTGATAGTTCTACCTAGCTTAGGAGTGGATGTCATCGTGGGAATGAGTTGGATGAAATTCTGGGGTGCTGTGATCGATACAGGAAATAGGATGCTATCTATCAGAAATCCTCTTGGGGAGGGTACTTTTCAAGTGCCATTACCCTGAAAGTTTAAGCTAGAGAGCGTGTCCTATTCTACTCGTGTGACCCCTCTTCCCGAAATTCCTGTCGTGTGTGAATTTCTAGATGTTTTTTCTGAAGAGCTTCCGGGTCTTCCACTCGATAGAGATGTTGAGTTTCGCATAGAGTTGTTACCTGGCACTGCCCCAATTTCTAGGAGACCATATCGGATGCCGCCAAATGAATTGGCAGAGCTCAAAAATCAGTTGAAAGAATTGTTGGACAAGGGTCTTATTCGCCCTAGTGTGTCAGAATGGGGTTGTCCTGCTATCTTTGTGAAGAAGAAGGACAAATCTCTACGGATGTGCGTGGATTATCATCCACTCAATGCTGTCACCGTTAAGAACAAGTATCCGTTACCCCAAATTGACATTCTGTTTGACCAGTTGTCCAAGGCGAGAGTGTTTTCCAAGATTGATCTTAGGTCTGGTTACCATCAGATCAAGATTAGACCAGAAGATGTGCCTAAGACCGCTTTTTCTACCAGATATGGATTGTATGAGTATCTTGTTATGTCCTTTGGCTTAACAAATGCTCCTGCATACTTCATGTATCTGATGAATTCGGTCTTTATGCCAGAGTTAGACAAGTTTGTGGTGGTGTTTATTGATGACATCTTGGTGTACTCAGAAAATGAAGAAGATCATGCCGAGCATCTAAGGATTGTTTTAGAAAGGCTTAGGGAACATAAGCTGTATGCTAAGTTTAGCAAGTGTGAGTTTTGGCTCAAGAACGTTCAATTCCTTGGCCATGTCCTATCTGATGAGGAAATCTCAGTAGATCCGAGCAAAGTACAAGAGGTTATGAACTGGGAAGCGCCGACTTCCGTGCATGAAGTTCGGAGTTTTCTTGGTCTAGCCGGGTATTATCGTCGTTTCATTCCAGATTTCTCGAAAATTGCCAAACCTATGACAAATCTGTTGCAGAAAGAGAAGAAGTTTGTGTGGACAGAGGAGTGTGAAACAGCTTTCCGTACCATGCGGGAATTGTTGACCACTGCTCCTGTTCTTGCGCAACCAGATTTGGGGAAAACTTTTGATGTATATTGCGATGCATCAAAAATAGGCTTAGGATGTGTGCTTATGCAAGAAGGAAGAGTCATAGCTTATGCCTCATGTCAGTTAAAGAAGCATGAAGTGAATTATCCAACCCATGATTTGGAGCTAGCAGCTGTTGTGCATGCTTTAAAAATCTGGAGGCATTACTTGTTGGGTAACTTCTGTAAAGTCTATACTGATCATAAAAGTCTGAAATATATCTTCACTCAACTCGAGTTGAACATGAGACAACATCGATGGATGGAGTTTATTAAGGACTTCAATATGGAGATCTTGTACCATCCAGGCAAGGCAAACGTACTCGCAGATGCATTGAGTCAAAAATCACATTGCCATGCTATTCAACCTTTGTTAGCAGATGATTTTAGCCTCATGCATCCTGTTGTGCTGCGTAACATCCAAATTAGTTGCTCGCTTGAAAGCAAGATCATCGAAGGTCAGAAAACTGACAAGGGTATAGGTCATATAAAGGAGAAGATGTTGAAACAGCCGCTCAAGCATTTTCGAGTGGATGAGAAGGGAATCTTATGGTTTGATGATCGTTTGGTCGTACCAAAAGATAGAGAACTCAGAAATCAAATAATGGATGAAGCTCACTTATCAAAGTTATCTATTCATCCTGGCGGTAGTAAGATGTTTCACGATCTGAAGGTTCGCTATTGGTGGACCAAAATGAGAAAGGAGATTGCAGCTTATGTGTAACATCCCAGATGTTAGTAAGCAATTAAAATTATAATCAAGTTCATTATTAAGAATAATCATTGAGCATCATGACATAAATGCATTCATGTTTTAATAATGTCTTTTATGTGGTGCTTCGTTTTATACATGAAATGATGAGTTGATTGCTATTTAAAAACTATTTTCAAAACCTTGTTTTATCCCTTTTTCTATATTTCAAAATCTATAAGGAATTTTGAGATACTCTCAAAATATAGTTTGTAGATCTTGACAGGAGCTACAATATTGGTATTCAAAGTTTTTCAAGTTTCCAAAAATAATTTTGAATAAAAGTGAAAATACAATTTTCAAACACTTATTCCCTTTTTAATTTAAATTCATATTTCAAAAATTATTCAAAATTTAGGAAAACTTTCTCTATGAAAAGTGTTTGGTTTGATAAGCTGAACATTTTATAGATTGGAAGATTTTCAAGTTGTTTAGAATAATAAAAAGTAATTTCAAATGTTTGCTTCTAGAGAATTGACCCTTTTTGCATTCTTTTTAAATTTGAATTCATGTTTCAAAAAATAGGAAGAATTTGAAAATGTTTCTTAAATTAAAAGTGTAGCTCTTGAAAAGTTATGCAAACTTTATTTTTGGAGATTTTTAAGTTCCTATATAAATTTGGGAGTAATTTATAATTTTCGACGAGTGGCAGTCCTGTAATTTTGATGAACAGTACCCGCGCGAGTGACTGGTCCGTTTTTGCTGGTCCGATGTCGCTCTGGTCTGTTTTTGCTGTCGCGTCGTCGTCCGTTTTTGCTCTGGTCCGTTTTTGCTGCCGCGTCGTCACCGTGAACCAATTTGCCGCGTCTTCGAGACCTCCCGTGCTGGTGGCTGCGTGGCCACGCCCGCGAAGACTCCAGGCACTCCACCATCTTCTATTTTCCCTTTATAAGCTCAGCACCGGCCGCCATTTTCCCTTCTCTGTTCACAGCCGCCATGGCCGCCGTGAGCCTCGCCACGCCAACGGTCATTGTCGTCGGTTGTTTTTCTGGTTTTTCTTTGTCTTTGAGTTCGCCTTGCTCCCCTGCAGCTAACCGTGCCCTCAATTTCGTCTATCTCGCACCAGAGCCGCTGCTCCACAGAACGCCGCGCCGCCATGGCCGCAGCTCGCGTGGCCACACCCCTCCACGCACTGGTTCCAGTCGATTTGAGTGCACCATCGGATGCGCACGAGTCCAAGGATGCTTCTATTCCTCTCCTTTGCCGCTGGTGAGCACTATCCCCGCCGGAAACGGCCTTCCTGAGCGTTCTCTGTACATGAATCGTGACCGGACTTCGTCCGAGAATTTAACTAAAGCCAGGGTCTTAACTGCACAGCGATAGACTCAGGTGAATAGTACCCCAAGGACCTATTTGTAGCAGTTTTTCATAAACTTCAAAAATTCATATCTGGAGTTTCGTAACTCCGTTTTTGGTGAACCAAATTTTGTTGTGTTCCTTGTAATGCCTAGTTTTTATTAAAAATATAAAACATGCCATGTTTTATAGAAAAATAATTAGCTATGTTTTGTGCCTTTATTTAATGTTTAAAGAGAAGGAAATTCATATATCATGCTATGTGACCCCTTTTGACTTGAAATTTTTATGACATGTTTCTTGTGCTATGTGTGTGTTGTAGTAAAAATATTGTGGTCATTGAATATCGTATGCTTGATCTTTTGATTTATCTTGTTTATTGCTTATTAAATGGTTTATAATTATAATAAAAATGTATAAATAAAAAAATGTGGTTCCTTTACCTTTATATGATTCTGCTATGTCATGTTAACACCTAATATGACTATATAATTTTAGAATATGTGGAGTTCTATATTTATCTTCTGTAATGCTGTTAAAATAGTTTATAATTAGCTAGTTGTTTAATCCTGTTATGCTTGCACCAATACATTGCTGTGCATCATGTCATGAGTTCATCATGCTAAAATATGCATCATTAAATACGTGTAGTTATTCGAGAGTGAGTGGATCTTGGTGCACGATCTCCGAAAAATGCCATCCCCCGTCGAAGTGAAGTCGCGGATCCATGATGTGGTGTCGTCCATCCTGGAGTTGTGTCAAGCGTAACACCCGTGATCTTGACGCGAACTAACTACCGCTGCAACACAGGCAAGCCCCGGATGCATTCAACCCTATTCTATTTATAAAAAGTTTTACCGCTTCAGCTATAATATGTGCATTAAGTAATAGGAGTTGAGTGAAAACCCACAAATTGCATTACCTGTCTTATTTCCTTAATTCTTGTTACCTACTTGGAAGATGAGTAGTAATGCTTAGCCCTGCTTATTTATTTAAATTGTTCAAAGGCAAAAGAATGAAAAAGATGAGATTGGTTTCTTTGTTGAAATCTTGATGATAGTAATAAATCGAGTCCGGACGGCGAACTTGCACTGGGAATGGAGTCCCTCTGTAGTGTTCTTGTCTGTTGATGCCCTAGGTCCCGTCCGTTGGTGAACTGGATGATATCGAGAATTTGGAAATCCACATGCATGAAGTGGTATACGGATGGTTGGAGCCGTGTATGCCATGGAGTGACCTAGCGTGGGGCCAGAGAATCCCATCTGTGTCATAGTGTGTTTTACTGTGGGGTTTAAGTTCCCACGTATCTCGGTACGCTGGGCCGCAGAGCTCACGTGTATCATGTGGTGATATACGGCTGAGTTTGTTATCCCGGTATATCGGTGCACCTAGGGTGCTTCGGAGTTAAAGTCTCCGGTATGCTCAGTCACCTAGGTCCCAGCTGGGTATGAAAATGGATTCGAATCGTCGTTGCTTCTCGGAGAAGAAGACTCGATCGTTGTTCATCATCGTAGTAACAACTTGAACAAAAATTAAGGTTTGAATAATGAAGTTGGTTGGTATTTTTTTTTAAACAAGATAACTTTTCTTTCTTTCAAGCTTTTCTGCAAAATTTCTTATCTCCAGCAAGCCTTACCTTGTCCCTCTAGCCTGCATTTCCTGAGTCTTCACCCCTCTTTTTCGTCGGGTCAGTCTTGTTGAGTACTTTTGTACTCAGGGTTTGTTGAACCCCTGTTGCAGGTGCTAATTGGTGTTTAAATCAAGTTCATGTCGGTGGGCTCGACGTGATCTGGTTGTCCCCTCCCGACTTAGACGTTCTACCTAAGTTGACTTCTGAAGTTCTTCTCTGCTTCCGCCGCTTCCGCAATTAAAGTCAAGTTTGTAAAAGTTAACTTTTTCATATATTTTGTAAACTTAATGTTATTACTCTTCTGCACTCTGATATATGTTTTATCATAAATGTGGTAATGTTGTAGCTACTCCGTTGTTGATCCTGGTATGAGTTGACAAATGTGGTTTAATCGGGGTCCTTTGAGGGCACCCGACAGGGCTTTCTAAGTTATCTGGAACACATGCATGGCTAATAGAAGTCTTTGAGACAATGATAGGTGCGTGTGGGCCATATAATTTAGGAGGTTCTGCCACATTATGTCGCACGGTGTGATATCTGTTGTCGCATAAAGGCTGTTCATTTGAAGCCAACCAGAATACTTCAACCGTTGCCGATTCCTGAATGGAAATGGGAAGATATCAGTATGGATTTCATTACTGGACTTCCCACCAGTCAGAAAGGGCATGACTCTATTTGGGTAATCGTGGATCGACTTACCAAGAGTGCGCACTTTATTCCAGTTCGTACAGACTATCGACCGCCTCAATATGCTGATATTTATCTTAGGGAGGTTATCCGTTTGCATGGAATTCCCAAGACAATCGTATCTGATCGAGGATCTCAGTTTACTGCTCATTTCTGGGAACATTTGCAGAAGGATTTGGGGACAAAGCTGAATCATAGTACAACTTATCATCCTCAAACCTCAGGCCAAACAGAAAGAGTGAATCAAGTTCTTGAGGATCTTCTAAGGGCTTGTGTCTTATCATCCAAGGGTCATGGGAGAAGTGGTTACCTTTGGCAGAATTCTCTTATAACAATAGTTACCAAGAGAGTATACAGATGGCTCCTTTTTGTAACACCTCTGGTGTTATATTAACTAAAACATGCCATGTCATCATATGCACTGCAAAGCATTCATGTTTAAGTCAACCTTAATGTGCATTAACTAAAACAAGTTTATATTATATAGGTTGATTGAGTTTCTGTAATGTTTGTCACATGAAATAATAAAACCCTATTTTTGAATGTCATTGCAAATACTTAGTTTATACTCTATGTACTTGAGGTGTAAACTGTGTTTACACTAGTATCAAGCATAGTGTATAAGTCTAAGTCTAACCCTAAAAATGATTTCCATATTTGAAATTAAATTTGGATTTCCAAACTTATTTCTAAACCTGGCTATCCAAGTTTAAATTCAAATAGGAAATACT
This sequence comes from Bothriochloa decipiens, assembly GCA_023333625.1. Lineage (NCBI taxonomy): Eukaryota > Viridiplantae > Streptophyta > Magnoliopsida > Poales > Poaceae > Bothriochloa > Bothriochloa decipiens. The sequence continues at coordinate 36,491,192 of CM041635.1, read as the reverse complement.
ATAAAAGGTTTTTCACAAGTCAATTTAGTCAACCAAGGGTGTCATTGGGTCAATGACCTAAAAATGTCCTTGGATGATGTTTGTGATCATTAATAACCAACCAATTAAATTAGAAACCAAATTGAGTTTAAATTCTATTTCAAAAACCCTTTATTTCCAACCCTAGTTTTATCCCCTTTTCTCTAATTCAAATTCTATAAGGAATTTGGAGGTACTCTAAAAAGACAGTTTGTAGATCTTGATAGGAGCTACAAAGTTGGTATACAAAGTTTTTCAAGTTTCCAAAAGGAATTTCAAATTAATTTGAAAATACAGTTTCTAGCATTTATCTTCTTTTGAATTTAAAACCATAATTTAAAAATTATGCATAATTTGAGGAAACTTTGTACATGAAAAATGTTTGGTTTGACAAACTCAACATTTCATAGTTTTGAATATTTTCAAGTTTTATTTAAAAATCAAAAGTAATTTCAAAAGTTTATTTCTAGGGTTAATCCCCTTTTCAAATCTGAATTCAAATTTTAAAATCTAAATAGAATTTGAAGATGCCCATTAAAGGAAAAGTGTAGCTCTTGAAAAGTTATGCAAATGATATTTTTGGAGATTTTCAAGTTCTTATACAAATTTTGGAGTAATTTGTATTTTAAACCCAGTGGCAATTCTAAAAATAACTTGAACAGCACCTAACCCTATCGGCGAACGCCATGGCCGGCTTCTCATCGCGCGCCGCCGTCCACCGCCGCACCTTCTCGGCCGCCCGCGCGCTCACAGACGTGCGAAGGTTCACCGTCGTCGTGTCACCTGCTCCTTCATCGGCTCCGAGCTATAAATACCGATCGGACGACGCCGTTCTTTTCCTTTCTTCCTCCCACCACCGTCGCCGACGATCTCCCTCCGCCGCCGAAATTCGCCGTCGACGCTCAACCTCTGTCCAATTACTCTCGCCCAAAGTTCCGCAACTTCCTCACGGTCCTTTTGGGCCAGTCCGTGTTTTCTTTCATCGCCCGAGCTGCCTGCACGCAGTCTTCTTCCTTGCGGCCAGTCAGTCGCGCCGCCGCCGCCATCTCCGCCGTTTGCTGTCGCCGGAGGTGAAAATATTTTA